>CM056737.1:67165326-67790326 GCA_029844215.1 Przewalskia tangutica
GGCTTCCAAGAGTTGTGTTGTGGAATATGTACAATGATTGACTCCCCTCCTAAAAACTGATCCCTAGGGCTTTAAATAGGTATCAATTTCGTGCCCTAGGGACCCTATTGCCCTTGGCCAATTCCAACTCGAAACTGAAAAATTATGTCTGCAAGACGCGGATTCTGCAGTCAAGATGCGCCGTAAACTCTGCAGCTCTCTGAATAAATGGCACCGCGGTTCTGTCTGAATACACCCCGGTGCTGAAAGTCCTGCGAGTTTCTGTTGTTGGCACCGCGGTCCTGCCTCTGGGCACCGCGGTGTTGCTGTGGTTTTTCTGAGTCATCGATTTTCGACCTTTTTCTGCCTCGGGACCTCCTTTTATGCCCACCTTTCGCTCCTTTTTGTCATTTTGCCTTTTTGAACCACTGTGACTCAAAGAAAGAAAAACAACCCTAAAACTATACTAGACGCAACGAAATGGGTAAAATACTAAATAAAATGACTCAAAATAGGTATATGAAATATGCCTAACAATGCAATGATTTGGCTAGTGCTAGACTAAGAATAGTCTTAATAGTTGCTAGTTTAACTATTGGACTGAGTGTTTCACCGCAATTTACGCCAAACTGCTAAGTCCTGCCATCACCAACAAAACGAGTTTTGTGTCTCGCAAAAGAGCTGTCGTAATTCTTTTTATGACAGAAAACCCATATAGAACGTATGATGTTCACATTAGATAGACGGGGGACTAATTCCCATGTCTTATTTTTAGTAAGAGCATAAATTTCATCTAGCATGACAGTTTTCCAATTCGGGTCTGATAGGGCTGTTGTAACGCCCCATTTCAACCGGAGTCGAAAACGGGATTACTGCTACATATGGTTGATTCCTAAAATTATTTTAAGGAGTCGCCACCTAATTATTATAGTGAATTAGGACACTAAAAAATGTAGCATAAAATACTACGAATGATCTCCATTTTAAAGGTCTGTGAAACTATGTGAGATTCTAGGTAAGGGTTCTTTATTATTGTCACACCCCGAACCCCGGACCCGTGACTGGTGCCCTACCTGGGCACCCTGCTACCTTAACAACTAAGTATATTGCGGAAATTAATAACAGCTCATATTTTTTTTTCTTTTAAAACCAACGTACGTACAAGGCAAAGCCGACTAGGCTGCCATATCATATACATAAACAAAAGACACTACACTGCATACGCAGTCCAATCCTACATATGAATACTGCACTTCAGGAGTTAAAGCGAAATATGACGGACAAGGCCCCGCTGCACTAAAACTGCACAAAGCCTGATCTTGAAGGATATATACCAAAAGATAAACTCACGACAGAGGAGCTATCCAAAACCCCGAAAGGATCCTACACCGCCGATCACCAAACAACGTACCTAAACTCGCGGATGAACGCACTTCGGGCGAGGTCAAGACGAAGAATGTACCAAGTATGTGAGCGATGAAATCGTAATAAAATCATAACGATCTAAACAAAGCAGAGACATGTATGATAGCCAACCTACGATACACAATACATAGCGATCATATCAAGTCGGGGACGCAGCCTCAAAGTCACTACTCAAATATAACTATGGGTCTCACGCCATAATATCAATCATGCCCGTGGAATCCTTCCTCACCGCTGATCCCATGATATAACATAGCACCAATAGGCATACATGAACACCAAGTCCCACTGTGTTCTAAAATCACGCCAAGTAGTAAACGAGCAGGTGGTATAACGTCTTGGGTTTACCCTCATTTATACTCGACCACGCGAGGTGGTAAAGGGGGTATAACGTCTTGGGCTTGCCCTCATTTATACTCTTACCCGGAGAAGGTGGTATAACGTCTTGGGCTTGCCTCATTTATACTCTTACCCTATCGCAACCGGCACAAACAACACATAAAGCGGGTGGTACATCGCCTCGGGTTTACCCTCACTTATACTCTTACCCCGAGAAGGTGGTACAGTCTTGGGGTTTACCCTCACTTATACTCTTACCCTATCTCGACGACCATCAAACAAGACATAAGCACTACCATGTCTTCTATAAAAATCCGAATTTAACCCAAGTACTACAAGTAACGGAAGATACGTGGAATCCCACATCACCGCTTTGTGACGTCCCAAGAACTTACAACAAGACGATCGACCCTTCAACCGAGAGTCGCAAGAACTTAATAAAACATAATACTTGACTCAAAGGCTATTACCAAAGACATATAGGCAAGTTCTCAATTAACCAAGCCAAAGTACTTATCAAGGCACACATAGGATAAATTCTCATTTAACAAGCCAAAGTACTTATCGAGGCACAATTAGAATAAATTCTCATTTAACAAGCCAAAGTACTTATCGGAGCACAAATAGAATAAATTCTCATTTAACAAGCCAAAGTACTTATCAGCACAAATAGAATAAATTCTCATTTAACTAGCCAAAGTACTTATCAGCACAAATAGAAAAATTCTCAATTTATCAAGCCAAAGTACTAATCAAGGCATACATAGAATAATTCTCTTTTAACAAGTCAAAGTACTTATCAAGGCACACTTAGACAAATTCTCAATTTATCAAGCCAAAGTACTACGTACGTACATTCTTTTATAAAAGACTCCTTTCTATGTAAAGCCCCAAGATACTAACACCGTAGTATCAAGGCGTGTCTATTTTTCAAAGTAAGTTACTACACTTTTAGAAAACTCATTTCAAGTCTTGAAATCAAGTAACTCCAAATTTTCACAATCTTGGCAACTTATGCCCTTTTATCAAAATAGACAACTTTCTAAATCTTACATAAAGCCGTTATAACCAACTTCCCATAAAGTTATAACCCTTTATGATTTTAGACATATCCATTCCTTCAATGACCAAGAGACTTATACTATTAAAACCAAGTATCACATACTTACAAATCAAGTTCTTAACTTTCAAAAATACTTCAAGTCTCTTAATAGTTAGAAAACAAGTTTTCTTCTACTTTTTAAACCTCAAGTAACTTCACCCTTAACACAAGTTACTTCTCTTAAATCATGTCATTTCTCCTCTTTTAAATCAAATAAGTAAATCACTCCTTTGACTCCTAAAGTCACTATAATGACCTTTAGGTTTTAGAACTAAGGCACTAGCCAAAAGATTTGGAAACCACTTCCTTTTAAGACTACATGTACTTTAAGTAAAAATACCTTCACTTTTAAGAATCCAAACTTCATCAAGAAAATGGATTCTACAACTTACAATCCAAACATCAAAGTACACTCGAGGAAGTACATAGAACAAATTCTATTTTAGGCAATCCAAATACAACGAGGAATGGATCATTTTAGGAGTAGAACCTACTTTCTTTATCTTACGGAATCATGCTAGAAGAGAGATAGTTCACATACCTTTCGCTAAAATCCACAAGCTAAGCCGAATACGCCGTACGTAGAAGTGTCAACCTATAATGGTCACAACAAGACTATCAACTTCTAGTCCCAACGTAGAATAATACTAAGTGTTTGTCTCTAATTCTACGGAAAATCGGGCAAAGACTTCCTTTGTTTCTACTCACTTTGCCACCTTTTTCAAGGCCGAATACAATAACCAACAAGCCACTTTTAAGGCTCCAAACAACAACCAAACAAAGGGGATTACACGCCTTACAATACGTGTAAAATTCCGCCCCACAATTCATACGAAGTAGTCTAATGACACTAGCCAATTCTCGCCAACTTACATAGCAACACTAAGTCTTTTCCAACCCTTTTCAAATTCCAAGTTCCAAGGTCTAACATGTTATATAGTTATAAGCTACTTCACAACTACAATTTCCTTCTTTATACAACATGCGACGCTTAGACCAAAAGTCGACTTGAATTGAAATCTTAAGGCTAAACATGCTAGTTTTCGGATTAGGGTTCCAATTGCCAATAAACATATCAAACTTCATACTATATAACACATGCTTGCTAAAATCCATAGCTACAACAATAAGTAAGTCTTAACTACTAAAACGACAAAATTTATACCTTTATAAGCCCTTAAAATTTCCAAGATTCCAAAGTCGCGCCTTAGCAATTCTTAGCTCCTTTCCTTAGGTTCCAATCCGCTCCAAGCACTCCTTAGAGGCCTATGAAGAACCCATCTTCAAGTTCCATCTTCAAAGTCAAGAACTCACTTAGTTTCCGCTGCGACTAACGTAAAAATGCTTTTTCCAAATCTTTCTATTGAGATAACCTTACAATACCCTGGGGACATTGGGTTAAAGTCTTGTGGCTAATGGATCAAAACTACAAAATTTTGTGTGGGAAAGTTGGACAAAGCGAGAGCTTCTTAAGGCTAAGCTCAAGTTCTCTAAATTTTCTAAGTGTAAAATGAGCTTGTCTTGCACTAACTTAGTATATAACACATATTGGAGGGCTTAGACTTAAACAAATGGGTGGCTAAGATGAATTTCACTTGGATTAAGCCTATGTGGACAAGTCAACAATGTCATGCTAGCAAGACTAATCTTCCAAGGTGGTCAATGACCATTTTGCCCCTTACCAATTTCGTCCAAGACCACTTGTGGGGGTTCCACGTGTCGCCCTCTCATTCGTCCATAAAATTCCGTAACCCTCGTGGGTCCCACAAAAATGTAAAATTCCTCGGGTGGGCCCCACGTGACCAAATCCGTAATAAATAAATTTCCATAATGCCAATAGGTTCCATACTCTTCAAATAATACATTTTGAGAATCCAATTCTCAACAACGAACATTTTTCCTTTCCGATGTCCGGAAGATTTTCCGTCGGAAAAACAATTCTTCCTTTCGTACTAATTTCCCAGTCTTGTTTCCTTTCGTACATTCTCTTTTACATGTCCTGGACTTACGGGGTGTAACAATTATCCTAAAGGGAAGGGGTTAGGCATCCTAAAGGATCCGCTAACTTGAGGTTGTCCGTTCAAACTTAGGTTTAATATTATTGTGCTAGCATGCAATCTATAATTCTAAAAGTGTTCTAATTATTAAACTAATCAAGAGTTATTTAAACTAGGCATGCAAATATTTAAAAATAAATATATATTTAACAAGATAGTAATAAAAGCAAATAATCATAAAAAGATGTAATGAAGAGAAATTAGCAACATTTCGCTTTTATTTTATTTTTACGCGAATGTTTTAACTTTGAGTGCCCGCACTGCAAAAGACACTTAGTAGAAGAGTTAGTAAATAATAAATAAATTACCAAACAAACACAATGTATGTATACATATATATTAGATATATATGTAAAAGATATTGTAAAAGATATATTTTTATATAGTGCGGGCTCAGCTAGTGTTATGCCAAGGATACTAAGACATGAGAAGCCAATATCGCTACGGCTGACTCGACTTCCCTCGGTGAACGATACTATGCATTCTCGTCTAATCTTTTCACTTTCCTCCTCGCCCACATATTAGTCTCGCTACCACGAGGCCTCCAGATCGACGGATAAATCCTTCTTTGGCCAGTGTAGTATCAAGTTCAAAATCAGTAAAATATCAAGTGTAGTAACTTGTTCAAAAATCAGTAAAATACCAAGTGTAGTATCATACTCAAAAATCAGTTTAATAAAGTAATAAAAGGGCAAAATTGTCCAAATTACTATGGAATACCAAAACAGTAGCAACAATTCCAACCCAGCAAAACAGTAGCTGGATCACAGTGAAACGAGCAACACAATTGTTCCTAAAAGGGGTATAGCCAACAGAATGTTAGTGAGCAAGATAGTGAACAACAATGGTCCCCAGAAGTGGGAATACCATCAACATAGCAACACGATAAACCAACTGATCTGTGGGACAATGGAAAATAACGAAACAACAACCCATGAACCGCGAAACAATGAGGACCCACGTAATGCACCCAAATAACCGACAACAACGATAAAATGAAGCCAACAAGGTCGTCGGAAATTTTAAAGTCCGACAACGAAAACAAAAATCAGTAAACCGCGATAGATACCCAAACTAAAGCCTTCAAGGTCGCCGGAGTTTTCTTTTAAACTCCGGCGAGATTCAAAATAAAAGAAATCAGTCCATAACCAAGATAACAAACGAAGATATAAGCCGAACAAAACGGGGAAATGGGCAGCGTCACTTCCACGGCGATTCGCCGGAATTGTTCGACGAGGAGACTAGCAATGACGGAAAGTAATGGTTCTCCGACAAGCAATGGATGGTTCGAGCGGTGGGTGTCGACGGAAGGTGGTGTTCTTTGTCAAACTCGGCGTCGTGAGTTCACGAGTCGACGAGACGATGGGAGAGGAAAGGGCCACTTAAAAAATGGAAAAGACTGGTGCCCCTTTAATGTATTGCGTGGCTGCAGGTGTTTCAAAGGGGGATTCGCCGGAGCTCCAAGCTCGTGGCAGCGGCAGGAGAGGAGCTGGGCGGTGAGGAGTGAGGAGTTAGGTTTTTTTAAAAATGAGAGAGGGCTCCCTTGCCTTACGCGGGCTCATTTCACATGCTGCCCCTCCTCTTTTGTCTTCTTTGAACGTTGTAGTGGTCGCCCCTTTTAATGTGGGGGTGATGTTTAATAAATAGGGGGGTAGATTTAGGGTTTGGTATTTTAGGGGGGAATGAAAAGTGGGGTTTGAAATTTAAAAATGGGGGGGAAATAAAAGGAGGTGTTTGGATGAAGAGAAAAAAAAGTGTTAGATTGGAATGATTCGGATTGAGTCTCGTACTGGACTGGTTTGACAAAATGTAAAGCGGGTTAATTATTTAAAAGAAAAATTAATTAACAAGATTCAAAATTATAAAAAAAAATGTAAATGCCGATGCAATAATAATAAAATACAATATTTAGACAAATGTTTAATGTCTAATTAAAATTAAAGCGGGATGTCAATTAATTATTTAAAGAGATGCAAAATATTATTATAATAGAAACATAATATTAACAAAACATAATGCTTAAATTAAAATAAAAAGATGCAATGTCATTTTGTGAATAAAAAAACATAGAATATTATGTAAAAATATGCAAAATAACGCTTAAAATGTGGTGTGCTAAAATACTTAAAATTGCACGAAATATACAAAAAACGGGTCAAAATTGACTGTCAACAGCATGTCCCTCTTTGTATGGAGATGATGGAAGAGTCTTCGGACAAAGATGTTCACTTGTAGCCAATTTTGTCCTGTTTTATAAACTAGAACTCAAAAGTGGGGCAGACTGAATTGTCGATGTCGAATTATGATGACCCTGAGTCGTTGTGATGCGAAAAATAAAAAGCAAAGCGACGATTTAAAAAATGTCGATGTCGAATAATGATGACATCGGCTCTTTGCAAATGCTAGAAAAATAAAAGTAAAGCTGACGCAGATTTTTTTAAAATGTCCCAGTATCGAATTACGATGACACTGGATTGTTGCGATGCTAAAGTAAAAAGTAAAACTGATGCAGATTTTTTTAAAATGTCCCAGTGTCGAATTACGATGACACTGGATTGTTGCGATGCTAAAGTAAAAAGTAAAGCTGATGCAGATTTTTTAATGTCCCAGTATCGAATTACGATGACACTGGATTGTTGCGATGCTAAAGTAAAAAGTAAAGCTGATGCAGATTTTTTAATGTCCCAGTGTCGAATTACGATGGACACTGGGTTGCAGGTGATGTGGTGCTGAAAAAGACGTGGTGTTTGTAAATGTTGATGGCATCATTGGATGGACGCGATGCAAATGCTCGTCGTTGCATAGAAGAAACATAGCGGCCGCCAGATAGCTTAGATGAGATGGCGTCGTTGCATGACGTGATGCAGATGTTCGGCCGTTGCATGGACGAAATGCGACGAAGCCGCCAGATAGGCTTTGATGAGATGACGTCGTTGATAGACGTGATGCAGATGTTCGTCGTTGCATGGACGAAATGCGAATAAGCGATTCAGATAGGCTTTGATGAGACGACGTCGTTGCATAGACGTGACGCAGATGTTCGTCGCGCATGGACGAAATGCATACGGCCGTTGCATAGGCTTTTATGAGACGACGCCGTTGCATGACGTGACGCAGATGTTCGTCGTTGCATGGACGAAATGCAGATGGCCGCCATAGGCTTTGATGAGACAACGTCGTTGCATGACGTGACGCAGATGTTTGTCGTTGCATGGACGAAATGCGATGGCCGCCAGATAGCTTTGATGAGATAGCGTCGTTGCATAGACGTGATGCAGATGTTCGCCGTACGGACGAAATGCGACGAAGCCGCCAGATAGGCTTTGATGAGATAGCGACGTTGCATGACGTGATGCAGATGTTTGTCGTTGCGAGATGAAGCTGACGGCCGTTGCATAGGCATAATGAAAGGGACGTCGTTGCATAGACGTGACGCAGAAGATCATCGTTGCATAGATGAGCTGACGGCCGTTGCATAGGCATAATGAAAGCGGACGTCGTTGCGTAGGCGTGATGCGAGATCATCGTTGCGTAGATGAGCTTGACGGCCGTTGCATAGACATAATGAAATAACGTCGTTGATAGACGTGATGCGAGATCATCGTTGCATAGATGAGCTGATGAAGCCGTTGCATAGGCATAATAAAAGGGACGTCGTTGCATAGGCGTGATGCGAGATCATCGTTGCATAGATGAACTGTTGATGAAGCCGTTGCATAGGCATAATGAAAGGGACGTCGTTTTCGAACTTAATAAGATGAACGTCGTTGTGCGGATGTAATAAAGTGATTTCGACCTGGTGTGCCAGGCTACTATGATGAAGTTACTTGCATAATATAAACCGAATAAAATAATTAGAGTTGTAAAATGATTGAGAAATGCGGATGAGAATGGCCCTGTGAGCCAAATGACGCCTTGATAGACGCGTGCGATTATGGCTTTGCGGGCTGAGCTGCTATGTGAAACTTCCTACAAAAATTAAAGATAGATGTAATAATTAGTGTTATAGACATGCAAAAACGAATGAATGAAGATAAGAATGTGGCCCTGTGAGCCGAGCTGCTATGAGAAAATCCCCTTCAACGTCGTCAAATTTCATGCCCATGTTATCTGTACTCAAGAGAAAATTTGTGAGATTTGAAAGGGGCTGTTGATTTGCGCGGACTTTGTAGCTTTAACTCTGACCACTAGCATGCCCGATCTGTTCGGACTTGTAACCGTTGTCTGGCTTTAAGTATTTGGCTACGAGAGTGTATTCGATAATATGATATTGATCGACCGCCTCTTCTGCAGTGAAGCTTTTGAAAGCATTGAGTTTTGGCATAAGCGGATGTTGAATGGACGAGACCGAATTTGATATGGAAAACCTTACTATCCTATCGCGGAGATTGGATGGAATGTGCTTTGTAGCCGGTAGAGTAAGGGCAAAAGATTTTAAAAAGAGTTGGACTGAGTCCGATGTGCCACCTACGTGTCTCGCCATAGAGATCAAGTAGATACATAGTCTAGGAGCCTAGCCCTATTGAAGTTGGGTTCGTCGATTAGACTTCGAGTTTTTTTTTTTTTTTTTTAAGATGGGACCAAAGCTGATATGGCCGCCTATGCATTTTGCCAAAGGAACCAGTTTAAACCATAGTTTGCCGGTGACGGAGAATAAAGTAATTTTTAAGAGATGAAAAAATTAGAATTTTTTTTTTTAAAAGGTGGGACCGAGACCGAAAAGGCCGCCTACGTATCCCGCCGTGAGAATCAGGTCACACGTAGTTCCAAAATGTGACAAAATAAGAGAAAATCGTTGTTTGAGATATGAATTTTTCGCGTATCATGCTAATAACGCAAGGAATAACACAGCCCCAAAAAACCAAGCTAGTATAACTCGTAATTAATACTAAGTGAATGCACAAAGTTGAAGTAGCAAAATAATTTAGTAAAGTGCACATAGCTGAAAGCAACAAACATTATAATAGCAAGCAGACTATGTAGATATCAAATGCGAGTCTTAGCATGTTTGGGACCTCTTTTAATGCCAGAGGTGGGCCTAAACGCCAAATATACGAGATTCTGATAAGTAGGTCCAAGTCGTTAAACTGCAATGTTTTGTTGGAAATGGCGACCAAATGACGGTGCACTTTTTCCAATTCGGCATGCCATGTTTAGGCTTGAATTTGTCTATCATTGTCACGCTACACATAATATGCTTTTGGGCCGCGGGGTTATAATAACCCGTTGACCAATTTGGTGTCTTCCTAATTGTGGTGTCAATGCCAAGGATTGATCCACCTAGGGTAAATGCATGCATGCCTTAAAAAAGGGTGGTATAGCTCTATCGTAAGTTTCTAAGATTTTGGTTTTTCTAGACGCAAGGTTCCCGAGCGGACAACTCGAGTGAGAAGGCTACGCGGCTGATCAGACGAACCGATCTAACTCCGCGCAGACACCAACTCTCCTAAAATTTGGATATTTTGAAAGAAATTTGCGGGTGCGCGAAGCACACCAACGCGTGAGTGTGTGATTGTGTGAATTTTCCAGAGTGAAAGAAATATGAGCGGAATGTCAGTTTAAGGAAAGCGGTAACAAATAGCAGTTAATACAATATGCAAATATTTATATGTAAAGTAGAATAATTTAGACAAAACATAAAAGCAAATGAATGTAAAACACAGAAGAAGCATTTTTAAGCAGATAAGAAAAATAAAGCACAGTAATTAACCTATGTTTGTTATGGTTAAGAACCTAAAATCCCCAGTGGAGTCGTCATGCTGTAACGCCCCATTTCAACCGGAGTCGAAAACGGGATTACTGCTACATATGGTTGATTCCTAAAATTATTTTAAGGAGTCGCCACCTAATTATTATAGTGAATTAGGACACTAAAAAATGTAGCATAAAATACTACGAATGATCTCCATTTTAAAGGTCTGTGAAACTATGTGAGATTCTAGGTAAGGGTTCTTTATTATCCTAAAGGGAAGGGGTTAGGCATCCTAAAGGATCCGCTAACTTGCGGTTGTCCGTTCAAACTTAGGTTTAATATTATTGTGCTAGCATGCAATCTATAATTCTAAAAGTGTTCTAATTATTAAACTAATCAAGAGTTATTTAAACTAGGCATGCAAATATTTAAAAATAAATATATATTTAACAAGATAGTAATAAAAGCAAATAATCATAAAAAGATGTAATGAAGAGAAATTAGCAACATTTCGCTTTTATTTTATTTTTACGCGAATGTTTTAACTTTGGGGGTGCGCCTCCGGGTACCTGCAAAAGACACTTAGTAGAAGAGTTAGTAAATAATAAATAAATTACCAAACAAACACAATGTATGTATACATATATATTTCTAATATATATGTAAAAGATATATTTTTATATAGTGCGGGCTCAGCTAGTGTTATGCCAAGGATACTAAGACATGAGAAGCCAATATCGCTACGACGACGGTCGACTCGCCTCCCGGTGAACGATACTATGCATTCTCGTCTAATCTTTTTCACTTTCCTCCTCGCCCACATATTCCGTCTCGCTTACCACGGAGGCCTCCAGATCGACGGATAAATCCTTCTTTGGCCAGTGTAGTATCAAGTTCAAAATCAGTAAAATATCAAGTGTAGTAACTTGTTCAAAAATCAGTAAAATACCAAGTGTAGTATCATACTCAAAAATCAGTTTAATAAAGTAATAAAAGGGCAAAATTGTCCAAATTACTATGGAATACCAAAACAGTAGCAACAATTCCAACCCAGTAAAACAGTAGCTGGATCACAGTGAAACGAGCAACACAATTGTTCCTAAAAGGGGTATAGCCAACAGAATGTTAGTGAGCAAGATAGTGAACGACAATGGTCCCCAGAAGTGGGAATACCATCAACATAGCAACACGATAAACCAACTGATCTGTGGGACAATGGAAAATAACGAAACAGTAACCCATGAACCGCCGAAACAGTAGGACCACTGCAATGTACCCAAATAACCGACAACAACGATAAAATGAAGCCAACAAGGTCGTCGGAAATTTTAAAGTCCGACAACGAAAACAAAAATCAGTAAACCGCGATAGATACCCAAACTAAAGCCTTCAAGGTCGCCGGAGTTTTCTTTTAAACTCCGGCGAGATTCAAAATAAAAGAAATCAGTCCATAACCAAGATAACAAACGAAGATATAAGCCGAACAAAACGGGGAAATGGGCAGCGTCACTTCCACGGCGATTCGCCGGAATTGTTCGACGAGGAGACTAGCAGCGACGGGAAAGTAATGGTTCTCCGACAAGCAATGGATGGTTCGAACAGTGGGGTGTCGACGGAAGGTGGTGTTGCTGTCAAACTCCGGCGTCGTGAGTTCACGAGTCGTAACGAGACGACGATGGGAGAGGAAAGGGCCCCTTAAAAAATGGAAAAGACTGGTGCCCCTTTAATGTATTGCGTGGCTGCAGGTGTTTCAAAGGGGGGTTCGCCGGAGCTCCAAGCTCCGGCGAAAGGGGCGGCGGCGACGGGAGAGGGAGCTGGGGCGGCTGAGGGAGTGAGGGAGTTAGGTTTTTTTAAAAATGAGAGAGGGCTCCCTTGCCTTATGCGGCTGGGCTCATTTCCTGTGTTTGCCCCTCCTCTTTTGTCTTCTTGAACGCGTTGTAGTGGTGCCCCTTTTAATGGGGGGTGATGTTTAATAAATAGTGGGGTAGATTTAGGGTTTGGTATTTTAGGGGGGAATGAAAATTGGTGTTAGAAATTTAAAAATGGGGGGGAAATAAAAGTAGGTGTTTGGATGAAGAGAAAAAAGTGTTAGATTGGAATGATTGGATTGAGTCTCAGATCGATTTGGTTTGACAAAATGTAAAGCGGGTTAATTATTTAAAAGAAAAATTAATTAACAAGATTCAAAATTATAAAAAAAAATGTAAATGTCGATGCAATAATAATAAAATACAATATTTAGACAAATGTTTAATGTCTAATTAAAATTAAAGCGGGATGTCAATTAATTATTTAAAGAGATGCAAAATATTATTATAATAGAAACATAATATTAACAAAACATAATGCTTAAATTAAAATAAAAAGATGCAATGTCATTTTGTGAATAAAAAAACATAGAATATTATGTAAAAATATGCAAAATAACGCTTAAAATGTGGTGTGCTAAAATACTTAAAATTGCACGAAATATACAAAAAACGGGTCAAAATTGACTGCCAACATCTGTTTTAGGATTTTTTGGTAGTGGTGATTGTTGGACCGAAGAGGTTAGGTTAAATTGACGCTTGGACCAAAAAATTTCGTGCATGGCACAAGTTTCAACAGTCCGAGGTGGAATCGAGATTAATGGTTGGGGTAACGGGTTTTGTGTTTGTGAACTGGCCGAGATGAGGTTCTATTTTGGGCTGGTGGAGCTAAGCCAGGTGGTTTCGTTGGGGAATTGGATGAGGAAGCGGGGGCTCCCTCATTTGGGCCTTCCAGTCATTGGAAATGGGTTGGGCCGGGGCCGAAGAGCAGGAAGTCGTGGGCTCCTCGGCTCGGACTCGCCCATACCCATTTTGTTGTTGGGTTGGTCCAGCCGAGGCATTAACGGGTTGGGAATGTTAATGGTGATTCAAAATTGAATGTATTCCAACGTCAAAAAATTTGTATGAAGGTGGGGACGCCACGTGAGATTTAGCAAACGGAAATATAAATTCATCAAAAACAACGTGACGAGAGATAATAATTTTCCCATTAGACATATCATAACACTTATATCCCCTATGATTTTGTGGGTATCTCAAAAAAAACACAAGGAGTGGAATGGACTTGAAGTTTGTTAATGGTTGTGGATGAAAACAAGGGATAACATAAATACTCAAAACTCCTCAAATGTGTATAAGAAGGAATACGATAGTATAACATTTATGTGGGTGATAGGTTTGAGAGTAGCTTGCTAGGAAGAATGTTTAAAAGACATGTGGTCATTTGAAGAGCAATGTTACACCCCGTAGTTTCAGGACACGTGTAAGAAAATATACGTGAGAAGATACGATATTAAGTTTGAACGAAAGAAAGAATTATTTTCCAAGGAAAACAATATTCCGAACCACGGGAAGAAAAATTGTTCGTTAAGGAGAATTGGATGCTCAAATTGGTTATTTAAGGCTTTTAAGAGTTTATCGGAATTATGGAATTTTATTTTACAGAATTGGAAACGTGGGGTCCACCCGAGAAATTTTACGTTTTTGTGGGGCCCACGAGGTTTTCGATATTTTGACGAATTATGGAAATTTCGGGAAACGGAATGTTATGAACCAATGGGAGGGCGACACGTGTCACCCTCCACATGGTCATCATAGGACGAAATGGTCAAGAAAAGAATAGCCATTTAGCTTGATAAAATAGACCAAGTCAAAGGGCAAGTTGAAGCTTGATTTAATTGACCAATCTTAGCTATCCATTTGGTTTCATCCAAGCCCTTGGTGGTGTTATAAATACATACATACTACTAGTAGCAAGACAAGCTCCCAACACTTAGAAAAAATTTCACACTTGTTCTTGCCATTATGGAGCTCTCGGCAATGCCCCTATTCCCACACAAAAATTTTGCAATCTTGCTCCACAATTCCCAATATTCAAAACCAAGGTTCCTAAAGGTATTCTAAGGTTATCTCAATAGAAAGATCCCGGAAAAACTACGTTTTCACGTTAGTCGCAAGATGAAAACCTAAGGTGTTCTTCAACTTTGAAGTTGGAAATTGAAGAGAAGTTGGTCATGAGCTTCTAAGGAGTGTTTGGAGCGGATGGAACGTAAGAAGAGGAGCTAAAGGTTTCTAAGGATCGACTTTCACGCTTGGACATTATTAGGGCTTATTGAGGTAAAATCTTCGTCTTCTTAATGTGATTAAAGATTTCATGTTATGATAAGTTAGGAATGATCATGTGATACCTATTATGAAGTTTGAAAAGATTTGGATCATGTCGACATGTTGAAAACCGAAGTTGGACATGTTAGCCATTAAGTTTGTAATTCAATTTAATTGTTAGATACAAATGTCGCATGTTAAGAAAGAAAGGATTTATAGTTGTTGTAATTGTTATTATGTATATAACATGTTGGATAACAACTTGGATTAAAAAGGAATTGAACGGAAATTGACATTGTTGTTGATATTGATGGTAGCCGAGAATGGCTTAAGTTGTTGGACAGTTTTATATTAATTGTGGGGCAGAATTTTACACTCCTACACTTAAGTTGTTGGACAGTTTTATATTAATTGTGGGGCCGAATTTTACACGTCCTGTTAGGCGTGTAATCCCCTTTGAATTTCTGAATTGTTGAGCCTTAAATGTGGCATTTGATTATTGATTTTTGGGCCTTGAAAAAGGTGAAAAAGTACGTAGAAACAAAGGAAGTGCTGTCCGATTTTCCGTAGAATTAAGAGTCCTTATACTTAGGAATATTCTACGTAGAAAGGTAGTAGTTGATGGACGTATTATGGTCATTATAGGTTGACATTCTACGTGCGGCGTTTTCAACTTGGCAAGTGGATTGAGCCGGAGAGGTATGTGGAACTTTTCTTATCTCTTGAGCATGAGTAGCTATAAAAGTATAGTACGGTAGACGTACGAGATTTAAATGAATTTAGTTTCATTTGATATCCTTGACTTGTTTAAGAATGTCCAAGTTGGTTGAATTAGAGAATTAACTCACTTGTTTTAAAGGTTAAAGATGTCTTAGTTTCTAAAGCATAAAGTTAGTATAACGGCTTTATGGAAAGTTGGTTATAACAACTTTATGGAAAGTTAAAAGAATGGTTTATTCTAATAAGTTAAACAAAGATTTCTTGACTTGAAAATGTATAGAATACTTGGTTTGGAAAGTATTGATTACTTGAACTATTCTAAAGTTAAGAAACTTGATTTCTAAAGTTAAGAGACTTGAAGTATTCTGAAAGTTATGAAACTTGATTTGAAAGTATATGATACTTGGTTTTAAAAGTATAAGTCTCTTGGTTTCAAAAAGAATGTAATTGTCTAAAACATAAAGAGTTATAACAGCTTTATGGAAAGTTAGTTATAACGGCTTTATGGAAGGTTAAGAGAGTGTCTACTTGATTTATAGGCATGAGTTGCCTAGGTTGTGAATGTAGAAGTTACTTAGTGTCAAAGCCTTGAAATGAATTTCTAAAGGTGTAGTAACTTGTTTTGAAAAGTAGACAAGCCTTGGTACTACGAGTGTTAATATCTTGGGGTTTTTATATAAAGAGGGTTCTTTTAAAGGAACGGAAGTACGTAGTACTTTGGGTTAAATTCCCGGATTTCTAATTACATGTTAGTGCCTTAAATTAAATAAAATGAGAGTGCATGATAATTAAGGCTAATAAGAAGTTGGGGGATGTCTTAACTTGCTTATGATAATTATGATAAGTCGGTGGTGTTTATGTTATGTATGATAAGCCGGTGGTGCTTATGTTATGTATGATAGCCGGTTGTGCTAGTGATGTATTGTTCATTACGGGGTCATTCCCCGGGCTTGTGGCATTTGCATATTCCGTGGATTTTCTCCCCAAAATGCGAGGAATACCTCATGCGAGTCCGTAGGGCTCATGCGGGTGAAATAGTCCTATGCGAGGCGGATGACCTCATTGCGGGTCCACAGGACCTATGCGGGTAAAATAGTCTCAGGAGTAGGATTGCTTAATGATACTACGGGCGGGTGGCCCTAATTTGATCATGAGCCTCCTATTTTTATGCAGTAAAGTGTACTCTTGTTTACTCTTATTGTTAGTAAGGCACAGTGTACTGTTAATGTGGTTATCATACATGTCCCCAGCTTTATTTTAGACTATTATGATTTCATTCTGGCATTTCACATACTTGTACTTGCCAGATCGACCTCTTTGAAGTGCTCATGTCGCAGGTAGAGTTATACAGGTTGCTGATCCTCACTCTTACGATCACTGTTCAGCTGTTGAGAAGCTCCATTACTCCGGAGGCTTATCTTTGGTTCAGATCCTTGGTATTGTCGGTTGTTGTACATTCAGGGGTATGGCGGGGCCCTGTCCCATCACAGTTGTTATGTAAAAATTCTTAGAGGTCTCTAGTCATATCTTGTGGATTGGGTTGTAAAAAAAAAAAGGTAACTGATTTTTGGGTTATGTGTATATTTTTGGAATGTGGCCTTATCGGCTAACCTGTTATTTATTTATTTTTGAGTTGTATGTATGTTCCGCTACTATTCTCTGATGTATACCTGTAAGGGGTGCCTAGGTAGGGCACCAGTCGCGGGCCCGGGGTCGGGTCGTGACAAAAGTGGTATCACAGCAGTTAGTCCTCGGAAAGTGTCTACAGACCGTGTCTAGTAAAATCTTTGTTATTGGTGTGTTGTGCATCACATCTATAACCAGGAGGCTGCAGGACATTTAGGGTTGGTTTTCATTCTTCTCACTCTGAGATCGTGCGATAAAGTTGTGTTGTTAGGGTCGTCTCTCTCTAACGAGTTATGTTGATTGCAGCTATGAGAAAGGCAACAGTGGCCAGGGAGGATTATGTGGATTGCGTATCCAGGTTGGTAACACTTGTTGTATAGTTGGTATAATGATGTACATCTATACAGATTTATGTATGAGGGTCAGATGCGTGTTTCCTTGAATGATTTTGGATTACCAAGAATTGGTAAGGATTAAATAGATACCGGGAAGGTATGAAACAGTTTAATAAATTCTCATCAAGGTTTTACGTACTAATTTGAGATATTTAGGAGATGATGAGCTGTCTGAGAAGGTAATGAACCCTTAAGAAATATTAATAAAGGGACTTAATGGAAGACTATGTTAATAGATTAAGCTACGTAGTATGCTTAAGAGAATAGTACGGATGAGATCCGTATGGAGTAAGTATGGTTGTTATGATTAAGACAACACGATTAAGAGCTTATGAGAAGTCATCTTACCCGTAAACGGGGAAGGATAATGTAGGCTTGGGGCATGGAAATTGCGAGCCTAAGGATATTGATAACCGCCGAGACCTTGGGTATATAAGGCCTTCTCGGGTAGTAAAAATTTAAGTCAGACCAAGGACAAGAGTTAAGTGCGAAGCCGAGTCGGGTTATGGACCTATTACGGGTCCACCCATAGCATGTAGTAAGGCAGGGTCAGTTAAGGGTTGTCCCGCTATGTGACAGGGTCACGAGGGTGCAAGGACCAAGTCTAGTTAATCAGTTTACGGGTTCGTGGACACGTTCCACCGGAACCAGGTCATGAGAGCCGGAAATGACCTTAAATTGTTCGATATTGTAACTTCAAAGATTGGAGGCCATAATCAGTATGGAGGTTATGTACGTATGTTAGAATAAGTTGGGAAGTACGGAAAGAGTACGACCAGTAAGAAAGAGAGCAACCAAGTGTAAAATAATAGAGCCTGAATCCATAAGAACCTTTCAAGGAAACTACACCGTGAGTGTTTGGGTGGTAGCTGGGCGGGTATATGAGAATTGCCCGGTGATGATAAAGTCGTCAGACCCTAGTAGACCTGGTAGAGCTGGACATGTCATACTTTGAGGTCATTATGGGTATGGACTCGTTGGCTTCTTGTATGCCAATGGTGACTATAGAGAGAGATTGGTTCGATTCTAGTTTTCCGGTAAGCCGGTTATCGAGAGGAGATGAAGGGAAGCGATTGTAACAAGTGAATTATCCTTCCTTCTTTGGCATCATTAATTGGTAAGTCTGTGTGACTTGTTTATTGGGATAAATGGTTGTATAAAGTATGGAATAGTTGAATTTGAAGAGTTTAGAGATAGAAATGGAAATGTACGGTCATTGAAAAAAGTTCATGTTAAGTGCCCTTGGAGGTACTTGGAGTTGGTTTAGTGTGGTAGTCAGGGCCACGACATTCCGAATGGTTTCAGGAAAAATGTGCGAGGCAGGAATAAGATAAGTGAGAGTACTGTCTGTGGAAAAACAGAAGGCATCGTTGGTACGTTTTGAAAATCTATATGATTATAAGGTGGCGCTTGATGATTAAGATTATGAAAGGGAGATAAGCTCTCTCCCCCACGTAAAAGGATAGTTTTCCGTATTTTGGGGGTTATGTGTACCCATGTTATTAGGCGATGGATATGAGACTGGTAAGGTCTTCAATGTCGTCATGCCATAGGTTACAGTTTTAGGTAGCCATGAAAAAAGTATTGTGTTGGGGAAATGGAGGGCGACATTAGGAAATGGTCGAGGATGTGTCTTAAGGATATATATGCTGGTGATAAGCATAAATGGAAATATATGACCCAGGAACGAGGTAGAAATATTTGGGTTAGTAATTAGTATGATGAAGGGTTATGACCAGAATAATAAGGAGAATGTAATTACAGTTATGAAGGTTTCCCAAGGCATAATTACCCAGACTAGTGCGAAGACCATTAGAAATGATGGGCAGTTAGGAACACCTCGACGAAAGATGGCAAGCCTGTAATGACGGGCCAGACCGTATATATACGGGAAGGTAAGAGACCCCAGGGCAACTTGAAATGAAAAATAAAGGTAAGACGAGTAGACACTCGAACGATAAGAAATCTTGGCAAGACATTGGATTATGTAATACCATGAATTGAGGTTGAACACATGACTATAAGCTCTATGAGCTGGAAGAGAATAATAGGATTACTACTTGACGAGTTCAAGGAAGTCCCCCACTAAATTGTGATTGGCAGGAAGTCTTAGCCACGCGATAAGCAAATGAATCGAATCTAAGTATAGTGACCAAGTTTGGTTGCAACAGAGAAATGGAAATAGGAATCATAATTGAGATTATACCCCCGACTATTTCGGAAGTATGAGAAAGGCTTCCAGTTATTGGAAGATAAGTTGACTATGACTACAGTTCTAACCCCTCCTGAGGGACTAGAGGGTTAGGTTATTATGGTAACACTTTGAGTGTTTGGCTGGGTTGTGTGCGGATGCAACACAATAAGGTAACAACCTATATTTCCCGACAGCTACGGGAGCATGATATTGGAGCTCAGATTCGAGAGGTTGCCAAGTCTTCCCTCGCTGAGGAGGTGAAGAGACGACATTATAAGGATCCAGTTCTAGGGCGAATTTGTGATACGGTTCTCCAAGAGGATGAGGACATGTATGGGTAGCACCAGATAAGGTGTTATGATATGAGGATAGATTGTGTGTTCCCGGTGCTGCAGGACTTGTCAATAGGTTTTAGGGGAGGCACGCAGTGCTTATTGCTCTATTTGTTCGGGGTCGACTAAGATGTATCATGACCTCAGATGTATGTATTGGTAAGATGGCCTGAAGAGGGACGTAGCAGAGTTTGTTGCTTAGTGTCTGAATTAGTAACAGGTCAAGGTTGAGCACTAGAAGCCAGTGGGCTATTACAGGCGATTGAGATCCCGACTTAAAAATGAGAGGTGATTAATATGGATTTTTTGTTACAGGGTTGCATCGTACTCAGAGGAAGTGCGACTCCTTGAGGGTCATAGTAAACAGGCTGACGAAATCAGCCCATGTTCTTCCGGTCAGGACCACTTACTCGGCTGAGGATTATGCTAGATTATATAGCAGGGAGATTGTGAGACTGTACGGGGTTCCTACATTTATGATGTCAGACGGATGAGCTCAGTTTACAGATAACTTCTGGAGGTTTTCCAGAAGGGATTATGGACACATGTGAGTCTCAGTGTTGCATTACACCCTCAGACCGACGGACAGGCAGAGCGTACTATCCAGGCACTTGAGGATAAGTTGCGGGTCTGTGTTATTGATTTCAGAGATAGCTAGGAGGATTATTTGCCTCTTGTTGAGTTACGTACGATAACAGATACCCTTCCAGTATTCAGATGGCCCTGTATGAGGTCTTGTATGAAAGAAAGTGTAGATCGTCGGTTGGTTGATTCGACGTAGGCGAGGTTCGGTTAATTGGTCCAGACTTGATTCAGCGGGCTGTGGATAAGGCGAAGCTTATCCAGAAAAGATTATTAGCAAGCTCAGAGTCGATAGAAGCTTTATGCAGATAACCGACGTTGACACTTGGAGTTCAGGTTGACGTTTTAGCATAAGTATTATTGTGTGGCCATGTGTGGCAAGTGTGATTATGTTGGGTGTGGTCAAGGGACTATGCCAATATCTGTTTAGATGGAACCTCGAAAGAACATTCGGGGACGAATGTTTCTAAGGAGGGGAGAATGTTACACCCCGTAGTTTCAGGACATGTGTAAGAAAATATACGTGAGAAAATACGATATTAAGTTTGAACGAAAGAAAGAATTGTTTTCCAAGGAAAAAAATCTTCCGAACCACGGGAAGGAAAATTGTTCGTTAAGGAGAATTGGATGCTCAAATTGGTTTTTAAGGCTTTTAAGAGTTTATCGGAATTATGGAATTTTATTTTACAGAATTGGATACGTGGGGCCCACCCGAGAAATTTTATGTTTTTGTGGGGCCCACGAGGTTTTCGATATTTTGACGAATTATGAAAATTTCGGGAAACATAATGTTATGAACCAATGGGAGGGCGACACGTGTCACCCTCCACATGGTCATCATAGGACGAAATAGTCAAGAAAAGAATAACCATTTAACTTGATAAAATGGACCAAGTCAAAGGGCAAGTTGAAGCTTGATTTAATTGACCAATCTTAGCCATCCATTTGGTTTCATCCAAGCCCTTGGTGGTGTTATAAATACATACTACTACTAGTAGCAAGACAAGCTCCCAACACTTAGAAAAAATTTCACACTTGTTCTTGCCATTATAGAGCTCTCGGCAATGCCCCTATTCCCACACAAAATTTTTGCAATCTTGCTCCATAATTCCCAATATTCAAACTCAAGGTTCCTCAAGGTATTCTAAGGTTATCTCAATAGAAAGATCCCGGAAAAACTACGTTTTCACGTTAGTCGCAAGATGAAAATCTAAGGTGTTCTTCAACTTTGAAGTTGGAAATTGAAGAGAAGTTGGTCATGAGCTTCTAAGGAGTGCTTGGAGCGGATTGGAACGTAAGAAGAGGAGCTAAAAGTTGCTAAGGATCGACTTTTACGCTTGGACATTATTAGGGCTTATTGAGGTAAAATCTTCGTCTTCTTAATGTGATTACAGATTCCATGTTATGATAAGTTAGGAATGATCATGTGATACATATTAAGAAGTTTGAAAAGATTTGGATCATGTCGACATGTTGAAAACCGAAATTGGACATGTTAGCCATTAAGTTTGTAATTCAATTTAATTGTTAGATACAAACGTCGCATGTTAAGGAAGAAAGGATTTATAGTTGTTGTAATTGTTATTATGTATATAACATGTTGGAATAACAACTTGGATTAAAAAGGAATTGAACGGAAATTGACATTGTTGTTGATATTGATGGTAGCCGAGAATGGCTTAAGTTGTTGGACAGTTTTATATTAATTGTGGGGCCGAATTTTACACGTTCTGTTAGGCTTGTAATCCCCTTTGAATTTCTGAATTGTTGAGCCTTAAATGTGGCATTTGGTTATTGATTTTCGGGCCTTGAAAAAGGTGGAAAAGTACGTAGAAACAAAGGAAGTGTTGTCCGATTTTTCGTAGAATTAAGAGTCCTTATACTTAGAAATATTCTACGTTGAAAGATAGTAGTTGATGGATGTATTATGGTCATTATAGGTTGACATTCTACGTGCGGCGTTTTCAACTTGACAAGTGGATTGAGCTGGAGAGGTATGTGGAACTTTTCTTATCTCTTGAGCATGAGTAGCTATAAAAGTATATTACGGTAGACGTACGAGATTTAAATGAATTTAGTTTCATTTGATATCCTTGACTTGTTTAAGAATGTCCAAGTTGATTGAGTTAGAGAATTAACTCACTTGTTTTAAAGGTTAAAAATGTCTTAGTTTCTAAAGCATAAAGTTAGTATAACGGCTTTATGGGAAGTTGGTTATAACAACTTTATGGGAAGTTAAAAGAATGGTTTATTCTAATAAGGTAAACAAAGATTTCTTGACTTGAAAATGTATAGAATACTTGCTTTGGAAAGTATTGATTACTTGAACTATTCTAAAGTTAAGAAACTTGATTTCTAAAGTTAAGAGACTTGAAGTATTCTGAAAGTTATGAAGCTTGATTTGAAAGTATATGATACTTGGTTTTAAAAGTATAAGTCTCTTGGTTTCAAAAAGAATGTAATTGTCTAAAACATAAAGAGTTATAACGACTTTATGGAAAGTTAGTTATAACGGTTTTATGGAAGGTTAAGAGAGTGTCTACTTGATTTATAGGCATGAGTTGCCTAGGTTGTGAATGTAGAAGTTACTTAGTGGCAAAGCCTTGAAATGAATTTCTAAAGGTGTAGTAACTTGTTTTGAAAAGTAGACAAGCCTTGATACTACGGGTGTTAGTATCTTGGAGTTTTTATATAAAGAGAGTTCTTTTAAAGGAACGAAAATACGTAGTACTTTGGGTTAAATTCCCGGATTTCTAATACATGTTAGTGCCTTAAGTTAAATAAAATGAGAGTGCATGATAATTAAGGCTAATAAGAAGTTAGGGGATGTCTTAACTTGCTTATGATAATTATGATAAGCCGGTGGTGCTTATGTTATGTATGATAAACCGGTGGTGCTTATGTTATGTATGATAGCCGGTTGTGCTAGTGATGTATTGTTCATTACGGGGTCATTCTCCGGGCTTGTGGCATTTGCATATTCCGTGGATTTGCTCCCCACGATGCGAGGAATACCTTATGTGAGTCCGTATGGCTCATGCGGGTGAAATAGTCCTATGTGAGGCAGATGACCTCATTGCGGGTCCACATGACCTGTGCGGGTGAAATAGTCCCAGGAGTAGGATTGCTTAATGATACTACGGGCGGGTGGCCCTAATTTGATCATGAGCCTCCTATTTTTATGCAGTAAAGTATACTCTTGTTTACTCTCATTGTTAGTAAGGCACAGTGTACTGTTAATGTGGTTATCATACATGTCCCCAGCTTTATTTTAGACTATTATGATTTCATTACAGTACTTTCAGTTTCACATACTTGGTACCTGTTGTACTGACCTCCTTCGTAGGGCTGCGTTCATGTCGCAGGTAGAGTTATACAGGTTGCTGATCCTCACTCTTAGGATCATTGTTCAGCTGTTGAGAAGCTCCATTACTCTGGAGGCTTATCTTTGGTTCAGATCCCTGGTATTGTCGGTTGTTGTACATTCAGGGGTATGGCCTGACCCTGTCCCGTCACAGTTATTATGTAAAAATTCTTAGAGGTTTGTAGTCATATCTTGTGGATTGGGTTGTAAAAAAAAAAATAGGTAACTAATTTTTGGGTTATGTGTATATTTTTGAAAGGTGGCCTTATCGGCTAACCTGTTATTTATTTCTTTTTGAGTTGTATGTATGTTCTGCTACTATTCTATGATGTATACCTGTAAGGGGTGCCTAGGTAGGGCACCAGTCGTGGGCCCGGGGTCGGGTCGTGACAAGCATGATGCCAAAAAGACGGGGGTTTGGATGAATGCACAAGAAGTGTGTGAATTAGGTTGTTGATTGTTCGGATTATTCTTTCGGCTTTTCCATTTTGAGGAGAAGTATATAGTCATGAAAGACGCAAGGACATTCCATTTTGGTTTAAATTGGTCATTTATGAATTCTCTCACACTGTCACATTGAAAACATTTAATGAATTTGTCAAATTGGGTTTTTAATAACAACACTAAATTGTTTAAAAATTGTGAAGACCTGCGTTTTCTGTCATATGGGAAATGTCCACAGAAAATTGGAATAATCATCCAAAATAAGTATATAATACTTATGACATGCGGAACTTAAAATTGAGGATGTCCGCAAATCACTATGCATGAGATCAAATGGCATAAGAGTATTAGAAGAAGATAACGTAAAAAGAAGTTTAACATGCTTCCCAAAAACACAAGTTTGGCAAACATGAGATTTCATGAGTTTGTTATAATCAACAAATTTATTATTTTCAAGAAAATTGAACACATGTGCTCCCGGTGTCCCAACCGGTTATGCCATAAAATAGGAGAAATGGTTGCAAAGGTTGATGGAGTTGTGACTTGGTTATTGATAGTGGCGGTGATGAGATACAAATCCCCAATGCTATTACATCTCATTAGTGACATCCCCGTCTGAAAATCCTTCACAGAAAACCCAACAGATCAAAATTAACAGAAACATTGTTGTCAGTTGTAAAACGACGTACAAATATCAAGTTTTTAATTAGTTTGGGTGCATGTAAGACGTTTTTCAAATGTAAAGATGGGTTAGGGGGAAGATTTAATTGGTCAATACCACGAATTGGAATTTACTGCCCACTGCCAACAATAATATTTTTATTACTGCTCATATTAAAATAAGATGAGAGATTACCTTGAGATATTGTCATGTGTGACGTTGCCCCACGTGTCCATGTACCACGAATCATCGGAAACACTTAGATTCATGTTGGTCATGGCCTGTTCAATATATGTGGGGCATAACATGCGGAAGATGGTGCATGGGCTGCAAAGCTTGTTGCGGACGAGACCCAAGAACCCCAGGCTGTCCAGAAGCGGGAGGAGGTTGGGCCCACTAAGTCGTGTGGTACGGTCAAGGTGGGGCATCCCATCGCATTTGCGGCCACGGTGGTACCGCCCACTACCCGTTGGCGATTGGTTGAAATGCCGCCGGTGGTCTTTGCCTGCGCCACGGTTGTTGCCTCTCCGTGCTTTATCTCGCCACCCCAACCCCGTCCCTTTCCACCATTATTTTTCCTTTGTTATTGTTATGATTTTGACCCATTATTTTTTCGGTTCGAACCACTATTGGAATCAGAATTTTGAGTGTCAAAATCATCATTATAAATGTTTGTGAAAATAAGAGCGGTACCGACATTAGTTGCCGCTCCCGTCACCTGTTTTTACTTTCGGATTTTTCAAGAATTAATCTCGAATGAGCCTCATAGAATAGTGGTAAGGGATTGCTTTGTTGAATGAATTTAGTCACACCATCAAATTATTCATTCAATCTCGCAATCAATTGGAGAACTAACCTTTGATTTTTCACCGGCGCACCAACATTTGAAAGTTGATCGACAAGCATTTTTAACTCTTGACAATATGCGGAGACGTTTGTAAAATTATTCAATTTTACATTGGTGAATTGGTTTTCAAGATATACCGCCCGAAAAAAATTATTATCTTGAAAAAATACTTTGTAAATGATCCCAAGCTTGTTGACTCATAGAGTCTGGTTCCAAAATGTTGTGCAAAAGGTCATTTGAGATGGTGCCGTAAATTCATTGAAGGACTATAGCATCTAAACGAGATCATAAATTGGTGTCAACAACAGTGTTCTCCGATGAAGACTTGGGAGGAATAATATGATCTATGACTTCATATGCTCGGCAATGGATTTTAAACAACTCCGCCCAAGAAGATTATTGCTTTTTTTTCCATTTCAAGGGTAATAGGAATAAAGTTCTTAACGTTGTTTACGGCAAGAGCCGGATGAAATTTTTGTTTGTCGGTCATTGTTATCCAAGAAAATACAAGAAATTGGAAAGAGAAAAGATATTTTGGTGTTTAGAGTGAGGGAGATGAATAATTCTAATCAGGGTCGTCTCAAATATTTTGGGGGTCCTGTTCCAATTCATAAAAGTGGGCCCTTAATTGGGCTAAGACATGCGAATTATGAGTCTTTACAGTAATTTTGGCTAATACTACTTAATTAAAAAAGGTTCCTAATTTTTTTTTGTTTTTTAGGTGGTCCTGTACAGTAGCACACCTCGCACGAATCTAACGACGGCCAGGGATGTAAGCTTCCTCTTAATCACAACAGTTTGTTTGGTGTCTTGTCCTACGTGGACAGGCCACAAAAAATACTTGAAAAAAGTTTATAATTAGGAATAAGACTAGAAACATATCAAAATGGAAGTTGGTAATGGCAATTTCATTAATTGTCTTAAAATGGAAACCATGGGTCCCACTAATTTCCCTAATTTCATATTTACCCGTTCATTGGAACAAAACTCTTTATTCCTTTTGAAAGAGAATTATGAGACCAAGTTATTTTCAAGAAATGTACAATAGTCAGACGTAAATCGTCTGTTATCTGAACAATTATCCAATCAATATTTGTATATAGATGAAAAGCATATATATACAAGTTACAATAGAAAAATCATTTTTCTATTTTACATCTAAATCTTTATTCTATTTGGAGACTAATAATACAATTATGGTAAGACTACAAGACTAAGTAATATACAATTGTAATATACAAAATATATCATAAATTTATCTACACCTACACGAACTGGGTTGTTGGACGCCTGGCCCAAGGCCTGCTGGGCGGACTAGGCTGTTGGACGACAATATCCTAAATATACATATAATATACATGTATATTATATGTATATTTAACTATTTGAATCATTTTCCTTTTCCAACATGCACGTATTGATGTATGTAAAATATTTTTGTACTGTTAGTGTAATTTAACACGTTATAGCATGTTGTCGCTTAATTTTTAAATTACCAATTTCACTTATTATGTATAATTATTCATAGTTATTTTTTTATGTGATCTGATGATGTAAAGTGTATGAGCATTATGGTCATTCTTTTAATAAATCTCTCCCGGCTTCCCCCACCCTTTTTTTCTTCTTCTCGCCCTATTCTGAGTCAATGACACTCTCATTTAGTCATTTTTAAGTCTTACAAATCTCACTTGTGAGATTACATTGTGTATGTTATTGTTTTTGTTGTTGTTGTAGGTCTTAACTTGTTCCTCACGATTATTAAATACAAAAAATTATTAAATCAATTATCCCTTTATTTGGAATTGTGTGTTTGGCTTGTTGAAGTTTGTGCTAGTGCAATAGTGGCAAATACTTGTCAACTACTCCTTATTGACATTGATATGTAGTTAAATGGAGGGGGTCCTCTGATTGCAATAGTGGAATAACGACTACCAGTAAGTTACAAAGTGATGGACAAAACTGATTACTTGTTTAGAGTTTTGTTTGATTTTTTTTAATCTGGGCAAAGAGGAGTATGTTTTTCATATTTGTTATTCAAAATCAAATATATGGACTTTGGCTTTAACTTTATCAATTTAACAATCAAGTTGTTGGAAATAGGCGTTGCTATTATTGTCGTTGTTATCGAAAATGATAAAATTATTAAGGATAATCTATTGAATTAGCAAGATTAAGAGAGATGATTTCTGCTTTATCGGATGACATGAACTCCTTATAAAACAATTCACATTGAGGTCACTGTCTATGGATCGTCGGCTCATTCTTTAACAGGTACATGACTCTGGTTCTGCTCGGGACTTACAATTTCACGGTGAATTAAAGAGTAAATTTTTTTTATGTATATAGGTTAATATGCAAATTATAAATATGACCCCCAAGTAATGACTGATTAATTAGTAATTATAATACAATGATTATGGAATATCTGAGCATGTAAGATAGCATTAGTTAGTTCCAGACCTGATTGATTGGTATTAATGGATCAGTTGATGATTATTATTATTATATTTCGTGTGGCCCATTATGCTTTTTTTATGTTTGTGCTGTGCTTATCCTTATGCTTTCATAGGCCATATCCAATTAGTAATGATATTTTTCTGAAATTAATTGTGATAGTCTTATCTGATAAAACATTCAAGTCGTCACACTTGGTCAATTTCTTGTTAATTTCGTGCTCATAGAGGCTACCATACAGGGTCGTCTCAAATATTTTGGGCCCCTGTTCTAATTTATAAAAGTGGATCCTTAATTAGGTTAAGACCTGCGAATTACGAGTCTTTACTGGCTAATACTATTTAATAAAAAATGAAAAAAGGGACCCTAAATTTTTTCGTTTTTCGGAGGGCCTGTGCGGTAGCACACCTCGCACAGGTCCAAAAACGACCCTGATCCTAATTAGGGTTTGGTTAGAAGGTGCTGGAAAAAAAATAGGGTATGGAGGTAGTATTAATTGGCCGAACAACTGCTAACCTTGTAAAATGTATGGTTAACCTGATATCACATGTTTAACTACGCTAATAGTATAAAAAATCTTTACACTGGACTTAAACATGTAGTTTATTCCTCTTACTGCTGTACTTAAACCGAAACAAATTAAATTGTACGTAAGAGTTCTCTTATCCAATAGAATGAACCAAAATATAAGCTAAATGTTACTTGAAAGAATCTCCTTCAACCTTTTAGTTTTCCAATGGAATTTCAAGCACGTAACTGAGAATAATTTAATTATTGGAAATACAAGGCAGTAGCATGTTTAATAAAAACAACTGAGGCACTAACTTGTATGGGGGAATCATGTGAACCTATCCCAATTATATGAATTGCTTAACAATAAAAAAAGTGTCTGCTTCAGGGATGATCGTTCATACATAAAAAAAAAAAAAAACGAAAAACGAATATAAAGAACAATGAAAGGATACTTCTGAATCAGATTTTTTTTTTTGTATAATTATCTTGTGGCCCGGCTAATCCAGATTCACGGTAGATTTCTAATTCAGAATTGTACTGTAAATTACTTACATTTTGTTATTTCACTGTAGTTATTTATGTATCTATTTTTTTGGTGATTACCAGGTATGGATCATTGGCGCAACCACAATTGGACTTGTCACAGCATGCAGACCAATTACATCCACCCAAGTTAACGATCCAAACACAACTTCTCCAGTTTTATTACCACTATATTCAACTGTCAATGTATATCTTAGCTTCTCATACTTGCTGGTGAAGGACAATCTTGGAGGATAAACACTAATGTTTGTGTTCGATGGCACGACCATATTTATTGAATAATTAGCAGGACCATCTCCAACGTTTGTCACTGTCCTTACGAACTTTTGACTCAGTGTTGTAGCAGTTTCACTTGTGTATAGCGCGATGAATGATGGGTAGTTGAGATCAGACGATGCGTTTTGACAAGTGTAGGTTGATGATCTAGTAATTGTCAAGATTTGTTTCCGAGTGAAGTTCATGCCGCATAAAAGGTTCACGTAGTCTTGTGGGGTTACATCATAGATAAGGCCTGGATTCAGGGCGAAGTTTGGATTAACTAGCCCAGCTCCCATAGCAAGAGGAGTCGCGATATTATAGTTTAAGCCCGAATCTTTTATGGGAGAATTTGTGTTGTCAATGTTAATGGCACCGGTGATCATGGCTGATCGAATTGCTGCTGGACTCCATTCAGGATGTGCGCCTTTAAGTAGTGCAGCAACTCCAGAAGAATGTGGACAAGCCATTGATGTTCCTGAAATCATGGCAAATTCATTGCTCAATCTGATATCCGGATATATCGAAGCTGCATAAACATTGGGAATCCAGGATGCTAAGACTAATGACCCCGGTGCCATTATGTCTGGCTTCAGAATTCCTTGATAGCTCGGCGAAGGACCTCGTGATGTATATGATGCAACTACGGGTGCTGGTGTTGATCTCACAAATGTCTGTTGGAAACTAATACTAGCAACAGGATTGGCACCAGATTTAGCATAACTGATCACAGCTGCACCATCCTTAGGGCTGATAACAACACCAGGATATTCAAATTGTTCATTCTGGAAAATGTTGGGATTGTCAGATATATATATAGCAGCAGGGGCAGAAGATCGAGCAATGTTATCAATTTGATCGAAGAAATATCCATTTTCGCATATGATGATTCCATAATTGAAGCTGGATAGGGAAGTTGAGTTACAACTCGATATTGACTCATTGTAGATAAGTGGTAATTCGTTGACAAGGGCGTTAGCAGGGTACATTGACCATCCAGTAATCACTTGCCCATTTCCAAGAGTCAATTTTCCAGAGAAGACGCGATCAACTGAGCCAGCAGCAGTAGTCAAGACCCATGGGATTCCATTGTGCAATCTTCCAGGAGTGACACCTGTTGACAATATGCCTCAGGATATTACAAAAATAAAACAGATAGCTGCATTATCTCTAAAAGATTTGCATAAATCAGTTTATCATAGCTATCTCTTAGTATTTCAAAGTTTTTTCTGTGTTAAGAGTATTCCTATGTGGCTTGCATTTAGGATTTACTTTCCTCTTTCTTTGCGATTTGGTTTTGCAGATAAGTCGGTAGCATATTTTTCTATTTTCGTTTGTGAATTGAAGCTATAAATGTATGTCTCTAAGTTATTCATAAAATAATTCCCTTTGACTGCATAGCCAGTATATTTCTCTCAGCTTTTCTCTATGTTTCTTTTGTTACAAACCAACAATACCTGCATTTCCTGCTGAAGCGGAAACAAGAATTCCCTTCTCCGTAGCACCGAATGAAGCTATGGAAATAGGGTCTTCATACAATGGAAGATTATTAAATCCCATAGAGATGGATATCACATCGACACCATCAGCAACAGCTTGATCCATACCAGCAAGAACATCAGAAGCGACGCGTCCTTCATCCCAGAGAACCTTATATATGGCAAGCCTAGCACAAGGGGCGATCCCTCTTGCTGTGCCCTTTGCATAGCCAAAGAACGAAGCGTCCTCCACATAATTTCCACCAACTGTTGATGAAGTATGCGTGCCATGACCCTGTGTGTCCCTGCCTGAATTCATACTAATTGTGATATTAGGATTTGCAGCTTTAACTCCTTTGTTAAAGTATCGAACACCAATTAACTTTTTGTTACACATTGAAGCATTAAATTCTTGTCCAGGCTCGCACATACCCTTCCACCTCAGAGGAATTTCAGTCATTCCATCGTCCTTGAAACTTCGACTCTCTGGCCATACTCCAGAGTCAATAACACCAACAATCACATCTTCGCCATAATGAGAAGCTGACCATAGTCCTGCCCCTGGATTAAGACCGAGGAATTCAAATGTGTGAGTTGTATCAATAGTGACCGTTTTATCAGCATAAACCGAGACAAAACCAGGCATTTTTTTAAGAGCTTGTAATTCATCCTCGGACATAACAACACTGAATCCATGAAATGCATTGTCGTATGAATAAAGAAGCCTTGTCGGATTGGAAGAACTTTCACTGGTTGTATCTTTCAACTTGACAGTGTCAAGAATTGAAGAGTGCCATTGCTCATGACTAGCAAATGCCTTAGGCATGAATGACTTGTCCATATGGATAATATAAGTGGTTGTTTTTGCTAAGGCTGAGTTAACGAAGATGAACAATGAGAACAACAGAAAAAGAAGAGGGGTCCCTTTAACTAATCCCATTTTTGGATTTACTTTTGCTTCAAAAATCAGTTTCTTGTGTTAGTTTAATTTCTTCATCTGTTCCAACGTGCACATATTTATACAAATGCCATGGTGCATTGTTCTGCTTTGAGAGCCAATTTCAAGAATCTGACTACTTTGGACGGCCTTAAGCTTTTGGGGTTTATTCTTAAGTTGAATTAAGACCATTTTGTTTTTATTTATAGTTTAATGCTTTAAATTTCTTGACTGGATTTGACTATTTCTCCTGCTTTGTTTGTGTTTATGTCTGTCTTGAGCCGAGGGTTTCTCGGAAACAGCTCTACCTACGATAAAATCTGCGTACACTCTACCCTCCTCATACCCTACGTTGTGGGATTTTACTGGGTATGTTATTGTTCTACATATGCATGCATAGAAATCTTACGGTATAATCCTCTACCAATACTATACATATCAAAGAACCTACGCCTGATCATTGTTATTGGCCTGTCCCATTTTGTTATTTCCAAGATAGTTATGTTCCTATATGACTATATCTTTACAAGTTCTTGAAATTTCCCCATAAGCCAAACTTCATGCATATGCCAAAAAGATAATGGGTAGTCTCTTTTTTCCTTACATTAGATTTCTTGGCCATTCTGAGGCTCAACCCTTGCCGATCTATCTACATGATTCTCGCATCTTTCTATATTCGAATTTGGGAATTGGCTTATATCCCCATTCTATTTGCACTTATTGCTATTTAAATGCATTTTTTTTTGTCTGAAAACATTGGAGGAGATGTTGTATATTTTAGTACCTAGTAAAAAAACTTCTGGGATGTGACACCTTTGTAATTCACTATTAAGAAATCAAATGGAGGTCAACATCAAAAGAACTTGTTGAATGTTGAGATATATACTTACTGTAGAAGAATAGTTAGAAGAATTTGACTAAGGGCAAGTTTTAGCTAAAATAGTAAGGGCAGGACACGAATGATCAAACTCTAATGTATATGCAGGAGAGGTAGTTATGCAAGTAGTTAATTAATATAAACTTTGTAAAAATTGTTAATAAGAATATGGGAAATTTGTTCTTTTATTCCCTCAAATATCACCGCATTTTGATTTTGGTCCTTCTAATATTTGTCTAAGCATATTTAACCTTCGATTAATTTAATATACATTTGTAATCTCGATGTTTGTAAATTTTCTCAAATTTAACGAATTATTAATCTTTACACCATTTATTTAGCCATTTACTATGTAAGATTTGTATTGTTACTTCATATTTGAGGGTAATATTGTTCTCAAAATAGTTTAATTAGTATTTTTCCTATATAAATGGACTTACACATTTTATTTTATTGAAGATCAACTTTCCTTAGTCACAGGGCCGGCTAGAGGGGGAAGCAACTAAAGAATTGCTTTGAGTCGTTTGAACATGATTTAAAATTATATAATTTGAAGTTGAAGTTTTGTTTGGACATGCAATTTGAGTTTCTTAAGTTGTATATTTTCTCATTGTTATAAAAACTCCACGAGTTGTGAAAACTATCAAAAATTTCCTAATTCTTATACAATCTTACCAAATGAGCAAGTTGTAATTCATAATAAAATTAATATGCGGCTCGAAGTTGTACACTTTTAAGTCATGACATAGTCATACCTTTATATATATATATATATATATATATATATATATATGTATTGGACAATTATATCCAATACAATATAAAGTCGATCAATTGATATATATATATATATATACACTAATTTATGAATCTTTTTTTACAAAATATAAACTTATGTTGTACACTTTTAAGTCATGACAAAGTCATACCTTTGTGTATATATGAGCTGCGGAAGACGTTAGGTTCTAAACCTCCATATTCGGGACAAGGACAAAAGTCTTCTCAACAGAAGTCATATTCTCGGGTCAATTCGAACTTCGTATCCAGATTCGCATCGCTTTGTGCCTCTCTTGATCACCCAGCTTCAGGAGCCTCTGTGAGTCACAGTACTGATTTTGTAGCTGACCAATTTCAGAAGTTCCTTGCCTTTCAACAATTTCAAACAAATTCTCAGTCTTATGCTCTTTCTACTCCTTCCGGCTCATCACCATCTATTAGTTCAGGTATCATTTCGTCTTTTTGGATCTTAGACTCTGGAGCTGGAAATCTTATGTCTCCTGATTTTTCTGTCTTTGTATCTATGTCTTCTGACCCCCCCTTCCACTTCTGTTGTGACTGTTGATGGCACACATATGCCATTGACAGGCATTGGCACCATTCATACATCTACTATATCATTATATGATGTTTATTGCATTTCAAAAATTACATATGAATCTTGCTTCTGCTGGTCAAATATGTGACTCTGGATGCTTTATTGGACTTTTCCCTAATTTTTGTTATGTGCAGGATCTAAAATCCAAGAGAGTGATTGGGACCGGGCGTAGAAAGGAGAGAGGTCTCTATGTTTTGAATGAGCTGCATCTTCCTACTCATGAAGCAGCTATGCCTGTTAATTTATTTTCTTTTTATTTAACACCTTCCTCTTCAAAGTTTTATTTGTGGCACTCTAGACTTGGTCATGTATCAGGCTCTCGTCTGCGCTTTATGTGTAGTACTGGTGTTCTTGGTGATTTATAATCCAATGATATTTCTGACTGTAGTGGATGTAAACTTGGAAAAAAATTTGTTTTGCTTTTTAATCTGAGTACTTCTTCTGCACCATTTGATCTAGTTCATTCAGATGTTTGGGGGCCAACACCTATCCCTACTAAGGGAGGCTCCAGATATTATGTTTCATTTATTGATGATTATACTCGTTATTATTGGGTTTATTTGTTGAGAAACGTTCTGATTTTGTTCATACTTATGTTGAGTTTCAAACCTATGTGAAAATTCAACATTCTGCCGTTATTAAATATTTTCGGGCTGATTTAGGAGGTTGAATACACTAGTGGGGATCTTTCTGGTATTTTCAAAGCTGACGGTACAATACATGAGTCTTCTTGTACTGATACACCACAACAAAATGGGGTAGCCAAAAGAAAGCATAGGCATATTGTGGAGAACGCTAGATCTATGCTTTTATCCGCTAGTGTACCAAGTGAATTTTGGGGAGAAAGTTGTCCTTACATCTGTTTATATTATTAATAGGATCCCTACCTCTCATAATTTTGGGATTTCTCTGTATGCTATACTATTTGGTCACACCCCACTATATTCTCATTTGAAAGTTTTTGATTCTACATGTTTTGTTCTGCGTCCACATGAAGAGCGTACTAAGTTATCTTCTCGTGTCGCCATTTGTGTTTTTCTTGGATATGGGATTGGACAGAAAGGTTATCGTTGTCATGATCCAGTCTCTGGAAAATTGTATGTGTCTCGTAATGTTTCCTTTATCGGGCATGTTCTTTTCTTTCCATCACACCTACCTCACATGGCATAACAAAATCTGACCTTATTGATATTGATCCATTTGATGTTGATTGCTCATCTGATTCTACATCTATATTAGTTGTTCTGTCTCAGTCTTCTGGCAGGTCTCATGACATTGATACTCGGCCCCCTCCTACGTCTATTTCAGAACCTCTTGTGGTTGCAGATCCAGATCCACCTCGCTATCCTAAACGCACTCTACGATCTACTCAGGTATCCGATTTTGATTATTCTTGCTATGCTCCATCATTCGCTTCCTTTCTAGTTTCTATTAATTCTCTCTGTGAGCCTACCTCCTACTCTGAGGCAACTCATTATCCTCTTTGGCAAGAGACTATGAATGAGGAACTGGCTGCTTTGAACAAAACTGGTACTTGGGATTTGATTTCTCTACCGACTGGTAAGAAAACTATTGGTTCTCGATGGGTGTCACGACCCGACCCGACGGGTCGCGACCCGGTTCCCTACCTGAGCACCCTTATACCCACCTGTCACATAATCACATGGATACCAAGGATAATGTAAACGTCGGTAATAAACATGTCTCCTGAGGAGTCACAACTAATTCATATAACAAAATAGGCAAGTCGACGAGGCCGTCACTGTACATGGAGATATCCAAAACTGCTCACAACCGTACATATATACAAAAACACATCTACCACCCACAACTGTCTACAGAACTCTAAGAATACGATAATGAAATATGACGGGACAAGGCCCCGTCATGCCCCTAAATATGAATAAGTCCGAAAATAAGGTTCTGTACCAAAATGACTAAGTTCTGAATCAATGGAGCTATCCAACCAGCAGAACAGGAATCGTAGATCGGAGGATCACCAAACTGAGTACTTGTACCTGCGGTCATGAACGTAGCCCCCCGAGGAAAGGGGTCAGTACGAAATAATGTACTGAGTATGTAAAACATGAAGTACTGTAAGAAAGATCATAAATGGCCAAAAGATATCATGAGATAAGTATAATAATCAAATTACCATTTCAACTGTGTCATATACAAATGAGAGTCAATTGTGCCTTATAAAAATGAGAGTCATATAAGTCCATATCATATACTGTACCCGGCCCATTCTGGGACTCGGTGAATGAAATCATATCCATATACATACTGTACCCGGCCACTTAGTGAGGTCTCGGTGAAATCATATAATGTGCACATACTGTACCCGGCCCATTCTGGGACTTGGTAAAATCATATACATACTGTATCCGGCCCTCTAGTTAGGGACTCGGTGAAATCATATAATGTGCACGAATATATATGATGCGCGGTAAGATGCACACACTTTAAACGCAAGTGCACGTTATCGTGACAAGTAGTATAGTCTTGATAAGACCGAATATCGTCCTCAAGGATTAGAGTTCAATTACCAACTATCTATTTTTTTGGTATCTATTTGGTAAATTGATATTTAAATTTGTTGTTTATAACTAAGAATTATAAAAGCTATTTAACTAAAAGGATTTACTTCAGTGGTGATGAGAATAGGGCTTCCACGTCTCCTCACTGTCCGCTTATGCTACTTATTAATGCAATAACTTATGGTCTTCTTCTTTTGGAGAAAGCAGGTTCACTAAATCGTTTTATACTCCCGTTAGGGTTATATAAACACTCAACCTCAGTATTGCACCTTACCTACCTTTCGGTGATAAGGATAACTCTATAGGAGGATTAAGAACAAGAACCTAGTTAACCGTCACGCACAATGCGCAAAATTAGGGTTGTTAAGCCTCTCATTAACGCTACATAAATAATTGAGGTATTTTCATCCCCAATCCAAGAATGTCTATCCAACTTACAGCATATTCACAATCTCCCCCTTTCGAAATCTGATTAGAAATCATATAGTGATAATTAGTTGTCAATTAATTACCAAGAATTCAACTCAAATATTGGATAGATCTCACAATAAGAAAAATAACCATAAGCATGCATTAACTCATAACAAACGTTTCTAGAGATTTAACATGGAAAGCCCTATAGAGGAATTAGTTCCTAGCCATTGACATGACAAGAACTAATCTCATGTTCATCATACAAAAACTGAAATAAAGTAAAGAAAAGGAAAAGAATTTACTAAACTATAGTCTCGATCTCAGCAAGAAGCCTTGTGTTGTGCAAGAAAGGAACCCTTAAAAGCGCCTGGGTTCTCCTTTTATAGTGAAAACCGCCTCCTCTTTTCCTTGAGCTGGCCTGCAATTTCGTCTAAAAACCTAATTTTTCCGCGTCGGCGCGGCCTGACAGCGCGCGCCGGAAGTTCATGTCCGTCGGGTGTTTTGGCGTCGCGGCCACGATATCTGTGCATGCGAGCGGCGCGGCCCTGCAACTCCAGCACCGGATGTTTAGGCGCGCGGCACCTCGCACTGCATGCGAGGCGCCGCGCTGGATCTTCTGCAGCCTCTCTGAATAGTGGGCGCCGCGGCCCTGCTTTTGACTGCAGGAGGCGTCGCGGCGCTGGTCTGGATTTCACCCTCGTTCGCCACTTTCTCTGTTTTCAGCTCTGGCATCTCCTCTTTTGCCCTCTTTTAGCTCCTTTTCCGCCATTTGGCCATTTTAACCACTTTGACTCAAAAGAAAGGAAAACTATCCTAATACAACACTTATATGTGCAAAACGGGACAAAAGACTAACTAAAACTGACTCAAAAGGTGTATATAAAATACACCGATCAAATACCCCCAAACTTAACATTTGCTCGCCCTCGAGCAAAGATAGAAAGAAAGAAATAAAAGACTCACTGTCATTGACCACTTTTGCTGCATTAGTGTTAACTAGAAAAACATGAAGGTTAGCAAAATAATATGCAGGAACATATAGCATGACATTTCAGCACATTAAGCTAGATATTTCGCAAACTCATATTCATCATGCTTAATGGAAGTCAATGTATTAAATCATGCATATAAATTCAAGAATTCCTATGGCATGCTTACTTGCTATTCTCCACTAATTCTGGATAAGCATAAAAGAGATCTTCAGGACTTTTAAGGGTTGTAATGTAGGCTTAGGTATAGGTAGGTAAAAATAGGCAATTTAGGCTCATTTCGTGTACCATAAGCTCTTTTAGCTTTTCAATATTTCCCTTTTTCTTTTTGTTCTTTTCTTCACTTCGATTCTATCTTTTTCCTCTTTTGTTTTGGGAGAGTGAAGTAGATAATAATGACAAGCACCCCCAAACTTAGGCTTTTGCCTATTTCTTATTACTGTTGTATTGGGGTGCAACAGACTTATTCACTCTTTTTGTCTTTTTTTTTTTAACACAATGTATTCCACTATTTCATATTTTCACTTATGGTACAATTTGTGGGAATATAGGGTGTCAAAGAAGAAGTTTCAAATTTAGGCTCAATGGAGCTGACTAGGGATATTTTTAAGTACGGGATAGAAAAGAATGGTAAGAATTGGCTATCAAAGAAATGCCTGAGTCATCTCCCTAACATGCATATCCTAACTATTTCGCCTCAAATAGCAAGCAATCATAACACATAAGTATTTATCATTTAGCATGCATAACTCAAGCAAGAAACTCCAAATAGACAGATTCTGTGAGTTTTTGGCATATCTAACTTAGGTGTTTAGATAGTTGCTTCAATTCCGTTACATTATTCCACCTTACTTCACTAGGTGTTTCTAGCAACTACAGCATACATGATCTTTGACAGGCAATTATGACTCAAAAAAGAAAAAAATTTGGTGACTCAAAATAAACATAAAACAATCAAAAAGACTTAAATAAAAACATAACATGACACAAATAAAACACCCCCAAACTTAAATCACACATTGTCCCCAATGTGTGTAGACTCAAAGACAATAAAAGAAATAAGACACTTACATACTTTGGCTAAAATGGTGGTGGTGGCGGTGGCATGGGATAGTGCATGGACCACTGACTGAACAAGGAACTCATCTCGTTGATTTGTTGCCTCGTTTCTTGTTGTTCGTGGATCACTGTGTCCAAACTCTGCATCATCCTCATCTGATTCTGAAGCAATTGCTCCATCACGGGCGAAGGTTACCTTACGTGGTTGGCTGGTGGCTAGGTCCTGCCGCATATTGAGCCCCTATTTCAGGCTCATCTTCGTTCATTGCGGCCTCTGCTGCTGCTGCTGGTGGTTGTACTCTTCTTCTGGCTGATGGGGGGCTTGGGTCTGGGAAAGAGTGCACTATCCCGTAGGACACCGGTAGTTGGTTTCTTTCATGAGTGTCAGTGGGTAGGGTTGGGACCCCTCGGAAGGCGCATAGATTGGTGATCAGTGAGCCATGTCCCAATCCACCTGTTGTCACCAACCTGCTGATTTCTTCAATGCTCTGTACTATCTCTTTCCCCACATCAATCGTCATCCCCCTCATAATTCCATATATCAGTTTAATCCTATCTTCTGGCACTCTGGTGAAGTGCGTGGATGGAATCATGCGGGCGCTGACGAAATATAGCCAACCCTTGGCTGCTTTGTTGAATTGGCACCTGCTCAGTGCTCTTGATCCATTTCTTCCCACATCAAACGCAGCCTCAGGGTAGCTCACGGTGCTTGCAACGGCATTCCAGTCGATGCGGTCGGTACTTCTAGACCATGTTCTAAAGTGATTCCAATCACTTCTTTCTTCAACATCAACCGTCTTCAATTGTGCATTTACATTCTCTGCTGTCACAGGCACATAAACTCCCCTTATAAAGCATCCCCTTTCCACCTTCTCTGGAAAGTTGGCATAAAATTCACGCACCATTGTTGTGTTCATTGGTGCTATTTTCTCCGGATTCACAAATCTCCTCCACCCCCTTAACTCAATCATAGCCCGGATGGGCTCATAAATATCTTCCTCCCCATATGACTCCCTCTGGTAGTCCATTCCCCTTTCTGGTATTAAGGGTCTGGTATCAAGCTTTTTGTATCTTTGGAAGGCTTCGTAGCTCACAAACCTAGTATTATCGTAATGTGGGGTTGGGGTGGATGTGGAGCCTCTTCTCTTTCTGGTGGCCATGTTTAAAACAGTTTCTGGAGCTTACAATTTAGTGGCACAAGTGTTTCTAACACACTCAACAACTAGCAGCGAACACAACACCCCCAAACTTCAACTCTTCTACCCAATACCCACACTCCTTTTCTACTCTTTTCTCCAAACTTCACAATCAACTTTTTAGTACCCAAACTACTTCAAATACAATACTCCTTCAGCTACTACCTCCTGTGACTTCAATAAAGGACTCAAGAACAGAAAAATATTACCTTTTTATGAGAAGATTCAAGTTGTTCTTGTTTCAATTGGTGGTTTGAGGCTATGGAATGGAGCTTTATTATTTGAGATAACTAAGGGTTTTTAGGATTTTAAGAGTTTTGATTGTGGTTGGGTTGGATTTATGGAGGATTTGTGGGCAAATTTTCGGATTTTCGTGGGTTTTGGAAAGCGAGTTAGGTTTTGAAATTGGATTTGGGAAAATCTGATTTAGGCGTTTTAAGTTCGGATTTCGCCGGCCGCGGCATGCTTTTAGCGCGCGCCTGATCTGCACTCGCCGGGACTTTCTGCCGCGGCACACTCTGGCGCGCGGCTAAACTTGGCAAATTTTCTGGAATTCTACCGCGGCCACCTCGCTGGCGCGGCTGCCTTCAACTGCGCTGTTGATTCTTTTGGCGCGCCCTGCTCCTCAGGCGCGCTGGCCTACCCGCTTCGAAATCCTGGCTTTCGTTCAGCTTTTCGTCCTTCAGTTTATTTGCCTGTACCTGTCAATAACACAAACACAAGACCCCAAGACCGTGAGATTGTTCTTAGACAAAATAAAAATAAACTAAAGACAGAAATTAAAATAACATAATTAAAAACATTGGGTTGCCTCCCAACAAGCGCTGTCTTTAACGTCTTTTAGCCGGACGCAATTAACCTTTCTGAGTGCCCATTGGATTCTTCTGCGAACTGCTTACAATCCGCAGAGTTATTGTTGCAGGTCTCACTTCAACTAAAACAATTTTTTCAAACAAGAGCCTTAAAAATCCAATTATTGATGCGCGAAAAGATGCACACACTTTAAACGCAAGTGCACGTTATCGTGACAAGTAGTATAGTCTTGATAAGACCGAATATCGTCCTCTAGGATTAGGGTTCAAGTACCAATTATCTATTTTCTAGTATCTATTTGGCGAATTAATGATTGATTGGTTGTTTATAACTAAGAATTATAAAAGCTAATTAAATATAAAGATTTACTTCAGTGATGACGAGAATAGGGCTTCCATGTATCCTCACTATCCGCTTATGCTACGTACTAATGCATTAACTTATGGTATTCTTCTTTTGGAGAAAGCAGGTTTACGAAATCGTTTTATACTCCCGTTAGGGTTATATAAAAACTCAACCCCAGTATCGCACCTTACCTACCTTTCGGTGATAAGGATAACTTTATAGGAGGATTAAGAACAAAAACCTAGTTGACCGTCACGCACAATGCGCAAAATTAGGGTTGTTAAGCCTCTCATCAACGCTACATAAATAATTGAGGTATTTTCATCCCCAATCCAAGAATGTCTACCCAACTTACAGCATATTCACAATCCCCCCCTTTCGGAATCTGATTAGAAATCATATAGTGATAACTAGTTGTCAATTAATTACCAAGAATTCAAATCAATTATTGGATAGATCTCACAATAAGAAAAATAACCATAAGCATGCATTAATTTATAACATAAGTTTCTAGCAATTCAATAATGGAAAGCCCTATAAGAGAATTAGTTCCTAGCCATTGACATGACACGAACTAATTTCATGTTCATCATACAAAAACTGAAATAAAGAACAAGAAAGGGAAAAGAAATTACTAAACTAATGGTATCCAATCTCCAAGCAAAAGTCTTGTGTTGTGCAAGAAGGGGAACCTCAGCGCCTAGGGTTCTCCTTTTATAGGCTGAAAACCGCCTCCCTCTTTTCCTTCAGGCCTGGCCCAGAATTTCGTCCAAAAACCTAATTTTTCCGCGTCGGCGCCGCGGCCCTGCAGACAGGCGCCGCGGCGCCGGAAGTTCTGCAATCCGTCGAGTGTTTTGGCGCCGCGGCTCGATATCTTACATGCGGCGCCGCGGTGCTACATCTTCGTAGCTCGCCGGATGTTTAGCGCGCGCGCCTGCATCTGATGCGAGGCGCGCGTGCGAGTCTTCGCGGCCTCACGAATAGTGGGCGCGCGACCTGCTGCGGGAGGCGCCGCGGCGCTGGTCTGGATTTCACCCTCGTTCGCCACTTTCTCTGTTTCGGCTCATCTCCTCTTTTGCCCTCTTTTAGCTCCTTTTCCGCCATTTGGCCATTTTAACCATTTTGACTCAATAGAAAGGAAAACTATCCTAATACAACACTTATATGTGCAAAACGGGACAAAAGACTAACTAAAACTGACTCAAAAGGTGTATATAAAATACACCGATCAAATACCCCCAAACTTAACCTTTGCTCGCCCTCGAGCAAAGATAGAAAGAAAGAAATAAAAGACTCAACGAAACGAAAAATAAAAGACTCACTGCCATTGATTACTTTTGCTGCAATAATGTTAACTAGAAAAACATGAAGGTTAGCAAAATAATATGCAGGAACATATAGCATGAAGTTTTCAGCACACTAAACACATGAAGCTAAATATTTCGCAAACTCGTATTCATCATGCTTAATGGAAGTCAATATACTAAATCATGCATGTAGATTCAAGAATTCCTATGGCATGCTTACTTGTTATTCTCCACTAATTCTGAATATGCATAAAAGAGATCTTCAGGACTTTAAGGGTTGTAATGTAGGCTTAGGTAGGGGTTGGTTAAAATAGGCATTTAGGCTCATTTCGTGTACCATAAGCTCTTTAGCTTTTCAATATTTCCCTTTTTCTTTTTGTTCTTTCCTTCACTTCGATTCTATCTTTTCCCTCTTTTGTTTTGGGAGAGTGAAGTATATAATAATGACAAGCACCCCCAAACTTAGGCTTTTGCCTATTTCTTATTACTTTTGTATTGAGGTGCAACAGACTTATTCACTCTTTTTGTCTCTTTTTTAACACAATGTATTCCACTATTTTCATATTTTCACTTATGGTACAATTTGTGGGAATATAGGGTGTCAAAGAAGAAGTTTCAAATTTAGGCTCAATGGGGCTGACTAGGGATATTTTTAAAGTACATGATAGAAAAGAATGGTAAGAATTGGCTATCAAAGAAATGCCTGAGTCATCTCCCTAACATGCATATCCTAACTATTTCGCCTCAAATAGCAAGCAATCATAACACATAAACATTTATCATTTAGCATGCATAACTCAAGCAAGAAACTCCAAATAGACAGATTCTGTGAGTTTTTGGCATATCTAACCTAAGTGTTTAGATAGTTGCTTCACTTCCTTTACATTATTCCACCTTACTTCACTAGATGTTTCTAGCAACTACAGCATACATGATCTTTGACAGGCAATTATGACTCAAAAAATTTTGGTGACTCAAAATAAACATTAACAATCAAAAAGACTTAAATAAAACATAACATGACACACAAAATAAAACACCCCCAAACTTAAATCACACATTGTCTCCAATGTGTGTAGACTCAAAGACAGTAAAAGAAACAAGACACTTACAAACTTTGGCTAAAATAGTGGTGGTGGCGGTGGATAATGCATCGACCATTGGTTGAACAAGGAACTCAGCTCGTTGATTTGTTGCCTTGTTTCTTGCGTCCTTACTCTGTGTCCAGTCTGCATCATCCTCATCCGATTTTGATACAATTGCTCCATTGTGGGCGTTGGAGGTTACGCTCCCGTGGTTGGCGGTGGCTAGGTCTGCCTCATTGAGCCCTATTTCAGGCTCATCTTCGTCCATGGCGGCCTCTGCTGCTTCTTCGCTGGTTGTACTCTCGTCACTTTGGGGGTTTGGGTCTGAAAATGAGTGCACTATCCCACAGGACACCGGCAGTTGGTTTCTTTCATGAGTGTCAGTGGGTAGAGTTGGGACCCCTCGGAAGGCGCATAGACCAGTGATGAGTGAGCCGTGTCCCAATCCACCTGTTGTCACCAACCTGCTTATTTCTTCAATGTTATGTGCTATCTCCTTTCCCACATCAATTGTTTTTCCCGTCATGATTCCATATATTAGCTTAATCCTGTCCTCTGGCACTCTGGTGAAGTGCGTGGATGGAATCATGCGGGCGCTGATGAAATATAGCCAACCTTTGGCTGCTTTGTTGAATTGGCACCTGTTCAGTGCTTTTGACCCATTTCTTCCAATGTCAAAAGCAGCCCCATGGTAGCTCACGGTGTCTGCAACGGCATTCCAGTCGATGCGGTCGGTGCTCCTAGACCACGTTCTAAAGTGATTCCAATCACTTCTTTCTTCAACATCAACCGTCTTCAATTGTGCATTTACATCCTCTGCTGTCACAGACACATAGACCCCCCTTACAAAGCATCCTCTTTCATCCTTCTCCGGAAAGTTCGCATAAAATTCACGCACCATTGTTGTGTTCACTGGTGCTATCTTCTCCGGATTTACAAATCTCCTCCACCCCCGTAATTCAATCATCGCCCGAATGGGCTCATAAACGTCTTCTTCCCCATATGACTCCCTCTGGTAGTCCATCCCCTTCGGTATTAAGTGCGGTATCAAGCTTTTTGTATCTCTGGTAGGCTTGGTAACTTACAAACCTATTTTCATCATATTCTGGGGTTGGGGTGGATGTGGAGCCTCTTCTCTTCCTGGTGGCCATTGTTAAAACAATTTCTGGAGTTTACAATTTATTGGCACAATGTTTCCTCCACAATCAACAACTAGCAGCGAACACAACACCCCCAAACTTCAACTTTTCTATCCACTACCCACCCTCCTTTTCTACTCTTTCTCCAAACTTCACAATCAACTTTTTTAGCACCCAAACTACTTCACAACTACAATACTCCTTCACTACCTCCTGTGACTTCAACAAAGAGCTCAAGAACAGAAAACAATTACCTTTTTATGAGAGGATTCAAGTTGTTCTTGTTGCAAATGGTGGGTTGAGGCTTATGGAATGGAGCTTCGTTGTTTGAGATAGTTAAGGGTTTTTAGGAATTTAAGAGTTTGGTTGTGGATGGGTTGGATTTGTGGAGGATTTGTGGGCAAATTTTTTGGATTTCGTGGGTTTTTGGAGAGGGGAGGTTAGGTTTTTGAAATTGGAATTGGGGAAAATCTGATTTTTGGGAGTTTTAAGTTTATGGATTCCCGCTTTGGCGCCGCGGCCGCTTTAGCCGCGCGGCTAATCTTCCGCACTCCGTCGGGCCTTTCTGCGCACATTCTGGCACCATGGCGCCTAAACTTGACAAATTTTCTGGAATTCTGCCGTCGCGGCCTCGCTCAAGCCGCATGCTACCCGTTTTTCTGGAAATCCTGACTTTCGTTCAGCTTTTCGTCTTTCCGTTTGTTTTCCTGTACCTGTCAATAACACAAACACAAGACCCCAAGACCGTGAGACTGTTCTAGGAGAAATTAAAAATAACTAAAGACATGAATTGAAATAACATAATTGAAAACGTTGGGTTGCCTCCCAACAAGCGCTGTCTTTAGCGTCTTTTAGCCGGACGCAAGTTCCTTAGCCTTAATAACCCTGGGGTGGATTAAGCCCCCAACCTATCCATTTCCTCCACATTTGGCGTTTTCTTTTTCTTCTTTTCTTCTTGGCATTATCAGTAAGAGGGAGTTCAGGACAACTTACCTCCTTTAATGGCATTTCAGCAAACCATGCCTGCTTTCTTAGGCTCATCGCTCTTTGGTTGACTTGTATCGGCTCGCATGGGGGTTTGATGGTGCTGATTGCAAAGCACCCACTCATTGTTGGTGGCTCAATGACGTGTTTAAAAACTTTAAACACCATTTCTTCAGACTCCACCCTTAGTGTTAATTCTCCTCTTTCAACATCAATCAAAGCTCTCCCCGTCGCTAGGAATGGCCTCCCCAATATGATAGGGATTTCCGCGTCTTCTTCCATATCGAGAATGAGGAAGTCTGCAGGGAAGAAGAATTTTCCTACTTTCACAATCACGTCCTCGATCTTGCCTCTTGGATGAACCACTGTCCTGTCGGCTAGTTGCAGCTTATCGCGTTGGTTTGGCTTCACCCAACTCCAATTTTTTAAATACTGACAAGGGCATCAGATTTATACTTTCCCCTAAATCACACAAGGCTCTGTTGCAAGTCACCCTGCCCACTGTGCAAGGTAGTGTAAAGCTTTCAGGATCCTTTAGCTTTGGTGGCAACTTTTTCTGCAAGATAGCACTACACTCTTCTGTTAGTGCTACTATTTCATATTCTGCCAGCTTTTTCTTCTTCCCCAAAATCTCCTTCATAAACTTGAAATAGGAGGGCATATGCTCTAATGCTTCTATGAAAGGTATGTTGATATGCAGCTTCCTGAATGTCTCCAAAAATTTGGAGAATTATTTATCAACCGCCTTTCTCTGTAGTCTCTGGGGAAAAGGGATCTTCTCTGTATACTTCTTCTCTGGAGTTTTCTCTACTACAGGGCTGGGCTCAATTACCTTCTCTTTTTCTAACTCTGCCTTCTTCTCAACTCATGCGGCGACATCGCTCCAACTGCTTGCGCTTCTCACCGTGACCGCTCGCTGCTCCTGGATTTACCTCTGTGTTACTTCGCAATGCCTCGTGGTCCGATGTTTGCTGCTTTGCTACCGACCAGCGAGTTTCCAAGTTCTGAATGAGGATCTAGCTTCGCCATGAATCGGTATGGGCATTGGCAAGTCTTTATCCGCCACTGCGTCGGCTTTTCTTTTCGAACTGCATTGATCATTGATCTTGACGTGGGGGCTTGAATGAAAGGTCGCTGATTCTCGTTCTCTGGTTCTGCATCGCCCATGTATTGGTTCTGCTGCCCCTGATATTGGTTATGTTGCCCATCACCGATTCTGCCGCCTCGTATGCGATTCTCGCCGCAGTCTCCTTTCTATGAGAAATTTGGGTGATTTCTCCATCCTGGATTATAAGCGTTAGAGTAGGGGTTGTTCTGTTGCCTTTGATAGTTACATGGCACGACACTCCGCTCCATTGGTATATTGTTGGGATCCATTGAAGGACACCTATCAAATGTATGTGGGCCACCACATAGCTCATGCCTTTTAGGCATGCATCGCATTCATCGACATTTGTATGTTCGCAATTTGTTTCGCTAGAAGGGCGGCCACTGGGCATTCAAGGCGCAATAACATCTATTTCGTGGACTCCCATCGTTCTTCTCCCATTTGTCGACCTCTCTTCCGTGATACGGTTGTTAGTGGCCATATCTTCTAATAACTCATGAGCGCCGTGGCTGTTTTCCTCATGAATGCTCCACTGCTGCATCTATGATGGTTACGGTTGTCTTGCTCGGCCGTTGTAGAAGATGTGGACCAAGTTCCACAACTCAACGCAATGGTGTGGGCACTTTCTGTAGATCTTTGAACCTTTCCCAAGCTTCATAAGGATTCTCCATCCGCTTGGTAAAAGTTGTTCAACTCCCTCTCAATTTTCTCGCTTTACGGGAAAGAACTTGGCAAGGAATTTACGTGCCTCTTGCCATGTAAAAATCGAGTCGGTGGCGGGAATTCAACTATACTTTTGCTCTATCCCTAAGTGAGAAGGAAAGAGCCTCAACTGACGGCATCATCGATGCGCGTTATATCGAACGCTGCACATAGCTCCAAGAAATTAGCTATGTGCATACGTGATCCTCCGATGGCGATCCTCCGACTGCACTGTGCTATACCATGCTCGAATTGCGGTTTTATCTCGAAGTTGTTGGCTCTGTGCGGGGAGCCTAATGCATGTCGTGCTCCATTTACTCTTGGCGACATAGTCTCCCAAACTTCTTTACGGCTGGATTTGGACTCTCTCTTCCACGCCTATCGGCTCTCGCCAGGTATTCTGGATGGGGTTGATTCTCTCCTAACCCTTCTCCCATCCCGTTGTTGTTCAACGCCGCTCATCTCTAACAAGGTTGCAATCCGTGATTCTTCGCTCGTTTGCGTTTTCTCAATTTCTGGATTGAAGGGAACAAGAGTGTCTGCTCCTCTTCTCCTTCACATAAACTGACTTCCTGAAATAGATCAAAAACAGACAACAATCACGGCACCTCGAATTTTCAGAAGAAAAACGTAAAAATTAAAAATTAAAATAAAAACCAAATTAGAAATTAAAAATAGACAAATTTGATATTGAACTATGCCTAATCACTTAAACGGCGCCAAAAACTTGATGCGCGAAAGATGCACACTTTTAAACGCAAGTGCACGTTATCGTGACAAGTAGTATAGTCTTGATAAGACCGAATATCGTCCTCTAGGATTAGGGTTCAAGTACCAATTATCTATTTTCTAGTATCTATTTGGCGAATTAATGATTGATTGGTTGTTTATAACTAAGAATTATAAAAGCTAATTAAATATAAAGATGTACTTCAGTGATGACGAGAATAGGGCTTCCATGTATCCTCACTATCCGCTTATGTTACGTACTAATGCATTAACTTATGGTATTCTTCTTTTGGAGAAAGCAGGTTTACGAAATCGTTTTATACTCCCGTTAGGGTTATATAAACACTCAACCCCAGTATCGCACCTTACCTACCTTTCGGTGATAAGGATAACTTTATAGGAGGATTAAGAACAAAAACCTAGTTGACCGTAACGCACAATGCGCAAAATTAGGGTTGTTAAGCCTCTCATCAACGCTACATAAATAATTAAGGTATTTTCATCCCCAATCCAAGAATGTCTACCCAACTTACAGCATATTCACAATCCCCTTTCGAATCGATTAGAAATCATATAGTGATAACTAGTTGTCAATTAATTACCAAGAATTCAACTCAATTATTGGATAGATCTCACAATAAGAAAAATAACCATAATCAAGCAGTAATTTATAACATAAGTTTCTAGCAATTCAACAATGGAAAGCCTATAAGAGAATTAGTTCTAGCCATTGACATGACACGAACTAATTCCATGTTCATCATACAAAATCGAAATAAAGAACAAGAAAGGAAAAGAAATTACTAAACTAATGGTATCCAATCTCCAAGCAAAAGTCTTGTGTTGTGCAAGAAGGGGGGCCCTCAAAAACTGCCTAGGGTTCTCCTTTTATAGGCTGAAAACCGCCTCCTCTTTCCTTCGTGCTGGCCTGAATTTCGTCAAAACCTAATTTTTCAGCGTCGGCGCGCGCTGCAGACAGCGCGCGGCGACGGAAGTTCTGTCCGTCGGGTGTTTTGGCGCGCGGCCCGATATCTCGCATGCGAGCGCGCGGCTACATCTTCGTAGCTCGCCGGATGTTTAGGCGTCGCGCCTGCGTCTGGCTCGAGGCGCGTGCGCTGGATCTTCTGCGGCCTCTGAATAGTGGCGCGACCGCTGATCGCAGGAGCCGCGGCTACTGGTCCGATTTCACCCTCGTTCGCCACTTTCTCTGTTTTCAGCTCTGGCATCTCCTCTTTTGCCCTCTTTTAGCTCCTTTTCCGTCATTTGGCCATTTTAACCACTTTGACTCAATAGAAAGGAAAACTATCCTAATACAACACTTATATGTGCAAAACGGTACAAAAGACTAACTAAAACTGACTCAAAAGGTGTATATAAAATACACCGATCAAATACCCCCAAACTTAACCTTTGCTCGCCCTCGAGCAAAGATAGAAAGAAAGAAATAAAAGACTCAACGAAACGAAAAATAAAAGACTCACTGCCATTGATTACTTTTGCTGCAATAATGTTAACTAGAAAAACATGAAGGTTAGCAAAATAATATGCAGGAACATATAGCATGAAGTTTTCAGCACACTAAACACATGAAGCTAAATATTTCGCAAACTCGTATTCATCATGCTTAATGGAAGTCAATATACTAAATCATGCATGTAGATTCAAGAATTCCTATGGCATGCTTACTTGCTATTCTCCACTAATTCTGGATATGCATAAAAGAGATCTTCAGGACTTTAAGGGTTGTAATGTAGGCTTAGGTAGGGGTTGGTAAAAATAGGCATTTAGGCTCATTTCGTGTACCATAAGCTCTTTAGCTTTTCAATACTTCCCTTTTTCTTTTTGTTCTTTCCTTCACTTCGATTCTATCTTTTCCCTCTTTTATTTTGGGAGAGTGAAGTATATAATAATGACAAGCACCCCCAAACTTAGGCTTTTGCCTATTTCTTATTACTTTTGTATTGGGGTGCAACAGACTTATTCACTCTTTTTGTCTCTTTTTTAACACAATGTATTCCACTATTTTCATATTTTCACTTATGGTACAATTTGTGGGAATATAGGGTGTAAAAGAAGAAGTTTCAAATTTACTAGGGATATTTTTAAAGTACATGATAGAAAAGAATGGTAAGAATTGGCTATCAAAGAAATGCCTGAGTCATCTCCCTAACATGCATATCCTAACTATTTCGCCTTAAATAGCAAGCAATCATAACACATAAGCATTTACTATTTAGCATGCATAACTCAAGCAAGAAACTCCAAATAGACAGATTCTGTGAGTTTTTGGCATATCTAACCTAAGTGTTTAGATAGTTGCTTCACTTCCTTTACATTATTCCACCTTACTTCACTAGATGTTTCTAGCAACTACAGCATACATGATCTTTGACAGGCAATTATGACTCAAAAAAATTTGGTGACTCAAAATAAACAGAAACAATCAAAAAGACTTAAATAAAACATAACATGACACACAAAATAAAACACCCCCAAACTTAAATCACACATTGTCCCCAATGTGTGTAGACTCAAAGACAGTAAAAGAAACAAGACACTTACAAACTTTGGCTAAAATGGTGGTGGTGGCGGTGGATAATGCATCGACCATTGGTTGAACAAGGAACTCAGCTCGTTGATTTGTTGCCTTATTTCTTGCTGTCCTTGTACTACTGTGTTCAAGGTCTGCATCATCCTCATCTGATTTTGATACAATTGCTCCATTGTGGGCGTTGGAGGTTCTGCTCCTGTGGTTGGCCGGTGGCTAGGTCCTGCCTCATATTGAGCCCCTATTTCAGGCTCATCTTCGTCCATGGCGGCCTCTGCTGCTGCTGCTGCTGGTTGTACTCTCCGTCTGGCTGCTGGGGGGGTTTGGGTCTGAAAATGAGTGCACTATCCCACAGGACACCGGCAGTTGGTTTCTTTCATGAGTGTCAGTGGGTAGAGTTGGGACCCCTCGGAAGGCGCATAGACCAGTGATGAGTGAGCCGTGTCCCAATCCACCTGTTGTCACCAACCTGCTGATTTCTTCAATGTTCTGTGCTATCTCCTTTCCCACATCAATTGTTTTTCCCGTCATGATTCCATATATTAGCTTAATCCTGTCCTCTGGCACTCTGGTGAAGTGCGTGGATGGAATCATGCGGGCGCTGATGAAATATAGCCAACCTTTGGCTGCTTTGTTGAATTGGCACCTGTTCAGTGCTTTTGACCCATTTCTTTCAATGTCAAAAGCAGCCCCATGGTAGCTCACGGTGTCTGCAACGGCATTCCAGTCGATGCGGTCGGTGCTCCTAGACCACCTTCTAAAGTGATTCCAATCACTTCTTTCTTCAACATCAACTGTCTTCAATTGTGCATTTACATCCTCTGCTGTCACAGACACATAGACCCCCCTTACAAAGCATCCTCTTTCATCCTTCTCCGGAAAGTTCGCATAAAATTCACGCACCATTGTTGTGTTCACTGGTGCTATCTTCTCCGGATTTACAAATCTCCTCCACCCCCGTAACTCAATCATCGCCCGAATGGGCTCATAAACGTCTTCTTCCCCATATGACTCCCTCTGGTAGTCCATCCCCCTTTCTGGTATTAAGGGTCTGGTATCAAGCTTTTTGTATCTCTGGTAGGCTTGGTAACTTACAAACCTATTTTCATCATATTCTGGGGTTGGGGTGGATGTGGAGCCTCTTCTCTTCCTGGTGGCCATTGTTAAAACAATTTCTGGAGTTTACAATTTATTGGCACAATGTTTCCTCCACAATCAACAACTAGCAGCGAACACAACACCCCCAAACTTCAACTTTTCTATCCACTACCCACCCTCCTTTTCTACTCTTTCTCCAAACTTCACAATCAACTTTTTTAGCACCCAAACTACTTCACAACTACAATACTCCTTCACTACCTCCTGTGACTTCAACAAAGAGCTCAAGAACAGAAAACAATTACCTTTTTATGAGAGGATTCAAGTTGTTCTTGTTGCAAATGGTAGGTTGAGGCTTATGGAATGGAGCTTCGTTGTTTGAGATAGTTAAGGGTTTTTAGGAATTTAAGAGTTTGGTTGTGGTTGGGTTGGATTTGAGGAGGATTTGTGGGCAAATTTTTTGGATTTCGTGGGTTTTTGGAGAGGGGAGGTTAGGTTTTTGAAATTGGAATTGGGGAAAATCTGATTTTTGGGCGTTTTAAGTTTCTGGATTCCCACTTTGGCGCCGCGGCCCTGCGTTTGGCGCCGCGGCGCCCAATCTTCCGCACTCCTTCGGGCCTTTCTGCGCCGCGGCCATTCTGGAAATTGCGGCCTAAACTTGGCAAATTTTCGGAATTGCCGCCGCGCGGCCTGCTCGCAGGCATGCGCTACGCTTTTCGAAATCCTGGCTTTCGTTCAGCTTTTCGTCCTTCCGTTTGTTTTCCTGTACCTGTCAATAACACAAACACAAGACCGTGAGACTGTTCTAGGAGAAATTAAAAATAACTAAAGACATGAATTGAAATAACATAATTGAAAACGTTGGGTTGCCTCCCAACAAGCGCTGTCTTTAGCGTCTTTTAGCCGGACGCAAGTTCCTTAGCCTTAATAACCCTGGGGTGGATTAAGCCCCCAACCTATCCATTTCCTCCACATTTGGCGTTTTCTTTTTCTTCTTTTCTTCTTGGAATTATCAGTAAGAGGGAGTTCAGGACAACTTACCTCCTTTAATGGCATTTCAGCAAACCATGCCTGCTTTCTTGGGCTCATCGCTCTTTGGTTGACTTGTATCGGCTCGCATGGGGGTTTGATGGTGCTGATTGCAAAGCACCCACTCATTGTTGGTGGCTCAATGACGTGTTTAAAAACTTTAAACACCATTTCTTCAGACTCCACCCTTAGTGTTAATTCTCATCTTTCAACATCAATCAAAGCTCTCCCCGTCGCTAGGAATGGCCTCCCCAATATGATAGGGATTTCCGCGTCTTCTTCCATATCGAGAATGAGGAAGTCTGCGGGGAAGAAGAATTTTCCTACTTTCACAATCACGTCCTCGATCTTGCCTCTTGGATGAACCACTGTCCTGTCGGCTAGTTGCATGCTTACTGTGGTTGGTTTGGCTTCACCCAACTCCAATTTTTTAAATACTGACAAGGGCATCAGATTTATACTTGCCCCTAAATCACACAAGGCTCTGTTGCAAGTCACCCTGCCCACTGTGCAAGGTAGTGTAAAGCTTCCAGGATCCTTTAGCTTTGGTGGCAACTTTTTCTTCAAGATAGCACTACACTCTTCTGTTAGTGCTACTATTTCATATTCTGCCAGCTTTTTCTTCTTCCTCACTATCCGCTTATGCTACGTACTAATGCATTAACTTATGGTATTCTTCTTTTGGAGAAAGCAGGTTTACGAAATCGTTTTATACTCCCGTTAGGGTTATATAAACACTCAACCCCAGTATCGCACCTTACCTACCTTTCGGTGATAAGGATAACTTTATAGGAGGATTAAGAACAAAAACCTAGTTGACCGTAACGCACAATGCGCAAAATTAGGGTTGTTAAGCCTCTCATCAACGCTACATAAATAATTGAGGTATTTTTATCCCCAATCCAAGAATGTCTACCCAACTTACAGCATATTCACAATCCCCCCCCCCCTTCGGAATTTGATTAGAAATCATATAGTGATAACTAGTTGTCAATTAATTACCAAGAATTCAACTCAATTATTGGATAGATCTCACAATAAGAAAAATAACCATAAGCATGCATTAATTTATAACATAAGTTTCTAGCAATTCAACAATGGAAAGCCCTATAAGAGAATTAGTTCCTAGCCATTGACATGACACGAACTAATTCCATGTTCATCATACAAAAACTGAAATAAAGAACAAGAAAGGGAAAAGAAATTACTAAACTAATGGTATCCAATCTCCAAGCAAAAGTCTTGTGTTGTGCAAGAAGGGGAACCCCCAAAAACTGCCTAGGGTTCTCCTTTTATAGGCTGAAAACCGCCTCCCTCTTTTCCTTCAGCCCGCCTAATTTCGTCAAAAACCTAATTTTTCAGCGTCGGCGCCGCCCTGCATGAGGGCCGCGCGCTGTCCGTCGGGTGTTTTGGCGCCGCGCCCCGATATCTCGCTGCTCGAGGCGCGCGGCTACATCTTCGTAGCTCGCCGGATGTTTAGCGCCGCGCTCGCATCTGCTGTCATGGCGCGCCAGGTCTTCGCGGCCTCTCGAATAGTGGCGCCGCGCTCGCTGATCGCAGGAGGCCGCGCTGGTCCGATTTCACCGCTTCGCCACTTTCTGTTTCTGTCATCGCATCTTTTGCCTCTTTTAGCTCTTTTTCCGCCATTTGGCCATTTTAACCACTTTGACTCAATAGAAAGGAAAACTATCCTAATACAACACTTATATGTGCAAAACGGGACAAAAGGCTAACTAAAACTGACTCAAAAGGTGTATATAAAATACACCGATCAATTATCCCCCAAGTACACAAGACAGGCTTGTCCGTTAGGCTTTCTATAATGTAGGAATCCGTGAACTTCTCTACATCTCTCAACGCTAGGGGGTACACTTAATGGTGCGGACTTCCTAATTGGGGATCAGTAGTGATAGCTGGTGGTGTTTCTTCTGTAATAGGTGTAAGAAAAAGAATTTCCACAGAATCCAAGAAGGTAAATAATTGAATCTCTGCAATCTTTTCCTTTTCTACACCAACTATCTCACCAGATACCTCAATAGTTGGGTTTGGTTCGGGTTCCTCAATTTGTTGTTCGCTGTTGAATATGATTGCGAGTTCTGCTATTTGCGTTTCCAACTTCTTCATGGCCATTCTCGTTTCGTCCATGAGCTGATTTTGGTGCCTCGTGAGACTGAGTATAGTCTCTCGTAATTCCTCCCTCTCTTCCTCTATGGTTGGAGCTCGATCATATTGACAGTAGAAATCCATGTCTTGAGGATCCCTGAGATGCATCAAAACCAACAACGGATCACGGCACCCTTGTTTTCACACAATAAATACATAAAACGAAAACGAATAAAAAAAATAAAAAATAAATAACAAAGAATAAAAACCAAATTAGAAATTAAAAATAGATGAATTTGATATTGAACTATGCCTAATCCCCGGCAACGGCGCCAAAACTTGATGCGCGGTAAGATGCACACACTTTAAACGCAAGTGCACGTTATCGTGACAAGTAGTATAGTCTTGATAAGACCGAATATCGTCCTCAAGGATTAGGGTTCAATTACCAACTATCTATTGTTTTGGTATCTATTTGGTAAATTGATATTTAAATTTGTTGTTTATAACTAAGAATTATAAAAGCTATTTAACTAAAAGGATTTACTTCAGTGGTGATGAGAATAGGGCTTCCATGTCTCCTCACTATCCGCTTATGCTACTTATTAATGCAATAACTTATGGTCTTCTTCTTTTGGAGAAAGCAGGTTCACTAAATCGTTTTATACTCCCGTTAGGGTTATATAAACACTCAACCTCAGTATTGCACCTTACCTACCTTTCAGTGATAAGGATAACTCTATAGGAGGATTAAGAACAAGAACCTAGTTAACCGTCACGCACAATGCGCAAAATTAGGGTTGTTAAGCCTCTCATTAACGCTACATAAATAATTGAGGTATTTTCATCCCCAATCCAAGAATGTCTATCCAACTTACAAAGATATTCACAATCTCCTTTCGAATCTGATTAGAAATCATATAGTGATAATTAGTTGTCAATTAATTACCAAGAATTCAACTCAAATATTGGATAGATCTCACAATAAGAAAAATAACCATAAGCATGCATTAACTCATAACAAAAGCTTCTAGAGATTTAACATGGAAAGCCCTATAGAGGAATTAGTTCCTAGTCATTGACATGACAAGAACTAATCCCATGTTCATCATACAAAAACTGAAATAAAGTAAAGAAAAGGAAAAGAATTTACTAAACTATGGTCTCCAATCTCCAAGCAAGAAGCCTTGTGTTGTGCAAGAAAGGGAACCCTTAAAAACTGCCTAGGGTTCTCCTTTATAAGTAAAACCGCCTCCTCTTTTCCTTCAAGCCCGCCCAATTTCGCCCAAAACCTAATTTTTCAGCGTCGGCGCCGCTGCAGCCATGGCCGCGGAAGTTCTGCAATCCGGGTGTTTTGGCGCCGCGCCGATATCTCGCTGCTCGAGCGCGCCGGCCACTGCAACTCTGTAGCTCCGGATGTTTAGGCGCCGTGGCCTGCACTCATCGTTCATGCGCCGCGCTGGGTCTTCTGTAGCCTCTCTGAATAATGGACGTCGCGGCCCTGTTTTTGACTGCAGGAGGCGCCATGCTGTCCGATTTCACCTCGTTCGCCACTTTCTCTTTCACCGCATCTCCTCTTTTGCCCTCTTTTAGCTCCTTTTCCGCCATTTGGCCATTTTAACCACTTTGACTCAAAAGAAAGGAAAATTATCCTAATACAACACTTATATGTGCAAAGCGGGACAAAAGACTAACTAAACTGACTCAAAAGGTGTATATAAAATACACCGATCAACATACCCGGCCAATTCCGAGACTCGTTAAAATCATATACATACCGTACCCGACCCTCTAGTTAGGGACTAGGTGAAATCATATAATGTGCACGAAAATATACCCGGCCCGGGACTCGGTGAAGTCATATAATCATATCAGCACGAATAGAATATCATGAGTAACTTTATATAAATTAAATTATCATTTGACTCTCAATGGAATAAATAGAATATCTATCACTTAGAAATCAAGACATTATCATATCATGTATCATTAAGAATTAGGATTCAATGGAATTATGTACGTCCACCGTACATTCATCTTATATAAATCATGCCAAAAGAAGAAAGGATAGATTCACATACCTTATTGTCGAAATAACCAACTATATAATTAAAACTCGTCTCGATTAGTACTTCAACCTATAACAATAGTAATTCGTTTGTCAACTCTATGATTTCTAGTATAAGTTAAATCGAATGACGATTCTCTTTTCTATAAAAATTTGGACATCACTTCCCCTATTTATATGCACATCCACAACTTACAAACAAAGCCAACAATACCAACAACAAGATACAACTTAAAGGTATAACCAAAACAATCTCAAATACTCCATATACGCCATCATAATACATTCATTTTTTACCTTCATGTACTACAACAACCACAATAACCAAGGTGATTTGTACACTTATTTCTCATGTTAATTCATCATCTTAATCCATATCAAATCAGCCTTTAAAAACAGTCTATACGTCTAGCAACAACGAGAGTTCAAGTCCTATAGTTTGCAACATAACACCTTTCTACACTTTAATTCTTTTGGGACATACGTTAGAAATTACCACATTGTACATGCATAATTGTAACTAAATTTCCAGCATTATAACACCACCAAAACAGCCCCTAAAATACAGCACAACATGTCCAATAATTCCATACAAGTCTCGGCCAACATCCACAAAACCAACTCTTTTCTTAACTCCTTAGAATTCAATTCATGTTTCAACACTTTCATATAACCAATTATAACTTAAACATCAAGGTTTTCCTTCAATTTCCAACATGCAATTAGTGACAAGGATAACAGCAACAACACTCAAATCCAATGTATATAAAATAGTCCTTAAAATCGGCTTTACCCACAAATAGTCACATGCATTGTCTAAATTTCAAGTTTCTCTTAACACAAGTTCATCTCTTAACTACAACATCATTTAACTCCAATAACTCAAATAATATGAAGAAAATATTACCTTAGTTTGCCAAAACAATCCCTAAAAGTCACGACACACTGCTCTTATTTTTCTTCACCATTTTCACCATTTCTTCAACTCCAAATGACATGCATGTATTCTACAAGTTTAAATCTATCTTCCTTACATGTTTTTCTTCAAAAATGTTCATCTTTAAAACTAGAATTTTAGAAATAAAATCAGTCCAGCAACCGTGACTCCACTGTTTCACTTTCACCCTTTTCTTAGAAATTAGTAGAAGGATTTAATCTTGGAAGAAAGAGTTGATAAAAATCTTCTATGTTGGCTATGGAATTGGAGAGAGTTTCGGCTGGTAGAGAGAAAGAGAGAAGGTGGGGGAGTATTTTGTTTTGAAATGAAATGGGAGATGAAAGGTTAAGTATGCTGAAAATTAATATTTGCACCTTAGTCTAATTCCCATAATTGTCTACTTAACTTAATCCCTCTACTAAAATAAATCCCACAATTAATAAATCAATCTCCCATACTTAATAATCTTATATATAAAATCTGAAAATTTTATCTCCATATATATATATACACGGTACTGTGTCCATATCACACTTGTAGTATCAAAATTTATTCCGGGAGGATATCCTTTGTATACCAATTTATGTATTAACATATGTAAGTGTACTTTATTTCCAATACTCTGATCTTATTATCTTAATTACGTCCTCAAATTATGGTCTTAAAACCACGGGGTGTAACATCCTCCCCCCACCCCCCCTTAGAAACATTCGTCCTCGAATGTTCATAATAGGTCTTAGGTTATAAAAATTTCGGCAGAGGCTCCTTTATAACTATGCCTATCAACCTATATGCATCAAATCATAGATGCCTCACAGGGCCACAATAGATAACACATGCATTAGTCACCAAATAATATAGTCAAAAAAGGAATTTGGATTACTTGCAGATGTAGGGAACAAGTGAGAGTACTTCTTCTTCATCTCGTCCTCTACTTCCCAACTCATCTCTTCCCTATTATTATTTCGCCATAATACTTTGACGGAAGACACATCCTTAGTACGAAACTTTCTAACCTGACGATCAAGTATAGCTATGGGGCTTTCCTCATAAGATAACCCCTCCATCACCTGAACATCATCTACAGGGAATATTCTAGAAGGATCACCAATACACTTATGCAACATCGATATATGAAAGATTGGGTATACCGCTTCCAAATAAGATGGTAAATCCAACTCATAAGCAACTTTGTCTATCCTACGAATAATCTGATAAGGCCCAATGTACCTCAGGCTAAGTTTTCCCTTCCTACCGAATCTCATCACACCCTTCATGGGTGACACCTTCAGGAATACCCAATCACCAACCTGAAACTCTAAGTGTCGGCGACGATTATCCGCATAAGACATCTGTCGACTCTGAGCTGCTAATAACCTCTCCTGAATAAGTTTCACCTTATCCACAGCATGCTAAATCATATCTGGGCCAATTAACTTAGTCTCGCCTACATCAAATTGGTGATTTGCACTTCCTTCCATATAAGGCTTCGTACGGTGCCATCTGGATACTAGAATGGTAGCTATTATTATAAGCAAATTCAATGAGTGGTAAATGATCATGTCAACTACCTCTAAAGTCAATAATACAGGCTCTCAACATATCCTCTAGTGTTTGAATAGTACGCTCAGCCTGCCCATCAGTCTGAGGATGAAATGTTGTGCTAAGACTCACCTGTGTCCCCAATCCCTTCTGGAACGATATCCAAAAGTTAGCTGCAAACTGAGCTCATCTGTCCGATATAATAGATGTGGAAACCCCATGAAGTCTCACTATCTCCCTGATGTACAATCTCGCATAGTCTTCCACTGAATAAGTAGTCCTGACTGGTAAAAAATGGGCTGATTTCGTCAGCCTATCCACAATCACCCATATAGAGTCACACTTTCGCTGAGTGCGAGGTAAGCCTGTAATGAAGTCCATATTAATCACTTCCCATTTTCAAGTTGGGATCTCTATCTCCTATAATAATCCACCAGACTTCTGATGCTCGACCTTAACCTGTTGACAATTCGGGCATTGAGCAACAAACTCCGCTATGTTCCTTTTCATGCCATCCCACCAATACAAATATTTGAGGTCATGATACATCTTCGTTGACCCTGGATGAATAGAATAGCGGGCATTGTATGCCTCTCCCATAATCTATCGTCGTAGCCCTGCAACATCAGGCACACACAATCTACCCTCATATCGTAGCACTCCATCAGGTGTAACCTCACATAGAGTCTTCTCCTTTCGAAGAGATGCATCTCTATACCCTGCCAGAACAGGATCCTCATACTGATGTCTCTTTACCTCTTCTATGATAGAGGACTCAGCAACTCCTCGAATAACAACACCACTATCTCCAGAATTAGCCAAACGGACTCCAAGGCTGGCTAGCTGGTGTATCTCACGAACCATCTCCTTTCTTTCCGGTTGCACATCCGTCAAGCTACCCATAGATCTACGGCTAAGAGCATCTGCCACAACATTTGCTTTCCCTGGATGGTATAGAATATCAACATCATAATCTTTTAGTAATTCAAGTCACCGTCTCTGTCGTAAATTCAGCTCCCTCTGTTTAAAGATATATTGGAGACTCTTGTGATCCGTATAAATATCAACATGAACACCATATAAATAATGTATCCATATCTTCAAGGCATGAATCACCGCTTCTAACTCCAAATCATGAGTAGGATAATTCTTCTCGTGTTTTCTGAGCTGTCGGGAGACATAAGCTATAACCCTGACATGCTGCATCAGCACACAACCTAATCCAACACCTGAAGCATCACAATAAATAACATACCCATCTAGTCCCTCATGAAGAGTTAGAACTGGAGCCGTAGTCAACTTGTCTTTCAACAACTGGAAGCTTTGCTCACAAGCATCCGTCCATTGGAACTTAGCTGTCTTCTGAGTTAGCCTTGTTAAAGGCGCTGAAATCGAGACAAAATTCTCCACGAATCTCCTGTAATATGCTGCTAACCCCAGAAAACTACGTACCTCAGTAGGCGTCGTAGGTCTGGGCCAAGTCTTTACCGCCTCAATCTTCTGTGTATCCACCCGAATACCATCAGCTCCGATAATATGCCCCAAGAATGCCATCGAAGTCAACCAAAATTCACACTTAGAAAATTTGGCATACTACTTCTGGTGCTGGAGTACCCTAAGTACCGTCTTCAAATGGTCTGCATGCTCCTCTTCTGAACGTGAATAAACCAGAATATCATCAATGAATACAATAAAAAACATACCCAGGAATGGCTTGAACACGCGGTTCATCAAATCCATAAACACTGCTGGAGCATTGGTCATCCCAAAAGACATCACTCTAAACTCGTAATGTCCCGTATCGGGTCATGAATGTTGTCTTCGGAATATCTGCCTCCATTTCTCATGTACTATAACACATTTCTACACTTTAATGTACTACAACAACCACAATAACCAAGGTGATTTTACACCTATTTCTCATGTTAATCGATCCTCTTAATCCATATCAAATCAGCCTTTAAAAATAGTCCATTCGTCTAGCAACAACGAGAGTTCAAGTCTTATAGTTTGCAATATAACACATTTCTACACTTTAATTCTTTTGGGACATACGTTAGCAATTACCACATTGTACATGCATAATTGTAACTAAATTTTCAGCATTATAACACCACCAAAACAGCCACTAAAATACAACACAACATGTCCAATAATTCCATACAAGTTTCGGCCAACATCCATAAAACCAACTCTTTTCTTAACTCCTTAGAATCCAATTCATGTTCAACACTTTCATATAACCAATTATAACTTAAATATCAAGGTTTTCCTTTAATTTCAACATGCAATTAGTGACAAGGATAACAACAACAACACTCAAATCCAATGTATATAAAATAGTCCTTAAAATCGGCTTTACCCACAAATAGTCACATGCATTGTCTAAATTCCAAGTTTCTCTTAACACAAGTTCATCTCTTAACTACAACATCATTTAACTCCAATAACTCAAATAATAAAAAGAAATCTTACCTTAGTTTTCCAAAACAGTCCCTAAAAGTCACGGCACACTGCTCCTATTTTTCTTCACCATTTCTTCAACTCCAAATGACATGCATGTATTCTACAGGTTTAAATCTATCTTCCTTACATGTTTTTCTTCAAAAATGTTCATCTTCAAAACTGAAATTTTTTAAACAAAATCAATCCAGCAATTGTGACTCCACTGCTTCACTTTCACCTTTTTCTTAGAAATTAGTAGAAGGATTTAATCTTGGAAGAAAGAGTTGAAAAAAATCTTCTATGTTGGCTATGGAATTGGGCAGAGTTTCGGCTGGTAGAGAGAAAGAGAGAAGGTGAGAGAGTGTTTTTTTTAAATGAAACGGGGAGATGAAAGGTTAAGTATGCTGAAAATTAATATTTGCACCTTAGTCCAATTCCCATAATTGTCTACTTAACTTAATCCCTCTACTAAAATAAATCCCACAATTAATAAATCAATCTCTCATACTTAATAATCTTATATATAAAATCTGAAAATTCCATGTCCATATATATATATACTCGGTATTGTGTCCATATCACACTTGTAGTATCAAAATTTATTTCGGGAGCATGTCATTTGTATATCAATTTTTGTATTAACATATGTAAGTGTACTTTATTTCCAATACTCGATTATTATCTTAATTATGTCCTCAAATTATGGCCTTAAAACCACGGGATGTAACAATAGGTATACAAGATTAAGACCAAGTCTGATTGTTCTATTGAGCGATATAAAGCTCGTTTGGTTGCAAAGGGTTTTGCTCAAGAATATGATATAGATTATGAAGAGACTTTTGCACCTGTTGCAAAGATGACATCTGTCCGGGCTCTTATTGTAGTGGCCTATGTTCGTCATTGGCATATTTCACAAATGGATGTTAAAATGCCTTTTTGAGTGTCTTGGATCAATTCTGAATCATTTCCTGTGATGATTAAATCATCCACATATACAAGTATTACCACCAGTCTCTCCTTTCTTTGTTTGACAAACAAAGAGTAGTCCCTATGACTCTGTCTGAAACATGCCTCAATCAAAGTTGTCGTGAGTTTTATATTCCATTGTCGAGAATCTTACTTCAAACCATACAAAGACTTCAATAATCTACATACTTGTTTCTGTTACCTGACATGGAATCCCTATGGGGGCAGCATATAAACTTCTTCATACAAATCTCCTTGTAAGAATGCATTGTACACATCCATTTGGTATATCATCCACTGTTTTGCAGCAGCAATAGCTATAACATATTTCACTGTTGTCATTTTAACCACAGGAGAGAATGTCTCCGGGTAGTCAAGTCCCTCTTTCTGACTGTATCCTTTGGCCACTAATCTGGCCTTAAATCTCTCAACTTCCCCTGATGTTGTGTACTTTATTTTGTACACCCATCTACACCCTATGGCTTTCTTTCCTCTTGATAAAGACACCATTTCACATGTCTTGTTGTCCTCCAAAGCTTGGATCTCAGCCTTCATTGCTTCTATCCATCTTGTGTCACCTTTTGCTTCTAAGTAGCTATGTGGTTCAATTTCCTTAGAGACTTGCCCCACATATTTCTGATACTGTGGACAAACCATTGTAATTGACTCCATCTGAAATGGAATATAAAAATCTAGAGGAATCATGATCTGTAACATAATCTTTATGCCAAATAGGTGGTTTACATGATCTACTAGACTTTCTTACTGTCTCATTCTGTACTGCCTGAGTTGTTTCCAATGCATTCTCCTGAGTACCTCCACATTCCTGTGCATTCTCCTGATCACCTCCACAATCAGTAGCCTCCATTTCTGGTGTATCATCAACTTAAACCACATATCTCTAAGATGATTCATCTGTAGTTTGAACCCCACTCATCTGAGATGGCATTATGAGATCCTCATAGCAAAAATGTTCATACAGTGTCATGAAACCAGGTCTTCCCTCTGTTGTATTTTCGAAGGGAAAAATTGATTCCATGAACACCACATCCCTGCTCACGAAAATTATCCTATTCTTCATATCATATAATTTGTAGCCTTTTTGTGAGGTGCCATATCCCAGCAACACAGCCCCCACGGCTCTGGGGCTGAGCTTGTCCAATTTGGGCAATCTTATGGCAAAATATAAACACCCTATCACTATCAAATGATTGAGTGAAGGTGTCCTCTTGTATAACATTTCATAAGGGGACTTGTTCTTAAAAACAGTGGCAGGTACTCTGTTAATGATATAGACAGCACTCTCAATGCAAAAACCCCAAAATCTGTCTGGTATGTTGGCTTGAATTTTGATAGCTCTGGTTGTTTCCAACAAGTGTCTATGTTTCCTTTCCACAACACCATTTTGTTGAGGTGTATATGGACAAGAACTCTCATGAACAACACCATGTACCTGAAACAATTGTTTACAGTTAGCATTGAAAAATTCTAAACCATTGTCTGATCTCACTCCTTTAATTTGTGCAGCAAACTGAGTCTTTACTTCTGTAAAGAAGTTTTCAGTACAGTTACAACGTCTTATTTCAATCGTAATAAGAACACCCAAGTCCATCTTGAACAATCATCCACAATAGTTAGAAAATATTTCATTCCATTGAAAGTTTCAACTTTGTAAGGGTCACATACATCTATATGTAACAATTCAAATGGTTCCAATCTCCTACTGCTACTGACTGGAAAGGTAATTCGAACATGTCTAGCTAATGTACAGATTTCACACTTATTCAATGTAAAAGAATCATCATTACTAAAACATGGAATTTTCTTCAATACTCTCATAGGCACATGGCACATCCTTAGATGCCAAAGAGATGTATCAGCATGTTGTGAGGATGTCATTGCCCTGATCATCTCTTCTTTATTGGATGATGTATTGTCTATAGACATCACATACAGTCCCCCTTCTTCATTACCAATCGCTCTCACCTTCCCAGACACAAGATCCTGAAACACACAATATTCAAGAAAAAATGTAACACTACAATATAAGTCCTTGGTTACTTTAGAGACAGACATAAGGTTGAACTTAAATGTAGATATACACAGAATACTCTTAAGCACATCACCTCCTCCTAAGTGATAATCTCCAATATGTGTATTGTTGGCTGAATCACCTGTTGGCATTTGCACCTTACCTGCACTTCCTATCAGATGTTTAAGCCTTAATAACTTCTGATTATTAATCATGTGGTTTGTAGCACCAGTATCTACAATCCACTTGATAATACCTGCCATATTGTCATCACTAGCCATGTTTGCAGCAATACCACTAGCACTCTATGGTCCATTATCACTGTCCAGACACTTGGTGTGAGATTTCTGAGGAGTTCAGACACTTTCTGATCCCCCTGTTGTATATCCTCTGGTGTTCGAGTGCAACTATCACTCTGTCCAGTATCTTCAAAATATGGATCACCTCCCATTGCAAAATTTGCCTTCCTTGGTTTCTGCTTAAAATCTTCAGGATAACCATATAGTTTGTAACATCCAGCTTCTACATGCCCAGTATTTTGGCAATAATCACACTTCATGAGCTTGAAACAATCTAATTTCAAGTGTCCTTTCACATGACAAAAGTCACAAATGGCATTTGGATTATATGGCTTTCTTTGTTGCATAGGCCTTGCAGGTCCAGTCCTGTTTCTTGCAGTAAATATAGCTGCAGGTTCCAACATATCGCGGATTAATTTTTAACTTTCTTCTTGATTAATCATAGCATAGACTTGATTTATACTAGGTACTTGCTGCATCATCAAGACCTGACTTTTTGCCTGATTGTAGCAATCATTTAACCCCATCAAAAACTAAAGTAGTCTTTGATATTGCATATGATCCACGAATTCCTTCGATTTGTCACAGCAGGTTGGCAGTGGAATGATTGATTCATATTCATCCCACAAATCCTTTAATCTCGAAAAATACATTGACACCGATAGAGTCCCTTGTCTTTGTGAAACTATCTCCTTATGCAATTGGAAAGCCCTTGAAATATTGATTTTATCAAATCTTTCTTTCAAGTTTTTCCAAATTGTGTAATTATACAGCATTCCAGTGAGTAGATTTTTGCTCACATTTCCCATGAGCCATGAGACGACTATGGCATTGCATCTCTCTCATAGTCCAGCCAACGATCCCTGATATGACTCTCTTTTCACGGTGTCATCTATAAAACCAATCTTGTTCTTACCTAGCAGGGCTAGTTTCATAGCCCTGCTCCACAAAGTATAATTGTCCATACCTGTAAGAACACTCCAATCGACAATGATCCTGGCGCATCCGAGGGAAATAGATACAGCGGATGATTGTGATCGATCGTAATTGTAGATGTTGATGCTGTGAAATCCTCTATTGTTCCCATTCCGTTTGAGATAAAAAATAGTATCACGATTTGTTTCTTCAGTTCCTTGAATCGTCAATTCATCCAGAGATACTCCTTCGATTTCTTCAATTTCGACTGTTTCCGTCAATTCCTCCACTGCATGTGAAAAACTCTTTCGATTTCTCTTCGATTTCTTCAATCTCGACAGTTCCTCTACTTCAATTGTTAGATCGTCTCCTTCGATCCTTCGATCTTAACAATTCTTCAACTTCAGATATAGATTCCGTCAGTGCATGTTCAATTTCGATTTCTTCGAAATGAGATCCTGATTTCGCTCCTTCAATCCTTCGATTTCTTCAATTTCGATGTGCGCTAGCTTTGATACCATAAAGAGATTCAGCAAAAGCAATTCGTATATGAGACCAACAGTATTCCATCAATTGAACTCCTCAATTAGAGAGAAAACAAAGTCCGTTACAAGAGCAATTGCAGAAGAAGAGAAAAGGAGAAAATGAACTGGTAATCTAAGTTTCTTGATTGCTACATCTATTTATACTACTAACTACTAATTATTAGTAACTAGTAAATTACAATAATAACCTCCAACTATATATCTGTTGTATATACAATATATACACTATGTATCCTTGTGAATCTCAACATTTGGCTATTTCAGAAGCTCAAATGTAGGATGTTTTTTATTGAAAGTTCTTCAGTATGCGTTTGGACAAAATTTCAGTTGAAGCTAAGAATTATGTGTGAAGTTAAAGTTAGAAAAAAAGATTTGTCGGATGTGTTTGGATATTGTAGTTTTTTTGGACAAAACCTTGAAAGTTGAAGAATAGTGAGTGGACTTCGACAAATGATTTAAAGTTGAAATACATCTTCGAATCATTATTTGTGGAGTTTAAAGTTAAACTGCTAAGAAGAACAAAACAAACATCAAAATAAAAGAAATAAATTTGAAAATGAAATAAAAAAAAAAAAAACTTGTGTAATTTGAGTTTTAGTATATAGTCCATCTGTTTTATTTTATGTTACCATAAATAGTGCAAGTACTAGTGGTGATAATTAGGGGTGTACAAAAAAATCGATCATTCGTACCAAATCAATAATTTGAGTCAAATCGAAAAAATAATTTGACTAGTGGTTTGGTTTGACTTGGTTTAACATTGGGAAAAAAATCCGATCATAATTGATTTGATTTGATTTTAATCAAAAAAGTCAAACCAAACCAAACCAACCCGAAATTATATGTATACAAATTTTAAAATATTTTATATATAAAATATTTATTTATAATGTAATTTATAAACATCTTAAGTTTTTCCATAATTTTTTTCTTTTAACATATTATTTCAAGCTTGAACTTGAAATTTAAGTTTTTATTTTTTAACATATTATTTCAAGCTTGAACTTGAAATTTTTAATCGTCCAATAAATTTTATTGCCCATTGACGTTAGTAACTTAAACAAAACCCAAATCAATACTAATTCTAACAAAAGAAATTCAATTCTAACACCAGAAATAATAATAATGTTGGATATCTATTACTACTTAGTTTTGCAATGGTTTAAACAGTGAAAAATATAACTTAATTTAATTTTTTAATATATAGTCATGTAATTTAATAATTAGTCGTACTTTTTCTTTTAGTACTTTTAGATTATGATCATTATCATTATGGCTTAGTGATTTCATTATTTTTTTGTTCAAAATTTTAGTACAATGTCATCACTCATCTCACATTTTGTGTCATTTTCTTAAGAACACCTTAATTAGATAGTTATATTTTCTAGGACTAAAGAAATATTTGAAACACAAGTTATATATGAAGACTTTATCGAAAAAATCCCGAACAATCCGAGAAAACCGAAAAACCCGAAGTTGAAAAATTCGACTTTATTAATTTGGTTAGGTTTCTAAATGTAAAAATCCGACACAATTGATTTGATTTGATATTTTTAAAAATCGAACCAATCAGGTCCACGTACACCCCTAGTGATAATTATTGATGTTGTAAAATCTCGTGGAGTTTGCTTTGAGAAAAATGTGCAAAGTAGTAGGCTTGCACATTTTGGTAAATCAAGGAAATGGAAAATGTAACAACAACGACAATATGGTAGAATCTAGAAATGAACAAAGTAATAGGCTTGTTGAGTCGATTGTTGGTTCAATCTATACTTAAGTTAAACTTGCCTCGTATATTTCTTTAAACGATGTAATGACAATTTTTCTTCCAAGATAAAACAACAATCAAACAAGTTAGCAAATGAGACTCAAGTGTTCGCTTATGAAAGAAAGATCTTGAGTGTATTGGTGATTGCAAGAGAGGAAGGAGATTGACAATAATCTGGAAATTGAGGTGTGTTTGTGAATTGAGACAAGGTCTCAATTTATAGCAAGATGAATTAGTCTTCCTAAATGACCTAATAAAGGCCTTCAATTCCATGTAATCACCATTGATTAGGGGTTACAATTCAGCTAAGTAATGACTGAATTCATGAGGCAAATATGGAGACTTAATGCTCCAAAGTCAGCCCAAACGTCAGGTGAAAATCGTGTCCAACGGTAACACTAGAGTCGGCGGCTGCGACCGCCGGGAGGCGCGCTCGGGCCAGCCTGGGCGAGGTGCGCGACCGCCGAATGCACCGGGGCGCCTAAATTCCAGTAGCTTCAGTGACTTTTACCGTAATTAGGGCCGCGACCCTTCCGGGAGGCGTCGCGGCTCAGCCATCGCGGCGTCGCGGCCCTTCATCCATTTCCTGACTCGTTTCATCTTTTACACATCGTATACTTCTTCCTTCATTTATCAATGTGAAACCATCGTCATTTGGCCAATAACCGTCTATTTTCTTACGTCTCAAACAATTCGTATACGTACCAATATCTCTTCCATTATGGAAATTATGATCTTTGGCACTTTATGTGTACGTGTGTCGAAACCGTATTTTCGACGTCTGAGGCATCAATTGTTCGAGTCATAATTAATAAGATTTACTTTATTTCACGTTTAATAAATATTTTCAACAATCCCCTCTTGGAAGAGATTTTGGTGCACGCACATGATGTCTTTCTAGCAATCAACTGGCAGAACGATGTTGCATTTGTAGAGGTAGCCGTAGCTTTGAACCTTCCATAGTAGAAAATCATCGAACTTATTTACTGTGCGGTGAACGTGATGTCTTGAACCGTCAATATTTAGTATAAGCCAAGACAATGATATCAACACAACATTTTTCCTTACTCTATCTTTCTTAAATGTTTTGTCCGTCGTGGGCCGTGGACACCCTTGGATTCTTAAGTGCATTCATTTGAGGCGGCCTGTCCTCGCACTTAAATAGGTGGTCTCCTATAAGGTATCCTGCAATACCCCAGTATAGCAGTGTCAGGAGCCATTAAAAAAAATTCCCAACCTAACATCTATATTGAGGATCATTAAAGGTTTGAAAACTTATCCTTTACCCCTCTACAGGTAGCACTTTATGTCTATCACGGGAACGGTCTTGAATTATGCTTCTTAAGAAGAAATCATTATCTGAAGTGCTCTTGCTTCCTCTGAAGTGCTCTTGCTTCCTACGAAGCGCTCAACTGAACCTTTACGATTTAGTTTTTCCATTGAACCTACTTTCTGGGATCTCCAGTTGGTAAGGTTGGGTATCCACCGTATCAGTTCTTATTGATTGAGTTTTAAGCCCATCCCCTAGACACATCTGATCTCTGGTCATTCCCTTCGTGAAGGAATCGACAATAGTTTCCTTAGATGTGACGTAATCAATGGAAATAATACCCGAGGTGATCAGCTGCCTAACAGACCATATCTCCGTCGAATGTGATGAGATTTGCCGTTGTACATAGAACTTCGTGCCCTTTCTAGATCCGACTGACTATCGCAGTAGATCATTACAGAGGACACAGATTTATTCCAACAAGGGACATCCTCTAAGAAACCATGAAGCCACTCAGCTTTTCTCCTGCTTTATCTAAAATGATAAATTCTGACTCCATCGTGGATCGGGCAATAAGGGTTTGCCTAGAGAATTTCTAAGACACGGCTCCACCACCGATTGTAAAAATATATTCGTTGGTGGGCTTGATGTCTTTGCTATCAGATATACAGTTTGTGTCACTGTACCCCTCTAGTACCGCTGGATATCTAGAATAGTGTAACCCGAATTTTAGCGTGAACTTCAGGAACCGCAGTACCCTGTTCAATGCTTTTCAATGATCATCACTAGGATTACGGGTGAACCGATCCAATTTATTGACTACATAAGCGATATCAGGTCGAGTGCAGTTTGTGAGATACATCAAAGTATCAAACTATCAATCATCTGCGCATATCGCTCCTAGCGTACGGGTACACTAAGATGTTTATCAATCTTTTGACTTCTATCCAAAGGTGTCGTTACCGGTGAACTATCAAACATCTCAAATTCCATCAGCACATTCTCAATGTAGTGAGATTGATACAAGACCAGTCCGTTAGATGTCTTAGAGATCTTGATCCCTAGGATGTCATCTGCGACACTCATATCTTTCATGTCAAAACATTATTTTAGCATGTTCTTAGTCTCTAGAATTATCCTAGGGCTGCTTCCAGTGATCAACAAATCATCTACATAGAGACATATCATGACGAATGAATCGGCATTTTTTTTCATGTAAACGCATTTGTCACACTTGTTAATGGCGATTTTGATAGTAGAGTACTATCAAATTTCTCGTGTCATTATTTAGGGGCCTGTTTCAGTCCGTACAACGATTTGACAAGCCAACACATTTTTCTCTTGTCCTGGAACCTCATACCCCTCGGGTTGATCAATATATATTTCTTCTTCCAAATCACCATTCAGGAATGCTGTCTTAACATCCATTTGATGTATTTCAAGATCCCGCAAGGCGCGATAACTATGAATATACGAATGGATGTCATTCTAGATACCGGCGAGTGAGTATCAAAGTAATCAAGGCCCTCCTTTTGGCGATAGCCTTTGACTACCAACATAGCCTTGTATTTGTTGATGGATCCATCTACCTTTAACTTCCGTTTAAGGATCCACTTACAACCCAACGGTTTGTGTCCTGGAGGAAGTTCAGCCAACTCTCAGGTGTGGTTGTGCAAGATGGATTATATTTCACTTTCTATAGCTTCTTTCCAGAGCGGTGCTTCTGGAGTTGACAATGCTTCGACGATTGTCCATGGTTCGTCCTGAACCATATAAACTTCAAAATCTGGACCAAATGACTTGTTCCTTCCGGACCCTTTTACCTCATCTTGGTTCCATCTCTGAATCATCTAAGTCCTGAGAATTTGAAATACTGGATTCTGGATACTCAGCCCTTTCAGAATTCACTAAATCTGAACCGTTTGGATCCGGGCAATAATTAACTCCTGGATCCTCAAAGGGTTGCTCATAACTTCGTTTGCGAGAGATTATATCTCTTTCCTTGCTAGGAAACGAATCTTCAAAGAAACTAGCGTTTCTTGATTCCATAATTGTACCTTCATGAATATCCGGTACATCTGACTTATGCACTAGGAAGCGATAAGCACTACTGTTATTGGCATATCCGATAAATATGCAATCAACAGTCTTAGGTCCAATCTTGACCTGCTTTGGCGTGGGTACTTTAACCTTGGCCAGACAACCCCATACCTTCAAGTATTTGTAGGTGGGTTTCTTCCCTTTCCACAATTCGTAAGGAGTCTTGTCCTTACCTTTGTGGGTAAACATGTTAAGAATTTTATTTGCCGTAAGAATAGAGATGCAATGGATCTTGGACTCGGTGGATCCATATCCGTTTTATAGGATATGAATTTTTAAAATTTGGACCCGATGGATCCGGATCGGACCCAGATCCATTTCTGAAGGATCAGATCTGAATTTGGATCATATATTTGAGATCCGTATCCGGTCCAGATCCGACCCGTGGATCCGTTTTTTATTAAATATATCCATAACTTAGAATGTAATTTTATAAGTATTTTCTTAAAACATTTCATAATTTTTGTAGTCTAGAATTTTAATACAATTTTGGCATCACTGATTAGAGAAATGCATATCAAAATACACTTATAATACAATTTTGATACTCTTTACCCCCAATTTATATTATTTAAATTACACACATTTTACATACAACTTTAATATATGTGTTGGGACTTTGTTACAACTATTTATATAATCGGAATACATTTGATATGATTACATATATTATACACTTACAAGACAGTTTTAATACATCAATATATAAAATGATCAAAAAAGCAATGAAAACGTTTAAAATACAAGTATGATACAGTTTTTTGACATTATTAATGAAAGAGATACATCTTAAATATTGTGATAATAATGTTTTAATGCACTATTTTACTTTGACCTATACATAGTACATATTATATACATTTTACATACAACTTTAATATATGTGCTAAGATTTTTTACTACTATTTGTGTAACTAGGAATCATCTTATAAAAGTTTCAACATGTGGAAATATTATTCAAGGCAAAAAAAATTATATGTTTGTGTAGGTTGATTGAATGAACTCAAATATTTTTTTTAATCAGATTGAGTTTCATTTTGTCAAAAAAGTTTCAACATGTGAGAATATTATTCAAGGCAAAAAGTTTTACATGTGGATCCAGATCCGATCCGTGAATCCGGTGGATCCGAATTTGGATATGATCTTTATGGATCCGATGGATCTGGATCTAGTAGGATCCGGTCCAGATCTGATTCGTTGTCATCCCTAGGTAAGAACAACTTCTCCCCACATGTATTGAGGAAGACCTGAATTTATAAGTAAGACATTCATCATTTTCTTTAGTGTTCGGTTCTTGCGTTCAGCAACGCCATTTGATTGAGGTGAGTAAGGGGCCGTCGTTTGATGGACTATACCCGATTGGATACAAAACTCTTCAAAAGGCGCTACATATTCTCCCTCTCTATCGCTACGGATTGTTATATGTCCGCTTAGTTGGTTCTCTACTTCTGCTTTGTAGCGTTTGAATGCTTCAAATGCTTCATCTTTACTCTTAAGTAAGTAAAGGTAGCAAAACCTTGTGCTATCATCTATGAAAGTCACAAAATACTTATTCCACCCTCGTGTTTGAGCGAACTTCAAATCACATATATCGGTGTGTATGAGTTCTAGATGAGAGGTTTCCCTTTCGACTCTTTGAAAGTTTTGCCTCTACGCACACCTCACACTTACGTTGAGGGTTTACATAGATGGCAATAATTTCAACGTTACCAATCTTTGGATAGATTGATAGTTTACATGTCCTAATCTATGGTGCCATAAATTAGAAGACTCAATCAAGTAAATGAAAGGCTCAATTTTATTGATAGTCGAAGTAGAAGACATTACATGTGTACCATTAAACTTAAGGAGGCCTTTACATGTGAAGCCCTCTCCTACAAGTGTTCCTTTTTAGTGATTACAAATTTATTAGCCTCTAACACTAGCCTAAAACCAGAATTAACTAATTAATTTCCAGAAATTAAGTTTCTTCGAATTTCTGGGACATGCATCACTTCTTTCAGAATCAGTTCCCTTCCGGATGTCATCTTGAGGATTACCTTTCCTACCCCCAGCACCTCTGAAGAAGAGTTTTTTCCCATGAACAACTTCTTATCAGTGACTGGTGTATATGTGGAGAAGGCATCTTTGTTGGAACAAATGTGACGGGTAACACCCGTGTCCAACCACTATTGTGTTGATTTCTCAACAAGGTTGGCTTCCAGCACCACTGCTGCGAATTATTCAACCGTATCATCTAGGAATGTGTCCTTGACGATGCTTGCCTTAGCCTTGCCTTCTTGGTTGATCTTGTGGCAGTCTTTGACTATGTGACCAATTTTACCACAGTGGTTGCATTCCTTACGGCCTGTCTTCATGTCGTCATAGACACGGATACCTTGTTTCCCTCTCGCCATATGACTTGGCTGAGGGTCCATGTCTTCTCCAACTAGTGGAGGGTTTTTGGTTAAGAAATATGATATTCCCATAACCGTCAGTAAGAGTAACATAGAAGCAAAGATGTCTGGAAGATCTTGAGCAGCGGGATTGAAGTCATTGGGAATATCTTGAGCAGTGGCGGTGTTCATAATATTGATTTGATCTTCAGTAGTCATGTTGTTGCTGAAAGCAACGAAGATTATCTTAAGCTTGTGGGATCAAATATGTAAATCAAGAAAATGAGAAATGTAACAACAACAATATGGTAGAATCTATAACTGAACAAAGTAATAGGCTTGTTGAGTCGATTGTTGGTTCAATCTATCCTTAAGATAATCTTGTCCCGTATATTCCTTTAAATAGTGTAATGATAATTTATCTCCCAAGATAAAACAACAATCAAACAAGTGAGCAAAGGAGACTCAAGTGTTCGCTTAGGAAAGAAAGATCTTGAGTGTATTGTGATTACAAGAAAGGAAGGAGATTGACAACAATCTGGAAATTGAGATGTGTTTGTGAATTGAGACAAGGTCTCAGTTTATAGCAAGATGAAGTTGTCTTCTGTTAGGATATTTATGTATGCTCAATGCAAGTGTACGTATTGTTCACAAGTAATATAGTCTGATAAGACCGAATATCGTTCTCAAAGACTGGTTATCAAGTACCGATTATCTAAGCTTTAGTTTCTATTTGGTGAACGTTAATTTGTTTGTATTTTTATCTAATAACTAAGACTAAGTAATTTCAGAAAATAAACAATTATGATAATACTTTGGTTTAAATCAGTTATGAAGGAATTAGGGCTTCCAATATCCTCAACTATCCACTCTTTTCAATTCTTAATGCAACTAGAATGACTTCTTCTTCTACGTTAAGATAGCGGTTAACTAGACTGTCTTATATTTCGGTTAGGATATATAATCATTCAACCCCAGTGTAGAACCCTTCTATATTTCTATGATAGGATTTACCACATAGGAGGATTAAGAACAATAACCTATAATGCTACACAATTATCGGGGTACTTTCGTCTGCGATTTTAACCTATGTCTATTCAATTACAGCATATACAAATCTCTCCTCTCGGTTCTTGATTCGAAATCATATAGATTATGATAATTAGTGATCAATTAAATATCAAACATTCATACCAATTATTGAATAAATCTTAATCAAGTGAAGAAGAAATCAACTAATGCATTAAGTCATGAAATAGAGTTTCAAGTGATTCAAAAGGAAATTCATAATAAAGTGTTTAGCTCCTAGCCATAGTCACGCTAAGAACTAATACAAATTCAAACATGAACTGGAAAATAAAGAAAAGCAAAGAAAATAACTTGAAAAGTCTCTAAAGTTGTCTTGCCTCATTTCCTAGCCTCCAAAGTAGAATTGTGGAATATGTACAAGATGCCCTCTTTAGGTCAGGGTTTTAGGGATTATATACTGCAAAAATCGTGTGCCCTGGACCCTTCTGCCCCTGGCCAATTTCGCCTCGGATCTGAAAAAACGCGCCTCGGCACCGCGGTCCTGCTGGCTGGCACTGCGGTGCCGAAAGTACTGCAGCCTCTCTGAATATTAGGCACCGCGGTCCTGCATTACGGCATCGCGGTGCCGGTGGCTTCTCATTCTGAATTTTCTGATTTTTCGTTATTTTCTCGTCCGGACTTCGTCTAATTTCTTCTATACTTCTCGGGACTTCTTAGGCTTCATTTCTTGGCCTTTTATTGTGCAATTTCATCCCAAATAAGCTCATTTCATCTCTCTTTTTTTTGACATTTTTCCATTTATGACCGATGTGACTCAAAAGAGAAAAACGACCATAATATTATACTAAACTCAAACAAAATGAGTAAAATACTAACTAAAAATGACTCAAAAAGTGTATATAAAATATGCCTAACAAACCCCCAAACTTAACCTTTACTCACCCTCGAGGTAAGCAAAAATAAAAACAAAAACAAAATAAACGAAGACTCTATGAAATGGATCAAGTAGCTATAGCAATGCTACTTCAAAATCATGGATGAAAGATGGGATAATATGTTAGAACATATATAACATGAATAATCAGCAATCTAGAATTTCAAGTTAGATATTTCGCAAATTCACTTAGATCATGGTCAATGGAAATACAAACACCTAACCTATGCATGTCAATTTCATTCCATATTTTCCAAAATGCTATAGACATGTTTACTCGTTATTCTCCACTAATCATAGACATACACATTAAAGATCATCAGGACTTTCAAGGGTTGTAATGTAGCCTTAGGCAGGGGTAGGTAAAAATAGGCATTTAGGCTCAATTACATACCATAATCATTTTTCATTCAACTCATTTTCCTTCTTTTTGATCTCCTTTTTAATCTCATACCTATTTTTTCCCTCTTTTATTTTGAGAGAATGAGATACATTATAAATAACAAGCACCCCCAAACTTAGGCTTTTGCATATTCTTCATTGGGGTGCATCAATTTTTCACTCTCTTTTCGTATTTCTTTTTCACACTTCTCCATCCCAATTTTCAATTACTGCTTATGGCACATAAGAGAATCATAGGGTGTCAAAAAATAACTTATTTTAGGCTCAAAGGGACTGACTAAGGATACAATTTATTGCAAGGTAGGTAATGAATAGTAAGAAGGGCTAACAAAGAAATGCCTGAATTATCTCCCTAAACATGTACATCTTAACTATTTCGCCTCAAATAACAAGCAAATAGATTTCCTAGGCATTTTTAACCGTTCTTTCCATAACTGACACACATATGCTAAGCACAAATATCCCAAAGAATTAGATGTCATGAATTTTTGGCATATCTACTTAAGCACACAGATGGTTGCTTTCAATTCCATTACATTATCTCACTTTATCCACTCAATATCTTTAACAACTACAACATGCATGATCTATAAAAAAATTATGACTCAAAAATACATGGAACAACACAAAGACAAATAAAAAACACTCAAAAACAGACACAAAACAACCTAAGATCCCCCCAAACTTAAACGACACGTTGTACCTCATGTATGAAGACTAAAAATAAGGGACAACTTACTTACACAATACATCGATCATAACGGATGTCTGGGATGAGATTCTGATAATTGCACATTTTTTGGGCTCTCTGAAGTTTCAGCGCTGTGGCCCTGCATGTTGGCGCCACGGCGCTGTGCTCGATTTTTGCATTTTTCCAGTAATTTTGATCTTTTTCCACTCAAGGTCAGTTCCTAGTCCACCTGCCATCAACACATAAGACAAAACTCAAGACCGTTAGACTGTTCAAGATAAAATAAAATAACTAAAACAAGAATTGAAATAACCTAATTAAAAACATTGGGTTGCCTCCCAACAAGCGATGTCTTTAACGTCTTTTAGCCGGACGTAGTTAATCCTTACTAGTGCCCAGTGGATCCTTCTGAAAACTGCTTGCAATCCGCACAGTTATTGTTGCAGGTTTCACTTCTCCTACAACACTTTTTTCAAGCAAGGGCCTCATATATAAGATTATCCCCCAATTACACAAGGAAGACTTGTCATCTAAGCTCTCTATAATGTAGAGATCAGTGAAACTCCCTACATCTCTCAACTTTTGGGGGTGCCCTATAGGGTATGGACTTTCTGGTTGGGACTCAGCAATGATAGTTGGTGTTGTCTTTTCTGCAATAGGGTGGTCCTTAGTGACATCTTCTTTCTCTACACCAACTATCTCTCCAAATTCCTCAACAACTTGTTGTGGTTCAGGTTCCTCAATCTGCTTACCACTCATCGTAACTGGGTCACTCAGTGGACTTTCTTGAGGTGTAATGGATACCATGTCCATCAGTTGCCCGATTTGTGGTTCCAAATTCAGAAACTGTCCCACTTGAGTCTCTAAGTTCTGCAAAGAGGATCTTACTTCCACCGTGAACTGAGTTTGGGCGTTTGTGAGTGCCAACAATACTTTTCTCAATTAATCCCGCTCCTCTAATGGGGCCTGACTCTGTGGCTGTTGAAATTGCCCTTGAGAAGTCTGGCACTGGGTGAGCCTGAGTAAGGCTTCCTGCAGCTTATTTAGATCTTTCATGGGGAACCTGTGGGTTAAATTCCTGTTGATGATACTGATGTTGTGGATAGTTTCGTAGTACTGCTGCCCCTGATAGTAGTGTAGTAGTCCATGTGTCTTTATCTTTTTCAACTTTACCTACAAAATAAGAAAAACAATAAAAAGTGATAAAAAGATGCTCGCAGAACAAATTAGAAACTTGTTCCTGGAGCAACCAAATTAGAAATAAAATAACATAATCAAATATATACAAACCAAATTAGAAATAAGATTAGATAATTCGATATTTAAAGTACGCCAGTCCCCGGCAACGACGCCAAAAAATTGTTAGGATATTTCCGTATGCTCAACGCAAGTGTATGTATCGTTCACAAGTAATATAGTCTGATAAGATCGAATATCGTCCTCAAAGACTGGTTATCAAGTACCGATTATCTAAGCTTTAGTTTCTATTTGGTGAACGTTAATTTGTTTGTATTTTTATCTAATAACTAAGACTAAGTAATTTCAAAAAATAAACTAATTATGATAATACTTTGGTTTAAATCAGTTATGAAGAAATTAGGGCTTTCAATATCCTCAACTATCCACTCTTTTCAATTCTTAATGCAACTAGAATGACTTCTTCTTCTACGTTAAGATAGCGATTAACTAGACTGTCTTATATTCCGGTTAGGATATATAATCACTCAACCCCAGTGCAGAATCCTTCTATATTTCTATGATAGGATTTACCACATAGGAGGATTAAGAACAATAACCTATAATGCTACACAAGTATCGGGGTACTTTTATCCGCGATTTTAACCTATGTCTATTCAATTACAGCATATTCAAATCTCTCCTCTCGGTTCTTGATTCTAAATCATATAGATTATGATAATTAGTGATCAATTAACTATCAAACATTCATACCAATTATTGAATAAATCTTAATCAAGTGAAGAAGAAATCAACTAATGCATTAAGTCATGAAATAGAGTTTCAAGCGATTCAAAAGGAAAGTCCTAATAAAGTGTTTAGCTCCTAGCCATAGTCACGCTAAGAACTAATACAAATCCAAACATGAACTGAAAGATAAAGAAAAGCAAAGAAAATAACTCGAAAAGCCTCCAAAGTTGTCTTGCCTCCTTTCCTAGCCTCCAAAGTAGAATTGTGGAATATGTACAAGATGCCCTCTTTAGGTCAGAGTTTTAGGGATTATATACTGCAAAAATCGTGTGCTCTGGACCATACCCTCGCAATTTCGCCTCGGCTTGCCATCCTTACGTGGCAGCGGTCACGAAATCGCGACCTCTCGAATATTAGGCACCATGATCTGCATTCGCATGATGCCGGTGGCTTCCCATTCTGGATTTTCTGATTTTTCGTTATTTTCTCGTCCGGACTTCGTCTGATTTCTTCTATACATCACGGGACTTCTTAGGCTTCATTTCTTGGCCTTTTATTGTACAATTCCATCTCAAATAAGCTCATTTCATCTTCTTTTTGACATATCTCCATTTATGACCGATGTGACTCAAAAGAAAGAAAAACAACAATAATATTATACTAAACTCAAACAAAATGAGTAAAATACTAACTAAAAATGACTCAAAAGTGTATATAAAATATGTCTAACATCTTCCTAAATGACCCAATAAAGGCCTTCAATGCCATGTAATGACCATTGATTAGGGGTTACAATTTAGCCAAGTAATGGCTGAATTCATGAGGCAAATAATGGAGACTTAATGCTCCAAAGTCAGCCTAAACGTCAGGTGAAAATCGTGTCCAACGGTAACACTGGAGTCGAAGGAACGTGACCGCCGGAGGGCTGCGGCGCCTCGGGCCACAGGCGCAGTCATGACCGCCGGAAGCGCACCGGCGCCTAAATTCCAGTAGCTTCAGTGACTTTTACCATAATTAGGTCTGCGGCCCTTCCGGGAGGCCGCGACCCTTCACCCATTTCCTGACTCGTTTCATCTTTTACACATCGTATACTTCTTCCTTCATTTATCAACGTGAAACCATCGTCATTTGGCCAATAATCGTCTATTTTCTTACGTCTCAAACAATTCGTATACGTACCAATATCTCTTTCATTATGGAAATTATGATCCTTGTCACTTTATGTGCACGTGTGTGAAAATCGTGTTTCCGACGTGCGGGGCCCCAATTGTTCGAGTCATAATTAATAGGATTTACTTTATTTCACGTTTAATAAATATTTTCAACAAAAAGTAAGATAAAAACTAGTACTCCTTGTCTCTCAAATTATTTGTCATTCTTCGTTTAAACGCTCCTTAAGAAATATTAATTAAGAAAAATACTTGACCTATTTTACTTTTATTTATATCTAAGTTATAATCTCTTCATTAAATATTATTCTATTTATGTGTTATCTTTATTAATGACAAAAGGTAAAATGGAGAAAAAATAATTGATTATGCTTTGAACTTTTAAAATGACAAATAATTTGAGACAATTATTTTTAGTAACGACGATAAATAATTTGAGACGGAGGGAGTAGAAGGCAAAAATAAATAATTAAATGCAACCAACTAGACCATATATATGGTTACGTCCATAAATAGTTTCATACTTGTATAGATACACGTTTCTTATGAATGTCACAATAAAGTAAACTAATCAAAAATCCAGTTGGGACAAATTTCTCCATTTCTATTATAAATTCTATACCTCCCATTATTACAGCTCCACCCCCACCCCCACCCCCACCCCCAGGTCCCTAAAAAACCCTCTCAGCTTAGCTCCAAATATGACTTGCTCTGTAACAAGCCACTATCTCTACTATCCATAGTCCCCACCATAGTGCCACATGCATTATTCCATTACCATATAATACTACTAGTACTAGTAATATACTATGCTTTTTTTTAATGTCTTTGTAGTTAAACCCAAAATTCTTCTTCTCATAGCAAAAAAATAATACTATTACTACTATGTCTGGGTTTCTAAACAATGAACTCTCAAAAAAAACTTCAATTTTTGGTCTACGTTTATGGGTCATTTTGGGTATATGTGTAGGACTAGGAGCTGCAATTGTGTTACTTCTCTTCCTATCTCACTATGGCTCACTTCAAAACGTAACACTAATAAAACCCTTTCAGTTTCATCTAACAAAAACACCAACATCCCTAACGTATCCAAAGAGATTAAAATCGACCCATTTAAACCAATCCAAGAAAACCCCAAGTTACTCCCGGGTCCTGACCCATTACCCGAATCCGAAACCGAACCCCGGAGAATTCACATTGAAATCGGAAAGGGTCATAAGTTTGAGTATCCGGGTCAGGTCGGGTCGGGTGGTGGGTCGGATCACGGTAGTGAGCAGGCTATTGTTGCTGTGCCTGAAGTTTCACATTTGGGGTGGGGTCATTGGTATATGCTGAGAGAGCTTGAAGTTGCTACTAGTTATTTTGATGATGAGAATGTGATAGGTGAAGGTGGGTATGGAATTGTTTACCGTGGTGTTATGGAAGATAATAGTAAAGTTGCTGTTAAGAATTTGCCCAATAACAGGTGTGCTTTCTTTGAGCATATTCGTGTATGCAAATGCTTAAATATGTTTATAATTGTTGCATGTATTGATGTTAAGTATGCTCTTTTATGGTAATGTGGCCTAGTTCATGTGTTAAATGAGGTATCTTTAGTGTTTCTTGGGCTTAATTGCTTAAAAATAGCTGGAATTTTATGGTAATAATATTGCTCCCGTTTGGACATAGATTTTGAAGTTGAAATTTGAAACATGAAATTTGAGTTTTTGAAGTTGCGGTTTTTGCAACTTGAAGTTGTGTTTTGGAGATGCATTTTACCTGGAAAAAATTTGAAGTTTTGTTAGTGGAAGTGACATTTCTCCACCAGTTTTTGGAACCTGAAAATATTTTGATGATAAATTTTCAAAATCTGATCCAAAATCTATGGCCAAACGCTAGCTTAGTTTATGGAGAAAACTGTTCCTTTGTTCTGTTTTTAGGTTTTTTTATGTGGTTTTCTTTTCAGGGGACAAGCAGAGAGGGAGTTTAAGGTTGAAGTTGAAGCAATTGGTCGGGTGCGGCACAAGAATTTGGTGAGGTTTACTCGGTTACTGTGCCGAGGGAGCTCACAGGTAATTTAATTTCAGCAATCTGCAGCTTAATTAGATTAATTATTGCATTATGTGTTTGTAGTGATGGTTACTACAATTTTGCTGATTTTTATTTTGAGCTTGACTTGATTGAGATTACTTGATATGGCCAATGTGCCGTTTAATTTCAGGATGCTTGTGTATGAGTATGTGGACAATGGGAATTTAGAACAGTGGATTCATGGAGATGTAGGGCCTAGCAGTCCTCTTACATGGGAAATTAGAATGAATATCATTCTTGGAACTGCTAAAGGGTATACAACAGCTAATCCTTTTTTAATTTTTGTTTTGAGCAGTAATTGTTTTTGTACTTTGTGTTAAAGGGAGTAGCTAATGCTTGGTGAGGCTTACAGGTTGACGTATCTGCATGACGGTCTTGAACCCAAGGTTGTTCACCGTGACATCAAATCAAGCAATATTTTGCTTGATAAGCAGTGGAATCCAAAAGTTTCAGATTTTGGCTTGGCAAAGCTTTTGGGCGCTGAGAAGAGCTACATTACTACTCGAGTTATGGGAACATTTGGGTTAGTGCTTGACATTTTATTTCTAAGGTTGAGTTACCCACGGGAAGTAAATTTACCGTTGATCCTTTTTCTATCAGTTACGTTGCTCCAGAATATTATGCTAGTACTGGTATGTTGAATGAAAGAAGTGATGTGTATAGTTTTGGTATTCTTATTATGGAAATCATTACCGGAAGGAATCCGGTGGATTATAGCCGTCCTCCTGGAGAGGTTTGTCTCATATCATCAACGTTAATTTCTTTAGGAAACCTTTTTAGTTTTGTTCTGACTCTGTTTTGTGGATCTGACTCACAGGTAACACTGGTTGATTGGCTTAAAATAATGGTTTCAAACCGGAATGCCCAAGGCGTTTTGGATCCCAAGTTACTTGAGAGGCCTTCTTCAAGAGCCCTGAAACATGTCCTTTTGGTAGCATTACGCTGTGTCGACCCCAATGCTCAGAAGAGGCCAAAGATGGGACATGTAATACACATGCTTGAAGCTGATGACTTTCCCTTTCGTGATGTAAGCTATAGTTTCCCTTCATGCCCTTAAATTGAATGTCAATTTTTCTTTAGTCAAGAGAGTCGACAGCTAAGAATGCATTTTGGGTAATGGAATGATGTGGACTGAATCTAAGAACTTAATTTGGATGTAATTGTGCTGTTAGCTAAGATATAGTCATGACTCAAGTATCTACTTTTGTAAGTGATCATTCAATGCATGACATGACATGAGGATATTTTCTGTTGGAATTATGTTTGTTATACCACAAATTAAATCACATTAATGAACCTCCTTCTGTGCTCTAGTACAAGCACATGGACTGCTTTGAATATGTCCTAAGTGCTGGAAATCTGATCAAAGTTGTGATGTCTATTTTAGTACATCATGGACCAACACTACTGTATATAGTGCTTGTGTTAACTAGTACAATGATTATCTCATCTGTTTCCAATCTCAATACCCTTGATATTTCACTTTCACTTCCTCTGATTAGCTGTGGAATTGATATAGGATCGGCGGGGTTCAAGGGAACATGGTCGATCATATCTTGATGGCGTGAAAGAGAGGGTAATGGACAAGCAAATAATTGAATCGGGTGATAGCAGTGGATACGAAAGTAGTGTGCAAACCAACCGGTCTTTGTTCAGGAAACAAGTGACGGATGATGAGCATTAGCGGCACCAAGGTAGTTAAAAGGTCAACCCCAACCACATCGTTTCTCTGCCATTCATTTTGGAGCTTGCACATGTATATCATTCACTTAACTTCTGCATTTTCAGTAAAGTCGTGGTAGGTCTTGTAGCATAGCCCTTGTTATTAGTATATGTAATTTCCTTCAATTTTGCTTTGAGCATAGCTGTTTGAAAGGACATGATTGTATTGCATTACCACGAACAGATCCCGTTCTTTTTACAGCTTCGGGTTAAATTGACCTACAATAATAGGTAACTGTCTACCGTTACCCTAATGCGGTAACATAAAAGGTGCAGTAACTAACCTGTTATAACGGATTAAATCCACCTCAGATACCCATGTGATTTATCTCCTTTCTGTTCTCTCCTATCATTGAGGTAAAAAAGATAGTGACTTAAGTAGAAAGTAGTAATTGTAAAACTAGTGCGTGTCTGGCCTTGTGTGGATTTTACCAGGATCAGAAAAGCAAAGGTACTTGTTTTCTTGGGGCGCAACGCTTTATTCTCTTCTACCGCTCTTTGTTTACTTCTGTCCTTCCCGAACTCCTACGCGGGGGAGAATCTTTCACAAAAAATCTCTCTGGCAAAAACGCAAGAGATATCAGATGGAGTCATTTTCTTGAGGACAGGTAATGTCACCGACAGCAAGATACATTCAAGAATGGAGGATTCGTGGACAATTAACAACACAAATTAGTCAAATGTATATGACCAAAACAATGTCTGAGTTGATTTTTCCTTAATCAGACGAAGGTTAACGCAAATGTTCTTTTTGGTGATTTTGGTTGTTGGCGGGGTTTGATTGAAATGTTTCATGGGATGACCAGCATAGTGGAGTCATAATTTTTATTAAGAAAATTCAACATATAACGTATACATAAATTTTTTTGATCAAATTACTCATTGTAATAATTAGGCTAATAGAATGTTAATTAATTTTCCTTCAACAAAGGTGGTTCCGCCACAGAGAGTGTCCCTACGAGCACTAAAGTCTCTTGTGTGCTACAAAAGGAGGAAATGAGGTAGGTTCTTTGCACTTGGCATCTACTAGATATGATTTGTTTGACAGCTAGAGATTTGAGATTTTGGACCCACCAATTTATGTATGTTTTCTGTTTTTGTCATAATGTAAAATAAAGTTATGGTTTTTTAAGTTCTTTAGGTGGTTATTTGTTTTCAACTACAAGTTGACAACATTAAGGGGCGCCTCCAACCAATTACCAGCCTCTCTATCTTGTCTTTTCTACCGTTTTGTATGTGAAATTGTGAATGAGAGGGAGGGAGGAGACAAAAGGGGTTGCTAAGATGGTAAGCGTCATAACTTTTCAATTTGAAGGTTGCGAGTTCGAGTCATAAAGAGGAAGCTCATATGAGGAGGGGAAAAAAAAGATAGGGAGGGAGAGGAGAGAAATTTCTGTAAGGAGAGCTTAGGGCCGAAAGTAATATATTCACACTGCTATTTCATTAAATAAAAATATAAGGAGAAATTAAGAGTGTTAGGCACGATCTATAAATTAGGTAGACCAAGAGGGCTGAAAATATAGCTTGAATTAACTTGTTATAATGTATCAGCATGTGTAATTCTAGAAAGGATACGTTGAGGTTTAGTTAGAACTCGTTCATTAGCCTAAAAAGGAAATATGGCTTTAGATTACGAAAGTCAAAAACTATTTGAAAAATAAAATAGTTAATTTCAGAAAAAAGTAGATTTACATATTCAGAAACAAAAAAGAGCACTATATATAGGTAATACCTTTGTGATAAAAATAAATAAAATGTGAGTGAAAGTTTTAAGCAATAACATAAACAGGGTAAGCCCATAAGGTGGGGTTTGGGGATGGTAGAGTAGGGTGCAGGGGCGGATTTAGGTATCGGTACCGAACACTCTCGGAAAAGATTACACTGTATATTTAGGGTATATTTTGTGTTTATGTATATATATATATATTAACTTTTGAATAATCTGAACCAATGCAAAAATCAGCTCAAGTAATCCAGGGTGTTCAAAATTGTTTCCAACATCTTAGGTTTGATTCTCAGGGATAACATTATTTTTTATGTTTAGCTTTTATTGTTTTGTTGAACACCATGAATGAAAAATCTGAATCCGTCACTGATATGATATATGTAGACCTTTACCCTAGCTCGTGGAGGTAGAGAGGAGAGTGAAGGTCTTAATTAAAGGAAAAAAATTGTTTGAAATGAGATAAAAGGAGCATTAAATATATAGATGTATTTTGATAAAGAGAGATAAATCGGTATGGGATGTCCTTTCTTGTTCGTACATACTCCATTTATGTAGGTATCAGAACTTTCTACACCACAGAAAGTTTTCTTTTCCATCTCTCTCTACAGATGAAACAAAACATGCAAAGTGAATCATTTTCTGCTTTGTTCCCTCTTTGCGCTTTTCCTTCTTGCCTCAAGGAAGGTTCAAATTATAACTCAGTAAATAAGCTTAGAGCTTTAGAATTCATATTATTTATGAATCTTTGTAAGGCAATAACAAGAGTAAGAAAAGAGAATACGACTATTATTGATAGTGAATTGGTAAGTAAAAGAAAAACAACTACATCTTTTTATATAGAATATGATACATAAGATAAAAGCATCATTTGCCGATGTGGGACAAACTGCTAACATCAAACTGCTAACATCCCCTTTCAAGCTCGCGATGGTGTAGAGAGAAACATCGAGAGTTTTTCAAGAAAGAATCGGTGACGTTGTAAGGTATGTGCTTTTGTGAAGAAATCTGCAAGTTGCATCGAAGATGAGACAAATGTCAAGGATAGAGTGCCTTGTTGAAGATGATATCGAGTAATATGACAATCAATCTCAATATGCTTGGTACATTCATGAAAGAATGTGTTGTGTGAAATCTGAATAGAACTCTTATTATCGCAGTGCATCGGTGTCAGTGAGGAAATAGAGACACCCATATCAGCTAATAACCAGCGTATCTCACACGTAGTAGAAGGCATAGCACAATACTCTGCCTCAGTTGAAGAGCGAGAAACAACATTTTGTTTCTTACTTTTCCATGAAATTAGCGAATCTCCTAAAAATACCTGATAACGGTAGTGGATTTCGATCGGTCGTTACTAGCCCAACTGCGTCGAAAAAATGCACGAAGCTCCAAGGATGAGGTCGATGGAAACAAGAGACTTTGATAAATCGTTCCTCGAAGATATAACTGCAGCCCAATGTACAGATGTATGAGAGCAAACGAATTGATTGACAATGTGAACATCATATGTAATGTCAGGGCGAGTAATGGTGAGGTACACCATACTCCCCACAACTGAACGATATAAAGTGGTATCAGGAAGATGATCCCCGTCAGTAGGTGTATATCGAACATTAACCTCAAGAGGAGAGTCAACTATATGAGTATCTGTGAGACGGGCCCGCTCAAGAATATTTGCAGTGTATTTAGACTGAGAAAGAAGATATTCCTTCTTTGAATAAGCTACCTCAATGCCTAAAAAGTAACGTAGATGACCTAAATCTTTCATCTCAAAACGGCGAGACAAAATAGATTTTAGGTTTGCAATACCATCAATATCATCACATGTAATGATCATGTCATCAACGTACCACAAAAGCAAAATACAACCTGTAGGGGATGATTTAACAAATAATGATGAATCGTGAAAGCTGGAAATAAACTCAAAAGACGATACTACAGTGGAGAACTTGTCGAATCAAGCTCTTGGAGTTTGTTTGAGACCATACAAAGCTTTCTTAAGCCTGCACACCTATCCTGGACTATATTAACGTCAGGTGGAGGGACCATGTAGACTTCTTCTTGAAGATCCCCATTCAAAATTAAAGATTGAGAGAACTTAGATACTTCATTGGGATTGAATTTGCGAGGAGTACAGATGGAATCATTATGCACCAAAGGAAGTATACACTAGAGTTGATATCAGATATGGGCTTATCTGGAGCAAGGAGTGCATTATCCCCAATGGAGGTCAATCAGAAACTCACAACTGCGGTGTATGACCAACACATGAGCAAAACTGCTGAAGAAGGGAAGACCACTGAAGATGATGGTTCTCTACAGGATTTGTTACTGGAAGACCCTGGAATCTACAAACGATTGATTGGGAGATTGCTATATCTTACAAACACGAGGCCAGATATTGTCTTTGATGTTCAATGTCTCAGTCAATTCTGGAAGGAGCCTAAGACATCACATTTACAAGCAAGGATGAGACTAGTTAGATATCTGAAGAAAGCACCAGGTACAGGCATATTCTTATCCAGTAGCAGCAGTTTCATACTCCAAGTCTTTTGCGATGCGGATTGGGGATCATGCATTAACACTAGGAGATCGACAACTGATTATTTGGTGTTATTTGGACAGCCGCCTATAGCCTGGAAGGCGAAGAAGCAGACAGCAGTGTCGCGAAGTTCTGCAGAGGCAGAATATAGGGCGATGGCAGCAACAGTCTCGGAAGTTGTTTGGCTTGTTGGTCTATATGAGGAGTTAGGTATACATATACAACAGCATGTAACAGTCTACACATATAGTAAGTCAGCCCTTCAAATTGTCGTGAACCCTGTTTTTCACGAGAGGACAAAGCATATTGATATTGATTGTCATTTCGTTAGAGAATTTATTCAAAAATGATTGATACAGGCTACGTATATGCCTACGAGTGATCTCAGCCGGCAGATGTGCTCACTAAGGCACTTGGGAGTCCTCATCATTGTTGAATGCTTTCCAAGCTAGGATTGAAAAATGTTTTCATAGATCTTAGCTTGAGGGGGATGTTGAGATTCACAAGGATACATAGTGTATATGATGTATATACAACAGATATATAGTTGGGGGTTATTATTGTAATTTACTAGTTACTAATAATTAGTAGTTAGTAGTATAAATAGATGTAGCAATCAAGCGGTTTAGATTAGCAGTTCATTTTCTCCTTTTCTCTTCTTCTGTAATTGCTCTTGTAACCAACTTTGTTTTCTCTCTAATTGAGGAGTTCAATTGATGGAATACTGTTGGTCTCATATACGAATTGCTTCTGTTGAATCTCTTTAGCCAAGAAACAGCACCTATTTAAGACAGTAGTACATTTTCATTTTCAAGTATGACAATAGAAGCACTTGAACCGTGAGTATCTGAAAAAGTTTGAACGGTTATTTTGTCAACACTAGTTATCTTGTCAAGTCTAAGTTTCAACAGTTACAAAAGCACAGTTTCCGTTCATGCTCATTGAGCATAACAATTAAGGATCAGTGTATCTCAGTGACCACGAGGCAAATATTTAACTTATGAGATGTACAAACAATTAGAGTTTCGTAGAATCCATAGTTAACTCCATCTACACCAACTCCTCGAGTATTTGATCCTTACAATTTTTTGTTAAGATGACACCCCGGATGATGAATTGTTTCCCGAGCAACTCATATCAAAATGCAGTCTTGATAGTGTATTGTCTCGGCACATGTCCTGAATATGCACGAGAGAATTGCTTTAGCTTTTAACTTGCAAGATCTCAATGAAATACTACAAGCAGCTTACCTTGGAAGATGCTAAATGGTTAAGAAGCCCGTAATTATTCTGAGTTGTAGTTTCTAAAGCTATTGCGTTTTCTGTATTACGTGAGGTTATTGTTGGTTTTCCTGAAGGATTCTGATTGAAAATTTCAAATGCAGTCTGAGGTATTTCTCGATTCCCAGGAAGTGTAGCACCCCCATTTGCACTCAGCATAAAACTTCTCCCATCAAATTCATTACCAGATGGAGGTTGCATTGACTGCAAAGACACAGGAACATATCCCGGGTATAAACTCAATCCGTTCCTCAAGGTAAGCATCTGAAAAGCCAAAGAGAGCATACAAACAAAAGGTTTCTATTATGAAGTTTTTAAGGAAGACAATGACAAATATGAAACTAGTAGTAGTGACTTCATAATCAGCATGTGCTTAGAACTCGGGAAGTCACTTGATGATACTAGTCATAACTTATGACTTAATTCATCATTGGCATCACCATCAAAGGTCCCAGAAAGAGAAAGTTTAAGCATTTTATCTTTGAGATGGATGGAACAGTGAGGAGTATTCTCTTTGGAGCCACGATATATGCAAACAACTCACGTGCATCACAAGTGCCCCGATCTACTAAGCGGTCATAAACGTCAAGGGAGTTGATGACTATACCAAAAGATTACCATTTCCATAAATCAATCGTAATACGAACAGCTAACTCTTCAAATTAGCAAGAGCAAGCCAGGAAACTTGCATCCATCCGAATTTCAGGAGGTTTCCTATCTGAAATCATCTAATAAAGTTTTAGTAATTCATTTTGTCAGGGAAAAGTGAAAGAAACCACAATATGGATAAGACTATAACATAATTTCACTAATTGACTATACAAATTAGTCAATGACTGAAAACCTTGGCTAAATTTCAAGGATAAAGCATATCACGACACCCGACCACATCATCTTCTCCATTTCTTCCCTATGATATATCTTACTTTCATTTGCGATGTTCTACATATAGAAGCCCCCAATGGGACAAAAATATGCACCTTGAAGCCCTAACAGCTAGAGGCGGTAAAATTAGCCCATGAAAACATAACCCGCCCAATCCGTCCAAGTAACCCGCCCATCTATTAGCTCGGTTCATTTCAACCCAACTCATTTTATCCCATCAAAAATTGGGCAATTTTTTTTGTTATTTGATATGTTATATTACTTATATATAACCATAATAAAGAAAAAAAAATAATTTTATAAGGTACTAAAATATTGTAAAGAACAAATAAAGCAATTAAATGGTAGTAAGAAATGGGTGGGTTGGATTATGACCCGCATTTCAGCACATTTCGACCCAACCCGTTCCAGCTCAAGTAACTTTTGGCCAAGAATCTACCATTTATTAACTCAATTTTCATTTGGCCCAAATTCAAATTAATCCGCTCATTTGACAACTCTACAGTAACAACATCACCATTTCGTTCTCTTCTAAAGCTTTTCCTACCTCAAGAAAGTGTAGACATTTAAATTCACAAAATAATTTGGATTATCTTTTTCATTCAAAAAATACTGGTCCAAATAAACATTGGATAAATTATACAAGTTCAATAAATGTGACTTTAATCAAAAGCCTACTTTCATTGGGCTAGGCCATTTATTGGGTTATAAATGAAGAACTCAATTTGTTAACCCAAGATATTATCTTATCCTAGAGGGTCAAACTTGTGACACGTGTCAAATAAAGGAGCCAATAGGGACAGTCACCTGCCAAGTCAAATTAAAAAGATAAAAAAATGTGCAACATGTGCAGTAACATGTTCTGACCTATCAAATATCGTCTTGTGACTGTCTGTTATTCAAGTCAACCAATCAAAGCAAAGCAAAGGAATTTGTCGTGTCACAACCTTTATCACCCAATACCATAAATAGAAGTCCTCATAAGTCATAACCCAAAAGATGGACCAGAATTCATAACAAGAAGCAAGAGAGAGCTCGAAGATCAAAGACGTCAGATTTCTCTACACGTTCTAAGTACTCATATTCAAATCAAATTTTAAGCCCTTGAATTCAAATGCAAGTTAACATCCACTCTATCAAATTCAAGTGCAAGCTAAAAAAAATTATTTCTGAAAAGAAGAAACAACTTTCGGATTTCCTCATTTTTGCTTCCATTATGGAGGTATCAGGATCGAAACCCCCTACCTACGACAATAGGGATTTGTCTTCTGGGTCGAGCTCGTCGCACGGGGCTTACCTAGTGCGGTTTATTTCTCCTGTGTGTTTTGCGGGATATTGCACAGGAGCGGGGTTTACCGTGTGCGCACCCGAAGGATAGCTGCTACGGGTCCCTTGTCATCAAAAAACAAAAAAGAAACAACCAAATTATGGAGATTGGGATATTCACTGTATTTGGAATAAAATACTTCACTTGTCACAATATTTTCTAGTCTTAATTATTTTCTCAAGAGCGAAATTGGTTGTTACATGATGAAAAGTTAAGCTTGGAGCCAAACCAATGCTTATTGCAACATAGAGAAGTGACTAATAGCATGATCTTTACTAAAGAGCAATTAAATAATGGATCCACTCAAGCTAAAGAAGTAACAAGAAACTAGTAAACTTAGAGGTGACAGGTTAAGTTCTCAACACATCTCTCAAACTACATACAAAACAATTCTTAAACATGTTTTTCTTCTTCATTTACACTTCTCAATTCAATCCCTTTTCATCTAACCTACTTCAGGTCATGATACTCCCAAAAGTAAGAAGCAAAATGAAAGGTCATGCAAGATCAACACATATGTTCTCTTAGCTTGTCCCACTAATTCTCCGTAACGTACTAGCAATGAGTCAAACTCCTACATCAACATCCTTGCTTGTTACGAGTTCAGAATCAATCATTGGGAAATTGAGATCAGTAAACACATCTTGTATAGCTTCTATAGCACTTTGTCCCACATAAAATTCACATCGTACACTTCTATGCGTCATTGTGTTATGGCCTTAAGTTTTGCACCTCTTTTGCCTTACCCACTAGCTCAAATTAGAAATCCAAGGGTTTAAGAAAGGCTCCAAACCAAAAGCACACCATTTCATTTAGCTTCTTTGGGGTGTTAAAAACTATACAAAAACTGAAGATGATGAGGCCTGTAACATCAAATCTCAAAGTTATGTGTGCCGTACGTGTCTCAACAGTGTGTTACATAGCCATAGAATACACACATCAACCTTTTCCTTTCATTCCCTTTTTCGGAAGTTACTTACATACTTTTTGCACCTGTTTTCGACTAATCTAAGAGTTGGGACTAGTACTTTGATTTCTGTCACATGCAACAGTGATAGCATCCAGCTGAGAGGAATGCAATTTATGATAAAGATGTTCTTTATTATTTTTTTCATTTTTCCTGTTTTGATTTGATTTTCCAAAGCTCCACTAGCCCTGTGTCTTTCATTTAACACAGGCAGAAAGAGGACAGTGATACTAAGCAAGAGAAAAGTTGTGACTTTGCGAAAGACTTTCAGTAATTAACAAACTCACCCCACATAAGAGGCTAAGACAAAGGAATTTCCAAAAGGGGGTAGGAACACAAAATCCGTCAAAGTATTACTTATTCCTCTTGCTTTTGATTCATGTAAAAGACCTCTTTAAAATATGTAAGCGTTCATTCTCTAATAGTTTTGTTTACATGATTTCTCACTTTGTGGGATTTACATCGTATGTGACCAACCAGTTAGAGGTCCCGACTTCAATTCTTACTGCTATCCATCATAAGGAAAAATCACTTGCTAGCCTTTTATAAAATAATACTCCCATTTATTTTTATATGGCATCTTATGATCTTAAACATACCACGACATTTTTGTGGTTGTAAGAGCATCTCATTAATGGTATACTGGAGTGTTTAGAAATTAAAAGTTTTCAACTACAGTAAGAGATGTCATTCTTTTTGGAGCCGACTTAAAAACGGAGTGTCGCATAAATTGAAAGATGGAGAATCTAGCCAGTACACATGGGGGAGTGTAGAAGACAAACATAAATAAATAAAAATGTTCTCCTTTTACAAACTTAAATGGTTGGATGAGACGATTCGTGTGGGTTCAATAGTTCTCAAGAAGTCAGTAAAGCACATAAGAAACCCCGTGTTGATTGTAACATTCTCCCTTCAGGGTAATGACATGCATCTACAATAATATGACTGGCAAACAAAGACCTTTGTCAACCAATAGCCACCAGAAATTTGATTCAAATCAAACAAAGAATATTTACCTCTAGTAAAGTTCAAAGGGTTTATTAAAGAAAGAACATTCTATAAAAACTGAGCATCTATAGGCAGATATAAGAGTATAGAAAGATGGTGTTATGCATTCAGTTTCCAATGAGGATGCTCTCAGGAAATTAAGTCTATTTCTTCCACGCTTTTTGTGCTCGGCTATAAGAATTAGAATATGTCAACTTGTTTAATATTATACACACACCTTATTACCTATTCCTGCTGAGCCATCACTGCCATAAGCCTAGCCTGATGTTCTTTTAACGTGTTTGAAAACATTAACAACATCTATTAGACTACAAACAACTAGAAGTAGTCAAAGGGCAACTGCAAGAAGTGAAACCTGAACTTGCAGTTGAAGTTGCTTCAGATATTCAATGGCTTCATCAAGCATAGATGCCTTGTCAGTCTGAAATAAATAAAGCTCAAACATGAGATAAAAAAAACAATACATAAAATAAAGCTCAAAGGCTGAGGTATTGAAGAATACTTTGTTAGAATTTGGGATTAGGTTCTGCAATGCTTTCAGTTTCTCATTGATCCTACTCCTCCTCCTCTGTCACACAAAATTTGATCATGTATAATACCAAGTTATACCTTTTACAATTAAAACTATCAAATTTAAGATTCAAAATTGAAGCAAACCTTTTCCGACAAATTATGAACTTCAGCAGATCTACTCCTTTTCGATGAACGTGGATGATTCTGATTATTTGTCATGTCAAGTCCACCACATTCCTAAACATATTCTAAAAGCTAAGTACAACCATAACAAATTTGGCCAAAATCAAGTCGAAGAAAATTGCTAATTCTACATGAATCATTTAAATATTGTAAATAAAAAGGAAAATGAAAAAGAACTATTTCCTATGTCCCAATATTGTGATACTTTTCGCTTCTCTAAACTCAAACTGCGTGAACTTGATGTATTTTTTCACACAAATTGATATACGTTTTGCAACTTATAGTACTTTTCTCGTGTAGTTTTCAAATATATAAATTCTAATCTTAAAAATATTAAGTTTAATCTAATCCAAATTTAGCTCAAAATTTAATCAAATTAAATCTCAAAAATAAAAAAGTATCGTTATGAATTGCGACAGAAGGAGTGGCATAGTTCTATTTGTACAGATTAAACAACAAAATCTCACCTCGCTACTGAAACCAAAGTTATCGACCTTATCATCATCCGAAAACTCTCTCCGATCAACTGAATTCATGCCGTGACAGTTCCCGAGGCCAGCAGAAGCAAAAACATTCTCAGCGGCATAAAATCGGCCGGGATCGGAGAAATTGAGGCTAGAAGGAGACTCAGCCACCGGCGCCGGTGCCGATCGGTGATAAAAATCAGTTGGCAGAGTAGCGGAAGCAGATGAATTGTTACCTTGAAGAAAATTGAGAAAGAAAGAAGACATGTCTTCGGATTCGAGAGAGTTCGTTGTTTTGTACGGATCCGCCATTGGCATGAAACCACCATATCACAAAGTGATCATTGTGTAAATGCGTGTTGGTTTGGAGTTTGGGTTTCAGTTAGAACAAAGTTTGACTATGGAGTATATAGTACAGAGACAGTGTGTGTGTTAATAATAAGTGTGACTTTATGTATAGATGGATGGGTCTGATTAGTTCATGTTCTCCCGCCTTAATTGCGTGATTTGTTTTGTTTTGAAAATGGGCAACTTTGTTGGCAGGACCCAATTAATTGTTGATATGAGTGATACATTTAAGGTGATTTTGGATTAAATTTTGGATATGAGGTTGAGTATAGCTATTATTAAAGCTTGAGCTTCAAACTTAAAAAATGAATTTTACGAAGGAGTGATTTATTTCAAGTGGGTGTTATTGGTTTTTGTTTGTGAGGAGTCTAATTCTCAAATTTAAGGGAGTTTGGAGAAGATTTAAGGTGATTCTGCGTAAAATTTCATATTTGAGCTTAAGTACGAGATGAACATTTTAATGTGAGCTTAGGTTGAAGATGAACATGGGAAAATGGAGAAAAACTTGTTGAAAAATGAGGGAAAACACACTGATAATTAAAAGTTCTTTGAATAGACATTATACTTTATTTATATTCTACTAAGTGTGGTTAAAAATTGGAAAAAACGCATTGATAACTTAAAGTTCGTGGTTAAAAATTGGAAAAAACGCATTGATAACTTAAAGTTCTACGCATAAACATTGGACTTTATTTTATATTATACTAAACTTTGTTGAAAAATGGAGAATTATGCACTGACAACTTAAAGTTCCACGCATAGACACTAGATCTTATTTTATCTTCTACTAAGTGTTGTTAAAAATGGGGAAAACGCACTGATAAAAGTTTCGCACATAGACACTAGACCTATCAATCATTCCAATTCTTTGTTCATTGATGTTGGATTCCCAAATTATATTGTCCGCGCTCCAATTAATGAGATCTGAACATGTGGGGAGTGTTAAGAGTCTCATATCGGAAATGAAATGGAAACATGGACTCTTTATATGAACTTGGACAATACTCACCCTACAAACTAGCTTTTGGAGTTGAGTTAGACCCAAGATCCATTATTTACACTCCCAACTCAAACTCGAAATCTCTGACGGGGTAGGGGGTTAAGAAATTTTGACATCACAATCATTTCATCACACCTAGGTGGCAATATAAGTCGACTAAACTCATCTACCAATCATCTTTGTATGTAACTAATTAATATTAGGGTTGGTCAACGGGACGGGTCACCCCGGTTCCGCCCCGATCTCACATTATCGATAACGGGATTCGAATCGGGATGGGAATTGGGTAGTCCCGCCATGCATGACCACCCCGCTCTGTTCACCCCGCCTGTCCGAGTCCGCCACTCCTTTGCACAAAATAGTCGTTGTATAACGACCATGTTATATTTTGGCAATTGTGCAACGGTCATTTTTTGCCTCTTACCCCCTTAATATTTATTTGTAATCCATAAGTTATTATATTATATTTTAATCCAATTTTTTCAATTATAAATATCTCGTTTTCTTTTTATCTTTCTCACAAGTCTTCCTACAATCTTTCTAATTTCTCAATCTATCTCTCTATAAGTCTATATTATTTATTAAATATTTAATTTTATTTAATTCATTTGAAAGTGGAGTTGACAACTAGTTTGAAGCTCATATATCGAGTCAAGTAGCTTTGAGGATCAAAATTGATTGAAATAGAGAATATGCTAAATAATAATACTGGCAACTAGTGAGTCCACTCTTCTTTGTGCATATAAAATTATTATTTTACATATCAAGATTGTGTCAAAGTGGTTAGAGAAATCTTTTTGGATTTTATGCTGATGATCTCTTTTGATTTTAGTCAGCAACCCAAAATTGAATATGATTCTAGTGAATTAATCAGTCCACCTTTCTTCTGATAACCTTATCCATTTGGATGCCAACAGTAGCAGAAAATTTAATTTAATCTACAACCGAGTTATGTTCCCGAGGTCGGTGGCCTTCTTCTTTATTTTATTATTGTTACTATTCGAATTTTTTGTCCTTTTTTGGCGCCAAATGAGGTTGGTTGCGACTTGGTGCAATGGTTGTATAGTCTATGTTCTATTTTGTTATAATTAGGGAATTAGGCTGTTGACATAGTTGAGTTTCATTGTTACTCCCTCTCGATAAAAAATAGTGTCTACTTAATATTTATTTTCTAACTAAAAAGAGTGTTTATTTATCAAATTAAGAATAAATTACTTATTTTTTCAGATTTGTTCTTATTAAATTTTAGATGATCAAATCTTAATACTTTTTTAATTATGAATATTTTAATTAAATTATCTATTTTTACTTGAAAGTTATTATTTTTTAACAGAATATGAAAATCATTTAAGTATACGCTCTTTTTTATCGTAGTAATTAGGTGCTGGGTTGGCGAATTCAAGAAACACGGTCTCTCGTGATGCAGAAAAAGTTTAAGGGGGATTGTCAACTTTCTCTGTCACCAATTAATCTATCTTTAGTCCTGGTTTGGTTTCCAAATTCCAACAAGTGGCCATAGGCATTTGCTTGTTCTGCTAGCCATCTACTTCAATATAGTACCAAGTGCATGTTTGTAAAAGTACGTATGTCCTAGAAATAATCATTTTAGGATTAGATGTACTTGAATACATTCATATTATTAATAAGATTAATATATATTTGGTATTTATAATTATTGAATTATTATTTGATTGTTTATATTATTCATTAATGTGCATCCCTTGAACTTACATTGTCATTAATAATGTGAGATATTAATGATAGAGTGTAGTTCTTAAAATAGCCTAGACTAATGATCATTGAGAATGAGATATCAATGATATGTTATAAGTCGACGTGTAGTGCGATCACATTCTGAGAATGTAGTATATCTCACTTCTTTAGCAATAGTTCTAGTGATGGACATGGATACTCTTGGGAGTATTGACATACTGGCGATAAACTATTTGTTATACATATCTAGAGTATTATCGGCATGTGGGAGAAGAGATCCTTAGACTTGAGGTCAATATCACATTGTTCTGAGCAATGCACTTTGATCGTCTGGCTCAAATGTCTTATAGGTTGAGACGCGGCTTGTATTGGGTGCGTTCAAGTAGATTGAAGGTGGTAGTTGAGCGAGAATAGGATTCATTCCTCGATTGGAATTTGAGAGAACACCGACACCGGAGATGTTAGGTCGACGAGTCATTGGCGATCAAAGAGACATATCTAGGATATGGTGCAGTTGTCGACTAATATAGATGAGATAAAGTGATCAAGCCATTTGGATAGACAACGGCAAATCTTAAGCTTGATCGAGTGTGTCGCGAATGAAAGGAATTTATCATCTCACGTAGAGTGCATTTACTTGAGTCTTGTAGCGTCTTCACATATTGGGTCGTCGCGTGGCCGTCTAGGAGTTAGTGTGAACCTTGATTTGATCAGTCCGATGTGTGAAGGCCTAAAGTCACACTAAGTCGATTGTCTTTTCGTTCTAAGGGTCGATTGAGAGAATGTAAAATATCAGATTTTTAATCAAGATGTTTTATTTTATAATAAATTATGGGATAATTTTCATTTGATGAAAATTAATTAATTAAGTTAAAATTAAATCTTGGATTTAATTAGAACTAAACGCGAGAAAATAAATAGAGAGCGCATGATGATGGGCCCAGTTCGACGCCCATCGCAATTGATTTGGGTCGGTCTTGGCTTTGATCAAAATCTGATTTGGTTTAGGGTTTCCTCCACTATATATTTGACACTTTGATCGGTGTATTTTATATACACTTTTTGAGTCATTTTTAATTAGTATTTTACTCATTTTATTTATGTTTAGTATAGTATTAGGGTCGTTTTCCTTTCTTTTGTGTCACAATGTCATAAATGGAGAAATGGCGAAAAGAAGATGAAATGAGCATAAATGAGATGGAATTGCACACAAAAAGGCGAAATAAAGTCTAAAGTTTGGGAATTATAGAGAGTTCGAAGTCCGGACGAAAAAGAACGAGGCGGAACGCGAAAACGTCACCTGAGCCGCGGCGCTTGGCGTGGCGCGCTGAAAGTCTTGAAAGTCCCGAGAGTTCTTGATTTCGTGCTCATGGCGCCATCTGCAGGCGCAAGACGCGGATTTATGAAGTTTGGGCCGAATTTGACATGTTTTCAGAATCCTAAAGGGATTATTTTTCCTACCTAAAGGGATAACTTTTCCTACCTAAAGGGATAACTTTTCCTACCTTAAAACCCTTACCTAAAAGGATTCTAATAACTTTTCCTACTTACAAATCCTTAACCCTTCACCTAAAGGATTCTTTGGCTATAAATACTCTACATCATTAGAAGAATTATTCATTCTCCATTCCACCATTCTACATCCATCCTTCCACCAATCCATCTTGTAAATATTCCACAACACAACCCTTGGATGCTTGGCTTGGAGACTCGTTCTTAAGTATTTTTCTTTTCTTTTCTTTATTTCAGTTTTTGTATGATGAACATGAGATTAGTTCTTGTCATGTCAATGGCTAGGAACTAATTCCTCTATAGGGTTTTCCATGTTGAATCTCTAGAAACTTATGTTATGATTTAATGCATGCTTATGGTTATTCTTCTTCTTGTTGAGATCTATCCAATATTTGAGTTGAATTCTTGGTAACTAATTGACAACTAATTATCACTATATGATTCGAAAGGGGGGGATTGTGAATATGTTGTAAGTTGGGTAGACATTCTTGGATTGGGGATGAAAATACCTCAATTATTTATGTAGCGTTAATGAGAGGCTTAAAACCCCTAATTTTGCGCATTGTGCGTGACGGTTAACTAGGTTCTTGTTCTTAATCCTCCTATAGAGTTATCCTTATCACCGAAAGGTAGGTAAGGTGCAATCTTTGAGGTTGAGTGTTTATATAACCCTAACGGGAGTATAAAACGATTTAGTGAACCTGCTTTCTCCAAAAGAAGAAGACCATAAGTTATTGCATTAATAAGTAGCATAACCGGATAGTGAGGAGACGTGGAAGCCCTATCCTCATCATCACTGAAGTAAACCCTTTTAGTTAAATAACTTTTATAATCCTTAGTTAAAAACAACAAATCTAAATATCAATTTACCAAATAGATACCAAAAAATAGATAGTTGGTAATTGAACCCTAATCCTTGAGGACGATATTCGGTCTTATCAAGACTATACTACTTGTCACGATAACGTTGTTGACACCCAATTTTGACTCTCCCGTCCAGTCATTAACTATAGAATTACACTAACTTTCAACAATAATTCTAATAATTTTAAAATAATAAAATGCAGCAATAAAACATTAATACATGCATAAATAAGTAATTTAATAACGGCACCGCGTCTTACGTAGAAAGTTACGCACTTAGAGTCTCGTCATAATCCCTAATAATAAATACATAAAATAAATAATTTAGCAACAACGTCGTGTCAAGTAGCATAGCCGCATTTATTAATACTCAAGAGAATTTCATAATCATTTGTAATTTTAAAATCATTTTAACCTAATACATGCATCTAATAGCGTCGCATTTAGAAAAGCTTTAAACAATTTTTTAAATATCACACTTGCATTTAGCATTTAAATAATTTAATCTAAACTCAATTCAAGTTTAATTTAACTTCGCAATAATGCACAATAATAAGATTTTAAATAATAGCGACGCATTCTAAAATATTAAGCACTAATTGAAAAAGCACACCCGCATTTATTATTATAATAATTTAAATTCAAACTTAAACTAATAAAGCACCTAAATAATTTAATCACAATTTATTAATTTGATTTACCACTAATTAATTTTACCTAAACTAACAATTAAAACTAACCTAAAACTAATACACCTAATTTAATACCTAAACTCTACCCAAAACGCAGCTGACCCGACTTCACTTCACGCCCAATACGCGACGCAGCCCAACCCACACTCTTATTCCTTTATCACAGCAAATTTCACACCCTTCACCTTTATTCGCTTTATCATCGCGACCACTACCTCACTTCACCTTCTTAACGAAACGCAGAAAACCCTAAACCTAAAGAAGCGATCACCGCTTTCACCTCGCCCTTGCCATCGCACTGTCACCGCCAAAGACGCTGACGAGATTCTCGCCAGAATCCGGGTTTCTTACCTTCTCCAGCGATATCTTACCATATAACACCTAAAATCGCACTAAAATCCCTTCAAATCGAACCAAATCGACTATTTTGGAAAACAATCACTCGAAAACCGGTAATACCAAACTTGGAACCGAAAGGATGGCTATAAATACAAATCGATACATGCAAAAATATATCTGACCGGGCGGGAAAGATCCCGGAGTTTACACAGAGAGGAATCCCTTTCAAATCGAGAGTTCTACCCCAAAATAACCCCCTTATAATCAGAAAGTTAGTGGTCAGAGGGGGCAATAGGCATCAATTGGGAAATGAGTGAACCTTTCAATAATAAAAACCAGTAGGAAAGCATGAAAATCGGTCTCGAGAAAGACTCAATCGAAGCAATCGAAAAATTGTAGAAAAAACCTTGCCCTTTATTTCGCATCGCAGTTAAAACGGCGAGTCGACGACTTGATACGTGGCCTCGGTTCGCTGCCCGGAGAAGGTAAAATCATTCTTTTAGCATTCTGTTTCATGTTGCATATCCTATATATGTGTATGTGTTTTTCTTTCTTGGAAAATGACGTTTAAGCTTAATCTGGCCGTTGTTGAAATGCATAGCGGTGTCATGATGTATTTGAGGTTAAACCCGTGTCGATTAACTCATTCAGATTGTCGGGTTCAGTGACGCATAAATGTGATGTCGGTTATTGCTTAACTGTCTGCATTGCACTATGTTGATCGCCAATACTCAAATCACGGGATTCGGGCATGATATTTATTTTTATGTATCTCATATTGGTGTTAAGTAGATACAAATTTAAATTCCTCTATGACTTATATAATGTTGTGTCTGTTTATATCTTTATAGCAAGTCGCGTCCGAGTTTCCCTGTTGGCGTGGTGATAAACTTGTTATTTGCAAATTCGAAATAGAAGAAAATGACAATTTCGAATGGTTGTTTGAGTCCATATTATGCCTTAATAGTCCATCCATGCTCTGTTTACACCTAGGAATGATATGGAAGCATATGGGCTTTTGTTGAGTGTTTAAGTTAGGTCCAATATGTCTTAAATATTCTTGACTATGTACGTTATCCGCACATTTATGTATTTGAGATAGAGTCCTCATAAGTTTAACCATGCCAGTATTTGATTTACTTTGGTGACTTGCATCAATTGTGCACTTGTTTCGCCCGTAATAAGTTAATGCCGCCATGCTAATATATATAAGCTATCCGCTCGTATTTGCGTTATATTAATTTAACTAAGTATGAAGGATACTTAGCTTGGTTTAGGTAATCCATAAGTTTGCACAATGTCCCATCCAAATGGATTAAATCTTATGCAAAGAGGTTCATTAATTTGATTATGGGTCTATGGTGTGATAGCCGAACATAAGAGGTGCGGCTCTTCGATGGCATGTCTCTCTCAAGCTCTTATGTGTGTCTATTAGTATTCAAGTGACGGTTTGGTTGAGTCTTCATATCCGTTTAACTGTTTTGGATGATATGATGCGTCCCAAGTGTTGTGGGATAAGCATGTCAATTCTATAAAGATCATTTTTGTGGTATCACTATGCTTCACATAGTCTAAATTGGGGCCGTACATGTTTAATTCACCTATATGTTAGCATGTTGTTTCTTTTACTTAAGATTGAACAATGACATGTATGGCTAGCTGGACAATCCATATTCCTCTTCAGAGTGGTTTTCTTTTTTTATCCCTTCCTGTATCTCTTGTATTCATGCAGGTAGCTTGGTCCGCTGTTTTGACACCAACTTAGTTTCCTTTATGGCCTGTATAGGCTTATATCAGCCTTTTCCTCCCATATTACTTTGTGTGAAGCATACAGTGTAGATATCTAGATTTTTAGGCGTCTAATTGAGACTATATCTTGGGGTGCTTTAGATATATCATACATATACTATGATGTTTAGTGGTATGTCTGCGATTAATGTGGAATGTGAACTGGTATGTTTTCGTAAATCTGCGTCTGGACATGCGCTTTCAATTTGGACTTGCTCGCTTTCTCCTACCTCACTCATCGTTGTTTGTTAAGTCCATTGATTTCAAATTGCGGACTGTTTTATATTGTGCCAGTAGTTATCGAATTTGCCTGATCTATAATTTAGGTTGTACGTTTGGACCCTTTTTAGTATGCGTCGATCATTGGGCGCTTTTCCTTTTATCTTCTTGAGTCATTGTGACATATTTATACAGTAAACATATGTGCTCGTTCTAATTATTTGTATCAATTATTATTTGGGCATGTACTAATCCTTATCTTTTCTTATTTTTACATGAAATGCATCGGAGTAAAACGAAGAGTCTCACGGCGAGACTCATCACGAGTTGTTTCAAATATTTATACGCATCCATCTCGCATAGGAAATTCCAGACCGCGGGGAAAGGACATCGCCATTCTTCGAGTCATCCTTATTTAATTCATATCCTTTCCTCATTCAATTGTTGTAATTATTTGCCTAACATTTACTCTAACATTAATATATTTAGAATAGTTCGAGTTTGGGTCGTCCTTAGTAAGAAGTTTAACATTAGAAATTTACGCGCCCCTCTAAGTAAATCATTTTAACTTAAGTTATAATTAAACCATTTAGTCGCATAATCATTCATGTAGTCTAAACATTATTTTGTCATTTAATCTTAACTTGCATAACTAATCATGTAGATAGGACATTATTTCCAAAACTCTTAACCCATTTGCTACAAAATCTATATAGGAATCTTATTTTATGTATACTAAGGAATCCCTTAAGCATATGGGATACTAATTAAGGTAGCCAAATATATATACATTTAGTCAATAAATTCACTTTGCATCATCTATTTTATAAATAATATAAGACATGCTTTAAATTTTACATGCGTTTTATAGCACTAATTTTATTAATCTTTTTGCCAAAAATACTTTCTATTAAATATCTTTCAAACATGCATTCTTAGCAATAAATAATTAACCCTAGGTTTGAACGGACAACCGCAAGTTAGCGGATCTTAGAGGGCGCCTAACCCCTTCCCTCTAGATTAATAAAGAACTCTTACCCAGAATCTCATTAAGTTTAGCAGACCATAAAAATGGAGTTAGTGTTGACTTTAACCTAGTTGACATTTAGGTGTCCTAATTCACCCAAATTAATTAGGTGGCGACTCCGCGAACCCTTAGCATTTTTTAGCATTTTTTAACACTTCTTTAACACTTTAACTTTCTTTTAAGACTTTTATTTATTTTCTAACATTTTTTATTCAAGCAGGGCTCGCTAGAATCCCGTTTTCGACTCCGGTTTAAAATGGGGTGTTACAGATGGCGACTCCGCTGGGGATTTTAGGTTCTTAACCACAACAGACCTAGGGTTATTATTTGGCAATTATTTTGCATTTAATTTTTGTGTATTGTATTTTGTTTATTTTTTGCTACCTGCTTTACTGCTTTCCTTAAACTGGCATTCCGCTCATATTTCTTCCACTCTGGAAAATTCACATAATCACACACTGCATGCGAGGTGCGCTTGGTGCATCAGCAAAATTCTTTCTTCAAAACCCAAACTTAGGAGAGTTGGTAACATACGTGGAGTGCCCAGTCTAACCGGTGGCCGCGTAGCCTTCTCACTCGATTTGTCCGCTCGGGAACCTTGCGTCTAGAAAAGCCAAATCTTAGAAACTTAAGATAGAGCTATACCACCCTTTATTTTAGGGCATGCATGCATTTACCTTAGGTGGGTCGGTCCTTGGCATCGACACCACAATTAGGAAGACACCAAACTGCCGGCGGGTTTCTCAACCCAACGCCAACCGTATTTTGTAGCATGGTAATGACAGACAAATCCAAGCCTAATCATGACATCGAAATTGGGAAAAGTGCACCGTCATTTGGTCGCCATTTCCAACAAAGGCATTCTGATTGGGCGACTTGGACAAGTCTATCATGGCCTCGTATATGTGACGTTTAGGCTACCTACGGCATAAAGAGGTCCCCGCATGTTAGGAAGCGTTTGAATGTGCTATGCGATATATACGTTACATACCGCAAATTACGTGCTTTATGCTAACACCGTTTGTTGCATTTTTTTAGAAAGATTTATCATCTCCCAAAGGTCGATTTGTATTTGACTAAACAATGGCGTAACATCGATATCTCACAAGATCAAAGGCACGGTCGATGACATGGTGATTCAAGGGCATCGAGCGGGCGATGTCGGAACCTGTCTTGGTTCCTATAGGCAAAACAGGGGTCTCGAGAAGAAAAGCGATAGATCCGGTCGAGCGGCTTCAAATACCGCAAACAAATAGCAAACTGCAGCGAAATCGGAAGGCTCGAATATCATCAAGTACTCGTCACTGCAAACAACCAAAACAGTCAAAATCCTCCAAATTACTACCAGTACCCTCTTACTACATATCCCATTCAACCAATATACAATGCACCCATACATCCCACACAAAACCAAATTATGCCACAGCCAAATTCCCGTTCACTAAACACCTTCAAACCCCGCATAGGTGCTAAGAGAAAACCAACCAGAACCTATACACCTTTAACCAAACCCATAGCCCAAGTGTATGAGGAAAGCGCGAGAATACTCCACCAATTCGAAATATCCTCAGCCTACTTCCCGAGGCACGATAAAACCAAACATCATGCATACCACTCCGGTGTCGGCGGGCGACATCGAAATTGCTACTCCTCGGGGGCGAGAATCGGCGTTGATCAAAGAAGGGTAATTCACCGGTGAGTGCGCCCCAAATGTGCATGATAATCCCTTGCCAAACCACGGCCACGTCAATGTGCACCCGACAACCTTAGATGAGGAATACATTCCCTGGCCGGAACCCGCCCCGCCTAAATCAATCATTTATCCGAGCATGCACCACGCAGAAGCCAAGAGAAGAAGATATTGATAGCAGAGCATGAAGACCCGGCCCGACGCAGAGCAAGAAGGCGTATTGGTTGGATTTGCACCCTTGTTCTGGTCTGCCTAGAGCCCGGATAAGAAAGAACAATTTAGTCTAGCAGAATAATTCAAGACTCATAATTAAGATTTAATAATGTTTTCCTTTGTTTTGCTTGTAATCTGAACTACGTTAGACCTGATTCCCTTGGCGGATACGTAGGCGGCCATATCGGCTTCGGTCCCACCTTTAGAATTTTACCCAATATTCGCTTGTAATGAACTACGTCATGACCTGATTCCCTCATGGGGATACGTAGGCGGCCTAAATCGGCTTCGGTCACACCATTAGGAAGCTTTCCCTTTGTTCCGAAAATAACAAGAATACACATAACATACAAGCAACTCCATTGAGACCCCCTTAGGCCAAACACCTTTACAAAACTGGGACAATGTAGGAAACCAGACAGGGTTGCAAGTCCAAACAAGCCAGGCACACAGATGTCAAGGAACAAGGCGGCGAAGTCAAATACGAATCGACCACCCCCCAAAACTCACAAAATTTTCTTTGAGCGCAGGTCCTTCATGTTAGCAGAAGATACAACAAAAGTTCTTCATATTGGCAAAAGTAGAGAGAGGCACCGACAATCAAAAGTCAGAATTCAAAAGTCTGCAACAAAGTCTAGCGCATCAGCTCGGGCATTAAAGGGACGACATCTCTACCCACATAATTGCCTTTCTCAAATATTTATCATTATGTTTTAACAGTTATACACTAACCTTTTTCTCAAGCTTAGCTTGCAGGAGCATTTATTCTACAGAGCGAAGAACACGCCCGGACAACGACGTTATCGGCCACAAGAAGTCCCGACGCAAGAAAGAACACGCCCGAACGACGGCGTTATCATCATTATGTCGGCGGCGACATATATCCGACTTCGGTTACCAATCAGCGGGACAATTTTTAAGGACTTCGCCACGAAAGGACACCGACAAATATGATCCCATATGCTCGAAAGATCGACATAAACTGGGACAATTTTTAAAAGAGAGCCTGACGGCAGCAGAGCACCGAGAGTAGGGGAGAATATACCGCCGATTTCGGATAAGGATGTTCAAAAATCAACATAATTTCCTGCTAGTATGTTTTCTCAAGATAGAATATTTTCAACAAATGTTTTCGGAGACTCGAAATCGCATGGGGTTACATGGTCCAGACAAGACAACGCGTGCAAATATCAAGAGCCAACACAAATCGGCCGACCCCCCCTCCCTGAACTAACAATTTTCTTTGAGTGAATTTTGCAGGTCAACAGGAACAAGGAGGACAATAACATTCCAATACAACATCTACGTTTCGTCCATACAACGACGAACATCTGCATTTCGTCCATACAACGACGAACATCTACATTTCGTCCATACAACGACGAACATCTGCATCTCGTCCATACAACGTAACGATACATATCGTCCATACAACGATTTAACATCTACATATCGTCCATACAACGCATTTAACATCTATATATCGTCCATACAACATTTAACATCTGCGTATCATCCATACAACGGCATTTAACATCTACATTTCGTCCATACAACGTTTAACATCTGCATCTCGCCCATACAACGGCGAATATATACATATCATCCATACAACGGCGAACATCTACATATCGTCCATACAACGCAACATCTACATATCGTCCATACAACGACGAACATCTGCGTATCGTCCATACAACGAGGAACATCTACATTTCGTCCATACAACGCATTTAACATCTACATATCGTCCATACAACGAGAACATCGCATCGCCCATACAACGGCGAACATCTACATCTCGCCCATACAACGGACATCTGCATTTCGCCCATACAACGACGACATCTACATTTCGTCCATACAACGATTTAACATCTACATTTCGTCCATACAACGACGAACATCTACATTTCGTCCATACAACGACGACATCTGCGTTCGCCCATACAACGGCGAACATCTGCATTCGCCCATACAACGGCGAACATCGTCTGCGCCCATACAACGGCGAACATCTGCATCTCGTCCATACAACGGCGAACATGCGTCTCGTCCATACAACGATTTAACATCGTCATTCGCCCATACAGCGAACATCTGCGTCGCCCATACAACGGCGAACATCTGCATTTCGTCCATACAACGAATATATACATATCGTCCATACAACGACGAATATATACATATCGTCCATACAACGACGAACATCTACATATCGTCCATACAACGACAAACATCTGCATATCGTCCATCTGACGACGCAACATCTACATTTCGTCCATACAACGCGAACATCTACATATCGTCCATACAACGAACATGCATTTCGCCCATACAACGGCGAACACGTCGTCCGTCTGTCGTCCATAACGGCGACATCTCGCTCTCGTCCATCTGACGACGAACATCTACATTTCGCCCATACAACGCATTTAACATCTACATTCGCCCATACAACGCATCTCGCAAATCGCATACAACGTCTGCATCTCGCCCATACAACGACGAACATCTCGCATCTCGCCCATACAACGGCGAACATCTCGTGATCGTCTGCCATAACATCTGCATTTAACATCTGATTCGAACATACATCTCGACGCAATCGCATTCGCTCATACATCTGCGTCGTACATCCGTGATACAACATCGTCTACGTTTATACAAGGCCAGTATCATCACACCATTTCATTTTATACAATCGACTACAAGACAAATTCACATTCTTACATTGTTTTGCCTTATGATTGCTCACTAACCGTTTGCCTAAGTCTTAGCGTACGGGGCGAGAGCCTGGCGTGGATTTTCTCTTCTGAACCGGCGATTTGTTGGGGCCAACCTTCCCAACGATTGGCGGCGGCCTCAGCGTCCACTCGCTCCATCACCATAGAACCCAAGACCACTACAAGCCAGTACCCCGCATTCAAGCTTTATTTCTTTCTTTTGCACAGCCCAAAGGTCATCATAACTCGACAATCCTTTGGGACCATTTAGTCGCGTTAACCCACTTTGGGTGTTTTGACCATGGTAGCCCGGTGTCATCATAACTCGACATCGACAATTTTTGAGTCCGCATCAACCTTGCCAATTGCCCAACATTCTAGTTACGGTCGACAAAATCACAATGGTCAACGTCTTTGCCAGAAGATTCTTCCATCATCTCCATGCAAAGAGGGACAACTGTTGACACCCAATTTTGACCCTCCCGTCCAGTCATTAACTATAGAATTACACTAACTTTCAACAATAATTCTAATAATTTTAAAATAATAAAATGCAGCAATAAAACATTAATACATGCATAAATAAGTAATTTAGTTAACGGCACCGCGTCTTACGTAGAAAGTTACGCACTTAGAGTCTCGTCATAATCCCTAATAATAAATAATAAATACATAAAATAAATAATTTAGCAACAACGTCGTGTCAAGTAGCATAGCCGCATTTATTAATACTCAAGAGAATTTCATAATCATTTGTAATTTTAAAATCATTTTAACCTAATACATGCATCTAATAGCGTCGCATTTAGAAAAGCTTTAAACAATTTTTTAAATATCACACTTGCATTTAGCATTTAAATAATTTAATCTAAACTCAATTCAAGTTTAATTTAACTTCGCAATAATGCACAATAATAAGATTTTAAATAATAGCGACGCATTCTAAAATATTAAGCACTAATTGAAAAAGCACACCCGCATTTATTATTATAATAATTTAAATTCAAACTTAAACTAATAAAGCACCTAAATAATTTAATCACAATTTATTAATTTGATTTACCACTAATTAATTTTACCTAAACTAACAATTAAAACTAACCTAAAACTAATACACCTAATTTAATACCTAAACTCTACCCAACGTGACGCAAATTCACTTCACTGATACATGACCATGCAGCCCAACCCCTCTTATTCCTTTATCACCGCAGCCCACACACCCTTCAGCCTTTTTTCCTTTATCATCGCAACCCACTACCCTCACTTCACCTTCTTAACGAAAACGCAGCAGAAACCCTAAACCTAAAGAGCGATCGCCGCTTTCACCTCGCCCCTTGCCATCGCACCCTATCACCGCCAAAGACGCTAACCCGAGATTCTCGCAGAGAATCCGGGTTTCCCCTTACTCCAACGATATCTTACCATATAACACCTAAAATCGCACTAAAATCCCCTTCAAATCGAACCAAATCAGCACCTATTTTGGAAAACAATCACTCGAAAATCAGTAATACCAAACTTGGAACCCGAAAGGATGGCTATAAATACAAATCGATACACATGCAAAAATATATACAGAACTGGACGGGAAAGATCCCGGAGTTTACACAGAGAGGAATCCCTTTCAAATCGAGAGTTCTACCCCAAAATAACCCCCTTAAAATCAGAAAGTTAGTGGTCAAAGGGGGCAATAGGCATCAATTGGGAAATGAGTGAACCTTTCAATAATAAAAACCAGTAGGAAAGCATCGAAAATCAGTCTCCAGAGAAAGACTCAATCAGTAAGCAATCGAAAAATTGTAGAAAAAAACCTTGCCCTTTATTTCGCATCGCAAAGTTAAAACCCGAGCGAGTCGACGACTTGATACGTGGCCTCGGTTCGCTGCCCGGAGAAGGTAAAATCATTCTTTTAGCATTACATTTCATATTGCATATCCTATATATGTGTATGTGTTTTCTTTCTTGGAAAATAGCGTTTAAGCTTAATCGGCGTTGTTGAAATCAGAGCGGTGTCGCGATGTATTTGAGGGTTAAACCCGTGTCGATTAACTCATTCAGATTGTCGGGTTCAGTGACGCATAAATGTGATGTCGGTTATTGCTTAAGCTATGCATTGCTTTGTCTATGTTGACTGTCAATACTCAAATCTGCTGGGATTCGGGCATGATATTTATTTTTTATGTATCTCATATTCAGTGTTAAGTAGATACAAATTTAAATTCCTCTATGACTTATATAATGTTGTGTCCTGTTTATATGCTATAGCAAGTCGCGCATCTGAGTTTCCCCTGTTGGCGTGGTGATAAACTTGTTATTTGCAAATTCAGAAATAGAAGAAAATGACAATTTCAGAATGGTTGTTTGAGTCCAATATTATGCCTTAATAGTCTGTCCATGCTTTGTTTACACCTAGGAATGATATGGAAGCATATGGGCTTTTGTTGAGTGTTTCTAAGTTCGGTCCAATATGTCTTAAATGTTACTGACTATGTATGCGTTATCTGCACATTTATGTATTTGAGATAGAGTCCCTCATAAGTTTAACCATGCCGTATTTGATTTACTTTGGCTGACTTGCATCAATTGTGCACTTGTTTCGTCTGCCCATAATAAGAATGCCGCCATGCTAATATATATAAGCTATCCGCTCGTATTTGCGTTATATTAATTTAACTAAGTATGAAGGATACTTAGCTTGGTTTAGGTAATCCATAAGTTTGCACAATGTCCCATCCAAATGGATTAAATCTTATGCAAAGAGGTTCATTAATTTGATTATGGGTCTATGGTGTGATAACTGAACATAAGAGGTGCCACTCCCCTGATAGCATGTCTGTCCTCTCAAGCTCTTATGTGTTTCTATTAGTATTCAAGTGACGGTTTGGTTGAGTCTTCATATCCAGTTTAATCTGTTTTGGATGATAACAGTCGTCCTAAGTGTTGTGGGATAAGCATGTCAATTCTATAAAGATCATTTTTGTGGTATCACTATGCTTCACATAGTCTAAATTGGGGTCGTACATGTTTAATTCACCTATATGTTAGCATGTTGTTTCTTTTACTTAAGATTGAACACGCTGACATGTATGGCTAGCCTGGACAATCCATATTCCTCTTCAGAGTGGTTTTCTTTTTTTATCCCTTCCTGTATCTCTTGTATTCATGCAGGTAGCTTGGTCCGCTGTTTTGACACCAACTTAGTTTCCTTTATGGCCTGTATAGGCTTATATCAGCCTTTTCCTCCCATATTACTTTGTGTGAAGCATACCAAGTGTAGATATCTAGATTTTTTAGACGTACACTGAGACTATATCTTGGGGTGCTTTAGATATATCATACATATACTATGATGTTTAGTGGTATGTCTGCGATTAATGTGGAATGTGAACTGGTATGTTTTCGTAAATCTGCGTCTGGACATGCGCTTTCGAATTTGGACTTGCCTGCTTTCTCCTACCTCCTCCTGTCGTTGTTTGTTAAGTCCATTGATTTCAAATTGCGGATTGTTTTATATTGTGCCAGCAGTTATCGAATTTGCCTGATCTATAATTTAGGTTGTACGTTTGGACCCTTTTTTAGTTATGCGTCGATCCATTGGGCGGTTTTCCTTTTTATCTTCTTGAGTCATTGTGACATATTTATACAGTAAACATATGTGCTCGTTCTAATTATTTGTATCAATTATTATTTGGGCATGTACTAATCCTTATCTTTTCTTATTTTTACATGAAATGCATCGGAGTAAAACGAAGAGTCTCACGGCGAGACTCATCACGAGCTGTTTCAAATATTTATACGCATCCATCTCGCATAGGAAATTCGGCATCACGAAAGGACATCGCCATTCTTCGAGTCATCCTTATTTAATTCATATCCTTTCCTCATTCAATTGTTGTAATTATTTGCCTAACATTTACTCTAACATTAATATATTTAGAATAGTTCGAGTTTGGGTCGTCCTTAGTAAGGAGTTTAACATTAGAAATTTACGCGCCCCTCTAAGTAAATCATTTTAACTTAAGTTATAATTAAACCATTTAGTCGCATAATCATTCATGTAGTCTAAACATTATTTTGTCATTTAATCTTAACTTGCATAACTAATCATGTAGATAGGACATTATTTCCAAAACTCTTAACCCATTTGCTACAAAATCTATATAGGAATCTTATTTTATGTATACTAAGGAATCCCTTAAGCATATGGGATACTAATTAAGGTAGCCAAATATATATACATTTAGTCAATAAATTCACTTTGCATCATCTATTTTATAAATAATATAAGACATGCTTTAAATTTTACATGCGTTTTATAGCACTAATTTTATTAATCTTTTTGCCAAAAATACTTTCTATTAAATATCTTTCAAGCATGCATTCTTAGCAATAAATAATTAACCCTAGGTTTGAACGGACAACCGCAAGTTAGCGGATCTTAGAGGGCGCCTAACCCCTTCCCTCTAGATTAATAAAGAACCCTTACTCAGAATCTCATTAAGTTTAGCAGACCATAAAAATGGAGTTAGTGTTGACTTTAACCTAGTTGACATTTAGGTGTCCTAATTCACCCAAATTAATTAGGTGGCGACTTCGCGAACCCTTAGCATTTTTTAGCATTTTTTAACACTTCTTTAACACTTTAACTTTCTTTTAACACTTTTATTTATTTTCTAACATTTTTTATTCAAGCAGGGCTCGCTAGAATCCCGTTTTCGACTCCGGTTTAAAATGGGGTGTTACAAACGTGCACTTGCGTTTAAAGTGTGTGCATCTTACCGCGCATCAAGTTTTTGGCGCCGTTGCCGGGGATTAGGCATAGTTCAATATCAAATTTATCTATTTTTAATTTCTAATTTGGTTTTTATTTTTGTTTCTTTAAATTATTTATTTTATTTTCTTTAAAAAAAAAACTAAAAAAAAAACAAGTGTGCCGTGATTCGTTGTTGGTTTTGACTCATCTCAGGGATCCTTGAGATATGGATTTCTACTGTCAATATGATCGAGCTTCAACCATAGAGGAAGAGAGGGAGGAATTACGAGAAGTTATACTCAGTCTCACGAGGTACCAAAATCAGTTCATAGACGAAACGAGAATGGCCATGAAGAAGTTGGAAACGCAAATAGCAGAGCTCGCGATCATATTCAACAGCGAAATACAAGAAGAGCAATCTGCACCTGGGGTAGGCAATGAGGAAACACGATGTCAGGAAATTGACCTGAAGGATGCCGAATCAGGGGAGATAGAGAGTTCGCAGCAGCAGCAGCGCCGATGAAGCGTGGCGCGCCAAGATCGAGACAAGGCAGAGTGAGCGCCGAGGCGCCAAAGAGCAGGGTAGCGGCGCACAGTACCCATAAATCGAGGTGATTTTGAACAGCGAACAACAAATTGAGGAGCCTGAACCACCCAACTATTGAGGAATGCGGTGAGATAGTTGGTGTAGAAGGAAAAGATTGCAGAGATTCAATTATTTACCTTCTTGGATTCTGTGGAAATTCTTCTTCTTGCACCTATTACAGAAGAAACACCACTAGCTATCACGGCTGATCCCTAATTAGGAAGCCCATACCATCAAGGGTACCCATAGAGTTGAGAGATGTAGAAGTTCACTGATTCCTACATTATAGAAAGCATAAAAGACAAGCCTACTTGGGGATAATTGTATATGTAAGGCTCTTGTTTGAACACACGGTCGTAGGGAAATTGAGACTCACAACAATAACTCTGCGGATTGCAAGCGCAGTGCGAAGGATCCAATGGGCACTCGGAAAGGTTAATTGCGTCCGCTAAAAGACGTAAAGACAGCATTGTTGAGGCAACCCAATGTTTTTAATTATGTTATTTTAATTTATGTCTTTAGTTTATTTTATTTTGCCTTGAAACGATCTCACGGTCTTGGGTTCTTGTTTTGTGTTGTTGGACGACAGGTGGACTGAAAGCTGAAACCGAGGAAAAAGGAGCAAAACGCATGAAAAAAGAAGCGATCGTCAGCGCCACGGCCGAACTCAGAGAGAGCCACCGTACTAAGCAGGGCCGAATCTCGTGGCGACGACGAACTTCAGAGGACCATATTCCGTGCAAATTCCAGAATTCTTCATCCTAGACTTCCGTTATGACCGCTGTGTTGTGTCAGTAAGTTGTCACTAATTATTTTTTTTGAGTCTTGCACACATTGGGGACAATGTGTGATTTAAGTTTGGGGGGATGTTTTATTAATTTTGAGTCTTGTTGAATTGTTTTGTGTATGTTTTATTGTTTTTGAGTCTTGTTGAATTGTTTTGTGTATTTTTGAGTCATTTTTGAGTCATAATTTTTTTTTTTTAAGATCATGCATGCTGTAGTTACTTGAATTGCCTAGTGAAGTAAGGTTGAATAATGTAATGGAATTAGAAGCAACTATCTAAACACTTAGGTTAGATATGCCAACAACTTATGAAATCTGTCTATTGGGAGTATCTTGCTTGATTTGTGCATTGTTAAAAGATTAAAACCTATGTGTTATGATTGCTTGCTATTTGAGGCGAAATAGTTAGGATATGCATGTTAGGGAGATGACTCAGGCATTTCTTTGTTAGCCAATTCTTACCACTCTTTTCTATCCCTGACTTTAAAAATATCCCTAGTCAGCCCCATTGAGCCTAAAAATATGAAACTTTTTCTTTGACACCATATATTCCTACAATTGTGCCATAAGTAAAAATGTGAAATAGTTGGAATAAATTGTGTTAAAAAAGAGACAAAAAGAGTGAATAAGTTTGATGCACCCCAATGAAAAAGTAATAAGAAAGAGGCAAAAGCCTAAGTTTGGGGGTGCTTGTTATTATAATACACTTCACTCTCCCAAAACAAAAGAAGGGAAAAGATAGAATTGAAGTGAAGGAAAGAATCAAAAGAAAAGAGAAAAATTGAAAAGCTAAAGAGCTTATGGTACACAAAAATGAGCCTAAATGCCTATTTTTACCTACCCGTGCCTAAGCCTACATTACAACCCTTAAAAGTCCTGAAGATCTCTTAGATGCATAGCCATGATTAGTGGAGAATAGCAAGTAAACATGCGATAGGAATTTTGAAATTAACATGCATGATTCAGTATTTGACTTCCATTAAGCATGATAAAAATGAGTTTGCGAAATATCTAGCTTAATGTGTTTAGAATGCTGAAATTTCATGCTATATGTTTCTGCATATTATTCTACTAATCTTCATGTTTTTCCAAGTAGCGCCAAATGCAGCAAAGTGATCAATGTCATTGAGTCTTTTATTTTTCGTTTTCCTTGAGTCTGTATTTCTTTCTTTTGATCTTTGCTCGAGGGCGAGCAAAGGTTAAGTTTGGGGGTATTTGATCGGTGTATTTTATATACACTTTTTGAGTCATTTTTAATTAGTATTTTACTCATTTTATTTATGTTTAGTATAGTATTAGGGTCGTTTTCCTTTCTTTTGTGTCACAGCGGTCATAAATGGAGAAATGGCGAAAAGAAGATGAAATGAGCATAAATGAGATGAAATTTCACACCAAAAGGGCCCAGAAATAAAGTCTAAGAAGTTCCGGGAATTATAGAGGAGTTGACAAGTCCGACGAAAAAGGCAACGAGGCGGAATCGCGAAAAACGTCACCGAGCGGCGCTGCAGCGGCGCGCGCCAAGTGCTGAAAGTCCCGAGAGTTGCTGATTTTGAGGCCATGCGCGCCATCACAGGCCGCGGCGCCGACGCGGGATTTATGAAGTTTGGGCCGAATTTGACATGTTTTCAGAATCCTAAAGGGATTATTTTTCCTACCTAAAGGGATAACTTTTCCTACCTAAAGGGATAACTTTTCCTACCTTAAAACCCTTACCTAAAAGGATTCTAATAACTTTTCCTACTTACAAATCCTTAACCATTCACCTAAAGGATTCTTTGGCTATAAATACTCTACATCATTAGTAGAATTATTCATTCTCCATTCCACCATTCACCATTCTACATCCATCCTTCCACCAATCCATCTTGTAAATATTCCACAACACAACCCTTGGATGCTTGGCTTGGAGACTCGTTCTTAAGTATTTTTCTTTTCTTTTCTTTTCTTTTCTTTTCTTTATTTCAGTTTTTGTATGATGAACATGAGATTAGTTCTTGTCATGTCAATGGCTAGGAACTAATTCCTCTATAGGGTTTTCCATGTTGAATCTCTAGAAACTTATGTTATGATTTAATGCATGCTTATGGTTATTCTTCTTCTTGTTGAGATCTATCCAATATTTGAGTTGAATTCTTGGTAATTAATTGACAACTAATTATCACTATATGATTCGAAAGGGGGGGATTGTGAATATGCTGTAAGTTGGGTAGACATTCTTGGATTGGGGATGAAAATACCTCAATTATTTATGTAGCGTTAATGAGAGGCTTAAAAACCCTAATTTTGCGCATTGTGCGTGACGGTTAACTAGGTTCTTGTTCTTAATCCTCCTATAGAGTTATCCTTATCACCGAAAGGTAGGTAAGGTGCAATACTGGGGTTGAGTGTTTATATAACCCTAACGGGAGTATAAAACGATTTAGTGAACCTGCTTTCTCCAAAAGAAGAAGACCATAAGTTATTGTATTAATAAGTAGCATAAGCGGATAGTGAGGAGACGTGGAAGCCCTATCCTCATCATCACTGAAGTAAACCCTTTTAGTTAAATAGCTTTTATAATCCTTAGTTAAAAACAACAAATCTAAATATCAATTTACCAAATAGATACCAAAAAATAGATAGTTGGTAATTGAACCCTAATCCTTGAGGACGATATTCGGTCTTATCAAGACTATACTACTTGTCACGATAACGTGCACTTGCGTTTAAAGTGTGTGCATCTTACCGCGCATCACACTTAACCCATAATTTCAGAAGAACTCACTTTCCACTTTCTGAACTCAGAGTTCAGGAAATAAAATTCTCTCAAACCTCTGCCAAGATTTCCTAGCTTTCTTGGGCAAAGGAATATACCGAAGCAAGGCTTGCACCCGGATTGAAAATCGCGTGCCCACCTTTTAGTAGAGACTGCATTAAAAGCATAAACTGTAAGTTTTTCTTTCATGTCTTTGCAGATTTGAATTATGGCATAATCATACCAGAAACGTTTGTTGGAGCAAGTAAGTTTACTCAAAATTTTAAACTTCCGTTGTGCCTTACTTGTATGTTTTACACCCAACAAATCCTACGGTGGTATCGAGCCAGGCTGGTTTAATGATTATACGATAATCTTTAATAACGATATGTGGGATAATTAATTGTTTTGATTTAAAACTGATTTTCGGAATTTATAAAAATTAATTTTTTTTTGGTGATGAGCGATGAATGCATCACATCGTTCGACGTGAACGATGTCGCGGCCATCGCTCGGCGTGATGCGATTCCGGTGAAATTTTCGGCGATTCGACGTGTACTAACACCGTCTCCACTATTATCGAAAAATCTACTTCTTAAGATGGTCGATAAAGGTGTTAAGAGGTGGCGGAACACGATGAAAACGCCGGAAAAAGTCGCCGGAAACCGGCTACGGCGGGACTGTTTCCGGCCACCACGGGCGACGAAATCATAAAGTAATAATATCATCGTGTTCGTCTCGACGAGAGGAATCTAATGGTGGTAGTGTTACACGGCAACGATGACCGGAAAAGGAGCACCACCGACGGTTTTAGAACCCGCCGGCGGCGTCTCAGATTCCGGCCACCGTGGGCCACCAAATCGGTGGTGAAAACCACCGGTGAGTTCGTCCCGATGTGTGCCATCGTTTGGTGGGTTTTAATTCCGTCAATTTCGTTTGATCGATACCGACGATAGTAGGGTACGGGTTCGTGAGGTTGCCGAGTCTTCCATCGTTGATGAGGTGAAGAGGCGTTTGAGACCCGATGTTGATGCAGATCGACGCAGCTCTTCGGGAGGAGAAGAGTCTATTTGAGGTAGCGTCTGATGGGATGCTAAGATTTGAGGGCCGGTTGTGTGTTCCCGATGTGACAGGACTTCGTCAGCAGATTTTGGGAGAGGCACACAGTGCTCGTTATTCTATTCATCCGGGGTCGACCAAGATGTATCATGACCTCAGATGTTTGTATTGGTGGGATGGCACGAAGAGGACGTGGCGAGTTTTGTTGCACGATGTCCTAATTGCCCAGTCGGTCGTCGAGCACCAGAGGCCCAGTGGATTATTGCAGGCTATTGAGATTCCGACTTGGAAGTGGGAGGTGATCAACATGGACTTTGTTACAGGGTTGCCTCGTACTCAGAGGAAGTACGACTCCATTTGGGTTATTGTTGACAGGCTGACGAAATCAGCCCATTTCCTTCCAGTCAGGACGACGTTTTCGGTTGAATCCTCTCTGACCTATTCTTATGAAACAGTTATACCTCCACGGAAGGCGACCACGGCCCAGAAGGGCAAGGCAGCAGCAGGAGCTGCTAGCGGTACTCAGAGGGTTACACGGACTCAGGCACATACTATGCCTGAGGTAGTAGGCGGGTCGGCGAGTTCAGCCACGCCAGCGATTAGAGGAGCCGGCAAGCGGTAGCTCGAGGTTCCGTGCGAGCCTCGATCCACGGCCGTGAGCCGAGTATAGAGACTACGAGCAGATCCGGTTATTGACCAAGATATAAGTAGCGGCGTAGCAGCGAGCGGCGACTAACCCAGAGCCCACGGTTTGCGGATTCGGGATTTTACGGGTTGTCATCCGCCCGAGTTTTATGGTTCGAGGTCCGAGGAGGATCCGCAGGAGTTCATTAAGCCACTACTGCGGACTATGCAGGTTCTTAGGGCTTCAGAGACAGAGTCTGTTATGCTAGCCTCTTACCGGTTATGCGATATTGCGTTGAACTGGTTTGAGTCATGGGAGCTGTCGAGAGGTGAGGATGCTCTTCCAGCTGTTTGGGAGGAGTTTACAGAGGCCTTCATGAATCACTTTTGCCTCCCGAGATGAGAGAGCCCGTGTAGATAGATTCTTGACCTTGAGGCGAAATGGGAGGACTATCGGGAGTACACGAGTTTGACTCGCTTGGCGTGCATGCGCACACCATTTTACCTGACATGGCGGATAGAGTTCATCGTTATGTGATGGGGCTAGACCGTCATATGATTACTGCATGCTTGGGGGTGGCTCTTCAGCCCGGTATGGACATTGCGGTGATGCAGCGTATGCGCGAGGATAGAGGATAGAGAGATGGAGGATCGATTGACTCGGCCAGGCCCAGAGGCAGGACAGCAGGTCTCAGGCGATTTTGAGGCGGCCTCAGCAGCGAACTAGGTCCACATTCCAACCAGACGCGAGTGCTCTTCACGGTTTTACGCGGGAGGTCCGATCGGCCAGTCATTCAGAGCGAGTCGGGCTCAGGGACTTCGGGTTTGAGGAGGCGGCCGTCACCGTCGAGACCACCCACATCTCGGTGTGCTCGACGCGTAGGTCTCACCAGCGAGTGTCGCATGGCCGGGAGCTTGTTACTCTTGTGGCGGCAGGCCATTTGAGGAGAGATTGTCCGTCCAGAGCGGTATGGGTGGTAATGCGGCCAGCGGGATCGCTTGTCGGGTCTTCTCTTCTTCGTGGTTATGCGCCCGGAGGCGGTACTCACGGACGGCAGCCGCGGTAGAGGTCGTGGTGGTGGTTCAAGTTCTAGCGGTCCCCATAACCTCATATATTCATTAGCCACCGCCAGATCGGGAGGCTTCCACGACGCCGTCGCGTACATTATTGATTTCATCTTTGCGACGTTTATGCTTTGATAGATCCGTGTTCTACCTTGTCCTATGTGTCCCCTCTTGTGCGGGTAGAATCGGGATAGAGCGGTGTCGATAGAGCCTTTTGAGGTAGCTACGCGATGGGTGATTCGGTGTTAGGCGAGCGGGTGTATAGAGGTTGTCGGTGTTTATTTGATCGTCGGACTCGCAGACTTGATAGAGTTGGAGATGGCGATTTTGATGTCATTATGGTACGGTGGTTGGCTTCTTGTTATGCCAACGTCGATCGTAGAGACATGTTGGTTCTGTTCGATTTCTGGCGAGCGATTATCGAGTGGAAGGCAACACGGCGTCGTAGGGTAGGTTTATTTCTTACCTCAAGGCTAGGAAGATGGTGCGAAAGGGTACATCTATCATCCGGTTGGTATTTGATACTGGTGAGTGCGCTTCTTGATCGATGCGATGGTTAGGAGTTTCGATGTGTTCCCAGACGATCTTGGGTATCCTCCGAGAGGAGATTGAGTTTTGTATTGACACGTTGCGGACACTCGACCTATTTCCATTCCGCCCATACAGGATGGCTTTCTTTGAGTTGAGGAGTGAAGGACCGGTGAAAGATTTCTTTGGAAAAGGCTTTATCAGCCTAGTGTTTCTCCATGGGAGCGTCGGTTTTGTTTGTGAAGAAGAAGGATGGGGCAGCTGCGTATGTGTGTTGATTCTGACGGTGAATAAGGTAACCATCAAGAATAGGTACCCTCTCCCGGGATTAATGATTTGTCGACGATTGCGAGTGCGAGTGTTTCTCAAGATAGACTGCGATCCGGTTATCATCAGTGCGAGTTCGAGAGCGGAATATCCCAAAGCGCATTCAGGACCCGGTATGGGCACTATGAGTTGAGGTTATGTCTTTCGGTTTGACTAACGCCCAAATGATATTTATGGATTTGATGAACGGGTGTTCAAGCCATTTTGGATACATTTGTGATAGTATTCATTGATGACATCTGGTTTATTCGCGACGAAGCAGAGCATGCAGATCACGAGGCGGTACTTGGGGTCCTCGGGCGTGATTGTCGCCAAGTTCTCCAGTGAGAGTTTTGGTTGGCCTCAGTGACATTCTGGGCACATTGGGGTGATGGTGTTGGTGGATCGGCAAAGATTGAGGCGATCAAGTCTTGGCGAGACCTCTACTCCACCAAGTGCGCGATTTCTTAGTGGCGAGTTATTATCGTAGGTTTGTGGAGTAGTTTGCTTGATTCGACAAAGATTGACTAGGCTGACTCAGAAGGCAGCCAAGTTCCAGTGGATAGAGGCTTGCGAGGAGGGTTTCCAGTTGCTGAAGGAAAGGTTGACTACGGCTCCAGTTCTTATTCTTCCTGAGGGGTTAGACGGGTACGTGATCTATTGTGATGTCTCGGGTATCGGGCTAGGGTGTGTTTTGATGCAGCACGACAAGGTTATAGCCTATGCTTCCCGACAGTTACGGAAGCATGAGAGGAATTACCCTACCCACGACTTGGCCGCAGTTATTCATGCCTTGAAGATTTGGAGACATTATTTATATGGGGTTCATGTGAATATTTATACAGACCACAAGAGCCTCCAGTATATCTTCAGGCAGAGGGAGCTGAACTTGTGAAAGAGATGGTGGTTAGAGTTGTTGAAAGATTATGATGTTGATATTCTATACCATCCGGGGAAAGCCAACGTAGTTGCTGATGCCTTGAGTCGTAGATCGATGGGGAGTCTGTTAGAGGTACAGCCAGAGAGGCAGGACATGGTCCGTCAGATCCACCAGCTAGCGAGCCTTGGGGTTCGTTTGATCGATACCGACGATAGTAGGGTACGGGTTCGTGAGGTTGCCGAGTCTTCCATCGTTGATGAGGTGAAGAGGCGACAGTTTGAGGACCAGATATTAGTGCGGTATCGAGATCGACTCTTCGGGAGGAGAATAGTCTATTCGAGGTAGCGCCTGATGGGGTGCTAAGATTTGAGGGCCGGTTGTGTGTTCCCGATGTGACAGGACTTCGTCAGCAGATTCTGGGGGAGGCACACAATGCTCGTTATTCTATTCATCCGGGGTCGACCAAGATGTACCATGACCTCAGATGTTTGTATTGGTGGGATGGCCTGAAGAGGGACGTGGCAGGTTTTGTTGCACAGTGTCCTAATTGCGGAGGTCAGTCGAGCACGAGGCCAGTGGATTATTGCGAGGCTATTGAGATTCCGACTTGGAAGTGGGAGGTGATCAACATGGACTTTATTCTGGGGTTGCCTCATACTCGGAGGAAATGCGACTCCATTTGGGTTATTGTTGTGGTGACAAAATCAGCCAATTTCCTTCGATCGGGGCAGCGTTTTGGTGAGGACTATGCAGTGTACATCGAGAGATTGTGAGGTCGCGGTGTCGATGTCGATTATATCGAATAGGGAGCGGTTCGGCTAACTTCGGAGGTCTTTCGGAAGGATTAGGGACACAGTGAGTCTCGGTCTGACATTTCATCATCGGTGGCGGCGAGCGGGCGTACTATCCATACACTTGAGGATATCCGCGAGCTGCGTGATTGATTTCGGGTAGTGGGAGGATCATTTTCCTCTTGTGGAGTTTGCTTATAACAACGGCTACTATTCCAAGATATCTGGATGGCGCCATACGAGGCTTTATATGGCGAAATGTAGATCGTCGATTGGTTGGTTCAACGTGGGCGAGTGCGATTAGTTGGCCCGCATTTGGTTCGGCGTGGATAAGGTGAAGCTTATCCGGGAGGCGTTAGCGGCTCGAGTCGCGAAGTCATATGCGGATAATCGGCGTCGACAATTGGAGTTTCAGGTAGACGATTGGGTCTTCTTGAAGGTGTCACCCATGAAGGGTGTGATGAGATTCAGTAAGAATGGGAAACTCAGCCCAAGGTACATTGGGCCCTACCAGATCGTCCGTCGAGTAGGCAAGGTTGCCTATGAGTTGGATCTGCCATCAGAGTTAGAGGCGGTACATCCGGTCTTCCATGTTTCTATGTTGCGAAAGTGTATCGGAGATCGGCGAGAGTTTTCCTGCTAGTGAGGTCCAGTGTGAGAGGGTTATCGTATGAGGAGAGTCCCATAGCGATACTCGATCGTCGCCAGTCGCGGCTGCGGACCAAGGATGTGGCTTCCGTCAAAGTCTTGTGGAGAAATGATAACCGGGAGGAGATGACTTGGGAAGCGGAGGAGGACATGTTGAGAAAGTATCCTCACTTATTCCCTACACCTTCAGGTAATTCGTTTTCCCTTACTTGTCAAGTTTTAATTGAAGTAATTATTTTGCTTAAATGCTATTATGTGGCCATGTGTGGCATTATTGGTATGTCGGGGTTATGAAAGGAAACTATGTCGCTAATTATAAGTTTGACTCCGAAAGAACATTCGGGGACGAATGTTTCTAAGGGGGGAAGAATGTTACACCCCGTATTTACAGGACATGTTTTAAGAACGTACGTAAGAACTCAGAAATATTAAGATTTGAGACTTGTAAAAATTTATCGGAATTATGGAATTTTCGGAAAACGTAATATTGTGACGAATGGGAGGGCGACACGTGTCACCCCCCCTTATGGTTGCCTTGGACGAAATGGGACATGGCCAAAATGGTCATTGACCATAGTCTTAAGATGACAAGTCTTGCAAGTAGTGAGCTTGAGAAAATTGACTTAGTCAAAGGGTCCACAAGTCTTGATATTTAATTGAAACACATCCAAACCACACATTTGTGCTAATCTCAACCCTCCATGTTACTATATAGTAGTACTAGTAGTGAGACAAGTTCCACACTTAGCCAAATTTACAAGAAAATTGGATGAACAAGAGCTTGTGCTCTCGGGTTCACTACAAGAAAAAAGAGAAATTTTTTTGTTAGTTGTCCATTAAGCTCCACACTTTAAACCAAGGTTCATGAGTGTATTGTAAGTGTATCTCAATAGAAAAATGCTGGAAAAAGATAGTTTTCGTGTTAGTCGCAAGATGAAAACCTAGTTGCTTTTCTAGGTTTTGTTTGGAAGATTGAAGGAAAGTTGTTTGTGTTGTTATAAGGGTCTCAAGTAGCGGATTGAAGTGTCTAGAAGAGGCTCTAAGTTTCTAAGGAGCGACTTCGGATTTGAAGTTGGATTAAGAATCGTTGAGGTAATAATCTTGTCTCTTAAGTGTTACAAGATTATATATTGTTGTTAGCCTTACATGTTTGCTAGCATGAAGTATATGTGTTGAAGTTTTATAAGTATTATGGATTGATTGTAGCCTTAAATCCGAAATGTCATTGAAGCCATGTGAAGTTGGATTACAATTTGGTCGTTTATTAGAATCGTCGCATGTTACTTACTTGAAGATTATAGTAGTTATAATCGATTGCGACTTGATATCATGTTATGCTAACAACTTGGATTGAAATGGAAATTGGATAAGAATTGGTGTTATTGTACTCAATGTGGCCGAATTGGACTAGTAGTTTGTATTAGTTTGATATCTTTTGTGGGGCGGAATTTTACATGTCTAGTAGGCGTGTAATCCCCTATTGTTAATTGCATTGATTGGGCCTTAAATATGGCGTGTTTGGTTATTGAATTCGGCCTTGAAAAATGTGGCAAAGTAAGTAGAAACAAAGGAGGTGTTGTCCGATTTTTCGTAGAATTTAGCGACTTTACACTTATAATATTCTACGTTTGAAGTAAGGCGTTAATAGACGTATTGTGGATATTATAGGTTGACATACTACGGGCAGGATTTTGTACTTGGCAAGTGGTTTGACCCGAAGAGGTATGTAGAACTTTCCTATCTTTTGAGCATGACTAGTTGCACGTATATAGTACGGTAGACGTACAAGACCTTGATATCCTTTACTAGTTTTATGAATAGCCAAGTCGGGTGAGTTAGGAGATTAACTCACTTCTTTGAAAGTATTAAGGATGTCTTAAGTTTTATTAAAGTTAAGGGACTTGAAGAATTTTAAATTATGTGATACTTGTTTCGTTTTAAACGTATAAGTCCCTTGGATAGGAAATCGTATTTGGCTAAGGTATAAAGTGATTATAACGACTTTATGGGAAGTTGGTTATATTAGCTTTATGGAAAGATAAATGACTTGATTTAATGAAAGACAATTTGATTTTAAGGCATCAATTGCCTAAGGTTTTATAAGAAAATGAGTCACTTGATTTAGAAACCTAACTTTATTTCTAAAGGTATTGTGACTTGTCTTGAAAAGTAATTTTGACTTGATACTACGGTTAATAGTATCTTGGAAGTTTTATACGAAAAAGAGTCATTTTTAAAAGAGTGGAAGTATGTAGTACTTGGGTTAAATTCCCGGATTTTTTATAAAAGATATGCTAGTGCCTTAAGTAAACTAAAATGAGAGTGTATATGAATAAGGCTAATAAGAAGTTAGGGGGATTTCTTAACTTGCTTATTTATTGTATTATAAGCCGGTAGTGCTTATGTTATGTATGATGGCCGGTTGAGATAGGGTAAAAGTATAAATGAGGGGTAAACCCCCAAGACGTTATACCACCTTCTCCAGGGTAAGAGTATAAATGAGGGGTAAATCCCCAAGACGTTATACCACCTGCTTCAGGATAAGAGTATAAATGAGGGGTGAACCCCCAAGACGTTATACCACCTGTTTCCGTCGATTTTCTACCCATGATGCGAGGAATACCTCATGCGAGTCCTTATGCGGGTGAAATAGTCCCATGCGGTAGTCACATCATGCGAGGAATACCTCATGCGGGTCCACACGACTATCACGGGTGAAATAGTCGAGTAGGATTGCTTAACGATCTGCGGGCGGATGGTCCCGCTGATCGTGAGCTTCCTATTTTATGTTAGACGTATACTCTTAGTTACTCATTGTTAGTAAGGCCATGTGTCTTGTAATTTTATTATCATACATGTCTCCCGCTTTGTTTTAAACTTATGAAGTAATTACGATATTTTCGATTTACATACTTAGTACATATGTGTCGACCCTCTTCCTGGGCTGCGTTCATGCCGCAGGTAGGGTAGCAGTGGTGGATCCTCATTCTGGATCACTTATCGACGTCAAGCTCCATTTCTCGGAGGCTTGTCTTTTTAGTGATCTTTCCACGATGTTGTAGATTTATGTACATTCGGGGTATGGCGAAGACCTGTCCATACTGTTATTATTCTGAAGTGTAGTCACATGTTGTGGTTTGAAATGTAAGAACCGAGTTATCTGATTTTGCTTTTGACTATGCATATTTTATGGAAGCGGCCTTATCGGCTTTGTGATGTTATTGTCTAAACATGTTGTATGTTGTGTATGTTCCGCTATTCTCGATGTATACAGGCAGGGTGCGGGTAGGGCACGATCGCGCCCGAGGTCGGAGTCGTGACAAAAGTGGTATCGAAGCGATTAGTCCTCGGAAAGTGTCTGGCACCGTGTCATTAGAGTCTTGATTATCGGTGTGTTGTGCACCACATCTATAATCGAGGAGTGCGAGACATTTAGATTGGTTTCCATTCTTCTCTGCGAGATCGTGCGATGAAATTGCCTTATTAGGTTGAATCCTTTCGACCTATTCTTATGAAATGATTATGCCTCGCGGAGCGGCGGGGCCCGAAGGGCAAGCGGCAGCGGAGTCGCTAGCGGTACTCGAAGGGTTACGGACTCGAGCCTGGACTATGCACGAGGTAGTAAGCGGTCGGCGAGTTCACGCGGCGATATTAGAGGCGAGCGGCGGTAGCTCCAGGTTCCGTGCGAGCCTCGATCCCACGGCGAGGCGAGTATAGAGACTACGAGCGAATCCGGTTATTGACCAATATAGTAGAGTAGGCGGCCAAACGAGCAGGCAGCTAACCATAGAGCCGTCAGTTTGCGGATTCGGGATTTTCTGGGTTGTCATCCGCCCGAGTTTTATGGTTCGAGTGAGGAGGATCGCAGGAGTTCATTCGGCAGCCTGACGGACTATGCGAGTTCTTAGGGCTTGGAGGAGTGCATTATGCTAGCCTCTTCTAGGTTCTGTGATATGCGTTGGCTGGTTTGAGTCATGGGAGCTGTCGAGAGGTGAGGATGCTCTTCCGGTGTTTGGGAGGAGTTCTGAGGCCTTCATGGATCACTTTTGCCTCCCGAGATGAGGAGAGCCCGTAGATAGATTCTTGACCTTGAGGCAGAATGGGAGGACTATCGCGAGTACACAGAGTTTGACTTTGGCCGTGCATGCGCACACCATTGTATGACATGGCGGATAGAGTTCATCGTTATGTGATGGGCTAGACCGTCATATGATTCTGCATGCTTGGGGTGGCTCTTCAGCCCGGTATGGACATTGCCGGATGCAGCGTGCGCAGGGAGGATAGAGATAGAGATGGAGGATCGATTGACCGACCAGCCCAAGAGGCAGTGACAGCAGGTCTCGTGGCGCTTTCGAGGCGACGGCCTCGGCGCGAACTAGGTCCACAGTCCAGCCAGCACAGAGTGCTCCTTCACGGTTTTCTGGCAGGAGGTCTGATCAGCCAGGTCATTCAGGAGCAGGTCAGGGCTCCAGGACTTCGGGATTTCAGGGAGGCAGGAACCGTCACCGATCGAGACCACTCACATCTCAGTGTGCTCGATGCGGTAGGTCTCACCAGGGAGAGTGTCGCATGGCCCCGGGAGCTTGTTACTCTTGTGGGCCAGGCCATTTGAGGAGAGATTGTCCGCTCAGAGGCGTCATGGGTGGTACGGCAGCCGACGGATCGATTCTTGGGTCTTCCTCTTCTTACGTGGTTATGCGCCGAGGCGTGGTACTCACGGACCGGCAGCGGTAGAGGTCGTGGTGGTGGTTCGATTCTAGCGGTCCACGAACCGCATATATTCATTAGCCACCGCCAGATCGAGGCTTCCACGTCGTCGCTGTACATTATTGATTTCATGCTTTGACGTTTATGCTTTGATAGATCCGTGTTCTACCTTGTCCTATGTGTCCCCTCTTGTGCGGGTAGAATCGGGATAGGCCGGTCGATAGAGCCTTTTGAGGTAGCTACGCCCGATGGGTGATTCGGTGTTAGCCGAGCGTGTATAGAGGTTGTCGGTGTTTATTTACGTCGTCGACTTGCGAACTTGATAGAGTTAGAGATGACGATTTTGATGTCATTATGGGTATGGACTGGTTGGCTTCGTTATGCCAACGTCATTGTAGAGACATGTTGGTTGTTCAGTTTCTGGCGAGCCGATTATCGAGTGGAAGGGCAACACAGCATCGCCGAGGGGTAGGTTTATTTCTTACCTCAAGGCTGGAAGATGGTGCGTAAAGCGGTACATCTATCATCCGTTCGGTATTTGATACGAGGTTGAGGTGCGATTCTTGATCGCCGATGGTTAGGAGTTTCTGATGTGTTCCCGGGCGATCTTGGGTATCCTCCCGAGAGGAGATTGAGTTTTGTATTGACACGTTGCGGACACTCGACCTATTTTCATTCCGCCATACGGACGGCACCGCCGAGTTGAGGAGTTGAGGACCGGTGAAAGATTTCTTGGAAAAGGCTTTATCGTGCCTAGTGTTTCTCCCAGGGAGCGTCGGTTTTGTTTGTGAAGAAGAAGGATGGGGCGTTGCGTATGTGTTGATTACAGCACCGAATAAGGTAACCATCAAGAATAGTACCCCCCGTGATTAATGATTTGTCGACCGGTTGCGAGTGCGAGGTGTTTCTCCAAGATAGACTGCGATGCAGTTATCATCAGTGCGAGTTCGAGAGGCAGATATCCCAAAGATCGCATTCAGACCCAGATGGGCACTATGAGTTCGTGGTTATGTCTTTCGGTTTGACCAACGCTCAGCCGATATTTATGGATTTGATGAACCGGTGTTCAAGCCATTTTGGATACATTTGTGATAGTATTCATTGATGACATCTGGTTTATTCGCGAATGAGCAGAGAGCATGCAGATCACTGAGGCGGTACTTGGGTCCTCGGAGCCGGCAGCTTATTCGCCAAGTTCTCAGTGAGAGTTTTGGTTGGCCTCGTGACATTTAAGGGGCACATTATCGGGTGATGGTGTTCGGTGGATACGGCAAAGATCGAGATCAAGTCTTGGCGAGACCTACTCCGACCGATGTGCGCCAGCTTTAGAATTTGGCGAGTTATTATCGTAGGTTTGTGGAGCGGTTGCTTCGATTTCAAAGACCGCTGACTAGGTGACTCGTGGCGCACCAAGTTCCGGGACGAGGCTTGCGAGGAGGTTTCGATTCTTTGAAGGAAAGGTTGACTACGACTCGGTTCTTATTCTTCCCGAGAGGTTAGACGCACGTGATCTATTGTGATGCCTCGGGTATCGTGCTAGGGTGTGTTTTGATGCAGCACGACAAGGTTAGAGCTTATGCTTCCCGACAGTTACGGAAGCATGAGAGGAATTACCCTACCCACGACTTAGAGTTGGCCGCACTTATTCATGCCTTGAAGATTTGGAGACATTATTTATATGGGATTCATGTGGATATTTATAGACCACAAGAGCCTCAGATATCTTGAGCAGATGAGCCGAACTGCGACAAAGACGGTGGTTAGAGTTGTTGAAAGATTATGATGTTGATATTCTATACCATCCGGGGAAAGCCAACGTAGTTGATGATGTCTTGAGTCGTAGATCGATGGGGAGTCTGTCAGAGGTACACCGGAGAGCGGGACATGGTCGTCGATCCACCAACTGCGAGCCTTGGGTTCGCTTTGATCGATACCGACGATAGTAGTGGCACGGGTTCGTGAGGTTGCAGTCTTCCATCGATGAGGTGAAGAGGCGACAGTTTGAGGACCAGGTTGGTACGGTATCGAGATGCTCTTCGGGAGGAGAAAAGTCTATTCGAGGTAGCTCCTTATGGGGTGCTGAGATTTGAGGGCCGGTGTGTTCCGATGTGACAGACTTCACGCAGATTTTGGGAGGCACACGATGCTCGTTATTCTATTCATCCGGGTCGACCAAGATGTACCATGACCTCGGATGTTTGTATTGGTGGGATGGCACGAAGAGGACGTGGCGAGTTTTGTTGCCTGATGTCTAATTGCGATGGGTCAAGGTCGAGCACCGGAGGCCCGATGGATTATCAGGCTATTGAGATTCCGACTTGGAAGTGAGGTGATCAACATGGACTTTATTCTGAGGTTGCCTCATACCGGAGGAAGTACGACTCCATTTGGGTTATTGTTGACAAGCTGACGAAATCAGCCCATTTCCTTCCAGTTAGGACGACGTTTTGGCTGAGGACTATGCCAGATTGTACATCAGAGAGATTGTGAGGCTGCACGGTGTTCCGATGTCGATTATATCAGATAGGGGAGCCCAGTTTACGGCTAACTTCTGGAGGTCTTTCCAGAAGGGATTAGGGACACAGGTGAGTCTCAGTACAACATTTCATCATCATACTGACGGGCAGGCAGAGCGTACTATCCAGACACTTGAGGATATGCTTCGAGCCTGCGTGATTGATTTCGTGGTAGTCGAGGATCATTTGCCTCTTGTGGAGTTTGCTTATAACAACAGCTACCATTCCAGTATACAGATGGCGCCATACGAGGCTTTATATGGGCAGAAATGTAGATCGTCGATTGGTTGGTTCGACGTGGGCGAGGTGCAGTTAGTTGGCCCAGACTTGGTTCAGGCCGTGGATAAGGTGAAGCTTATCCAGAGAGGCGTTAGCGACTCGAGTCGGCAGAAGTCATATGCGGATAATCGGCGTCGACAATTGGAGTTTCGTGTAGCGATTGGGTCTTCGAAGGTGTCACCCATGGCGGTGTGATGAGATTCGATGAAGAGGAACTCACCAAGGTACATTGGGCCCTACCAGATCGTCCGTCGAGTAGGCAAGGTTGCTATGAGTTGGATCCGCCATCGAGTTAGAGGCGGTACATCCGGCCTTCCATGTTTCTATGTTGCGAAAGTGTATCGGAGATCCAGCGAGAGTTTTCCCTGCTAGTGAGGTCCAGGTGACAGAGGGGTTATCGTATGAGGAGAGTCCCATAGCGATACTCGATCGCCAGGTCAGGCGACTGCAGACCAATGATGTGGCTTCCGTCAAAGTCTTGTGGAGAAATGATAACCGGGAGGAGATGACTTGGGAAGCGGAGGAGGACATGTTGAGGAAGTATCCTCACTTATTCCCTACACCTTCAGGTAATTCGTTTTCCCTTACTTGTCAAGTTTTAATTGAAGTAATTATTTTGCTTAAATGCTATTATGTGGCCATGTGTGGCATTATTGGTATGTCGGGGTTATGAAAGGAAACTATGTCGCTAATTATAAGTTTGACTCCGAAAGAACATTCGGGGACGAATGTTTCTAAGGGGGGAAGAATGTTACACCGTATTTACTGACACATGTTTTAAGAACGCACGTAAGAACTCGTAAATATTAAGATTTGAGACTTGTAAAAATTTATCTAATTATGGAATTTTCGAAAACGTAATATCATGATTGAATGGAGGGCGACACGTGTCACCCCCTTATGGTTGCCTTGGACGAAATGGGACATGGCCAAAATGGTCATTGACCATAGTCTTAAGATGACAAGTCTTGCAAGTAGTGAGCTTGAGAAAATTGACTTAGTCAAAGGGTCCACAAGTCTTGATATTTAATTGAAACACATCCAAACCACACATTTGTGCTAATCTCAACCCTCCATGTTACTATATAGTAGTACTAGTAGTGAGACAAGTTCCACACTTAGCCAAATTTACAAGAAAATTGGATGAACAAGAGCTTGTGCTCTCGGGTTCACTACAAGAAAAAAGAGAAATTTTTTTGTTAGTTGTCCATTAAGCTCCACACTTTAAACCAAGGTTCATGAGTGTATTGTAAGTGTATCTCAATAGAAAAATCCCGGAAAAAGATAGTTTTCGTGTTAGTCGCAAGATGAAAACCTAGTTGCTTTTCTAGGTTTTGTTTGGAAGATTGAAGGAAAGTTGTTTGTGTTGTTCTAAGGGTCTCAAGTAGCGGATTGAAGTTCAGAAGAGGCTCTAAGTTGCTAAGAGCGACTTGGTTGAAGTTGGATTAAGAATCGTTGAGGTAATAATCTTGTCTCTTAAGTGTTACAAGATTATATATTGTTGTTAGCCTTACATGTTTGCTAGCATGAAGTATATGTGTTGAAGTTTTATAAGTATTATGGATTGATTGTAGCCTTAACCAAAATGTCATCAAGCCATGAAGTTGGATTACAATTTGGTCGTTTATTAGAATCGTCGACGTTACTTACTCAAGATTATAGTAGTTATAATCGATTGCGACTTGATATCAATTTATGCTAACAACTTGGATTGAAATGGAAATTGGATAAGAATTGGTGTTATTGTACTCAATGTGGCGAATTGGACTAGTAGTTTGTATTAGTTTGATATCTTTTGTGGGCGAATTTTACATGTCTAGTAGTGTAATCCCCTATTGTTAATCGCATTGATTGGGCCTTAAATGGCGTGTTTGGTTATTGAATTCGCCTTGAAAAATGTGGTAAAGTAAGTAGAAACAAAGGAGGTGTTGTCAGATTTTTCGTAGAATTTAGTGACTTTACACTTATAATATTCTACGTTTGAAGTAAGGCGTTAATAGGCGTATTGTGGATATTATAGGTTGACATACTACGCGTGATTTTGTACTTGGCAAGTGGTTTGACCCAAGAGGTATGTAGAACTTTCCTATCTTTTGAGCATGACTAGTTGCACGTATATAGTACGCAGACGACAAGACCTTGATATCCTTTACTAGTTTTATGAATAGCCAAGTCGGGTGAGTTAGGAGATTAACTCACTTCTTTGAAAGTATTAAGGATGTCTTAAGTTTTATTAAAGTTAAGGGACTTGAAGAGTTTTAAAGTATGTGATACTTGTTTCGTTTTAAACGTATAAGTCTCTTGGATAGGAAATCGTATTTGGCTAAGGTATAAAGTGATTATAACGACTTTATGGGAAGTTGGTTATATTAGCTTTATGGAAAGATAAATGACTTGATTTAATGAAAGGCAATTTGATTTTAAGGCATCAATTGCCTAAGGTTTTATAAGAAAAGGAGTCACTTGATTTAGAAACCTAATTTTATTTCTAAAGGTATTGTGACTTGTCTTGAAAAGTAATTTTGACTTGATACTACGGTTAATAGTATCTTGGAAGTTTTATACGAAAAAGAGTCATTTTTAAAAGAGTGGAAGTATGTAGTACTTGGGTTAAATTCCCGGATTTTTATAAAAGATATGCTAGTGCCTTAAGTAAACTAAAATGAGAGTGTATATGAATAAGGTTAATAAGAAGTTAGTGGGATTTCTTAACTTGCTTATTTATTGTATTATAAGCCGGTAGTGCTTATGTTATGTATGATGGCCGGTTGAGATAGGGTAAGAGTATAAATGAGGGGTAAACCCCCAAGATGTTATACCACCTTCTCCAGGGTAAGAGTATAAATGAGGGGTAAATCCCCAAGACGTTATACCACCTGCTTCAGGGTAAGAGTATAAATGGCGGGTGAACCCCAAGACGTTATACCACTGCTCGTGGATTTGCTACCCATGATGCGAGGAATACCTCACGCGAGTCCTTATGGGCTTACGCGGGTGAAATAGTCTCACGCGCGGGTACAACCTATGCGAGGAATACCACGCGGGTCCACACGACCTACGCGGTGAAATAGTCCGAGTAGGATTGCTTAATGATATCGCGCGGATGGTCCCGCTGATCGTGAGCTTCCTATTTTTATGTTAGACGTATACTCTTAGTTACTCTCATTGTTAGTAAGGCATCTGTGTAATCGTAATTTTATTATCATACATGTCTCCGCTTTGTTTTAAACTTATGATGTAATTACGATTTTTCCGCTTTACATACTTAGTACATATTGTGTCTTGACCCCTTCCTGGGGCCGCGTTCATGTCGCAGGTAGGTAAGCAGTGGTGGATCCTCATTCTGGATCACTTATCGCACGTAAGCTCCATTTCTCGGAGGCTTGTCTTTTAGTACGATCTTTCCCGATGTTGTAGATTTATGTACATTCAGGTATAGCGGGCCCCTGTCCCGCCATCGTTATTATTCCTAAGGTCCGTAGTCACACGTTGTGGTTTGAATCGTAAGAACCGAAGTTATCGCTTTGCTTTGACTATGCATATTTTATGAAAGCGGCCTTATCGGCTAGCCTGTGATGTTATTGTCTAAACATGTTGTATTTTGTGTATGTTCCGCTGATATTCTCTGATGTATACAGAACAGGGTGCCTGTGTAGGCACCGCCGCGCCCGGTCGGGTCGTGACAAAGGTGTGAACGGCGGGTCCATGTCGGTGAATGTTACAAGATGATTGGGTTAATAGAGAGGTTGACTTTGATCGAACGGTTCGCCTATAAATGTCTCTGTCAACCTAATCCTAAATTCATTTCATGGTCCATCTGTGAATTTCATTGTGAACTTCAACATGAATGGAACCAAGGTGAATCTTCCAGAACTTCACAACATGCTGAAGGTTTATGAAAGGGATTGCAACGATCCAATAGGACACAAGGCACTAGGTGCTTCTGGACCTGCTGGACAAGGTATGTTTGTCATTGAAATAAATATGTCTGTAACTAACTCTCACTGCTGGGTATTAGATACCGCATGTGGCTCTCACATTTGTAATAATGAAAATGGTCTAACTGACAGCGGAAAGGTTGGACCGTGGGAGGTTGATTTGCGCATTGGAAATGGAGCACGAGTGGATGCTAAATGCGTGGGGACTTATAGACTAGATTTACCTTCAGGCTTTTGTTTAGAACTTAATAATTGTTATTTTGTTCCGTCTTTGGCGTGAAATATTATTTCTATCCCTATGTTAGACATTGAGGGGTTTTCCTCACATATTACCAATGGAAACTATGTTTTATCTTATGAAGGTTTTATTTGTGGAAATGTTCCGCTTGTGGATGGATTGTATGTTCTAAACTATAGCCATGAAATTTTCAATATACAAAATAAAAGAGCTAAAATAAGTAATCAAAGAAACCCCACCTACTTATGGCATTGCAGACTTGGTCACATCAATGAATCAAAGATAGCAAGATTGAGGAAATTAGATTACTTAGAACCATTTGACTTAGAGTCATACGGTGATTGTGAATCTTGCTTAAGAGGAAAGATGACAACCAAATCACTTTCTGGGAAAGGAGTATGTGCCAAAGAGGTGTTTGAGTTAGTCCATACCGATGTATGTGGGCCTTTTCCAACTCAAGCTAAGGGGGGACTTTCTTTATTTCATCACTTTTACAGACGATTTCTCAAGGTTTGGGCATGTGTATCTTATGAAACATAAGTCTGAAGCTTTTGAGAAATTCATGGAGTACAAGTCAGAAGTAGAGAAGCAACTTGAAACAAGTATTAAAACTCTTCGATCAGATCGAGGAGGTGAGTACTTAAGTAAAGAATTTCTAGATTACTTGAAGCTTCATGGAGTCCATTCAGAATGGACACCTCCTAATGCCACAAATGAATGGTGTTCTTTGAGAGGAGAAATCGTACTTATTAGATATGGTTATATTCATGATGAGCTTCTCATTTCTACCAACATACCTATGGGATATGCATTGCAAAGCTCAATCTACATTTTGAATAGAGTTCCATCAAAGTCATTGAGAAAACTCCATATGAGATATGGAATGGCAAGCCAAAGACTTAGACACACGTGACCTGGGTGCCCTGCATATGTAAAGAAGTTGCTCACTGACAAATTGGAATCTAAAAGTGAGAAGTATTATTTTGTAGGGTATCCTAAGAAAACACGAGGGTACTACTTCTATCTTCCTGAGGAACATAAAGTAATTATTTCCAGAAATGCAACTTTCCTTGAAGAAGACTATGTCTACAAGGAACAGAGTTGCAACAAGATAGAACTTGAAGAAATTCAAGAAGTACAAAATAATGTAGAGAATGACCCCTTGTCAAATAACCTAGACAAGGATTCAGTGGGAATATTTGATGATGATTGGGTACTTAGAGTACGCCCTTCAGCCAGTGAGAGTGTTGTGAGGGATACTGCAGAAATGCAAGACCCTCATGCACAACCAATGGTAGATGACACAATAGTTGTGCATCATCCTATTCAAAATGATATTCCTGAAAGTTCTCAAGGTGGTGGATTGTACAACACACAAACATCTTCTCAAAATCAAAATATAGCAAACACTGAAACGCAGAATGTTCAACTCCGTAGGACCACTAGGACTCATCGTGCACCCGAAAGACTTAATCTCCTTGTTGAAACACATAATGAGATAGATATTCCTGATGATGATGAGCCTACTACCTACAGCGAATCAATGTTAGACATTGATTCACAGAGATGTCAAGAAGCCATGAAATCTGAAATGGAGTCTATGTACATAAACCAAGTATGGAACTTGGTTGACTTGCCAACAGGGGTTAGACCCATAGGATGCATATGAGTCTTCAAGAAGAAGATTGATGCATATGGCAAAGTACAGACTTATAAAGCAAGATTGGTGGCTAAAGATTATAATCAACGGCCTAGGGTCGATTATGATGAAACCTTTTCACCTGTTGCAAAGATTAAGTCCATTCGGATTTTGCTCGCAATAGTTGCATACTATGATTATGATATTTGGCAAATGGATGTTAAAATTGTCTTCCTCAATGGTAATCTAATTGAGGAGGTGTATATGATACAGCCAGAGGGTTTTACATCCAAGACTCAACCCAAAGCAGTATGCAAACTACAAAAGTCCATTTATGGACTTAAGCAAGCCTCAAGGAGTTGAAATATTTGCTTTGACAAAATAGTCAAATCGTTTGACATTGTCAGAAGCGAAGATGATCCATGTGTTTATAGTAAACGCACAGATAAGAGTATTGTCTTCATTGTCATATATGTAGATGACATATTGATAATGAGAGATAATAATACTCTCATGCAATCAGTCAAGGAATTGTTATCCAGTACCTTCATGATGAAGGACTTAAGTGAAGCCTGCTAAATTCTTGGAATTAGGATCTACAAGAGATAGACTTAGTAGATTGTTGGAAATGTCAAAATCAGATACATAGACAAAGTGCTAAGACATCTCTACGGAGAAATCCAGAAGGTAGATCTTCCTATAGATCAAGGCATCAAGTTATCAAAGAAAGATAGTCTTTCTGCACTGTGCGAACTCAACGCATGAAAAGAATCTCATATGCCTCACTATAGGATAAATCATGTATGTCATGGCACGTATAAGGCGGATGAAACATGTGCAGTTAGTATGACAACACTGTTAATTCGACAACTTAAACTGAGTACATTGCTTAATCGAAAGCTTATAAAGAAGCTGTAACGATTACTGAGTTCTTAAAGGAACTAAGGGTTGTTCCAAGTGCCAGATGTGCAATAACGATTTATTATGACAACATCAAAAGGACAAGGCAAGCTAAGGAACCAAGATCAACAAATGTAAACAAGCATGTACCAAGGAAATACCACATACTTAGAGGGGTGGTAGAGACTGAAGAAATAAAGATAGACTACATTCCCACAGATGAAAATCTAGCAGACCCATTTACTAGATCATTAAGCTTAGTCAAAGCATAATGGTCATTTTGAAAAACATGGGCATTAGATACATTGGTGATTGACTCTAGGCCAAGTGGGAGATTGAAAGTATGTATGTCCTAGAAACAATCATTTTAGGATCAGATGTACTTGAACACATTCATATTATTAATAAGATTAATATATATTTGGCATTTGCAATTATTGAATTATTATTTGATTGTTTATATTATTCATTAACGCATCCTTGAACTTACATCACATTAATAGTGTGAGATATTAATGATAGAGTGTAGTTCTTAAAATAGCCTAGACTAATGATCATCGAGAATGGGATATCAATGATATGTTATAAGTCCATACGTGGTGCAGCATCACATTCTGAGAATGTAGTATATCTCACTTCATCGCTAGCAATAGTTGCTAGTGATGGACACATGGATACTCTTGGGAGTATTGACATACCCGCCGATAAACTATTTGTTATACATGTCTAGAGTATTATCGCGACGGAGATAGAGGTCCTTAGACTTGAAGTCAATATCACCTTGTTTACGGAGCAATGCACTTTGATCCTGTCCTAAGCTCAAATGCCTTATAGGTTGAGACGCGGCTTGTATTGGGTGCATTACGAAGTAGATTGAAGGTGGTCGTTGAGCCAAGAATAGGATTCATTCCTCGATTGAATTTCGAGAACACTCACCTTCGAGATGTTAGGTCGACCATGTCATTGGCCAACGCAAAGAGACATATCTAGGATACGGTCTAGTTGTCGACTAATATAGATGAGATAAAGTGATCAAGCCATTTGGATGACACTTGGCAAATCTTAAGCTTGATCGAGTGTGTCGCAAATGAAAGGAATTTATCATCTCACATAGAGGTCTGCTTACTTGAGTCTTGTAAACGCATTTCACATATCGGGTCCGCCACCGCGCCTGTGAGTTCCGTGTGAACCTCGATTTGATCGTCGCGATGTGTGAAGGCCTAAAGGGTCACACTAAGTCGATTGTCTTTTCGATCTAAGGGTATATTGAGAGAATGTAAAATATCGGATTTTGAATCAAGATATTTTATTTTATAATAAATTATGGGATAATTTTCATTTGATGAAAATTAATTAATTAAGTTAAAATTAAATCTTGGATTTAATTAGAACTAAAACGCGTAAAATAAATAAATAGAGTCAAGATAACAAATGGGCCCGCCGATCGCCCATCGCAATTTGATTTGGGTCAGTTCAAGCCCGATCCAAATCGATTTGGCTTAGGTTTCTCCACTATATATTTGGCACTTAACCCATAATTTCAGAAGAACTCACTTTCCACTTTCTGAACTCAGAGTTCAGGAAATAAAATTCTCTCAAACCTCTGCCAAGATTTCCTAGCTTTCTTGGGCAAAGGAATATACCGAAGCAAGGCTTGCACCCGAATTGAAAATCGTGTGCGCACCTTTTAGTAGAGACCGCATTAAAAGCATAAACTGTAAGTTTTTCTTTCATGTCTTTGCAGATTTGAATTATCGCATAATCATACCAGAAACGTTTGTTGGAGCAAGTAAGTTTACTCAAAATTTTAAACTTCCGATGTGTCTTACTTGTATGTTTTACACCCAACAAATCCCTACAGTTTGAAGGCATTTGATTCATTCTGGGTAACTACTTTCATGAAAATAAAAAAATTGACATGTTTAGTTGGCCAAAATTAATTCTACTAGAATCAATTTTGATCAGACAGATAATTTTGTCATTAATTTCAATTTGAATTTTATCATTTCCTTTATTACACATCTTTAATTTTCATCAACAACTCTATCCACTTTCATTACTTTCTTTAAATATCTAGAAATAATTAATAAAAAAAATTAAATATACAACTTTCATTATCCTCTTTAAATATCTATAAATAATTAATAAAAAACATTCAAATATACAACTTTCATTACTCTATTTAAATATCTAGAAATAATTACTAAAAAAATCAAATATACTACTCATCTTCTGTTTTCAGTATGCTATTTTTAATTTTAGGACTTTTCTCGTACTTAGGAATGAGAATAGTGCAACTCATTTGGATTATCCTTCTCCTTTTTCTATTATCTTCTTTCAAATACTCCGAATATTATTAATATTTTAAATGCGGCAAAAAATGCTCTATAATTTTAACTGAAAACCGATTCCAAGGTACTTTTTAAAATAACTATTAAGTATAATATTATTTCTTTTTCTATAATGTATTATTAATATAAATGAAGCTAGTCCTGAGAAATGCGGCAAAATGTGCTCTACAATTTTAACTGAAAATCGATTCCAAGGTATTTTTTAAAATAACTATTAAGTATAATATTATTCCTTTTTAAATATTAGTATTGTAATAATATTTAATTATTATTTGTACTTTAAATTAGTATTGTAATAATATTCTACTAATATTTAAGTACTATATTGCACTTTAAATTCTATTATCTATTTGTAATTTTTATTTACATACTTTCATCTATTTATATGTATATTTTTATTTATATGTATGTCCATTTTGGTAATTCTACATTAAAAGCAATTTTGATCAAAATTATCAAAACATAAATCAATTATAAGAATCACTTTTACATTGTTACATCCAAACATAAATCACTTCTGTCATAATTAATTATGTCCACCGCTAATCCAAACAAACTCTAAGATCAATTGGGCTGCCAATTGTATGCTTATGTTACCACTTAACAAATCCTATTAAATTAGTACTATCAATTAATGGTGTGTAAAAATTGATTTAACCAATAAATCGAATCAATAAAAATGTTATTATTTTTTCAGTATCGAATTATTGGGTTAACAGTTTGTAAACTGTTTTGTAATTTTTTTTATCAAGTTATCGGTTCAGTTTCCGATTTTAAAGATTTTGTTAATGGTTAAACAGATAACCCAATAAACTTATATTAAAATTATTTTTTTATCCCTAATTCTATAATTATGACGTTAAATTTTAGTTTTTGAATAAAAACCCTATTTCTAAATTCTTACAAACACACTTGTTGCCTTATTCTCTTATTTCTCAAACGAAATTAGGGCTTATAGGCTCAGCGACAATAGAATAAATCTGCTTATACTATGCTTAAATTGTGCATTTTATTTTAGTTTCAGTTAGTTGAGTTGACATTAGAGTGAATCTGCCGCGGTATACACATGAACAAAAGAAAACAGGAGAAAGCAAAAAAAAAATTAGCGGAGGGCGTTTTTTATTGGTTAAATCGAAAATCGAACCGTTAAGGGTCAAAAATTGATAACGAATATCTTATCGGTGGAGGATAATTATGAATCAAAAATCAATAAACCGAATCGGTAATACACAAATCGAATCAAACCGAACGATAAGCATTGATACTGTCAATTATATAATGTGAACAAACGAATATGTTACCTCTCTTTATCTTTTTTCTCCCAACTGGCCCAACTACTCTGCTATGAGATGCGCATTTGCTCCAACAAGCTCACCTTTTAAGTGGTTCATGACTTAAAATTTTTTTAGGGTAAAGGATCAAAATTGCCCATGATCTATGCGAAATGGAACAAATGTGTCCTCCGTTAATAGTTGGAGTCAAATATGCCTTCACCGTTACTAGTTGGGTTCCAATTTGCCCTTGAATTATGCGAAATAGAACAAATTCACCCTTATTTTTAAACGGTTATTTTTAAACGGTGAAAGCTTGACATCCGGTGATGTCACGTGCCACGCAATTAAGAATTAGCTTAAAAATTGGAAGATAAATTTAAACATTTCGCATAGTTCAGGGGCAAGCTTGACCCTTCCCCCTAATTTTGAGCTTTTTAGCTCTTTTTTTTAGTTCTCTTTTCTCTGTCCGCGCCACTACCTCTACCGCCAATCACCCTTTTTTCTTCCTAGTTGTTGGGGTGGTGCAAGTCGAAAAATATAAGGTACTATAATTAATACTTCATCGAGTCTTGGGAGAACTGCCAAAGAAAAAGTTAAGAAGAATTGGTTCAGATGGTCTAGACAGTGTCGAGACATATAACTGAGAATCTGAGATTACAATTTCCTTCATCTTATCAAAGACTTGGAGACCAATCTCTGATAAATGGAAAACCTTTCTATATAGGAAGCATTTCATCCCTTGGTAAAACCTACCACTAAATAATTCAAATTAATCAGCTAATCGACTTCAGGGATGGTTTAAAAATTGGAAGCATTTCATTTAGTAGACCTACCTCTACATAATTCCAAATTAATCAGCCAATCGACTTCAGGAATGGTTAAAAGTACCTATCCTATATAATTCTAAATTTATGGCTAATCAACTTCAGGAATGGTAAAAAACAACTAAAAGAGATATGGTTCACCAGAACCAGTTCAAGCAGATTTGATTCTTCACCTGCAATACATATAGGACGTTCAAAATTTGTTGAAGTAATATTAGATTTTTCTACTGCAATACATGTAGGACCTTTTCTCCATATGAGTTTAGTGCCATGTAACAACGCACAATTGATGAAAACTCATTCATTCAAATTTCAGGTGTACTCTAATGAATGCAGTTAAGAAATACGAGCAAGAAAATGAACCAAAAATATTTAAAAAGGTATCAATAAATTGGAAAGGGAGAATGTAAATTTCCAAATAATGTAACTCTTGTCTAATGAATCCCTAATGCAGCTAGTGTTTCTTCTAGCTCTAAAATAACTCATCCTCCAAACGGAGATCACAGTAAAATTAACGAGAAAAATACATAGTATCCTTCTCAAATGAACTCACAGGCTAAAAGCGGAGACACACTTGGTGCATCAACCTTTGATAGCCCAACCGGTACATCCAACTTTCTTTACATGAGAGAACAAGGATCAATGCTTTCCTGGAGTATTCAGCCCTGTTGTTTTGCAAATGGGGCATAAATTCTTCTGCATGAGCCATTGTTTAATACAGTCGGTATGAAAATCATGGCCACAATCCAGTTTTCCAAGATCCTCGCCGTCCTTGTATTCTTCCTGCAAATTATAGTAAACCAATTAAAAACACTAACCTAACTAAAATTAGATCATCGACTCATAGTAGAATATTAAGTTGAGTACCTGACAAACACAGCATGGTTCAGTGTCCACGGGTTCTTCTGTTCTAATGTGTACATGCTTCCGTTGCTTCAGACGATTCAAAATGATTTCTTCAGTCAGCCCAGTGCAGACGTTCCCAATGCGCTCCTCAAGTGCCAGTAATTCCTGTAAATATAATGCACGCAGACAATTTAGTAGGTCTTTCCATAGATGTGAAATGTAGTTATATTACCCGTACTAACCTCATATGACATGTTATCAACATCAAGCCGCATATCACGATGGCGATCATGAATATCCGCCACCCCAAAGAACATTGACTGATCAAGGATCATAACATCCTGGAATAGTAGGAAGCTTTTAATTTCAGAATATGTGATCTTAAAAGCTAATCAGGAAAATAATAAATTTAAAGATACTGTAGGTTATCATACTATCCTCTCCATGTCCCATCAGGAAAATAGGTTACTAGTCCAATCAATGCTCCGAACCCTCAATATACAGAAATAAATGCCCCATATTACCAACAGGAATCAATGATGTGGAATTAGGAACCGAGAAAGAAATGGTATAGGAAAAGAAAACAGTAGGAGTATCATTTTCATTGTTTTCCAAGTTTTGGTAACAGCTCTGATGATGATTTGCAGGTTACTCACTTTAAACAGCTCGTACTCCTTAATTCGGGGTCTAAAAAATTGTACAAGCTTTACTACTAGATGAAAATGGTTTACTAGTTTTGGAGATATACATTATATTACTTCAGTTGTCGGACTAAGATACAAGAGACTTAAATTTGTAGAAGAAACTGCTCGTGAACATACCCATCTGTGGAAAAGCAAATTAGCCAATCGGCAAGGAATCTGGAACCTATAACCTGATAAAAATCACCAACCTATTCAACTGACTTCAAGGAACCTTATGTTGGAATATAAGGTGGGCACTTGATAATATTACAAGGCATGAAGAGGATGGAAGAGGGAGATGGACAGTCAGCAAACTACTAATACATTGAAACTCCACTCTTATATTATAAGATCACACAAAAGGGATGTTTATAGGTATCCAAAGACACTTCTGGATTCATACCTATAAATGATTTCACACACATACTATGAACTTAACCACAATAACATAAAGTCATACCTAGTTAATATAAAAGATCATGCACCTAGTATAACTAAAAGACATATGAACCTAGACATTTGAGTTTACTATTTTCACCACCTTATAAACTAATCAACATATCCAAATGGCTTCAAGAATTCTAACCTCGAATCTTAAGCCCTCTCCCCTGCGCATTAGATCCAATACATTGCGAATCTGTTGAAAGGAAACAAAATAATTGAAGTAATTGAGAACGAATATAAAGCATCACAGCATGCAAATTATACTACATACAGAACGCAAGATTTTCTTGTTCTTGCGCTTTTACAACAAATTTTTATTGAGCCCAAGCTAACACTAACAGAAAGGTACCAATAGGCAAATAGACATTTAGTTTCTCTTACCCTTTTTGGAGTGTTTTGCATTTCCTGAATTCAGTGATAACAAAACATGGTACTGTGTTCAGGAAATGACGCTTGGATTTACAAGTACATTTGCCACAATAGAGGCCTTCAGCTCTTTATGCACGAGAAGATTAACAATCAAAGAGGTCAAAAAGGTCTATGCTGACAAATGCTGGGTGTGAAATAATTTTTCAAAAGCAGCACTAGAACTAGGGTATATTATTCACTATCAAGAAGGCTAGAAGAGCATCTTTCAATAAGTGGCAACTCTGGATAACAAAAACCGACTTCAACCGGTAAATTTTATAAAACCGGTAAAATCATGGTATAAGGAAAACCCTTAGTGTTCGGGTATGAGGGATGAAGGGAAAAGAAAATACTATGACCTGAACATTAATCACATTCCAGTTTGGCTTTACCTGGCATTTTATTTTACCACAGTGAGAAAAACAGAATATTGGACCAATAATAAACCCAGTATCATACCTCAGAAACTAGCCTGCTTCTTCCTTCACCGGCAGCAGCCAAAGTTCTCCAGGAATATGGAACTCCAACAGCACCATCGAGTTGTCTCTCCAACAGCATGGCCGACCTTGAACTTGACGGACGATGCCCATGATGGCCAGAAAGGCCCATCTCCTGTGAAGCAGCGGAACTCAAACGTGGTGGAGTGTTACCATTGTGCCTTCCAGGTTCACTGCCAGCTGAAGACAACAAAGATCTACGAACATATTCTGAGAGTCTCCGGGGATATTGCTGAGGATTTCTGTGTTGCACCCAACTAGGAGAAGGGGAAGCGGAAGGGGCTACTGAGCTGGGACCACTCCGAGAAGCAGATGCAACATTTCCAGCGACGGGAATATTTCCACCAGTTAAAGTCCAGTTGGCAGGATTTTGGCTCAAATTTCTCGAGTCACTAGCAGGTATGAACATTGGATGCTGTGAAATGTTTCCAGGCACACTTCTTGATGAGCCTGGTTGTTCATATGCTGCAGAATCTTTCTCACCAAAAACAGAAAAACTTGATGAACTGCCAGCTCTTGAGCTTGATGATGAATCCCACCTCTGTGCACTTCGTCGCAGAGAAGGAACCTGCACCATGACAGGCTGCCCTCTGGGATTTCCACTATCTGAAGCTGACATAGACCTCAAATCCAAAGATTCATTACGAAGCATGCCAACGTTTCCATCATTACCCGCAGTAGGAAACAGATTACTAGGAATAGAAGCTTGCTGATGAGAGCCATTGATTCTCAGCCTGAAATTTCTTCGAAAACTTTCTACACTTCTCGAAGCAGGCAATGCAACAGGACCTTCCGTAGTGGCCCCGCCATCCATGGTGAGCCCAAGTCTTGGATTCACCTGCTCTGACAAATTGATACTTCTGCTACTTTCTGTTGTCGCAGGGATATTCACACCTGTAGTCATATTATTCGCAGCAGGTATAGAGCGCCATAAGCTGTTTTCCGCACATGGAAGATAGTGTGAACTTCCACTTCCTGAAGATTGCCCCAGATGTCCTTCAAGTGATTTTCTTTTACAAGCCATTCGCCGACCATCCAGTGAACAGCCTGGCCTGCCATCACTTTCATCAATCAGAAATCCATTAGTTGCAGAAGGCCCGGTAAAGGGTTCTTTTCCTGGTCCATCAGATTTGAATGTGGGGGTACACTCCATCACTTGGCAGTCATCATCGTCATTTGTATCGTCATCATGCGCCTCAGGTCCAGAACTTCTATTTAGATCATGACGAACAGTGCTAGAAGTAGAACCTTGAGGAAATAAAGTATTGTCAGCTATCTGGTTCAAATTTATTTCAACATCACCCAATGAAAGAATACTGGAAGACCCATATTGCTGTTCAGCAGAGAAGTGAGAAGGCCCAGAAGACCATACATGATCCGGCTTACTTTCATTACGACTAACATTATTTTGTGCACCGGAGGAGCTGGATTCTCCTAAACTCCACCCAATTACATTCTGTCTTTCTTGGTTTGCATGACTAAGAAATGGTATGTTTGTCTCATTAGAAGGTACCATATAATCCGGTAGCCGACTTTGCGCAGGATTTCGCAAAGTATCCCAACATATCTGCTGATCTATACCGCCATCACTCGATGTTGAACCATGAGTGAAACCCAAAGTTTCTGGCAGAGATCCGATGGCACTCCGTTGCCCTTGCATTAGGCCTATACTCTATATTCACAATCTCCGAAAGACTTTGAGATAGTATTGTAGTGCCAGCAGGGTCTCAAACTTCACAACTAAGCAGACCTGGAAGCAAAGTAGAAACCACATAATTTTAACATCACCGATCTTTGGTCTGATTAAAGCATGTAAATTAAGGCAGTTCATCAATAGGACGTCAGAAACCAAAATTCTTGTTTGCGTTTGAAATATTAGGTAAGGAAAAAGGTGGAAAAAGAAAATATTTTTATGAAAAGATTTTGATATGGCAAAAAGATCAATCCTTTTCTTTGTGGTGCTGGGTTTAAGACTACAAACGCTAAATCTAATAGATGCCATGATTTAAAACATATCATCCTCCCTGAGATAGCTTTCTAAATTTGTTGCTATCAACACTATTTTTCAAGCCAGATATGTGTACCTCCGTTCCAACCATAAAAAAGATAATTTTTTAATGCAATTAACAATATCACCTATCTTAAACATCACATACAGTAGAAAAAAGAAATTGATAATTGCCTTGAACGCAAACGGTTGGGTGTATTCAATAAACTTTTTTCATACAATGAATGTAGCAGAAAAGTTTCACCAACAAGAATATGTACACACACATTTTGATACCACAACCACTTCATGTACAAAATACCATTATAGAAATGTGTGGAGAATAGTTGCCTTTAAATTGAAGTAAAGAGAAAATGGAGCATCACCAACCAGAAACCACCATTACACTAAAAAAAATTGGAGCTTTCCTTTACCCACTAGCTTAAACTTAAAAATTCCAGCATTCAACAACAACAACATACAAGGTGGGGTCTGGGAAGGGTAGAGCGTACAGACCTTACCCCCATCATGGAGGGAGAGAGGTTGTTTCTGATAGACCCTAGTTAAACATATATTTGTAAACTTCATAAAAATCCAATATCCTTGGGTCAGATCATAAGAAATCTCTCTAAAAAACATTAAAAATCAGATCTTTAATACTTATCAAACATCAGAAAAAATTGTAATCTTCAACACAGGAAGGTAGTTCACTCGTCCCCATATAAATCAGCTCAATGTAGAACCATTAAAAGCCCCAAAAAAGGGGAGTTATATGAGTAATAACTTTATTTCTCTCCTTAATTTCCTGGGGGGAAAAAGCCTTTTAAACTGATAGATAAGGCCTAAGGGGTTTGAATCATCCAATGCATATAATCAAACAAACAAACAAAAAAACAAAACTTTTTCTATATGTATATCTCAAGAAAGAATTTGCAGATAAACCCATAACAAAGATAAGAAAGAAAATCAAAAGCTTGAAACAACGAAAGAAAAACCCAAAGCGAAAGCAAAAAAAAATGAAAAATAGATGTAAAAAATTACCTCCCAAACTGCATCAGATGAAGCTATAGATCTATGGTCACAACCTGAAATCCAAGAAAAAACGTTAGACAAAATTGGTTGAGAAGTGAAATCTTTTTTTCCTTTATGTACAAAAAGAATCAATCAACACAAGAAAAAATATACAAAAATCACCTCTTTAACAAAGGGAGGAGAGAAATCAAGAAAGAAGATGAGATGAGAAAGAAATGGTGGGTGTGTGAAGAAATAAAAACAAGAAATAGAGAGAGGAAAAGATGTGGCCTGACCTGGTGGACTAAAGAGGGGACGGGACACTAATCTTTATCACAAAACACACCCTTTAATAAAAAGATTTATGACCCCAAAAATCGATCAGTTTCCAAACGGAGAATTAAATGATACTAGTAGTAAGGAAAAAAGAAAATGAATAAAGAATGAGTTATTGTTTAAACCAAATGTCTTTCAAAAGTAATTAACATTGGGTGTGGAATTGTGAATGTCATTCAAAAGTAATTAACATTGGGTGTGGAATTGTGATTGATGAGATGTGTGGTCCCTTCATATAGACTTTTTCTAAATTTATCCTTATTTAACTAATTAAGAATTATTAAATAAATTTTTTTAGATATTAATTAGTGTTAACACTCAAAAATAATTTAAGTGTTTAGCCGAAATTCAATGACAGCTGAACTATTTTGGAGCTGAGTTCACTCCTAGCCCTCAACTATAAGAACTTCATCGGCTACTAAGGCATCTTAGCTGAAGTCGTTGGTTAGAGGTACGATTGAAACTCACTCAGATGCAAACGCCACAATGATCAAGTCAAAAGGGTTTTTAGACCCCCTAGAAGCGACAACAGCCAACAACAGCTGAAAGTGTTAGGCGTATTTTATATACGTTTTTTGAGTCATTTTTAGTTAGTATTTTCCCCATTTCCATTTAAATAAGTGTAGTGTTATGGTCGTTTTCCTTTCTTTTGAGTCACAGCGGTTCAAAAAGGCAAAATGGCGAAAAAGAATGAAAAGTGGGCATAAAAGGAGGGTCCCGATGCAGCAAAAGGTTGAAAATTAGAGATTCGGACGAAGGCAAAGCGTAATCTGGCGCCTTATCGCAGGATCATGCGGTAAGATCGAGAACCCACAGACCTTTCGCACCACTGCCATTCTCGCAGAACCGCCACGCGGAAATTCAGATTCAAGTAAATTTGGTCGGCGGTAGAAGGATCCAGAGGCACGAAATTTGCAACATACTTAAGCTCTGGGATTATTCTATTGGGCTGGCCTGACATTCTATCACGAACACAATCAAGACAAATTGAGGCTACCATCGAGACCTAGTTCTAAGTACTTTTTCTTTCTTTAGTTTTCAATTCAGTTTATGTTGGTATTTGTATTAGTTCTTAGCGTGACTATGGCTAGGGGCTAAACACTTTATTAAGGCTTTCCTATTGAATCGCATGAACCTCTATTTCATGAATTAACGATTAGTTTGATTTCTTCTACTTAATTAAGATTTATTCAATATTGGTATGAATGTTTGATAGTTAATCGCCATTAATTATCATAATCTATATGATTTCAATCAAGAACCGAGAAAGATTTGGATATCTTTGAATTGAATGTATAGGTTAAAATCACGCATTTAAAGTACTCCGATACTTTTTTATCATTATAGGTTATTGTTCTTAATCCTCCTATGTGGTAAATCCTATCATAGAAATATAGAATGGTTCTGCACTGGGGTTGAGCGATTATATATCCTAACCGGAATATAAAACAATCTAGTTAACCGTTATCTTAACGTAGAAGAATAAGTCATTCTAGTTGCATTAGGGATTGAAAAGAGTGGATAGTCGAGGATATTGGAAGCCCTAATTCCTTCATAACTGATTAAACCTCAACAATTTAGCTTACTTCTTGCAATTATTCTAATAGTTAGATAAAAACTCAAATCAATTATCGTTTGCCAAATAGATAACCTAGAATAGATGTTCGGTAATTAAAAACCAGTCTCTGTGGATGATAAACTCGGTCTTACAAGACTATATTACTTGTAACGATACATACACTTGCGTGAGAACGTGGAAATCGTCTAACAAGTTTTTGGCACCGTTGCCGGGGACTGACGTACTTTTAATATCGAACCATCTATTCTTATTTCTAATTTGGTTGCTCCATGAACAAGTTTCTAACTTGTTCTGTGAGCATCTTTTTATCAGTTTTTGTTGTTTTTTTATTTTGTAGGAAAATTCAGTGTAAAGAAAGAAAGAAAAAGGCGCATGGACTACTACTATCAGGGGCAGTGGAATCAACAACAACAGCCTAACCCACAGGTTCCAGATGGAGATCAAAATGAGTTGCAAGCAGCCATGCTCAGGCTCACCAAGTGCCAGACTCAGTTTATGGCTGTGTCACGACAATTGGTGCCCTACCCGGGCACCCCGACAGGTATACATCAGAGAATAGCAGCGGAACATACACAACACATAACCTATATAAAGTAAACATCACTGGCAAGCCGATAAGGCTGTCTTCCATAAAAGTATACCTAATCAAAAGTATAACAGTACAACTTGTTCTTACAACCCAAACCACAAATGTGACTACATACCTCTAGGAATAACAACTGTGACGGGACAGGGCCCCGCCATACCCCCTGAATGTACAAAAGTCTATAACCTCAGGGAACCGTACCAAAAGACAAAGCCTCCGGAGAAATGGAGCTTTCCCAGAACTGAACAGTGATCCTAAGAGTGCGGATCAGCAAGCCACGAACCTCAACCTGCGGCATGAACGGCCCAAGGAGATCGATCTGACAGTACAGTATGCGGCTGGAAAAATACCGAAAATACCTCATAAGTCTAAAATAACGGAGCATGTATGATAATCAATTTACGATGCTGTGCCCTACTAACATGAGAATATCAAGTATATATCATCTGCATGAAAATAGGAAGCTCGTGATCAAAGCCAGTCACACGCGCGATGTCATTAAGCACTCCTACTCGCGGGACTATTTCACTCGCGTGGGTCATGTGGTCCGCGTGAGGTATTCCTCGCGTAAGTGTACTCACCGCGTGGGACTATTTCACCCGCATAAGCCTCACCGGACTCGCATGAGGTATTCCTCGCATCGTGGGTAGCAAATCCACGGAATAGGTGGTATAACGTCTTGGGGGTTTACCCCTCATTTATACGTTTACCCTGAAGCAGGTGGTATAACGTCTTGGGGGTTCACCCCTCATTTATACTCTTACCCTGAAGAAGGTGGTATAACGTCTTGGGGACTTACCCCTCATTTATACTCTTACCCATCATACTGCATGCCTCGGAATCCCTCATCGTAGCATGTCGAGTGCATACAGTGGAATCCCACATCACTGACGGTTGGTCCAAGCAAACTCATACTAAGACAATGGAAGCATACCCGTGGAATCCTCCATCACTGACGGTACGTCCAAGTCAACTCATAACTTCTTTAGACTTTCATTAATCTATAAAATAAATCTCATTCTTGACCTTAAGGCACCTTCTTATTACTTAATCAAATCCGAAGAAATTTAACCCGAAGTACTATATACTTCTACTCTTTCAAAAGATCCCTTTTTCACATAAATATCTCCATTTTACACTCTAAGCAATTGATGCCTTTTAAATCAAATTGCCCTACTTAATTTCGATTCTTTCATCTTTGTTTACCTTATTCAAGAAAACCAACTCTTTAACCTTCCATAAAGTTATTATAACAAACTCCCCATAAAGCCGTTATACTAACTTTATGCTTTAGAAATTAAGACATTCTTATCCTTTCATAAGGCTGTTATAACTAACTTCTCATAAAGCCGTTATAACTCCTTATAAACAATTTCGTTCCTTTATTAACCAAGAGTCTTATACCTCAAATCAGTTTACACAATTTTCAAAATACTTCAAGTATACCAAAGGATTTACTTTATTCAAAACACGTACGTCTGCATCTTATATAGTATAACTACTCATGCTCAAGAGATAAGAAAGTTCCATATACCTCTCCGGTTAATCCACTTGCTAAGTTCAATACACCACACGTAGTACGTCAACCTATAATGACCATAATACGTTTAATAACCTCAAGCTACAACATAGAATATTCCAAGTTCAAAGTCACTAAATTCTATGGAAAATTGGGCAGCATTTCCTTCGTTTCTACATATTTTGCCACCTTTTTCAAGGCCGAATTCAACATCCAAACGCCACATTTAAGGCCCAACAATCCAAACATTTTCAAGGGAATTACACACCTAAACTTGGATATGAAAAATTCTTCCCCACAATGTACAACAACTAACTTAACAATTTTAAGGTAGTATTTAGGCTACAACATGCTTACATATCATTCTTATCCAACCCTTTCATATCCAAACCATATTTCTTGCATGCAATGTATCTAAGGGAAATGTTTACCACTACAAAATCTTTCTTCTTCACATGCAACACTAAAAACTAGCTACAAGAATAGAATTGTTACCTTAGAGCTTTAGCCAAATTATTCCAACAAGTTTGCTATCCTTCTTCCCACAAACACCACCACAATACTTCTACAAGCTAGCCAACAAGCTTCCTTCTTGCTACACCTTTTCAGATTTTCCTCAAGCTTAGATTTCCTCTTGAAATCCTAGAGAGAAGGGAGAGATTCTAACTTAGAGAGAGAGAAGAGCTTTGAAAGATGACCAAGTCTTCAAGACTTGGTTAATATAAAGGACATGCAAAAATCATATGGGGGGGGACACTTGTCACCCTCCCATGGCCTTTTTAAAAGAAGAAATCTGATTTTCCTCAGTTTTTCGCGAATTTCGCCTCGGTCTGCCCTGCGGCACTGCGGCCAGTAAACCTCCGCCATCTCACAGAACTTCCGGCGCCGCGGCCCTGCTTTCCGGCGCCGCGGCGCTGCAACTTCAGCGCTCCCTCAGAATATCCGGCGCCGCGGCCCTGCATCCGGCGCCGCGGCGCTGTGGCCCCTGACCGAAAACACTTTTCGGCTCGACTGCGCACTGAACTTGCAACCTTCATAACTTTCTACTCCGATACCCTATTGACGAACGGTTGGTTGCGTTGGGAACTAGAATCAACGAACTGCGTGCTAGGCCTTTAAAACACCTAGGAACTCATAATGCAACTGGACATAAACCGCCTCAAAGTTGACTAAAAATCCGTCCGAAACAATCCGTCAACCTATCTTTCGAAAATTTTAAGTCTTAACCCCCTTTCGTACGCTCTCATACGCATGACCAGAACTACGGGGTATAACAGGCTGAGCCAATGGTGTCCCTAAAAAATTTGGAGACACAAATAGGGAAGCTGATAGCTATGGTGATCAATGTACCGCAAGAAAACATGTCTAGCTACACAGTTGTGGGGAGTGATAAGCAGATGGAGGAACCTGAACCGCAACAAGTTGTTGAAAGCAATGAGAAATTGGGAGAGATGGTTGGTGTAGAGAAAGAAGGGGTTACTGAAATCTAATTTTTCACTTTGTTGGATTCCTTGGAATTCCTTTTTCCTGTACCCATTGTAGAAGAAACAGCACTAGCGGTCATTGTTGATCCCCAAACAGAAAGTCCATACCCTCAAGAGAACCCCAGAAGTCTAGAGATCCATGGAGCTTCATTATTCCTTGCACTATAGGAAATTTTGAATGCAAGCAAGTATTAGGCGATTTTGGGGGAAAGCAAAAAAGTACCACCATTTTCTGCGTTCTATAGAATTGTTGTAGGAGAAGTGAGACCTGCAATAATAACTGTGCGGATTACAAACAGTTCGCAGAAGGATCCACTGGGCACTAGTAAAGATTAATTGCGTCCGGCTAAAAGACGTTAAAGACAGCGCTACTTGGGAGGCAACACAAGGTTTAAATTATGCAATTAGCTTAACTTGAACAGTCTCACTTGACGGTATTTTTTGTTGTATTGTGATGACATGTGAGAGAATCGGAGACTAAGCACGAAAAAAAAGGTGGAAAACACGAAATCAGGTCGACACCACGGTGCCATTCTGCAGGACCGCGGTGTCGAATGATCAGAGAGGTCACAGTACTTTCGGCACCACGGTGCCATTCTGCAGGACCGCGGTGTCTGGGCGTGATTTCAGAAAAATAAAAAGCCCTAAATCACCAAATCTCTTCCCACAGATATCGTCTCAATGCAACATCCGCCACCATCCCCACCATTTTGAGCGGTGTATGTCTGTAAGTAGTCCCTTTATTATTTTTGAGTCTTTACGCATTTGGGACAATGTGTCGTTTAAGTTTGGGGGAGGGTTCTTTCTTATTTTATTTGTGTGTCTGTTTTTGAGTCTTTTTTATTGAGTTTTTGTGTCTTTTATTGTGTCTATATGAGTCAATTTTTTTATGATCATGCATGTTGTAGCTATTTGAAACGCCTGGTGAATTAAGTGGGATAATGTAATGGAATTATAAGTTAAAATTTGTGTGCTTAAATTAGATGTGCCCAAAATTCATGAAAAACTAATGATGGGTGATATTTGTGCTTAACTTATGTGTTGTCAAATGTCGAAAGAATTATTGAAAAATGTCTATGAAGTCTGCTTGCTTGTTATTTGAGGCGAAATAGTTAAGATGTACATATTTAGGGAGATGATTCAGACATTTCTTTGTTAGCCCTTCTTACCATTCAATACCTACCTTGCAATAAATTGTATCCCTAGTCAGCCCCTTTGAGCCTAAAATAAGTTATTTCTTTGACACTATGTGATTCCCTTATGTGTCATAAGCATTAATTGAAAAATTGGGATAAAAGAAGTATGAAAAAGAAATACGAAAAGAGAGTGATAAATTGATGCACCCCAATTAAAAAGGTGTAAAAACTTAAGTTTGGGGGTGCCTATGAGAATGTGTTTCATGCTCTCAAAAAGAGAAAAGGAGAGTGATAGGTATGAATTGAAAAGAATATCAAAAAGATGGACAAAATAGTTGAATGAGAAAAACGTTTATGGTACGTAAATTGAGTCTAAATGCCAACTTTTATCTACCCCTGCCTAAGCCTACATTACAACCCTGAAAAGTCCTAAAGATCCCTAGAATCTATGTCTATGATTAGTGGACAATAGCAAGTAAACAAGTCCATAGAACTAAATGAAATTGGCATGCATAGGTTAGTGTTCATGCTTCCATTAATTATGATTGAAATGAATTTGCGAAATATCTTACTTGAAATTCTAGATTGCTAAATTCATGCTATGTATGTTCCAACATAGTATCCAACTGACATTCATGCTTTTATCAGTAACCTTGTGCAGCTGCTTGATTAGAGTCTTTTGAGTCAGTTTTCTTTCTGTTTCTTTGATTTTGTTTTGATCTTTGCTCGAGGGCGAGCAAAGGTTAAGTTTGGGGGTATGTCACGACCCGAATCCCGGGCCCGTGACTGGTGCCCTACCTGGGCACCCTTCTATTCATACAACACAAGTAACCTGCGGAAGCTAAATAACACTTTTTTTTTCTTTTAACAAAGTCAAAGCCGGCAAGGCTGCCATAATATATAACACCCGAATGGGACAATAACTGTACAACAATATAAATACAACTCACGTCAGTCCAGCTCACATATGAATACAAACCTCTAAGAGTTTTGACAACAACTATGACGGAACAAGGCCCTGCCGTACCCTAAAATACACAACAGTCTAAACCAATTGTACCAATGGTAAGCTCCGGAACAAGAAAGCTACCTCAACAGCTGAACAAGATCCCACACACGCGGATCACCCAACTGCGAACCTAAACCTGTGGGCATGAACGCAACCCCCCGAAGGGGGTCAGTACAACAGGTACTAAGTATGGAACAGAAATAAAGTACAGTATTAAAATCATAGATGACCAAGAAATGACAGGGAGAAGTAAAATAATCAAATACCAGATCCAACCGTGTCATATAAAAATAAAAGGCAATTGTACTATCACTGTTGTGATTGTAAATTGAAAAAAATGCAAATAAATCAAAGCCCAGCGAGATTTCAGAAGCGGGTAGTGTATGGTGAGAGGCCAGGCATGGCATAAAAGACTACAGTTCAGGCTCGGAAGTTGCCGCTGCAAGTGGCCCGAAGCGCGGGAATTCGGTGGTTAGCAGTTAGCGGATTTCAGGAGCGGTCGAGGCAATGCGCGAAAATCCGAAGAGCTTGAGATGTTTAGCCGTGGCTAAAGCGGTGCCTGGCCACAAGCTGAAAATTCCAACATATCGCGCATCATATCACTATACCGCACTGCAGACTGCATCACCGCATATCAGACATCAGATCACCGTATCATCGCATTACTATATCACCGGAGTCAATCGTACTTTTCAAGATATGCAATTCATGTCAAAACCAGGGACACATGCCCTCAGAATCATTATGCAATTCTAACCATGGGTCTTAAACCCGCAATATAAAAGCGTGCTCATGGAATTCCTTCATCATTGTCGGCATGCACAAAGTATAATATATAACATGCCCGTGGAATTCCTGCATCACTGTCGGCATGCACAAAGTATAATATATAATACGCGTGGAATTTCGTGATCACCGTTTAATACACAAAGTATAATATATAACATGCCCGTGGAATTCCTGCATCTCGAAAACATGTCATCATGGAGAGCTAGTCCATGGAATAATAATATCACTCGGGAATTGAAACCGCATCATGGTCGCACGCCGACAGAATTCCTTCATCGTGAAAGCATGTCCATGGAACAATATAGTGGAAGCATGCCTATGGAATTCTTCTATCATGTAAGCACGTCCAAGTAAATAATACAATAAGATGGTCGGTCCTCCAATGAGGGACGCGGTGGTATAGAAATATAACATTTGCACGAAAAGCTATCATGAGCGAACATATGCAAGTTTAAAATATTCTTTGACTCTCATTATCATAAAATGAATAAACCATCATGTGCATACACGTATAGATAATGTATCATACTCCGTACCTATAACCTGTCCCGGCCCATCTTAAGACTCGGTGTGAAGTCATATAAGGTATAACATGTCCCGACCCTTTCTGGGTCTCGGTGTAAAGTCATATAAGTCATGTAAGGTATAACATGTCCCGGCCCATTCTGGGTCTTAGTGTAAAGTCATATAAGGTATAACATTTTAAATCATCTTTTGACTTTTCATAAAGCCGTTATAACAAACTTTCCATAAAGTCATTATAACAAACTTTCATTTTAGAAACTATAGTACTACCACATCTTTCTTTTTAAACAAACCAATGCATTATCACCTCTTTCCTTTTAATAAAACCAAGGCACTATCATGTGATGTAACATTAGGGAAATGAACCCAAAAATAATATGTACATCTATTCTTTCTTTTATAAAACTCCAAGATACTAGCACTTGTAGCATCAAGGCACTTTCACTATTAAAAACAAGTTACTTACACTTTTAAACTCAAGTAACTTATTCTTTTCAAATCAAGTGACCTATACTTTTAAATCAAGTTACTTCTTCTTTCCCAAAATCAAGTCATTTATATTTCATATAAATCAAGTCTCTTATACTTCATCTAATCAAATCTCATATACTTTCAAGTAAGGTCTCATATACCTTCAAGTAAAGTCTCATATACTTTCAACTAAGTCTCATAACTTTCAAATAAATCTAGTCTCATGACTTTCAAATAAATCAAGTCTCATTACTTTCAAATAAATCTAGTCTCATGACTTTCAAATAAATCAAGTCTCGTTACTTTTGTAACTTAGCAAGATCAACTCGCCTCCAATGCTTACTAAACACTCTTACCAACATCTCTCATAAGACTTGGTAAGGACTTAGGAATAATTTAGACATGTCTTTAGCATAGAATCAATAACATGAATACTCTAATAACGAGGCAAGTATACTTCAAGAAACAAGTCATGTATAATCCAATAATCAATCATACCGATAGAAGAAAGAAGTTCACATACCTCGTTGACGACTAACCAACACGACAAGTAGAATACGCCCAATGTACTTCAACCTTGTCGGCTATTCCACATGCCAAGTAGAATATGCTACATGTAGTACTTCAACCTAAAATGACAATAACACTTCTATCAATTTCAAGCTTACTAGTGTAAGACTTATACTAAATAATGACCCTCTAATTCTACGAAAATTTGGGCAGCACTTCCTTTGTTTCTTCGTACTTTTCCACCTTTCCAAGACCCGAATTCATCAACAAACAAACCACATTTAAGGCACAACCAACAGTTAACCAAAGGGGATTACACGCCCATCTTGATGTGTAAAATTCTGCCCCACAATCTATACAAAACAGTCTGCAATTCTCGGCACAAAACAGTCCACTATTCTACAGTATTATGGGTACAATGTGAAGCCTTTAACACCCTTATTCCTTAGGACGTTCATTAGCCATTTTACCAGATTAATAATGCATGTTAGAGGCTGATTTTTCAGCACATATACACGTCCAAAACAGTCCATAAAATGACACGACGACGCCTAACAGTTTTGGACAGTTTTCGGCCAACAACAACTACAACAATCCAAAGTCTTTTTCCATAATCCATTTTATTCCAATTCAAGTTACAACACTTATATACAAGTCTCATCAACTTATCAACAACATTATTACTTCATTAAGACATGCAATAGGTGGTGATAACAACGACAATAACCAACGAAAATCCGATAACACCAAATTCTGCCCCAATTCGGCCCAACCCTAAAAAATTGGCCAAACCCTTTTTAATATTCATTATTTTTAGTACAAACTTATCCATACATATCAACAATAAGTAATATCCAATTACTTTAAAAGAAGAAGAATCATTACCTCATTTTAAACCCAAAATGTCCAAAATAGCCCGAGGAAGATTGGCCCGCAGTTTTCGTTTCGCTCCACTTCTTCAAGTTCCAATCACATATTTGTTACCCCTACAACCTTAAGAGAAACTTCCCTTCACGTTTCGCTTCCAAAAAGTCGACGGAATTCCTAGGGTTCCAAACCCTATTCTCGGCCCAATGAAGATTTGAGGTTAGTGGTGTGTTATCTTGGCTAATCACTAGGTTAGGAACCTTAATCTTTTATCAATGGACAAAGCTTGGAAGTTTAAGGATTTTTGTTCAAGAAAAAGGGCCAAAGTTGTGAGCCCTTAAGAGAGGGAAATATATTTTGCTCTTGAAATAATTCTAAGTGTGGATGATCTTGCAAGCCCTCTAGGTGTGTATATATAAAGTATTACAAGGATGGGATGATGACAAGTGTAGGGTAAGATGGTGGACAAGTGTGGGTGGGACCCACTTGTCCACTTGTCTTCATTTTCATGAAAATATCTAAGTCCAAGTCAACGACAAGTGGAGAGGTGACACGTGTCACCCTCCTATTGGTCCAAAATTATTTATTCACAAAAAACGTCTATATTTGGTCAAAATATCTCGAAACTTTGTGGGCTCCACAAATTCGTAAAATTTTTCCGTGGGCCCCACATGACTAAATCCGGAACTTAAAAATCCAAAATTACAATATAATCTATAAGTCCCAAATACCAAATTTGAGAACCAAATTCCAATTAATAACCATTTTCCTTCACAAATTCCCGATATTTTTCCTTAAGAAAAAATAGTCTTTCTTTCTTTCCAAAATTCAAATTTTATTTCCATACGTACGTTCTCATATCATTCCCTTGGAATTACGGGGTGTAACATCCTTCCCCCCTCAGATACATTCATCCCGAATGTTCATACTAGGTGTCAAGCTGAACAAATCTCGGTATAGTCTCCTTAAACTACACTCAACAAAACCAATTATGCCACATATGACCACAATATATCACACATGCATATACATCAATCAAAAGCCAAACGAGGGATCAAATCTAGAGTGTATATCACCAATATTAACTCCCATTCATGGCCTAAAATGATTCTCTTTTCGTACCTTCATTATTCATAACTATAAACACTTGTTCGCTCATTTTCTTACTTGTCGTACTCTTCTCGTACTTCTAAACTTATTCTAGTATACGTACAAAATTTCAATCATTGCTTCTGTTTTCGAATCCTTGGAGTTACTATATCCAACTCGGTCATTATACTTAGATTTAATTTCCTTTAAGGCCCTTCTCGGCTCTCACGACCCGGTTCTGGTGGAACACGTCCACGAACTCATACAACGATTAACTAGACTTGGGTCTTGCACCATCGTGACCCTATCACATAGCGGGACTACCTCCAACTGACCCCACTCCATTTCATGCTACGGGTTGACCCGAAATTGGCCCACACCCGACCCATTATCGCACTTAACTCTCATTCTTGGTCTGAAATAAATCTTACTACCCGAGAAGGCCTTGTACATCTAAGGTCTCAGCGGTTATCAATATTCTAAGGTTCACAATTATTTCATGTCTCACACTTACATTATCAGTCCCCACATACGGGTAAGGTAGCTTCTCATAATCTCAAAATCACGTTGTCTTAACCATAACAACCTTATTTACTCCATACCAATATTATTCACACATAACACTTAAGCGTACAACACGACTTAATCTAACAACATGGTATGTCCTTAAGTCAATTGAACCTGATCTTTCAAGAGTTTATCACAATCTTAATCAGTTCATTACCTCCTGACTATTCCAAATCAGTACATATATAAAGCCTAGGTGTGGATTCAATAAACTGTTTCACACCTTCCAAGTAATTATTAAGGCTTAACCAACTCATGGTAATTCATAATCATTTCAGGCAACACACAGGGCCCCAAATAAATACGCTCGTATAGATACACATCATCATTATACCAACTATACAATAGTTTTACCAACCTGGATGCGAAGTCCATATAATCCTTTCTGGCCACTATTGCCTTTCTCATAGCTGCAACCACAATAATACGTTAGGGAGAGACTGCCCTAACAACACAGCTCTATCGCACGATCTCAGAGTGAGAATAAGGGAAATCAATCTTAAATGTACTATAGCCTCCTGTTTATGGATGCGGTGCACAACACACCAATAAACAAGACTCTATCAGACACGGCCTCAGACATTCCGGCGACTAACTACTCGATAACACTGTCACGACCAACACCGCTCACATCGGTGCCCTACACAGGCACCCTTCTATTCATACAACATGCTAACTGCTAAGCTAAATAACACTCTTTTTTTTTCTTTTAGGCAAAGCCGGCAAGGTTGCCATAATATATAACACTCGAATGAGACTATAACTGTACAACAATATAAATACAATTCACGCTACCCAAATCACATACGAATACATGCACTTAAGAGTTTTGACAACAACTATGACGACAAGGCCCCGCTGCACTCAAATACACAAATACCTAAACCAACCGTACTAATGGTAAGCTCGAACAAGGAAGCTACCTCAACAAATTGAACAAGATCCCACACGCGATCACCCAACCGCTTCTTCGCTCTCGACCAGATAGAAATGGCCGACATGGAGGGTTGCTTCTATAATAGGTTTTATTAGCCCCAACCTCAGGTTACCATGACTGATCTAACGAATCTCAAGCAGCAAGTCGATGAATCGACGACCGATTTTATCGAAAGGTTCAGAAAAAATGTTGGAAAATGACTGTACACTTCCCCGAGTCTGCGTGTACCCATATGATAATCAACAACATGTACCCTCAGTTAAAGAAGACTATATAAGCCGACCAGCTACACATGCAAAGGGATCGGTCGAACACAGTTAAGAACCCCCCCTGTCATTGATCCAAGCTTCACATATTCAGAGCAAAAAGCTCGTTCTTCTCTTTCGCATAGCCATTTCCGAGTGAATCGACGACTTGACACGCTGCCCCGATTCGCTGCCCGGAGAAGGTAAAATCAACTCCCTCTTGTTTTCGGTTCATTTCTGTAGTTACGCGTGAGTCCAGATAAATAAATGTGTTAGATGTTTGAAGATGTTTGAGATCGAGATAGATAAGTGTCTGCTTGTGTGGTTTGCTATGGTGTTGTGGGATAAGAAAATTCAAAATGAGTTTGAATCACGGGTGTTGCATCCGTCTGCTTACATTATAATGTCATTGTCGCAATATAACCGAAGGAGATTAGGCTGTTGAAATTCGCTTAGATGGTTTCAGGGATAAGAAAATTGAAATGAGTTCGAATCATGGGTGTGTTGCATTTGTCTGCTTACATTATACCGCCGATCGTCGGGTAATATAATCGGAAGGAGATTAGGCTGTTGAAATTCTGGTTTAGATGGTTTGCATATCTAAGAAAATTCAAATGAGTTTGAATCATGGGTGTGTTGCATTTGTCTGCTTACATGATAATGTCGATCGTCGTAATATAACCGGAAGGAAATTAGCCTGTTGAAATTCGCTTAGATGGTTTTGCATATCTAAGTTAATCCTTGTATGATTATATGTTGTGGTATATGGATCTCCCTTTATAGTTGAGAATCAAAATACTACCAAATTTTCCCACCGATGCACTACAAATCCAATTTACACCATAGATCTTCCATATAATCTGCATTAGTTCTGTCTATGTGAATGCTAGCATGTCTAAGTTAACCATAAAGTGTACATGTGCTCCATAGGTTGTTTCAGGAACCTGTCAATTGGGCATATTGACATCTATGTTTAAATAGTCATCTCATCTGAATTAACTTGGAGACTGAAAATAGTTAAACCTGATTGTTTAGTTGCCTGCTTGCTACTAGTCTTAACAAGAACTGAGCTTAACTGAATTATGAAAATCAAGCCTGAAAAGTTAAAGATAGGATAAATCATAAGCATACTGCCTCAGATTTTATACATCATTTGAGTTGAAGTCTGCTGGAAACTAATGCCGGATGTCCTATCCTGTCGGCCCCAAGTTCCCGTATATTTGGCCTATCGAATCTGAGCTTTAAAGGTTGATCTTATGCTGCTTTGTCTGAATAAGCAAAGGTTTACTTCTGCACCTTAGCCATGTGGTTGTTTCCCGACCTCATTTTAACATTACAGTAGCCGAAATATTTCCCGTAAGGTTAATTTCAATACTACATTTGAGTACTTCATATATCGGGCATATCTCATATATATAATATATATATACTTTGAATATGTCGTACATCGCTCGTTATATAGACCCACGCTATACGTGTATGAGTGTGAACATTCACCGATGGGATGAACGTATATACGGATCGGTCCGCTTTTAAATCTGAAGTAGTGACGCTTTGGGTCCCCTTTTTGCATTTCTCGCCATGTCGTATCAGGGCCCAATAACCGTGCCGCTTTGAGCGATTTTTGTCCTTTTAGCCTTTTGAATCATTGTGATATATTTATGCAAAGAAACATATGTGTTCGCCCTAATTATTTGTATCAATTATTATTTGGGCCTATACTAATCCTTATCTTTCTTTGCTACATGAAATGCATCGGAGCTAAACGAAGAGTCTCATGGCGAGACTCATCACAAGCTGCAACAAATGAGGACTTACATCTATGTGCATCTTCATCTCCGCCTCAAAATTCAAAGCCGCCGGCGAACGACATCACAATATCCTCGAGTCATCTTTATTGTCTTCTTACCCGCCCCATTTATTTGTTGTGAACTAATTGTCTAACATTGCATTATTAATGTTATGCTTAAGAGTAGTTAACCTTAATTCAATAAATTAGAAGGTAGGTTGACACCATAAATTCATTTCCCCTAAGTTAATTATTCTTAGCTTGTAATACACCGCCTAAGTTATATTAAAACCACCTCGTAACTCTCGCTAGCATGACTATTCATCTAGTTAAAATATTGTCTAACATGAAGAATTCTTTTCTTATAAACTCCACTATTGCGTACATTATTTTGAAATCATACTTTTTATTATCTCTTGCCTAATAGACATTTTTTTAAGTTAAGCATATTTTATAAAAAAAGCATACTTTGTCATAACTAATTTTACATTACAACCCTTTATATTATGCTATGCAATATAAACATCTCATTTAGTATTTTTACGAATGAGTATGCTCCTTCAAAGTTAACCTTATTTTTATAAACAAACATTATGATTTTCTTTTATCATCAAAAAATGTATTTTCTCGTGGATATTTACAACATCCTTTACTCAAGTATTTTTAACATACCTTTTCTTAGCATAAATAATTAACCCTAGGTTTGACGACAACCGCAAGTTAGCGGATCCTTTAGGTGCCCGACTCTTCCTTTAGGATAATAAAGAATCCTTACCCATAATCTCATTAAGTTTAGCAGACCATTAAATGGAGTTAATGTTTACTTTAAACTAGTTAACATTTAGGTGTCCTAATTCACCCAAATTAATTAGGTGGCGACTCCCTAGCAACCCTTTTAAAACTTTAGCACCCCTTAACATTTTTAGCACCCTTTTAAACATTTAGCACTTTTATTTATTTTCTAACACTTTTATTCAAGGCTCGCTAGATCCCGCCGACTCCTGTTTAAAATGGGTGTTACTGCATGACGACTCTGCTGGGGATTTTAGGTTCTTAACCACAACAGACCTAGGGTTATTGTTTGGCAATTATTTTGCATTTGATTTTGTGTGTTGTATTTTGTTTATTTTTTGCTACTTGCTTTACTGCTTTCCTTAAACTGACATTCCGCTCATATTTCTTCCATTCTGAAAAATTCACACAATCACACACTCACGCGCTGGTGTGCTCCGCGCACCCGCAAATTTCTTCAAATACCCAAATTTTAAGAGAGTTAGCGCTCATGAGTTAGATCGGTTCGTCTGATCACCGCGTAGCCTTCTCACTCGAGTTGTCCGCTGAACTCAAGGCCTAGAAAAGCCAAATCTTAGAAACTTAAGATAGAGCTATACCACTTATTTTAGTGGCATGCATGCATTTACCTTAGGTGGTCAATCCTGGCATCGACACCACAATTAGGAAGACACTAAACTTGTCGACGTTTCTCAACCCAACGACCAACCAAAGATATTATGTGTAGCGTGACAATGATAGACAAATCCAAACCTAATCATGTCATGCTGAAATTGGGAAAAGCACCGTCATTTGGTCGCCATTTCCAACGAAAGCATTACTGGGCGACTTGGACAAATCCGTCATAACCTCGCGATATCCGGCGTTTAGGCCCACCGCATTAAAAGAGGTCCCAAACATGTTAGAACACGCACTTGATTTACAATTTGCTTATTAGTATATATTGTCGCAACTTTTGCATATTATACTAACTTGGTTTGCTTCATTTGTTAAAGGTTTATTTTTAGCTTATCCCCAAAAAGGTTGATTCGCGTTGATTAGTAAGCACAATCATCCAATAAATGACTAATCCGTAAGACCGGACGAAACAACTTAGGACTCATCCCCGCTCACGTAGAGGATACAGAGGCGTCGAAAGGAGAAACACCAATGATCAACACCTCGCCAAACTATCGCAAAGAAATGGAAATCATGCAGAAATAGAAAGGCTCCGAGATATCACAAACACGCCTATTAGCTTGAATGCACCACTCCTGCAGCAAGTGGACAAATGCAATCGTGTCACAAGCCCTCGAGCCTCCACTTCTCCAAAGCTCCCCGCAGAGGCCGCAACATACCACCACACCAAAATGTCACTCGCCTTGGCCAATTTGCAAACCGACCTCCAAAATGATCCGCTCACTATATACACATCTCAACCTCCACCTACTTATATCTCCCCACTCAACCCAAATTGCCAAGCCACCCAATACGAGCAGATGGCACACAAACAATATGAGGATTAGCACATCCGACCGAAAGCCAACCATTTATCAGGCACGATCCTCTCAAGAGACATATCAATACAAGGAAACGGAGCGCAGACCAGAGCCGATGAAAATGTGGCAAAAGAAATTTGTAGCGAAAGAGGCATTCAAAAGCATTCGATGAACAAGGGAGGAAGGTTTAGAATATGAAAACTTATGTATGCACCGACGTTGAATTACCTGGTACAAGGTGCCCAAATTTGACATGTCGATGGAAAGGGAATCCTCGAGCTCATCTAAGGTCATATTGTGATAAATTGATTGAGTTGGTAAAAATCAAGCAATCATCATGAAGCTATTCATCGTGAGTCTAACCGCGAGGCCGGATCGTACATGCCAAGACCTCGAAAATGGGACGGTTGAATGTCATGGCACAAGATTTCATGGACGATTCAGTTCAACATCGACACGGCCCCGACAGATTTTATCTTATGAAACTTGAAAAGAAATCCACGTAAACTTTCGTGAATACGCCCGAGGTGGCGGTCGAAGAAAGGTCCAACCTCCAACGGCGTAAAGCGAAATGACCACCTGTTTCGTGCAAAGCAGCGACGCGACATATTATGAAAGAATGATCAGTGTAATTGGCGAAGTTTTGCGAAGTCGTAGAATGGCGACTTCGTGGAAGAAGGCATTAAGACAGCAGATTACAAACCCGACCTACGCAACTAGCAGAGCAAGGTCAAATTCCATCGGAGGTACCTCCAGAGGAAGAGATGATCACCTCATCACGGTCATTCGTGAGCATAGGCGTAACAACATCCAAAGATATCAAAGCCCACCGCCTTACCAAAACACTCAAAATCCACAATCATATTATCAAGATGCGCTACCGTATCCCGCTTACCATACTCAACCAAAGATATCCAAAATACTCACCAATCACGAACTCGCACTCCAAACGGACCCAAACCCGCGTAGATCTTGAGAAAGCCAACAAAACCTATACACCTTTAGCCGAACCCATAGCCCAAGTGTAGAAGTTGAAAGCGCGAGAATACTCCATCCAATTCGAAATACTCGTGCCTACTTCCGAGGCACGATAAGACTAAACATTGTTCATACCACTCCGGTGCAGGACACGACATCGAAAATTGTTATACACTCGAGGCGAGTAGAAGAGTTAATCGAAGAAGAGTCATTGGTGAAAGATGCTCCTCTCAATGCAAACAATAACTTTCTTCCGGGTTATGAAGATGACCATGTGAACATGATAGCTAAAAATAAAGAAGACAGTCTGGAAGGGACTATTACGCCAGCCCGTAAAGGGAAGAAAGTTGAATCATCGACCAACCGAGAGAAAGGAAGTGCTCTCACGGAGATTGTTTAACCATTGAATAAGTCATTCATCTAGTTGTGTCGCAAGAGATGATCCCGCCAAGACCCCGCCAAGACACAAAGCAAGAAGAAATGGACTCGTGCCCCTGCCTCGGCCCGCCGAGTCCTGAAATAATTGGTTTAATGCGTTTTGCCTTTATATGTAATAATTGGAACTACGTTTGACCTGATTCCCTTGGTGGATACGTAGGCGGCCGTCTCGGCTTCGGTCCCACATCTAGACATTTTAATTTTTACCAAAATTCGCTTGTAATGAACTACGCCATGACTGATTCCTCGTGGGGATACGTAGGCGGCCTAAATCGTCTTCGGTCACACCATTAGGAAGCTTTCCCTTTGTTCCGAAAATAACAAGAATACACAGTGTACGAGCAACCCCATTGAGACCCATTTTAGGCCAAACTCCCTTTGCATATTCAAAACTGGACAAGGTAGGAAACCAGGCAGGTCTTATGAGTCCAAACAAGAGAGACACCCGAACATCAAGAGTCCAAGGTCAACGCGAATCAACCGCCCCAAACTCACAAAACTTTCTTTGGCGCAGTCCTTCATATTAGCGGAAGCAAAATACAAGCGAGAAGAAGCGACAAAAGCGTAAAAGACATCGACAATCGATCAGCTCAAAGTTCCGCAACAAAACCTAGCGCATCAACTCGGGCATAAAGTCAAATTGGCAACCCACGCGCACACCAAGGCATCATGGCACTGGCGATTGCGGCGTTTAGCATGTCCATGCAAGGACAACATCTCAGGGATGACATCTCTACCCATAAAATCGCACTTCTCATATATATTTATCATTTCGTTTAAACAGGTATACACTAACGTTTTCCTCAAGCTTAGCTCGCAGGAGCATTTATTCTACGGAAGCGAAGAACACGCCCGTGCAACGACGTTATCAAAGACATCAAGTCCACGCAACGACGCCAAGCGAAGCACGTCGGCATAACGACGTGATCGTGAAGTCCACGCAACGACGCCAAAGAATACGTTGACGACGGCGTTATCGACAACAAGTCTACGCAACGACGCCAAAGTCGAACGGCGGCGTTATCGGCCGACATCAAGTCTACGATGACGCCAAAGAACAACACGCCCAGTAACAGCGTTATCAAGACAAAGAAGTCTACGCCCGACAGCACGTCGAACAGCGGCGTTATCGACGCGACAACAAGTCCGAAAACGACGCCATCATCAGCATATCACATCTACAGACGATTTTCTCTGTTCTCAAAATTGCATTTTTCTCATTCATGCTTTATTATTGTGTCTTAGCAGTTATGCACTAACTCTTCCTTGAGCTTTAGTCTACAGGAGCGCGTGACAAGTCCGAAACGACGCCAGTCCGAAACGACGCCAGTCCAAAACGACGCCAAGATCGAAACGACGCCAAGATCGAAAACGACGCCAGTCCGAAAGCGGCCAAGTCCGAAACGGCCAGTCCGAAACGACGCCAAGTCCGAAACGACGCCAAGTCCGAAACGACGCCAAGTCCGAAACGACGCCAAGTCCAAACGGCGACAAGTCCGAAACGGACAAGTCGAAACGGCGACAAGTCAAAGATATCACATCTACGCAGGACGATTTCTCGTCTCAAAATTGCATTTTTCTCATTTATTATTACGTCTTAGCGCTTATGCACTAAACTCTTTCGAGCTTTAGTCTACAGGGCGATTGCGGCAGTGACAACATATCCGCATTCACAATCGCAACCTGATGGCGAAATCACAACATTTGCAAGATCGCATCAACACATGAGCATCACATTTTGCAGGATAACATTTTCTACTCACAATTGCATTGCTTAAAAATTATGCATCATCATTTTGCCTTACGATTATGCACTAACCGCTTGTTTAAGTCTTAGCATGCGGGAAGCGAGAGCACAACGTGAATTTTCTCTTACAATGACCGGGCAATTTCTTGGGGGCAACCGTCCCAATGAATGGCAGAAGCGGCCTCAAGCGTCGGTCCACTCGCTCCACATCACCATAGAACCCAGCACCATAAGCCATAGCGGTACACCCCAGGTTCAAGTCAGTTATTTTCTTTTACTTTTTGCACCATAGCCCAGTGTCACCATAACTCGACACTGGGACAAATTTTGAGTCCGCGTTAGCCCGCCTTGGTGTTTTGACCATGGTATCCAGGTGTCACAACTCGACCTTTGGGGCGGCTGAGTCGCGTTAGCCCGCTGGTGTTTGACCATGGTATCCCGGTGTCGCCATAACTCGACACCGACAAGCTGAGTCCGCGTTAGCGCCCCGTGTTTCGACCATTGGTAACCCGTGTCGCCATAACTTCGACACCGGGGTATTTTTGATTTCGCGTCGGCCTTGCCTAATCCAACATTCATTCTAATTAGGTCGAGACAAAATTGGCTATGAGTCAACGTCTTTGTCCGAAGATTCTTCCATCATCTCCATACAAAGAGGGACAGCTGTTGACACCCAATTTTGACCCTCCCGTCCAGTCATTAACTATAAAATTACACTAACTTTGTAAAATAATTTTTTATGATTTTTTATAATAAAATGCAGCGATAAAACATACATACAGGCATAAAATAAACAATTTAATAATGGCATCGCGTCTTACGTAGAGTTTTAAGCACTTAGAGTCCCGCGCCCGCATTAATTAATTTCAAAGCCCTGTCATGATTTAATAATAAATAATAAATAATAAATACATAAAATAATAATCTAACACACGCGTTTTAATAATAGCATTCATAAAAGAATTAAGAAGTCCTAATTTTTATTTAATAAGTCTTAATAACGGTGTCGCATTATAAACATTAAGCACTAATTAATTAGCACACCCGCATTTATTATTGTAGTAATTTTAAAACTCAAGCTTAGGCTAATAAAGCACCTAAAATAATTTAATCACAATTTATTAATTTAATTTACCACTAATTAATTAATAATACACCTAAACTAAAACCTAGTTAAAATAATACCCCTAATTACCAGCCCACTCTTTACCCAAATTAATTAACGTCCAGCCCACTTTTTCCCTAACCCGCGGCCCACTACTTCAGCCCTTTACTTCATCCTCAACAGCCCTTAAACAGAACCCTTCATCTTCTTAAAGAACAAAAGGAAACCTTCATAAAAAGGCATCCCCTAAACCTAGCATAAAGAAATCGTCGCCTCGCACCCCTCCAACACCCAGTCGAGATTCTCGCCTGAGAATCCGGCGACTTTCCTTACCACGCATACTAACCCTAGTCGTCTCCCCCCCCCCTTCTCCAGCGATTGCTTACCATAACCAGCACCCGAAATATCATTCAAATCAATCCAAATCACCCACGAAATCATACCAGTAGCTTACCAAGTTTAGAGTCCAATGAAGACTATATAAGCCGACCAGCTACACATGCAAAGGGATCGGTCGAACACAGTTAAGAACCCCCCCTCCCTGTCATTGATCCAAGCTTCACATATTCAGAGCAAAAAGCTCGTTCTTCTCTTTCGCATAGCCATTTCCGAGTGAATCGACGACTTGACACGCTGCCCCGATTCGCTGCCCGGAGAAAGTAAAATCAACTCCCTCTTGATTTCGGTTCATTCGTAGTTACGTGTAGATGCGTATTAAATAATGTGTTAGATGTTTGAAGATGTTTGGAGACGTAGATAAGCTGTCTGTTTGTGTGGTTTGCTATGGTGTTGTGGGATAAGAAAATTCGAAATGAGTTTGAATCACGGGTGTGTTGCATCTGTCCGTTTACATTATAATGTCGATTGTCGTAATATAACCGGGGAAGGAGATTAGGCTCGTTGAAATTCTGGCTTAGATGGTTTTGCAGGGGATAAGAAAATTCTGAAATGAGTTCGAATCATGGGTGTGTTGCATTTGTCTGTTTACATTATACTGTCGACTGTCGGGTAATATAATCAGGAAGGAGATTAGGCCTGTTGAAATTCTGGTTTAGATGGTTTTGCATATCTAAGAAAATTCTGAAATGAGTTTGAATCATGGGTGTGTTGCATTTGTCTGTTTACATGATAATGTCGACTGTCGGGTAATATAACCGGGAAGGAAATTAGCCCTGTTGAAATTCTGGCTTAGATGGTTTTGCATATCTAAGTTAATCCTTGTATGATTATATGTTGTGGTATATGGATCTCCCCTTTATAGTTGAGAATCTGAAATACTACCAGCTTTCCCACCGATGCACTAACAGTCCAATTTACACCATAGATCTTCCATATAATCTGCATTAGTTCTGTCTATGTGAATGCTAGCATGTCTAAGTTAACCATAAAGTGTACATGTGCTCCATAGGTTGTTTCAGGAACCTGTCAATTGGGCATATTGACATCTATGTTTAAATAGTCATCTCATCTGAATTAACTTGGAGACTGAAAATAGTTAAACCTGATTGTTTAGTTGCCTGCTTGCTACTAGTCTTAACAAGAACTGAGCTTAACTGAATTATGAAAATCAAGCCTGAAAAGTTAAAGATAGGATAAATCATGAAGCATACTGCCTCAGATTTTATACATCATTTGAGTTGAAGTCTGCTGGAAACTAATGCCGGATGTCCTATCCTGTCGGCCCCAAGTTCCCGTATATTTGGCCTATCGAATCTGAGCTTTAAAGGTTGATCTTATGCTGCTTTGTCTGAATAAGCAAAGGTTTACTCGCACCTTAGCCATGTGGTTGTTGCGACCTCATTTTAACATTACTGATGGCAAATATTTCCCGTAAGGTTAATTTCAATACTACATTTTGAGTACTTCATATATCAGGCATATCTCATATATATAATATATATATATACTTTGAATATGTCGGGTACATCGCTTCCTGTTATATAGACCCATGCTTACATGTGTATGAGTGTGAACATTCACCGATGGGATGAACGTACATCTGGATCGACCGCTTTCTTTAAATCAAGTAGTGACGCTTTGGGTCCCCTTTTGCATTTACGCCCATTGGTTGTATCGTGGCCCAATAACTTTGGGCCGCTTTTTTTGTCCTTTAGCCTTTTGAATCATTGTGATATATTTACGCAAAGAAACATATGTGTTCGCCCTAATTATTTGTATCAATTATTATTTGGGCCTATACTAATCCTTATCTTTCTTTTGCTACATGAAATGCATCGGAGCTAAACGAAGAGTCTCATGGCGAGACTCATCACAAGCTGCAACAAATGAGGACCTACATCTATGTGCATCTTCATCTCCGCCTCAAAATTCAAAGCGCCGTGACGACATCGCAATTTCCTCGAGTCATCTTTATTGTCTTCTTACCCCGCCCCATTTATTTGTTGTGAACTAATTGTCTAACATTGCATTATTAATGTTATGCTTAAGAGTAGTTAACCTTAATTCAATAAATTAGAAGGTAGGTTGACACCATAAATTCATTTCCCCTAAGTTAATTATTCTTAGCTTGTAATACACCGCCTAAGTTATATTAAAACCACCTCGTAACTCTCGCTAGCATGACTATTCATCTAGTTAAAATATTGTCTAACATGAAGAATTCTTTTCTTATAAACTCCACTATTGCGTACATTATTTTGAAATCATACTTTTTATTATCTCTTGCCTAATAGATTTTTTTTTTAAGTTAAGCATATTTTATAAAAAAAAAAGCATACTTTGTCATAACTAATTTTACATTACAACCCTTTATATTATGCTATGCAATATAAACATCTCATTTAGTATTTTTACGAATGAGTATGCTCCTTCAAAGTTAACCTTATTTTTATAAACAAACATTATGATTTTCTTTTATCATCAAAAAATGTATTTTCTCTCAGGGATATTTACAACATCCTTTACTCAAGTATTTTTAAGATACCTTTTCTTAGCATAAATAATTAACCCTAGGTTTGACCGGACAACCGCAAGTTAGCGGATCCTTTAGGGTGCCTGACCCCTTCCCTTTAGGATAATAAAGAACCCTTACCCAGAATCTCATTAAGTTTAGCAGACCATTAAATGGAGTTAATGTTTACTTTAAACTAGTTAACATTTAGGTGTCCTAATTCACCCAAATTAATTAGGTGGCGACTCCCTAGCAACCCTTTTAAAACTTTAGCACCCCTTAACATTTTTAGCACCCTTTTAAACATTTAGCACTTTTATTTATTTTCTAACACTTTTATTCAAGCAGGGCTCGCTAGGATCCCGTTTTCGACTCCGGTTTAAAATGGGGTGTTACACAAACCATGAGGTTCAGAAGGATCCATATTGATGCCAGGTGTAGGTCTAGGGGGCAAGTACGGATGCTAACCAGCTGGTAGTCGAGCATGCCTCGAATAGATGAAGAATCACTCCCTAAAACCAAACAGAGGGTGGTTGAATTTAATGTAAATGAGGGTGTTTTGTCCTTACACATCACAATGAAAAATAAAAACCAAACGAGACCCAGAGAATGATTAAACCAACCGCCAATACAGAAGAGGAGAAGTGGTTTGTCAATCAGGCTTTCGGAAAGAAAGAGGCACCACTGAGAGTCGCATCCAGAACTCAGAAAAGAAAGATGCAACGTGTTAGTGCCTTACGTAAGATGCAACAGACATAGCATCTAATTTCCAACACCAAGGCGTGAAAATCGTGAGATTCTTGAGTGCATAGCCGAGGCTATCGGCGGATATTCACTCGATCACTTGTGGCTATTACATCTGAAGGAAAAATGTCGGGTCAACCAAAACTAGATGAACAATCTACCAACAACCCGATGCTGAAACCCCGACATGAGAAAGATGGCCCCGAATGGACCTCTAACCGAGACAATCCACAGATTGAGTATAGGATTCAGTCAGAGGATCCCCAGTCGATCCTCATTGTCTCCTTGATATGGAAGATATGAGCTTCTGGCCATCTGAATCGAATGAAGAAGGAGACTTCATCCTCGATTTATTTGGCCATGATCTGTTTGATGAGATGTGAGCGGACATAGAAATGGCCAGCCTAATTCCATGTGAATTATGGGCCAGCCGCTCCACGTTGGATAGCCTAGAAAGTGATGTTTGCGTAGAAGACGCAAAATGAAAAACAATAGTTGATACCCCGGCTAAGGACACTTTGATCACCGTATTTGGTGCACCTACAAAAGGTATGGTTAAACACCTTAAGCCTTTTTACGTCAAAGCTTACATTAATAGCAAAATTATTAGTAGGGTGTTTGTCGATAATGAGGTTGTGCTGAATGTGATGTCGATGTTTACCTTGAAGGATCTTAACAAGACAAAGGAGGATTTCATTCCAACTAATATGAAAATGGCTAGCTTTATGGGAGAAACCTATGAAGCATTGGGGATCCTAGTGGCAAAAATCAATGTAAGTCCTAAGACGGTCAAATCTGCCTACTTTGTAATAGATAGCAAGCCATCATATACCATTCTGCTGGGCAGGGACTGGATTCACACCAGTCAATGCCTTCCTTCTACCATGCATCAAAAGCTCATCTTTTGGGAATGAGACAAAATAGAAATTGTCCCAGCGGATGATAACCCGTTCCAACCAGGGGTTCAGAGCGTAGATGTTGTCCTTTACTTACCTTATGTGGTTCTCATAAGCGTCACAGAGTAGTATGAAGAATGGTCTTGGGAATCCTGTAATCTTACCTCTCGAGGGTTTGAAATAAAATAATTATCCAAACCACGATTTACCTTAGAGGATTTAAATAGTTGAGGAAACCCAAATCATACTTGACCCGTGGCATCGACTGATCGCCTTAAGTTCTGAGGCAAGTATTGCTGAGGCGTCACAGATGGGAAACTACGACAACGAACTAACTCTGACAGCCGATGAAGTGTAGCCGCCAATGGAACTTGAATCGCTTATAAGAAGGGTTATGCCTAGTTTTGAGTCTCATAATCCTTTGGAAAATATCAACTTTGTTACTGAAGAAATCCCTCGGCTAATACATATTAGTGGCTTACTGAAGGAAGAATACAAACAAGGCATAACGACCCTTCTACTGTAGTATAAAGACTGTTTCTCATGGGATTATCATGAGATGCCCGAGCTGACACGTACTTTGATCGAACATAGATTGCCAATTAAGGAGGGTTTTAAACCTCATAAATAGCCTTCCAGAAGGTATCACCCTCAGCTGATGCCTCAAATCAAAGTTGAGATCGAACGACTACTGAAAGCCGGATTTATCAGAACGGCTAAGTATGTGGAATGGTTGGCAAACATCGTACTGGTCAAAAAGAAGAATGACAAGGTGCAGGTATGTATTGGTTACATGAACCTAAATCTAGCTACTCCTAAAGATGAGTATATTATGGCAATAGCCGACATGCTAGTCGACTCAGCAACCACTAATGGTGTATTGACCTTCATGGATGGATACTCTGGCTATAATCAAATATCGATAGTAGATGACGACATTCACAAAACTGCCTTTAGATGTCCAGGTGTGTTGGGCATTTACGAGTTGGTAGTTATGTCGTTTGGTCTGAAGAACGCTGGGTGCCACTTATCAAAGGGCAATGAACACCATCTTTCATGACTTGATCGGTAAGACTATAGAGGTTTACATCGATGATGTAGTAGTAAAGTTTAAGGACTTCAAGGATCATTTAGCCGATCTTAAACAAGTATTAAAAAGAATCAGGATTCATAATCTAAAAATGAATCCAGTCAAGTGCATGTTCAGAGTATCGGTTGACAACTTCCTTGGCTTTTGGTGCATATGAAAGGCATCGAGATAAATCATAACAAATCCAAGGCAGTAATGAGATCCTCATCACCCAAGACAAATAAGGAGTTACAAAGCTTATTGGGAAATATTAATTTCTTAAGGAGATTCATATCTAACTCGACTGGCAAGATGAAGGTTTTCTCACCTTTACTCAGACTTAAATAATCAGAAGAGTTAGTATAGGGCCCAAAACAGCAAGAGGCCTTTGATCAAATTAAAAAGGCATTAGCTACTGCCACCATACTAGTGCCTTCCATGCTAAGAAAGCCGTTGAAATTTTATGTTTCGGCTACAGAATTATCTATCGGTTGCTTTCTAGCACATGAGGCCGATGATGGAACTGAAAGAGTGGTTTATTATCTTAGTCGAATACTCAATGATGCGGAAACTAGATATACTCTTTTGGAGAAACTTTGTCTGTGTTTGTTCTATGCTTGCACAAAACTCGAATATTATCAAATGCCTCACGTTGTATATGTTCTTTGCAAAGTTGATATTGTCCGATACTTGCTAAATAGACCTGTGTTGCAAGGATGATTAATGAAATGGGTCATCAAGCTTACCGCGTCCTCTCTCGAGTATAATCCACTCAAGGTCGTCAAAGGCCAAACAATAGCCGATTTCTTGGCAGAATACCCTTGTGTAGACGTAGAGAATCCATGCGCCCCCCTCCTTCTACGTGTATAGACGTTGTGCCGTGGGTACTAACCTTTGACGGGTCTAGAACCCATAAAGGAGTTGGAGCCAGAATCATGACAACAAGTCCGAGAGATAAAGCGTGGAGGTTCTCTTATCGGCTAGATCCTGAATTGACAAACAACCAAGCCGAATACGATGTCCTCATTATGGGGCTTAAACTCCTAGTTTCTATGAAAGTGAGGTGCATCAAGATCCGACAAGACTCTCAGCTGGTGATAAAATAACTGGACGGGAATATGACTACAAAAACCCAAATTTGTTGGCCCATCACATAACGGATAGCAGGTTGCTTAGTAGGTTCACATCATCCAAGTTGAGTTATGTTCCCAGAGGCATGAATGTTGAGGCTAATACCTTAGCACAAGAAGCTTCAGGTTTTAGGAAGTCCCTACTCACCTTAGAGCACGATGAATTACCAGCCAAAGTGTTAGCCGTTGATCAAATCGATTCATGGAGGCAGTCGCTGATTGACTACTTAAAAAATCTCTCCAGTTGCAAGGATCTCAAGGTTAAAAGGAGAGCCTTAAAATATGTGATCATTGACGATGACCTCTATAAAAGGAGCGTGAATGGAGTACTACTCAAGTGCATTGCCAAAGTAGAGGCCTTGAGGGTCATGAGAGAGATCCATGAAGTAGTATGTGGATCGCATAGAGCAGGGCCGACGATAAAGTGGATGATCTACCGCCGCGGTTATTACTGGCCTTCGATCACCACTGACTGTTTCCAGTATGCAAAAAGATATGGAGAATGTTAGAAACATGGACCAATCTAATGGTTACCAGCCAAATTGCTGCACCCAGTCATAAAACCTTGGCTCTCAGCAAGATTCACCCACAGTCGGCTAAATGCCACATTTTCATTAATGTGGCTACTGATTATTTCACTAAATGGGTGGAAGATCAGCCGATGAAGAGGGTCCATCAGACATATGTCATTCAGTTTATCCAACACCAGATCATATACATATATGGTATTCCCGAGACGATTACCACCGATCAAGGGACATTATTCACTGGTTCTAAGGCGGTGGCCTTTGCTGAGAAGTTCGGTATCAAGATGATCACATCTTCACCTTATTAAGAACATGCGAATGGACAAGCAGAGACAGCCAACAAATTGATTGTGAATATAATTAGTAAGAACGTAGAGGATAAACCAGGAATGTGGTATCTCACTCTAGATGAAACCGTCTGAACGATCAGGAATTTTAAATCTACAGCCACCGGGACGACACTTTATCGGCTAACCTATGGCCAAGATGCAGTGTTGCCGTTGGAAATCAATTTCAAGTCCTTACGAGTGGCCAAGCAGAATTCTCTAAGTTTAGAGGAATATCAATAGGACGTGATAATGGAGTTAGACCAACTAGATGAAGATCGACTGATGGCCCTAGAGAAAATCGAAGCCGACAAACGTAAAATGGCTAAAGCATACAACAAACATGTCAAGCCTAAGAGGTTTGCCGAATGAGAATTAGTTTGGAAAATCGTTTTGCCGACTGGGATGAAGGGCCGTAAATTTGGTAAATGGTCACCAAATTGGGAAGGACCTTTCATAGTAAGCCAACGGATCGCGAGCAACGTATATCGACTGATAAACATGCACAGTGAAGAAATGGACAGGAATGTAAACGGAAAGTATCTAAAAAAGTACTATCCTTCGATTTGGGGCATGTATGAATAAACAACAACCTTGGAATCGAGTCGTGGTAATGAATACACCTCGGTTGAAAGGAAAGCCAATTCACAAGTAATCACCATTGCATGCACATGAGATTAGATGATTGAAGTGACATGTGCGGTTGTCAGACTGAAACGACGACTATTTTCGTTACATTAACTCAACATTCACACTCGAGTTAATGTAGGGGACAATTGTTAACACTCAAAAAAAAATTTAAGTGTTTAGCTGAAATTCAGTGACATTCGAACTATTCTGGAGCCGAATTCACTCCTAGCACTCGACTATAAGAACTTCATCGGCTACTAAGGAATCTTAGCCGAAGTCGTTGGTTAGAGGTAGGACTGAGACCCACTCAGATGTAGACGCCTCAATGACCAAGTCAAAAGAGTTTCTAGACCCCTAGAAGCAATAACAGACAACAACAGCTGAAAGCAAGGGCCATATCCGAGCAAGAGGAGTAGAGGGTGAGAAAATCGGCACCACCTTCTCCATAGTTAACCATTGAACTTAGTGGGTTATTGGGTGGCTGACATGGGGGGCACATTTGTACAGTTTTTTCTTCTTTTTGTACTATAAATAAGAACATTCTTTTGTATATACACACACAATCAATCAAACAACTCAAATTTCATCTATCTTTACTTTATCCTTACTGTATTCAGCTGCATTCATGTTTCTTATCTCTTAGTTACTCGTAACACCGTTCTAACGCTTTCTAGAGTAGTTGGGGAACCCATTGCTGGAAATCAGAGTTCAGTTTTCAGCCCGATTCGCTTAAGTTAAGGAATCAATTTGTCTTCCGATTCGAGCAGCGTCAAAAGACAGAATTCGGGGCGAGAACAATTAGTAAGTTAATAAAAATATTCATAATTTTCAAGAAGTGAATAATTTTTTAAGAGGTGTGCATAAATTAAAAATATCATTTATTATAAAACGGAGAGGATAATAACTTTGAAAAAACTCTCTTTGTTTCAAGGCTCGTGAAAGGAAATGTAACAAAAGAAAACGTTAATAGTATGATACTTTTCTTCCCTAGTAGTAGTAGTAGTAGTAGTAGTAGTAGTAGTAGTGTACAACTACTCTCTCTTGGAAGGAAAATAAAAGTTTGTTTTCTCTTGTTACACTGTCTCTCTCGTTTTCATCTTCACGCCAAAGCACATATCCCTCTTTCCAATCACATGCCTGTCTTTGTACTCCCTTTTTTTAACGCCTCCCCGGATTTTCTGTGTATTTTCGGTTAGAATTCTTTTTTCCCTTATCTTTGGATTGGATTTTCACTTTGTTTGGTTACACGTGAGACCGGCTTAATAAATTGAAAATTAACTCGATTTGACTTTAAATTTTAAAAAATCAATAATATTTGATTTGATTTGGTGTTAAACCAAAACAATTCGAACCAAATCGATAGGTGTGTGTATATATATATATATTTCTTCCTCAAATTTTGGGTCACTCCAAGTCCAATACAAATTCAAATAATTAGAACAAAATGTCTATGTAAAATTAAATTTTGATGAAGGTAAAATAGATTTTCCCCTCATTTAGTTTTACAGTTCCCTCTTTTTTTCCTCATAAACCCTTAACGGTGTTATTCTGACTACTACAGTAGTTGTGTGAGCTGCAAGATTTACTCTTGATTTTGTGATCCATTAGACCATTTGATTCATACACTAATATTTCCCTTCAGGCAGAATTTCAGATTATAAATTTATGTGTGTTTGACATTACAAAAGTTATTTTTATGCAAATTTCGACATAACAAGCTCTTATCTGCTGCTAGTATTTTCCTCTAATTATTAAGTTAGCATTTTATCTGTAACAAATTAAAGGAAAGAAATGGCAAATTGAAATTAAAAAAGATTTGGTCTATGACTTTGTCTTTTTGTTTATCGTTTTAAGTTTTAATTCCAGTGCTGCTTTCTTCTCAGTGCTTCATAAATATGATGAGTCTAGATTGATAAAACTCTGAAGAGGCTACGTAATATAAAGAAGGTTATATGTAGAAAGGTAACTGGAATCACAAAAAATAGATGTCATGTTTATTTAATTCTTATACCCATAGTCATTGATCTATACATGAATAAAGTTAATGAATTAATTAAGAAGATTCTTAGATTTAAATGGATCATGGTCAAAGTCATATTTAGTTACTTTTAGCTTTCGTCAACTTATACTTGAAATATATTTTTTAATTGTCTATTAGAAAAAGTTGAAACTAGTTGATGTTGGCATCTTTTAAATATTATTTTTTACCTAGTCACAACCTATCTAGCATAGGTGGCTTTTGAATATGTTTTTTTTATTTAATTTCTGAAAAAAATAATTTAGAATAAAGTTGTGTAGTTGAGTTACCTTAAGAGGATGGAAAGTATGTAATTATACTATTATTTGAGAATAACAAAATTACTTAAATTTGGATGGTGATGATTTTGACATGCAAAATGCTCGACCAATATTTTAAGAAAACGATAAGATTGCCTCTTCGATAGATTTTTCTCCAAGAGGAATGATTGAAAAGCCTTATAAGGCCAATTCTCTTTGACCAACAAATCTTTTTTTTTCATTTTGAAAATTAATTAATTTAATTTTAAAGTTAAATTAAATTAAAAATATTAAAATGAATACTTAAATATTAAAAAGTTTATTTGAAAAAATATTAGTATAAGTTACAATTTATCCCATGTTAATATATGATGCAAAAATAAATTTAAAAATATTAGTCAAAGTTCATATAGTTTGAATCTTGATAAAACGAAAAATGATACTTTTAAGTGTTCAGTTAACCTTTTTATTTTGGTTCAAAATAAGTGTCCACTTACATAATCAATAAGAAATTATAATTATTTTCTTTTAAATTCACCCATATTTAGATAAATGTGTTTTTATGTAATCAAGAAATTATACTAGTAATTAAGTATTAAATAGGAATAATTTAATCAAAATAGATATTTTTGTAAGTTGTGTGCTAAGGGGTAAGTGAACATTTATTTTGAACAGGGAGAAGATAATTTGGGACATGAAGAGTATTGATCTTGTTTGCTTTTGCATTAATTTTATTAATTGTGCAAGTAGTTAAATGTATTTGTTCTTAATTGGTGAGTTTTTCTATAGGAAAAAGGGTCATGTTTGCCCTCCACGTTTGGAACAAGATTCATATTTGTCATCCGTTAATGTTTGGGGTCAAATATGTTCTTCATTAGTTTAAACTTGTATTTACCTTATTTAACAAATCCGCCACGCGTACGCCACGTTGGAGCCACGTGGCAAAGTGAGACACACACCTTCACCCCCAAACTTCTACTCCCTCTGTTTAATAATGGAGCTTTTAAAAAATGGAGCTTTTTAAAAGCTTATTAACAATGGAGACCTCAAGCTTATTAACTTCACCCCCAAAACTTCTACAATGACACCCTTCAGAATCTGCAGTCCATTACCCATAGAACGCGACCGCAAGCTTATCAACAATGGAGCTTTTAAAAAATGGTGAAAACTTATATAAGTAAAATCGAGACTTGAAAGATGGTGTAAAGTGTATATCTAGGGGAGACGAACACAATGACACCCTTCAGAATCTGCAGTCCATTACCCATAGAATGCAGACCTCAAGCTTATCAACAATAGAGCTTTTCAAAAATGGTGAAAACTTATATAAGTAAAATCGAGACTTGAAAGATGGAGAAGAACAAAACCAATAAGCATTCTGTTTGTCCTCCTCCAAAACCAAATAATGTTGCACCCTTAAGCTTTGAATAGCTGACATGATGTAAGTTCTGCCTCTAGCGACTTCACTTGTTTTCACGCTTTTCTAGTTATGTAAGTATATAGTTGTTAATATGGTGCATTACCGATAAGAAACTTAGACTTGAGAAACTGAATTTCTTATTTTGAAGTTACAGCTGAAAGTAAAAAGTTAGAAATTGATTTCTTATCGCACCGCAACTGTGCTCTCTGTGCATTTTGATGCTAGTTTTTGTTGCCTGAAATTGCTCTCTTCCATAGTTCATTCTGCTACCAGCTTTATGGGACATAAAAATTCCATATTGGTTTCTGAGCGAGTATGATCTAACCCAAATTTGGATCTTTTAGCATTTATCCTGGTCGGGATACAACACAAATACACAATTATTTTCTAGAACAAGCTAAATTGTTCCCGTCAGAGCCTGTGGGGAAACAAAATGAAAAACAGAACATTTTCCTGCGTCTAATACTCTAATATTGACATATTTTCATTTGTCTGATTTCCAGTTTATCTCTTCGGCATGAGATATCCTTACATTCTTCTTTTTAACCTTAAAGTAAAACAGAGGGAGTATAAGTTTTGAGGGTGAAGGTGTGGGTCCCACTATGCCACGTGTCCTCCACGTGGCTCCAACGTGGCAGATCTGTTAAATAAGGGTAAATACAACAAGTTTAAACTAACGGAGGACATATTTGACCCCAAACTTTAACGGAGGACAAATATGAGCCTTTTCCAAAACATGGAGGGCAAATATGATCATTTTCCCTTTTCCATAATCACTACGCTACAAGACCAATAAATGACGAAAGCTTGAATATACTCCATCCGTTTCAAATTATTTATCATTTTTTTAATTTATACACACCTTAAGAAATATTAATTAAGAGGGCTGCTTGACTTACTTTATTCTTATTTATGTCTTAGTCATAATTTCTTCATTAAATGTTTATTCTATTTATGTGTTATCTTCATTAATGACAAATGTAAAATGAGAAAAAAATAGCCAGTTCAATTTTACTTGTCGCATATTAACTTTACACGCCTATTAATGAGCCAAAAATAGAATGAAAAGTTTACCATATTACCCTTAATTATTGCTAATTATTTAATAATTGAAATTAATTAAAGTTTATCAAAGAAATGTGCAATCAACTAATTAATTAATGGGTTGCAACAATTCACATATTTCCCGTAAAAATAGTGTTGGAAAAAGGAGTTGAACTTATTAATTACTAAGGGTAAAATAGAAAAAATGATAAATTATCTCTTGATTTTCTAAAGTGGACAAGTAAAATTAGATAACTATTTTTCGTATAGTGGACAAGTAAAACTGGACGGAGGAAGTAATTAATTATACTTGAATTTTTAAACCGATAAATAATTTGTGATAACTATTTTTAATAACTACAACAAATAGTTTGAGACGGAGAAAGTATAGTTCATGTTCTAATAATATCCATCGAAAACCCCAAAAAATAGTAGTTGTTTGAAGTTTGAATTAACTTCGTATTATTATTAGCTCATATTTAACCGCAACTTTGACATTTTACTTATTTTTTAGTGTCGGAAGGAGAAAAAAAACACTCCTTCGGTCTCAAAATGGGTGTTGCTTTAGCAAAATAAAAATTATCTCAAAATAAGTGTTGTTTTAGAAATACAAAATAAAAATTAGAATTTATTTTCAATTAAACCCTTATATTAAATAACTACTTCATAATAGTGTTCAATTCTCAAAAAATATTTAATAAATAAAGATGACTAATTTAGTAAATTAAATTGTGGGACCAATGCAATTAATTGGGTTAAACAGATGTATTTTGGGCTTAAGACTTGTTTGTCATTTTTCTATTGCTGAAAGAGACGGAAAGCAACAATGGTTTTTAGCTAGAATAGGATTCATATGTGACTTGTAGTTAGCAATAGGATTCGCTCAACGGATAGTAAGGATGGTCAATCACGTCCCATCAAGTCGCATGATGCCCTGATTATTTTTATCTCAACAGTGAGTACCAAAAGTAGAGAGTATAATGTTGAAATTTATACTTGCATTGCATCCAGTTAGGTGCACGTATAAGATTTAGAGGTCCTCTAGAATTATAGAACCTCTAATTTGTCTTAAAAGACAAGATAATTATCATTACTAAAATTAAATGAACATGTAAAACACGGGGGTCGACAAAGGACAATTTTGGAGTGTAAAAAACAACATTGGACAGAGGAAGGGGTGCAAAAACTTCACTAGGATCAATAATGTAATGGAACTCCGTGGGCGAGAGATTCGCATTTTTGCCCCAAATAATGTAATGCAGCTACCAAACCACAGATAATTGCCCCTTTGAACACTTTGACTTAGAATTATTATTATAATGAACATTTAAAGAGAAGCACCTCTCGAGTAATTTTTGTACCAACCTTCAGTAGCATAGAATCTTTAATTCATTATTACTACACTTGCCCCCACCAAGCAACAACCATTTTCTTTTTTTACAAAAACACCATCAATTATGCACAAAGTGACAAAGAATAGAAGAAAAAATGGGAGGAGGACTAAAAGGAGATGTGGAAATGTATAATTTTTCATGATTTTTACATCAACTTTTGGCTTTTGGGTGAAAAAAAAGGCAAAGGTTACAATAGGCGTATCCGTTTTTGTCCCCTCCATCAACTCTTCTCTCTCCTTCATTTAGACCGCGCAATCAACTATTTTATGTTATTGAACATTCAATTAATCCTCTGTCTCAATTCTATTTTTTTGTTTCAATCAGATGTCTGATACCCGCATTTAAACTCGATTATATCCGAATTCGCGCCGCGTAAGGCTATTCAAAATAGACACTATGAATCTACTCACTTATATATGATTCACCATAGCTAGACTATTTCGTGTATTCGAACATCTTACAAAATTCACACCACTGGTAAAAGTATGGAGATTTGCAAAAATATAAATGTTAAGGATGCAGTTTTGCCATCAGTGCCTGTTAACGCTAACATCTAGCATATGGCAAGACCTAGGTGATAGGCCCTAGTTGGAGTCATGTTGAACATAACGCTTATTTCATGAGCTTGGTTAAGAAAATAAGTTGATCCCTTGCTATCGGTTAAAACTTTTGGCACATGATAGTAAATGCTTAATCCAAGTGGTATTAGAACTAAAATCATGAGTTCGATTTCCAAAACAACATATTGCGTGTGGCAAGTTATTAGCAATCAATTGCATATTTCCCCCTTAAGAAAACACTCAATAATGACGAGGCTCAGATGATGAGCCGGGTCAAAGTCATGGTCAAACATAACACTTGCTCGATGTTGAGAAATATGAATGAACATACATAATGATAGTAGGAGAGTTAGTTACAAAAGTAGTTACAAGGGTAGTTAGAAGAGGAGCATATTAATATAAATATCCTACAAGTGTACTCAATGTGAGACAACTCAGAAATAATAAAAGACCGCAAGAGTCTTCTTCCTCTCTTCTTCTCTTCCTCCCTACGTGTACTGCATCTTCTTTCTTTCTTTCTTCATGAACACAGTCAATGTATACTGTGTATACAGATGTGTAGAATCTGTGTATATCATATCACAGTTCTACAAATACTCACTGAATTCAACATGGTATCAAAGCCTAGATCAACAATAAGAGGTGGTATCAATTACGCAACCATTCTCAAATTGATCGACTGATTTCTGGTGAAGTTATATTCATTCTTACATTTACTTTCTCCTATTTCTGTTTCTCTCATGTTTCTGTTTCTTTCTCTTCTGCTATTACTCTGAGTAGTAAACTTCTTCTTCATAACACTATCTTGTGGAATACAAGTTCTATCAAGATTGAATAAATCTGGAAAAAAAACCTGTGAACACGAAAGTTTCATGCATTTCTGGTTTTCATTCTTCTTCTTCTTCTGTTCTGTCTACTTCTTGTTCTTCTGATATTGTATACTCTGAGAAATACTATCTTGATTGTGCAATACAAGACACTATCAAGATTGAGTAAATCTAAAAAGGAAAAAAACCTGATGTTCACAGATTACAGATTTTTTTAGCACTTCTTGTTAGTCTATCTTCTCTCTTCTATTATTCTTGATATTGAGTCATAGAATAATATTTAGAATCTAAAATAATCAGAAAACCAGTAAAGATATAAGTTTAGTCTTCTTTCTTGTTCTCGACTCTTAAAAGATCTACCAAGAAATTCAAATTCTTATCTGACTTGTTCTTGATGTTTAAAGATTCTACCAGTCATTCATGTTACTCTCAAAAATAGATACAGATGATAGCAATCATCTTGACGACATTGGTTCAGAATCTTCTTCTCTTCTGTCTGCTTCTTCTAAAAAAAAAAGTTCTAGTTGGACACAAATTCTAAAGGGATAACAATGCGTTCCTGGATATTGATGGTGTTAAAGATAAGTCAAAAATAGTTCTAGTTGAAAATCCACTCCTGGATATTGCTGGTGTTAAAGATAAGTCAAAAATAGTTCTAGTTGGAGATCCACTTAGCCAAGAGAAACGATACCTTGAGATGAGAAAGAATGCCAAGATGGAGAAGGCTGCTAAAACTATATCAGACATCAGTTTTGAAGTCGATAGGCTTGCTGGACAGGTGTCTGCGTTTGGAACAATAATTTCCAAAGGTGTAAAAGTTGTAGAGAAAGATTTGGTTAATGTGATTGAGTTGTTGATGAATCAACTGCTTAAACTGGATGGTATTGTAGCTGAAGGTGATGTTAAATTGCAGGTGAAAAGAGTGCAAAAATATGTTGAAACACTAGATATGTTGAAGATTAAAAATTCAGCGCCATCAAGCAAATATAATCACATTCCAAAATAGGAATCCTCCCCGTCTCCTCAACATCATCGTCACCAGCGTAGCAACATCATGAAGAGGCTAGAATCAGTCAATACTGTGATTTCACCAATCTGCATGTGTAGTCTACTTCACGCTCTTTTGTTTCTTTCCATTTATCGCAACAATTGCATATGCCATGAGATTTGGGGATGGGGCATCTGAAAATGATATCAAGACTCTTCCCAAGTATAGATACGATCAACCTAATACTTCAAAGAACCTTGTAAACATGAAGACGGAAAAAGACTACTTAATATCACAGTTCAACAAGTGACTGCACACGAGCTTGCTCTTCACGAATGATTACGAGTGTTGCATATGCCTTTATAAATATAATAATAATCATGCTTCTTCTGCTCAACCTCGATTCAATTGGGATTTTCTCTGAGTAAATCAGTTCAGCAGTCTCATCATTCTCGGGCTCTCAATTGTCAAACAAGAGTATTAACTCCACAATGTAAATGCCAAAAATAGGGGTTTTCTCACAACAACAAGGAACCGGGAATGCTCAATCTGGAAATTTACTGAAGAAAAGTATGTGTAACATCAGTATTTGAAGTTCAAGTTAGGTGTACTGATCTTCACCACACCTAACTTGAGGGGGAGTGTTGAGAAATATGAATGAACATATATAATGATATTAGGAGAGTTAGTTACAAAAGTAGTTACAAGGGTAGTTAGAAGAGGAGCCTATATGAGCCTTATACTTACATGTATAAATACCCTACAAGTGTACTCAATGTGAGACAACTCAGAAATAATAAAATCTCTTCTTCTCTTCCTCCCTGCGTGTACTGCATCTTCTTTATTTTTTTCTTCATGAACACAGTTAATGTATACTGTGTATATCATATCACAGTTCTACAAATACTCACTAAATTCAACACTCGATGAGCTTGGTTAAGAAATAAAATAACGTTCTTACTATCAAGTATAGTTTTTGATATACTAGTAGGCACCTAGATCCTAATAATCTCTACATTGAGTAAGCGCCAATGTCTGTAGGGTTTTGTTGAGTCTAAAACACACAAATAAGACACAACGGAAATTTAAAATTTTAAGAACTTACTTGCCCTAACAAAGTCGTCTGGTATGGTTACGTTACAATTGAAATCTGCAAAGACACAAGAAACTTACAGTTTGTGATTATTACAGTCTTTACTAAAAGACGCGCACGCGATTATCTCCTCGGGTGCAAGCCTTTTCTACGGTATACTCCTCTGTCAGGAAAGCCAGGAAATTTTGGCAGAGGTTAGAGAGGATTTTAATTCCTGAACTCTGAGTTCAGAAAGTAAGAGTGTCTAGTTAAAACTCTAACATAAATTATGAGGTTAAGTGCCAAATAAATAGGGGAAAACCTAAACCAAATCAAACTTGGATCAGGCCTTAAAGCCTGTCCAAAATCCGAAATTCAGTGGGACATTCGAACTGGACCCATCAGCGATTAGCGCGGCTACACTCTGGCTCGCGGCGCCCCATGTTTTAATATTTCTGCACGTTTTAATTTTAATTAAATCCAAAATCCAATTTTGACTTAATTAAATAATTCCCATCAAATATAAATTATCCCATAATTTATTATTATTTAAAATATCTCAATTCTAAATTAAATTTCACCCTCTCTCAATATACCATTAGACCGAAAAGACAATTCACTTAGTGTGACCCTTTAGGCCTTCTCACATCGTCACTTAATCAAATTAAGGTTCACACAGAACTCCTAGATTGCGCCGGTGACGAACTCAATATGTGAAGTATGTTTACAGGACTCATAGTAAACACAATCTCTATGTAGGATGATAGATTCCTTTCATTCTCAACATACTCGATCAAGCTTAGGATTTGTCAAGTGTCTATCCAAATGACTTGATCATTTTATCTCATCTATATTAGTCGACAACTAGATCATATCCAAGATATGTCTCTTGCATTGGCCAATGACTTGTTCGACCTAATATTACTGAAAAGCTGAGTGTTATCTCGAATATCTAATCAAGGAATGAATCATATTCTTGGCTCAACTACCACCTTAGTCTGTATCGCAATGTACCCAATACAAGTCATGTCTTATCATACAAGGAATTTAAGCTTAGTACAGGATCAAAGTACATTACTCTACAAACCAGGTGCGTATTGACCTCATGTCAAATGACCTCTATCTCCCACATGCTGATAATACTCTAGACATGTATAATAAATAGTTTATCAGCATGGTATGCCAATACTCTCCAAGAGTATCCATGTGTCCATCACTAGTAACTATAACTAGTAGTAAGTGAGACATATTACATCCTCTAAGAATGTGATGCAGACCACATGTCGACTTATAGTATATCATTGATATTCATTCTCAATGATTATCAGTCTAGACTACTTTAAGAACTATGTTCTATCATTAATATCTCACACTATCAATGACAACGTTTAGTTCAAGGGATGCACATTAATGAATAATACAAACAATCAAATAATAATTCAGTAATTGCAAATGCCATAAATATATTAATCTCATTAATAATATGAATTTGTTCAAGTACATATATCCCTAAAATGATTGTCTCTAGGACATATATACTTTCAATCTCCCACTTGGCCTAGAGCCAATCTCCAACGTATCTAATGCCCATATTTTCAAAATGACCATTATGCTTGACTAAGCTTAATGGTTTAGTAAATGGGTCTACTAGATTTTCATCTGTGGGAACATAGTCTAACTTTATTTCTTCAGTCTCCACCATCTCTCTAAGTATGTGGTATTTCTTTGATACATGCTTATTTCTATTCGTTGATCTTGGTTCCTTAGCTTGCGCAATCGCACCAGTGTTGTCACAACAAATCGTTATTAGATAAGTGGCACTTGGAACAACCCTTAGTTTCTTTAAGAACTCAAATATCGCGACAACTTCCTTGCCAGATTCCGATCCAGCAATGTACTCGGCTTCTATTGTCGAATCAACAATTGTAGTTTGCTTGGAACTTTTCCAACTTACTACTCTTAAATGAAGACATATCCATATTGAGATTTGAAGTCATCAAGATCTGTCTGAAAGCTAGCATCAATGTACCCAGTAGCTACCAACTTTGCTTGTCCACCATAGACTAGGAAATATTCTTTAGTTCATCTAAGATACTTAAGAATATTCTTGACTGCTTTCCAGTGTTCTTTCCCAGGATTCTGCTGAAATTTGCAAGTCATACTAAGTGCATAGGCCACATCTGGCCTTGTACATGTCATGACATACTTGATTTATCCTATAGCTGAAGCATATGAGATCCTCTTCATGCGTTCAAGTTCTGCAACAGTAGAAGGACTATCCTTCCTTGATAACTTGATGTCTTGACCTATAGGATGATTTCCTTTCTTAGAATTCTCCATAGAGAATCGTTTTAGAACTTTGTCTATGTATGCGGACTGTGACAACCCCAACAATCTATTAGGTCTATCTATGTAGATCCTAATTCCAAGAATGTAGTAGGCTTCACCTAAGTCCTTCATCATGAAGGTGCTGGATAATCATTCCTTGACTGATTGCATGAGAGTCTTGTTATCTCCCATTATCAATATGTCTTCTACATATATGACAATGAAGACAATACTTTCATTTGTGCGTTTACTATAAACGCATGGGTCTTCTTTTCTTCTAACAAAGTCAATCGATTTGACTGCTTTGTCAAAGCAAATATTCCAACTCATTGAGGCTTACTTAAGTCCATAAATGAACTTCTGTAGTTTGCATACTTCTTTGGTTGAGTTGGATGTAAAACCCTCTGGATGTATCATATACACCTCCTCAATTAGGTTACTATTGAGGAAGACAGTTTTAACATCTATTTGCCAAATATCATAATCATAGTATGCAACAATTGCAAGCAAAATTTGAATGGACTTAATCTTTGCAACAGGTAAAAAAGTTTCATCATAATCGACCCCAGGCCGTCGATTATAACCTTTAGCCACCAATCTTGCTTTATAAGTCTGTACTTTGTCATATGCATCAATCTTCTTCTTGAAGACCCATTTACATCCTATGGGTCTAACTCTTGTTGGCAAATTAACCAAGTTTCATACTTGATTTATGTACATGGACTCCATTTCAGATTTCATGGCTTCATGCCATCTCTGTTAATCAATGTCTAACATTGTTTTGCTGTAGGTAGTAGGCTCATCATCACCAGAAATATCTATCTCATTGTGTGTTTCAACAAGGAGATTAAGTCTTTTAGGTGCACGATGAGTCCTAGTGGTCCTACAGAGTTGAATATTCTGCGTTTCAGTGTTTGTTGCATTTTAATTGTGAGAAGGTGTTTGTGTGTTGGACAATCCAGCACCTTGAGAACTTTTAGGAATATAATTTTGAACATGATGTTGCACAACCATTGTGTCATCCTCCATTAGTTGTGTGTGAGAATCTTGCATTTCTGCATTATTCCTCAATTCACTTCCACTGGCTGAAGGGCGTACTCTAAGTACCCAATCATTATCAAATACTCCCACTGAATCCTTGTCTAGATCATTTGACAAAGGTTCATTCTCCACATTATTTTATTCATCTTAAATTTCTTCAAGTTCTATCTTGTTGTAACTCTGTTTCCTTGTAGACATATTCTTCTTCAAGAAAAGTTGCATTTTTGGAAACAATCACTTTATGTTCGCCAGGAAGATAGAAGTAGTATCCTCTAGTTTCCTTGGGATACCCCACAAAATAATATTTCTCACTTTTAGATTCCAATTTGTCAGTAAGCAACTTTTTTTATATATGATGGGCACCCCCAGAGTCACATGTGTCTAAGTGTTGGCTTCTTGCCATTCCATATCTCATATGAAGTCTTCTCTACTGACTTTGAAGGAACTCTGTTCAAAACATAGATAGAACTTTGTAATGCATATCCCCATAGGTATGTTGGTAGAGCTGAGAAGCTCATCATGGATCTAACCATATCTAATAAGGTTCGATTTTTTCTCTCAGCAACACCATTCATTTGTGGTGTTCCGGGAGGTGTCCATTATGATTGAACTCCATGAAGCTTCAAGTAATCTAGAAATTGTTTACTTAAGTATTCACCTCCTCGATCTGATCAAAGAGTCTTAATACTTGTTTCAAGTTGCTTATCTACTTCTGACTTGTACTCCATGAACTTCTCAAAGGCTTCAGACTTATGTTTCATAAGATACACATGCCCAAACCTTAAGAAATATGTAAAAGTGATGAAATAAAGAAAGTCTCCTTTAGCTTGAGTTGAAAACGGCCCACATACATCGGTATGGACTAACTCAAGCACCTCTTTGACACGTACCCCTTTTCCAGAAAGAGATTTAGTTGTCATCTTTCCTCTTAAGCAAAATTCACAATTGCCATATGACTCTAAGTCAAATGGTTCTAGGTAGTCCAACTTCCTTAATCTTGCTATCCTTGATTCATTGATGTGACCAAGTCTGCAGTGCCATAAGTAAGTGGGGTTTCTTGGATTACTTATTTTAGCTCTTTTGTTTTGAATATTGAAAATTTCATGGCTACAGTTTAAAACATACAATCCATCCACAAGCGGTGCATTTCCACAAATAAAACCATTATATGATAAAACATAACTTTCATTGGTAATAAATGAGGAAAACCCCTCAATGTCTAACATAGAGACAAAAATAATATTCCTCGTTAACGAGGGAAAAAATAACAATTATTAAGTTCTAAACAAAATCCTGAAGGTAAATCTAGTCTATAAGCCCCTTCGCGTCAGCATCAACTCTTGCTTCGTTTCCAACGCGTAGATCTACTTCCCAAGGTCCAACCTTTCTGCTGTCAATCAGCCCCTGCACATTGTTACAAATGTGTGAGCCACTAGCGGTATCTAATACCCAACAGTGAGAATTAGTTATAGATATATTTATTTCAATAACAAACATACCTTGTCCAGCAGGGCCAGAAGTACCTTGTGCTTTGTCTCCCCCTGTGGCTGTACAGTCCTTCTTCCAATGCTCTTTTCTTTTTCAATTCATGCACATATCCTTAGCCGGCATTGCCCTTATCTTCTTCGCATCTCCCTTGAGCTTCATTGTTGTGGGTGCAGCGATAGTTTTACCCTTTATCTTATGAGATTCCTTACCTTTCGGTTTGGAATGACTAGATGAGCTTGTCATAAGCTCAGCTTTGCTTTTAGAGATCGAAGATTCAAAAGTTTCAAGCATATTATGTATTATCGACAGTCTCGCTTTAGTTCCATCCATGTTGTTATCAACGATGAAACTCTCAAACGAATCAGGAAATGGATTTAGGGTAAGTGTAGAAGCAATTCTGTCATGAAACCTAGTATCAACAGAAGCCAACTTTTCAACATTCCCAATCATCTTCAGCGCAAATGGACACACTTGGGCCCCATCCATCAGCCAACACTTAAAGAGATCTACAAGCAGCTCATTCTTCATTGCTTGAGACTGAGAGTCATAGAGGTTCTTTAGGTGTTCTAGCATCTCTGTAGGACCCATGTGCTCACACCGTCTTTGCCAATCTATTGACATGAAAGATAGCATGACACCCTGTGCAGATGTAGCATCATCGAGGTGTTTCTGATATGCCGCCTTGTCAAACAAGACATATGCTTCAAAATCTATAGCAGGGACTGCAATGCAATATCCAATACATACTCAATATTTTCTAATCGCAACACCAAACACAAATTTCTTAACCAGTCAGGAAAATCTGTTTCGTCCAACTTGTTTGTTTCAACCAACATTAAGTGGCCAGTTCGACATTGAATCGAAGAAAGATAGACTTGAAATTAATACTCTAATATAATTTCTATTGAACACATTCGTTAACTAATTAACACGGTCTTTTGTTTAATTAGCTCCCACTATTTTAACATACTCTCTTACCCCATAAAAGAATACAGACTCATATCAAATACGGTATGGGCTAAGATCCAGACTCACGTTGTCTCCGCATTTGCTGAGGCTGATAAATTCAACAACATGATCCGGTAGGTCTCTAAACTAATTACAAACAATTTGCAACTCTTGGTTGATCGCATGTTCTAAATAATACGATTTGCGTCCCTCGGCTATCCGACACTGGGGCGCCAAGACAGTCTAGCAAGTCAACCCCATTACGCGACTGCAATTATGTATCTAAGTGGGCTTAGCCTTCATCGAGCAAACACTGAGATGTAAATACTCACGAAGGTTTATCACCTACTGATCGGTGTATTTTATATACACCTTTTGAGTCATTTTTAGTTAGTATTTTACTCATTTCATTTATGTTTAGTATAGTATTAGGGTCGTTTTCCTTTCTTTTGTGTCACAGCGGTCAGAAATGGAGAAATAGCAAAAATGAGATGAAATGAGCATAAATGAGATAGAATTGCACACTAAAAGGGCCAAGAAATGAAGTCTAAGAATTTTCGGGAATTATAGAGGAGATCAGACGAAGTCCGGACGGAAAAAGGACGACGAAAGCGGTCGCTGAAAAACGTCACGCCATGGCTGCGGCAGCGTCGCGACGCTGGAAGTTCAGAAAGTCACAGGTTTTTCGGCGCGCGGCTGATCTGCGAACGCGGCACCGGCGGGATTTATGAAGTTACGGGCGAATTTGACATGTTTTGAGTCTAAAGGGATAACTTTTCCTACCTAAAGGGATAACTTTTCCTACCTTAAAACCCTTACCTAAAAGGATTCTAATAACTTTTCCTACCTACATAATCCTTAACCCTTCACCTAAAGGATTCTTGGTCTATAAATAGTCTCTACATCATTAGAAGAATTCATTCCCCACCATTCACCATTCTACATTCTACATCCAATTTCCATTCCACAATTCATCCACCATTCCATCTTGTAAATATTCCACAACACAACCCTTGGATGCTAGAAGACTTGGAGACTCGTTCTTGAGTATTTTATTTTCTTTCTTTTTGCTTTATTTATTTCAGTTCATGTATGGAGATTGTATTAGTTCTTAGTGTGACTATGGCTAGGAGCTAATTACTTTATTAAAGATTTCCTTGTGATTCACTTGAAACTCTATTCATGAATTAATATGTTAGTTTAGTTTCTTCTTCACTTATTTAAGATTTATTCAATAGTTGTCTTGATTGCTTGATAATTAATTGATCACTAGTTATCATCACTTATATGATTTCTAACCGAAAGCTGAAAGGGGAGGTTGTGAATATGTTGTAGTTGGATAAACATAGGTTAAATCGTGGACGAAAGTACCCCGATACTTGTGTAGCTTAATAGGTTACTGCTCTTAATCCTCCTCTATAGTCAATCTTATCACCGAAAGGTAGAAAGGTGCTATACTGGGGTTGAGTGTTTATATAACCTTAACAGGAGTATAAAACGGCTTAGTTAACCTTCTATCTTAACGTAGAAGAAGAAGTCAGTCTAATTGTATTAAAGATTGAATAGAGTGGATAATTGATGATCTTGGAAGCCCTAATTATCCATCATAACCGATTTAAATCAAAGTATTTTTATAATTAGTTTATTTCCTGCATTATTAGTGTAGAATTCCAATTCAATTTACGTTAACCAAATAGATACCATAGGATAGATAATCGGTACTTGAAAACCAGTCCCTGAGGACGATATTCGGTCTTACCTAGACTATATTACTTGTCACGATACGTGCACTTGCGTTAGTGTGTGCATAAATCGCGCATCACCTACTACAACATTTATATGCATCTATGAAAGTGTCTGAGTCCTCGTAGACTTAGACCAAATGCTGGGGCATAAATATTCATCTCGCCGAAAAGAATTTTGCACCACAATCAATTATAATGGACGACACGTTCATTTTAATTGAGACTTGTATTAAATTTGGGGAACATTTTAATTCAAGGTTATGACCAAGATCAACTATTACATGTTTCAAACATTACTCAAAGAATTTAAACATGTATTTGGGCGTCGCCTACCCAAGCATGATAACAGACTCTAAACTAATTTTGGACACCGCCTATCTAAGCATGAATGCGGACTCTAAACTAGTTTTGGACGCCGCCTATCCAAGCATGATTGCGGACTCTAAACTTAGTAAAGTAAATGACAATCATTTAGCTCCTAAATAGTATACCAACATACTGTGTAATAATAATCATGGATTAAACGTCAAAAAGCTGAGATTCTACATTCTGGAAATCCGGCGCCGCGAGCGTGCGTAAACATTATGCTTTGTTTGATGAATTAAGTCGCGCGCTCGATTCGAGTTTCAAATTTTAAACGAAGGTTTTTAATCATGACCATGAAATTACCGTGATCGGCGTCGTGGCGCTCCGACATGGAGCTGCGGCGTCGTCGTGAAACCCTAAATGCGCGCCGCGGCGCCCTATAATAGGGTTGCGTCGCTGACGTCCTTTTCAGAGCGTTTCTGCGCTTGATTTTCTAAAATCGTCTAACCCCTAAATCTAATTTAGGGTTCAGATTACGGGTCCTTTACAACCACCCACCATTATCAATAACGCACATATCGACCATCATTCATTCCTATACGTTCTTTACTGTGCACCTTGTTCGTAATGAACCGGTTTCTGCACAAGGCTCAGTTCGTGCTAGAATGGAATGACTTCATCGATTTTGCGTAATTGATAATTTAGAGTGATTTCAAAAAGGTTAATCACTCAGTCAAAGTTTTCCAGATTTCAATAGCCTTGTTTTAATTTAGCTTTAAAATCAATTTACGTTTAAACCATATTATTATATCCGACAACTGTTACGTAACCATTGAATCAACCTGGGCTCTGATACCACTGTAGGGTTTTGTTGGGTCTAAAACACACAAGTAAGGCACATCAGAAGTTTAAAATTTTAAGAACTTACTTGCCCCAACAAAGTTGTCTGGTATGATTACGTTACAATTGAAATCTGCAAAGGCACAAGAAAACTTACAGTTTGTGATTATTGCAGTATTTACTAAAAGGTGCGCACGCGATTATCTCCTCGGGTGCAAGCCTTTGCTTACGGTATACTCCTCTGTCAGGAAAGCCAGAAAATCTTGACAGAGGTTTGAGAGGATTTTAATTCCTGAACTCTGAGTTCAGAAAGCAATAGTGTGTAGTTAAAACTCTAACATAAATTATGAGGTTAAGTTCCAAATATATAGAGGGAAAACCTAAACCAAATCAGACTTGGATTAGGCCTTAAAACCTGTCCAAAATCCGAAATTTAGTGGGCCAGTCGAACTAGACCCATTGCCGCATTAGCGCCGCGACTCTGTCTTCTAGGCGCCGCGCCGCCCCTGTTTTAATATTTCAGCACATTTTAATTTTAATTAAATCCAAAATCCAATTTTGACTTAATTAAATAATTTCCATCAAATAGAAATTATCCCATAATTTATTATTGTTTAAAATATCTCCATTCTAAATTGAATATTTCATTCTCTCTCAATATACCCTTAGACCGAAAAGACAATCGACTTAGTGTGACCCTTTAGGTCTTCTCACATCGATATTTAATCAAATTAAGGTTCACACGGAACTCTTAGACTGCGCCGGTGACGAATTCAATATGTGAAGTACGTTTACAAGACTCATAGTAAACACAACCTCTATGCAGGATGATAGATTTCTTTCATTCTCAACATACTCGATCAAGCTTAGGATTTTTCAAGTGTCTATCCAAATGACTTGATTACTTTATCTCATCTATATTAGTCGACAACTAGATCATATCCAAGATATGTCTCTTGCATTGGCCAATGACTTGATCGACCTAATATTATTGAGAAGCTGAGTGTTATCTCGAATATCTAATCGAGGAATGAATCATATTCTTGGCTCAACTACCACCTTAATATGTATCGCAATGTACCCAATACAAGTCATGTCTTATCCTACAAGGAATTTAAGCTTAGTACAAGATCAAAGTACATTACTCTACAAACCAGGTGCGTATTGACCTCAAATCAAAGGACCTCTATCTCCCACATGTTGATAATATTCTAGACATGTATAATAAATAGTTTATCAGCAGGGTATGCCAATACTCTCCAAGAGTATTCATGTGTCCATCACTAGTAATTATTACTAGTAGTAAGTGAGACATACTACATCCTCTAAGAATGTGATGCAGACCACATGTCGACTTATAATATATCATTGATATCCATTCTCAATGATCACCAGTCTAGGCTACTTTAAGAACTATGTTCTATCATTAATATCTCACACTATCAATAACAACGTTTAGTTCAAAGGATGCACATTAATGAATACAAACAATCAAATAATAATTCAGTAATTGCAAATGCCATAAATATATTAATTTCATTAATAATACGAATTTGTTCAAGTACATCTGTCTCTAAAATGATTCTTTCTAGGACATATATACTTTCAATGTCTTCCCGAGATTTTCTTTTCTTATTAAGAGCTAACTCTTATATATGGAAGAATTACTTTAGTCATAAAAACAAGAAAAGTGTAGAAGAGTAGAGGTTGTAAAGAAATGAATTTGAAAGCGAATTATCCTTTTTATTGAGTTCTACTTTGGGGTTGGAGGGTGAAGCGATGATATTTACTCATCATTAATGTTGATAACTGATCACAGCTAAAACATAAGAAAAAAATTTGTCATTACATTTGACAGTGGACAACATAACAATCGTGTCTACTTGTACCTCCATTAGTAGTATGGTCTAAATTCAAAAATCTGTCATTTAATAGTTGTCTTTAAAGTTATTACACTATAGGTCTGTAAAGTGCCCTGCACATTTTGCTCTGTTTGCCATTTTCATATGCAAAAGGATGGTGAGTCAATCCTAACGGAGTCTATTTCCAAAATTTGCCTAGTGCTATATACAAGAAAACTATTCACAAAGTATCATATGCATGGAAAGGGAAACTGTTATTTAAGAAAAAACAAAAGCTCTTTCTACATACATAAAACACTCACAAACAAGATTCTCAATTCTACCCGAATTTGATTTGGCAGTCTTCTGCTTTCCTTGTTTAGTTCATTTTTCACTTTGAAAGTTGTTATATACGAGCCACATGACACGGTTAACCAAATTTTGCTGCCGATTAAAGGTCCATTTAAAATACAATAGCGGAAATAAAAAATAGAGATGCATCTTTCTCCGTCCGGTTAACCCTGGGGCAAGAAGATCGTTGACTATTTTTTCTTCATATCTTGAACGGGGGAAAACCATAGTGCCTTGCCAAAAACACAAAAGCTTGGCTGAAGCTTTAAGGGAGACATTCTATTTTAAGAGAAATAAAAGATTCAATACCCAACTCTCTCTCTCTCTCTGAATTTTTGGGGGAATTACATACTCGAGGGCAAAAGACGAATACTTTAGTAAGCAACCAAGCATCTTAACTGTTGAGCTATGTTATAGAGAACAGAAAAGACCGTCCAAGTGCCAGTAATACCACTAGTTCCCCTCTGCATTAGTATTAATAGTGTTATTAGAGTACAAACAACAGTTTCAAGCTTCACAAACTACAGTTGGTGCATAGGAAAAGACCCTAGAGAACATACAGTACACGTACTTATTAAAAAGGAGAATCAGCGGATAAACATAATGCTACCATCTTGTACTAGGATTTGCTAAAAACAGACTTGTCTGGAACTGGACCTTGAAGTTTTACATTCTTCACAAGCTGCTAGCAGAAGAGGCAATATCGAGATTTCATCTTACCCCAGAAAGTTTGCCAAAAGGTACCAATAACCTTAACTATATCACCAAAGGCATTGTCTATCAAGGAGCCAAAGACGCCTGTCTGCAGCACAAATAAAAAAGGAATGTATGTTTTTCTCCCCATTGACAAGTGCATCAAAAATATTAAAAGAAATATTAACCTATGTTAAATACCTTGAAGCAAGAGAACTAGAGTACTGACATTTTTTTGTTGATGCCGGTGGTGTTCAACCAGCTTGTGCGCACCTCAACTGCTACCTCTCAATAGCAATGCCGTCTTCGTAGCTACTTGTTAACTCTTCACCTTCCAACTTGCTTGGTATTATGACATACTTCTTCTTGTTGCTGCTGTTAACTTTTCACCATACACAAGATATCCATCCATGTTGTTGCTGCTGCTGTTGACTTTTCACCATATACGATACATGTTGCTGCTGCTGTTAACTTTTCACCATATACGATACAAGATATCCATCCATGTTGTTGCTCCTGCTGTTAATTTTTCACCATATACAATACAAGATATTCATCCATCATGTTGTTGCTGCTGTTAACTTTTCACCATATACAAGATATCCATCCATGTGGTCATTGCTGCTGTTAACTTGTCACCATAAACAAGATATCCAACCATGTTATTGCTACAGTTGTTGCTTTTGCTGTAACTCTTCACAGTATACAACACATCATCCATATAAGACATCCATCCATGTCATTGCTATAGCTGTTGTTGCTTTTGTTGTTAACTCATCACATTTCTTTTAAGTGATTCAACTCCCACCCATATAACAAGACATCCGTCCAATTGTGTAAATGTAATGCAAACTTTACCCATCCGATCTATTACCTTGAGCTGATCTTGAGCAATCATGACACTGTTTGAAGTGACCTCATAACTTGATAATTGTTACGATATCCATCCAGGTTACAATACAACCATTACTCACCCAGCCTAATTCTCTAGAGTGATTCAACTCTCACCCATATAAGATATATCCATCCATGTAATTGCATAATTGAAAACTATGAACCTTACTAACCTGATCTATTATCCAGAGCTGTTTTTCAGCAATCCCTGACTTTTTTCCAAGGTAAAGGTAACTTCAGCAATGACATTGTATGAACTGATCTCATAACTTGATAACTGTTGAGATATCCATCCAGGTAACAATATAATGTTCGCTCACCCAGTCTAGTTCTCTTGAGCTAATTTTTAGGACAATGACACTATAAAAAGTGACTTGAACTCTTTAAGCCACTATACAAGATATCCATCCAGGTAATTGTGTAATAGTAAAATATGTCCTCATTACTCACTCCATCTATTATCTTGAGCTGATCTTCAGCAATCATGAAATTGAATGAAGCGACCTCGTAATTTGATAACTGTTAAGATAACCATCCAGGTAATAATATAATGTGAGCCATTACTCAGTCTAATACTATTGAGCTGATATTCATTGATCATGACGCTGTATTACCTGACTCAACTCTTCACCCATATACAAGATATCCTTCCATGTAATTGTATAATTATAAATGTGAGCCTCGTTACTCACCCCATCTACTCTCTTGAGCTGATTTCCAGAAATCATGCCATTTAGTAACTGACCTCATAATTTGATAATTGTCCAGATATCCATCCAGACAACAGCATAATGCGAGCAATTAGTCGCCAGATCTAATTCTCTTGAGCTGATTTTCAACAAGATGTCAGTGTAGGAGGTGATCTCACGATTTGATAACTGACACTCTTTTAATGACCTCTTAAAATGTAACTTCCTAATGCTCTGGACAGTGACGTGAATATCATTTTTGTCACCTTTAGTGATATAATCCAGCATGAACTTCATGCTACTTGTAATTTCCAAAAATAACTTGCGTAGGATTGTTGTTGATTGTACTTGCTTAGGATTCTTGTTGATTATACTTGCTTGGGGATTCTTGTTGATTATACTTGCTCACGATTGTTGTTGGACTTATGGAATTGTTGTTGTTATTTTCTTTTAGTTAATGCCCGGAAGCGGGCATAGAAGGTCATCCAACTTGATAAAATCTCCTTCTGAAATGGCCATCAGATCCTGAGCAGAAAAAACATTGATAACAGGAGGTCCGTCGCTCTCAAGACCAATCTGCTGCATGAATCAACAACCCATATTTATGAGGCTCACTTATATCCCATAAAAAAAAAAAGGAAACATCACGACTTACTCAAACAAGCTAACATAGTTAAAGTTTGAAGGATAAGAAGTTTCTATTAGCTAACATAGCAGGCACACTTAAGGTAGACTTCTTAAGCCTACAATATAAGCACATGAATGTACAATAGAAACACTAATTCAGATTCCACTTCTAGAAAAATCAACAGAAGATATGGACAGAAGAAGATTACACAGTTCAAACATTTCACTAAGACAAGTAGGTAAATTATGAAGGCGAGCCTTGGAGTAACTGGTAAAGTTGCTGCCATGTGACCCGGAGGTCACGGGTTTAAGCTGTGGAAACCGCCTCCGACAGAAATGCAGGGGTAAGATGCGTACAATATACCCTTATGGTCCGGCCCTTCCCCGGACTCCGCGCATAGCGGAAGCTTAGTGCACCGAGCTGCCCTTTAAGTAGGTAAATTCTACAGATAAATGCGTATCTTTTATGTGTGTGTATACATGTCTATAAATTTATATCGATAACTGTGGTGTGTGCGCACATCTCTACTAATTACATGGGGTACCTGCTACCTCCCACCAACAAAGGTACCGGGTAATTTGTTCACCAAGGCTTAGACAGATGACAATAAATAACCTATTATTTTTGCCTCCGTTGAGATTTGAACCTAAGACCTCGTGGTTATCCACCCACTTCATTGACCGCTGGGCCACACCCTTGGGTGCTTGATGAGCATATATATATTAGTCACAGAAGATTCAGAAGATGAAACAACAACAAACGAAGCAATTCACCACAAAAGCTTGGCATAATAAATGAAGAAAAAAGTAACTAAGCACCTTTAAGTACTAATCAGATAAAGCTTTCTTTTTTATATACCTGCTGCGCAACATGTTCTGTAAGAGCTTGACCATCTAAGTCAGTAACTAATCCACTAGGTAACTTCGAGACATCATTCTCCTGGTCAATGGTATTTTCATCATGCACTTTAGAGTCGGTAACCGATGCAGCAGTTCCATCATATTGAATACCTACATGGCATACTTTGGCAACAGTTTCTTCACCACAGGAACTAAATACATGCTCTGACAAGTTATTTTCACCACGAGATTTGATGAATACTCGGCATAGAACAAAAGATGCCTGCACACAAGTAGAAGCATGAGACATGTTACACTGTAGCAAATATCTGATATGCAACATTACAGAGACACCTGCATATAAGAACACAGGATATCTTTTATTACAGTAGAACCACTAGATACGATGGAACACCTTTAAACAAAATCAAAATGGAGAAAACCACAAAAAATAGCTCTGTCTCTGCGTATCCTGATTCCAGAAATTCCTACCTCAGACCTCTTTTATTGTAGTAGTATTATAAATGGCATCAAGAAGATGCACGATAACAAAATTTGTGCAAAAGAGAGAGTTGCTCTATAACAGTGATGGATAAAGAGCTAACAAGTCCAAAAAATTGACATGTGAGTCAACGGGAATCGTTTGGAGTTGACTTTCCATCAAAACATATTCCTACCTCAAACTTCTCAATACGTATATGTTAAACCACAGACTAAATGCAGAGAGAGATAGGAGAGCTACCAACATAGAAGGCAGAATTTAGTCAAACTCAGGATGTGTTACTTTGATAATCTTCTTAATTAAAACATCACCAAGACTTCAGAATAATAACACAAACCCAAAAGTGGAAACAAAATAATTAGCTGCTGAAACTCAGTGATCTGTTTCAGCAATCACATCCAAAATTACATCACATAGAAGCATAGGCGCTAATTCCAAAATTGCCAAACAACATCCCTACATGGACTTATTCTATATGGTGCTTAATTCAGTTGGCGAATCATATAACACACAAGTTCATCTGACTTGCCTACTCTGTTTACTTTTGGGATTCTGGAGAAATTCGAATGTCTTACAAAGTTTTTTGTTACGATAACTAATAATGGGTGACAATCTACCTAGACTACCTAATAGTCTTTTGGCCAAGACTCTAAAATCAACTTATTTTGAAAAATGTTTTTCAAAAAAGTACTTTTGGCAAGAAACAATTTGTGTTTGGCCAATTGATTTAAAAAATACTTTTGAGCAGCAATTAGTATTTGACTAATTCAAAGGTGTAGTCAAATTGACTCTCGAAAACCAAAAAGAAAGTTTGCAACTTTTCCCGTATCAATGTTTGGTCAATAACTACATAAAAAAATACAATCTTAAAATTGGGACAGAGGGACTACTACATACTAAGTACTACATGTAGAAATACGAAAAAAGATTGTATAGAAGAATGTACCATAGGCTGACGAGTTAAGGCATACTCATACATCAACCAATTAGTCTTCACACCAGTTTTAGCACAATCCCCCAAATAAAAAACAAAACTTTTACGCGTACCCACCACAACTCTCCCTGCACCCGCACCCACCACATCCTTAACTCTACCTCTCTTCTTCCAGTACCCACCACCACCTCTCCTCTTCCCTCCCTTCAAAACCCTAGCAACGAAACAAAACCAGTGCCTTTTCCGGCCTCCACGTCCGTATATAAAACAGGCTGAATCGGGTAAGTTAAATGGGTCGAAATTGTATAGATCGATTTCTTTAATTAGGTTAAATTCAAAGTGATCGGAGCCGTTCTTTGGAGATAAATAGTAGGAAATGAGTTGTTGATCGGAAGGGTAAAATCGGGCACCGGGAGGAAGTGAAAACGACGTCGTATCTCCCATAATAGGAGACACCGAGTTCTAAAGTAATCTGAGACTGAGTGTTATGAATTGAAGTAGTAGAGGACAGGACAGTGTTGGGGCCGAAAATTAGACAAGGCGTGGCCGTGAAGTTTTTACAGGGATTTTATAGTGTCACACTGCTGTGTACGTACTGCTTTGCATAGAACTCGAATATATTTAACTTTATATTGTGTATAGTCAATTTCTGCGGAAAACGATTCCTAATAAGACTACTGTGATTTGTTATGTTCATTAAAGGGAATTTAGTTGTTTTGTAATCTTCTTAATTTCAGTTTGTTATGTTCATTAAAGGGAATTTAGTTGTTTTGTAATCTTCTTAATTTCAGTTATATTTACCAAATTATTCAAGTTGTACCATAATTTGTCTATCCATTCGTAAAGGTAGTTTTTTTGCGATGATGCAGGGGTTATCTAGATATGGTAAAATTATATTCTTTCTAATTTTAACTTTAAAGTACACTAAAAATGAAATAAAATATTATCCAAACATCTAATTCGTTTCATAATAAGTGATGCACATCCCTTAAAAAATTGCTTACTTTTAGTAAACCATGAGTTTTTTACTAACTTAATGTCTAGAAAAAGAATTACTTAACGATTGTTGATTATATAAATAAGAATAATTTTAAAAAAATAACGTCACTTTCTTTTTGAATTCTAAAGCGCCACTTATTACGAAACAGAGGAAGTAATTAGTATAACATTGTTAAATTTTGAGATCAAATCCGCGAATCCCAATAAAGACAACACCACATGAATTCTTCTGGTCTACTATTAAATTTGTAAGAATTTGTTGGGTTCGTAAGTACATCGAAAGTTTACAATTTTTACTTACCCAACAACATTACTGGCATGACTTATACGATAATCACCTTTATATTCAAATTAAAACATAATAAAAGATCTTACCGATTTTCCAGCGAAAGATTCACTACTAAAGTATTCACGCGAATTGAATCCTCGATTGCAAGTTCCAACTCCAGTGTATTTTCTTTGCAAGAAAGCTAGAAAATCTTACTTCAGGAACTGAGAAATTATTTTTGTAAATTAATAATTATGAGGTATGTGTTGTATATATAGGAGTTCAGGACAAAACCTAAACAGGAAGACCTGAGCTCATATTAATATTCAGTGGACCAGCTCACATGCCATAGTGGACGACCAAGCTTAGGATTATGGGCCAGTAATTTCTGACCCTATTGCTTCCTTGTATTTGCCCGAGTATCATATAATATATCCAACACATTTAATTAAATCTGAAATCCAATTCGACTTAATTAAATAATTTCTATCAAATAGAAATATTCCATAATTATTATAAATTAAATACTTCGATTCTCAATCGAAATATTTAATATTTTCTCAATACACTCTTAGATCGAAGAAAAAATCGCATATAGTGTGACCCTATAGGCCTTCACATATCGACATTAAATCTAATTAAGGTTCATACGAAACTCCTAGACTGCATCGTATGACGAACTCAATATGTGAAACACGTTTACATAAATCCAGCAAACTTAACCTTTATGCAGAACTATAAATTCCTTTCATTCGCGACATAGTCGATTAAGCTTAGGATTTGACAAGTGTCTATCCAATGGCTCAATCACTTTATCTCACATTATTAGTTGACAACTAGACCATATTCTAATATGTCTCTTGCAATGACCAGTGACTTTAGTCAACCTAATAACATTGAAAAGTTGAGTGTTCTCTCAAATTTCTAATCGAGGAATGAATCCTATTCTTGGATCAACTACCAATTTGATTTACATCTTGATGCACCCAACACAAGCCGTATCTTATCCAAAAGGAATTTAAACTTAGAACTTGGTCAAAGTACATCATTCTGTAAACAAGGTGCGTATTGACCTCAAGTCAAATGACATTTATGTTTCACACGCCGATAACACTATAGACATGTATAACAAATAGTTTATCGGCAGGGTATATCAATACTTCTCCAAAGTATCCATGTGTCCATTGTTGACACCCAATTTTGACCCTCCCGTCCAGACAGTAGCTATAAAATTACACTAATTTTACAAAATAATTTTTTATGATTTTTTATAATAAAATGCAACAATAATACATTAATACATGCGTAAACAAGTAATTTAATAATGGCACCGCGTCTTACGTAGAAATTAAGCACACCTTGAGTCTCACGTCCGCATTCGTCCTTTAATAACAAGCAATTTTATTAATATCAGTCGTAATTTAAGCCCTATTTCCATTAGTTAAAACTCAAACAATTCTTAATAATAAATAAATAAATACATAAAATAAATAATTTGACAATGACATCGTGTTAAATAGAATATTCACATTTTTACTAATAGCAAGACAATTTCATAATTCGTAATTTAAAATAATTTAATCTAATACATGCGTTTTAATAATAGCGTCGCATTTATAAAAACATTAAGCAGTCCTTAAATGTTATATCTGCATGTAGCATTTAAATAACTCAATTTCAATTTAACTTCGCAAAATACGCATAAATAAGTTTTAATAACGACACCGCGTTATAAAATATTAAACACTAATTAAATAGCACACCCGCATTTATTATTGTAATAGTTTTAAAACTCAAAATTAGATTAATAAAGCACCTAAATAATTTAACCACAATCTAAATAACTTACCACTAATTAAATACCTAATACTTAAATTAACTCCTAAAACTAATAACCCAATTAAATACACCTAAAATCTAAATTCTACCCAACCCAAGAACTAAATTAGCAGCCCAAATGCCCTTGCGTCTGACCCAAGTCCAAATCCTCTCACCAACCCGCGACCCATAAACCATTTCATCTTATACACAACCCCAAGCCCACGCTCATCTTCTGATCTTCCCCATCTTCAAAACGCAGAAAAAGAAACCTAAACCTAAAAAATGCAATCGCCGCCAACACTCCTCCATTCTCGCCCTCGTCCATTCGCCTTCCGCCGTACTCACTACGATCGCCATTCCATACAACTTTCCATAGCAAGAACCATTTCAAAATCGTGACCCAAATCGCGAAAATCAGGGTTTACCATAACCGAAATCGTCCTCAAAATAGATCCAGTACCTACCATAACTGAAGGCATACTAAATCAATATGAAAATCAACACAAATCTCGTTCAAAGAATCGGATGGAATCAATACACGAATCGCACATTGATTACTTACCAACATTAGAACCCAAATAGTGGCCATATAAACGAGCCTATTTCACACATGCAAGCGGAGAGGGGGACTGGACGGGAAAGATCCGGAGTTTTCACAGAGGAATCCCCTTCAAAATCAAGAGTTCTACCTCGAAATAAACCCCTTAAAATCAGAAAGTCAGCAGTCAAAGGGGGAAATAGGCATCAATCAGGAAATGAGTGAGCCTTTAAACAATAAAAAACCAGTAGAAAAGCATCGAAAAATCAGTCTCAAGAAAAAGACTCAATCAGTAAGCAATCGAGAAACTGTAGAAAATAATCAAGCAAGAATTATCAAGTAAGTCTCGCACCACTCTTTTAAACGCATCGCAATGGATCCCGAGTGAATCGACGACTTGATACGCTGCCTCGGTTCGTTGTCCGGAGAAGGTAAACTCAAATTCCTCTCGGTTTGGCTTGCTTTCTGTGTTTTTGTGTGTTTTATCGTTGAATAATTCAGCTATTCATGTTGTTGTGTTCTTAAAAGTTTAAACATCATGTTGAATCTGTTTGAATTACCGAATTTATCATTTGAAGATAGTAATGGAGTGTGAATGCTTTGTTTGGCTTAATTCTCTGAAACTAGTATGCTCTAGATACGACGACGACTATAGAATAATAATTTTATTAACCGAATTCATATGGGGGAATACATATCGCCTCACCCTATTCTATAAGTTGGTTAGTGTGAAGCATGAAATGTGTTTGAATAGGTATATCGACAGATCATTAGCTTCGTCTTGCTGTTACTATCCAGCATTGCTTGTTAAGATGTAAAGTTATTTCGGAGTCTATCCCTATTCAACATAAACACCCCTGCATAGTTACAGTTTTCCCTGAAATGGTTATTAAGTCGTCTTTGTGTGTCCCCATCTCTTCAAAATATTGTTCCCCAGAAGGCCCGTTTCGCCTCGTTGTAGCTTTACTGCTTATCTCGAGTGCCCTGACTATTTCACACCTCCTGATATATCCCAATGGGTTCCATTGCCCACCCCGTCTCTATCTCGAAGCGTCGCCTAAATATTTATGTTGAGGAAAATGTCTTTCTTTTTATAAAACAAGTTCGTTTATGTTCTGTTCGAGTATGGCTCAATCTCCTGGTTACTCATCTATCGTTCTGTTTCTATCTCAGAAATATGCACTCTGTTATCAGGTTATAGATGTCATCATACCTTGTATGCATCATTCACTTGCGTGCCTTGAACCATATTAAGATGAACCATGATGTACCTTATATAAGCTAAGATTGTATGCTTGCTTCCATGCGTGAATGGTTAAATAATATTGTATGACAGGGCTTAGCATGATTCTTGTGACATATTTGTTTGACATTAAACTGAGCAGGGCTCATTTAGACCATGTTTTATGATTTTAAGAAGTTATTCACCTATGGTTAATGTCTCATTTCTGTTCTCCTGTTGGGTCATTCAATCTCAGCATTAGGATAAAGAGGAAATTCTGAGTAGGAGAGTTATTAAAACCTTTATAATTTTATAGGTTTATGTGGGCGGTAGGTTAAATGGGTCCATTGTGCCTCTGAAATGATACTTGTCTTCTTAAGTTAGAATGTATAGGTTTGGGGCCAGTTCTTTGTTTCTGCTTGCTGTTTGGTATCCTAAGATTGGTTGAATAATGTTGGGCTTTATTTGGGAGCAGTAAGTCCAGTCCAGACCGATATGGTATAAAAAAAAACGAAAAATTAAATATGCACGTGCAAATGTATATGAAGCATCTTATTTATTTGTGTTGTCGATAAGTTTTGGACATTTAACTAATCCTTTTCTTTCCTCATCTTTTTTTTACATGACATGCATCGGAGCAAAAATGAAGAGTCTCATGGCGAAACTCATCACAAGCTACAGCGAACGAAGACCCGCATCTTATGTGCTTCATCCTCTCCGCGTCACAAACTCCAAACCATAGGCGAGATGGCCTCGCCGTTTCTTCGAGTCATTATTAATTCATATCCTCACCCTATTATTTGTTGTAATTATTTGTCTAACATTACGCTACTAGTAGTACACTTAGAATAATTAAACTTTGGGCTGCCATTAGAAAAATAGTTTGACGCTAGAAATTCACTCTCCTTAAATTAATTATTCTTATGACTAGTTATGCATCGCCTAAGCCATACTAAAATGATATAAATATTCATGTAGCTAAAGTGCCACTCGCTATCAAGTCCTTAGCATAATAAATTAATTTCTTCATAAACTCTCACTAACATTCATAATAAAAAATTATTTTGTTAGCCTTTACATAATAGATATTTTACATCTTATTTTATAAGTACATATTTCGTCATAATAAGATTTTGCATTATTACAACACATGTATCTTATCTAATACGTCATAAATGCATAAATCATCTTTGCACATATAATAATACATATTTTAGCTAGAACTAGCTTTATATATTTTAAAACAAATCTCGCATTTTTATGCTAGCAAAAATACTTCCTATATTTTTTTTACTTAAATACTTTTCAAGACATGTATTGCATCTTAGCATAATAATTACCCTAGGTTTGAACGGACAACCGCAAGTTAGCGGATCCTTTAGGGTGCCTAACCCCTTCCCTTTAGGATAATAAGAAGCTCTTACCCAGAATCTCATTAAGTTTAGCAGACCATAAAGAATGGAGTTAATGTTTACTTTAAACTAGTTAACATTTAGGTGTCCTAATTCACCCAAAATAATTAGGTGGCGACTCCGCGAACCCTTTAGAACCTTTTAAGCACCCTTTTAACATTTAGCATTTTATTATTTATTTTCTAACATTTTTACCAAACAGGAGTTTCGCTAATAATGTCGCGGTCGGAAAATGGCGTGACATCCATCACGAGTAACCATTACTCGTAGCTGTGAGACATACTACATTCTTCAAGAATGTGATGCAGACTACATGTCGACTTATAGTATATCATCATATTTCATTCTCGATGATCATTAATCGAGACTATTTTGAGAGTTACGTTTTATCATTAATATCTCATTCTATTAATGACAACGTAAGCTCAAGGGATGCACATATATGAATAATTACAAACAATTAAATAATACTTCAATAATTACAAATATCATAAATTTGAATCTCAATAATAATACAAATGTGTTTAAATATATTTTATCTCTATATATTAAAAATTATATCTAGAACATATATATACTTTCAAAGTTACGGTGGACATAGATGTCCGTTACATATGCAACGTGAGAAGTGAGGTGCATGTTACAGTTATTCTCTTTAAACATATTACGGAAAGATAGGAGCTTTCATTCGTTTTACCAAAGTTTTTGGAACATGAATATGTGTCAGTGGCGGATCCAGACAACATTTTGTGGTGGTGCAAACATCAAAAAAAAAATCGAGGCAATGCGGGTAGAGTACAATACGACGTCGTTTTGTGGCTATTGACAACAAAACGACGTCGTTTTGTATATAAAAAAATAAAATAAAAACAAATCTAAAAATTCTGGTGGGGAGTACAAAACGACGTCGTTTTGTATTTAATTTTTTTTTTTTGGAAATCCTGGTGGTGCTACAGTGGATCCGCCACTGCGTCGTTGTCGCCGGATGCAAATCCAAGATCTGAACTCGATGGATTCAACATTTAGGGTTCTTGAAATCGAGGCAATGCGGGTAGAGATGTTTGAAGAACCCACCTCTAAATGAGACTTCACAAAATCTTTTTGAAGGGTTCTTGAGTTAGTAAATTTTCAATCCCAGAGGATTCACCAAGAAGGAACCAGAAATTCTACTGTTGACACTTTTTAAAATTGGAATAAAGGGAAAACATGTTAGGGAACATTAATTTCTTCTGAATAACTGAATTTTGAATAACATCACGATACGCCATCGTGCTACTATCCTCAATTAGCGCAGAAAGACTCTCTAGTGCTTTGTATATATATGTTCCTCTAGGGTTACATCTGTCATTTGAAACAAACTGTGCAATACAACCATTTATCTCAATCCAACTACATGCCAATTCTTTCTTCATATCATTCCTTTTAAGTAGTGCTCTCACACGAGCTGCATCTTTCCACATTCCTCTTGCAGAATACATATTTGATAAAAGTACACACATTCCAATATTAGTAGGCTGAAGGCTTAGAAGTTTCTAAGGCTGAAGGCTTAGAATGTGAAGGCTTAAAAGTACACACATTCCACATTTCTGAGCATTTGATTCTTCTCTTCGATCATCGTTTTGTCAACTTTTGCAAAAAGTTTCACTTTAGATGCATTAGGTGCTGTAGAGTTGCAATTTTCGTTGTCATTTTGAACTTAAGGGATTCACATTCTACAGGTCTATCGACTTCTACATATCATTTGGTTTCCTTCCTTCTGGTGTTGCTTTCGTTTTTGTTTTCAACACTGTTTTCTGTTTCTTCGATATGTGGCAAGACTGAAAATTGGAACAAATGTTTAGAGACAACAAAAATGGTCTGTTATGTTCCCGTCATATCTAACAAATACAGTTCGATAAAATATTTGACGGAGATTAAAAGTGTTAAGTTAACTTTGACAGACTTTAAGGACCAAAACTGTTAAGTGCATACTTAAGGAGGCTCCAATGAAGAAATTGATCAGTGAAGAATTAACTAAAAGATCAAACACGTGACAATGCACCGATAGGCCAGGGCGTTGCCTGTCTGGTCTGCATCGTTATCCGTAGATACAAAGCCATCAAGAAAAAAGGCAATGAGATGAAAGAAAGTAATCGGCCTCCCAAAAGGAACAGTTGAGAAATGTTTCCCGAGACAAAAATTTATGATTCCTTTGTACCGAGTAATAGCCAAGTTCAACAAACCTAAACCGAGAACATCCACGGAAGAGGAACTACAAAAGTTTAAGAAAGAGTTTGAAGCATACCAAGCAAAGAGTTCGAATGCTCAAAGTTTGTTGAACTTGGCACCAATACGTATCAACGGCCGCACAACGACACTGAACAAAGAAAAAGTGGTTCTTTCGCAAACTCAATGAGAAAGACAAGCACGAGAGATCTGTAGAGCTTAAAGCACATGCTGCAACAGAAAATCCACACGAAAGAGGTAATTCGAAGCTTCAGAAAAATAAAAATAAAATTCTTGCATGTTGGAAGACTAATTCAAAGTTGTACTAGGAAACTTAATTTGTTTAGATCATTCAGAGATTTATGAGATTCTGAATAAAATATTTTCCCTTCATTCCAGCTGCACAATATAAGACTAATCGTGCGAGGAACATGTATTTCGAAACAATAAAGCCAGCTTATCATATCAAGTACATGGAAAATCTCATTGCAAGTGTTTACCAACCAAATGTTCTAATATAATAACAAAACCTCCAGAAAGTTAAACAGCATTGTTCCAAAGACATAAAATTCAAAGAAGCAACAGCGAAGAGACAAAGAGGTGATGGGAGAAATAAAGAGATAATACCTGCTTATTTGTTGGGTTTCGTCCCCAAGAAAGGCGTACTGTTTGTTTGCCAATAGCAGTTCCATTCAACTTCTGTAAGGCTTCCCCTGCATCATTCCTGCCACAACAAATTATATAGATTTGTTATGAACATTTGTTGTCTAATAAGATGCCTAACGACATGAAAAAATCACAACTGACGAACTACCTTTACAAAGAAAATCGTGTAGAGTCCATTTGTTGAAAATGTTCCATAATAACATCATTGCTAATAGTCTTTAGTACATCTCTTTCAATAAAAGTTACAAGTCGATCATTTAACCATTGATCGCCCATCTTATTACATAGTTCCCGTTTCACATACTTCATAGCTGAAAAAACTCGTTCAACACTTGCAGTTGCTACGGGCAAAATCAAAGCTAACTTCAGAAGCAAATACACCACGGGATATGTTTCACTTTTACCTGTTTGCACAAGAAGTTTACAAAGATCTGGAAGTCCTCTCAACTTAGAAAATAATGGGTTAGTTCGAACATCTTCAATATAATTTTGTATCTGGTTGCGCATAATCACTTCAGGAAAGTTCACAAAATCATCTGGATATAATTCCACCATTCTCAACAATCTAGATCTGTCAAATGCTGCAAATGATTTTAACGGACTCAAACATGCAACACAATGTAAAAGCTCGGTGTTCTGCACATCAAACCTAGCATTCAACTCTTGCATTTGCAAATCTAAAATACTAAACAAACAATCACGCTTATAATAATGAATATTTGAAAGATTCGATTGTCGTCTAGATTTCTTTCCTTGGACATATGGTGCATCCATATCCGGCACATCAAATTCATGCTTATAACAAACTTCCATAACCTTGGACAAAAGTTCTTCCCAACCATCATCCCTCAACTCTTGAAGTCGTCTCGCAAGAGTGACAAGTTGTAGTGCATTCAAGAGATCTTGATCACATTTTTGTAGAGATGTATTCAAATCTTGGGTGATCCCTAAAACCTCAACCATTAAATACAGCATGAACACAAAGTCAAAAGATTGAAGCAAATCTAACATAGTTATAGCCTCACCATATCTTTCAAAAAACTATCACTCCCCACTTCTTCAAGTACCCCAAGCACAGGGCCATACAAAGTCATCAAACTATTAAGAGTATTAAAATGAGACCCCCAACGAGTATCACATGCTCTAACAATAGACGATTCTTGATTCAATCATCTACCAGTTTGTATCAATCCCTCTTCAAGTATATTGGCATAATGCATCTTTTGTTTGCCTCGAAGTAGTTCCATTCTTTTGTTGGATGAACGAATCAAATTAACAAGTGAATTTACCTTACCAAAAAAAGGCACTAACACCAACATGACGTTTAGAACAAGCAACAAGTGACAACTGAAGTTGATGGGCAAAACAATGCACGTAATAAGCAGCAGGGGTCTCATTTTGAATTAAAGTTTTCAACCCACCAAAACGACCACTCATATTGCTTGCACCATCGTATCCTTGTCCTCGTATACTTGATATACTCAACTTGTGAATGCCAAGTAAATTTTGTAGTGCCTCTTTCAGTGAACTTGCACTTGTTTCTTTAACATTGCATAATGCCTAAAAATCTTTCCATAACAAGCCCTTCCTTGTCAACATAACGCACAACAACAACCATTTGTTCTTTTCCCGAACAATCACCAGATTCATCAATTAACACACCAAACACATCATCCCCAATATCGTCAACAATTTGCTTAGTTATAACATAAGCACAAGCTGCAGTAAGACTCTTTTGAACCAGAGGGGAAGTCATATTGTTATTTCTTGGAGCACAATTTAATAAATGACATAAATCTTGATTACATTCCTTTAAAAGATTGATCGTTTCAAGAAAATGACCCTTATATGAAGAACTTGGTGGGCCGCCTCGCAAAAGATATTTTGTAGCGATAAGTGACGTATTCAAACAAACTTTATAGTCAATATTCTTTTGAACATTCTGCTTTGTTAATGCAGCCATAATACTTTGTTTGGGGTTCAATAAATCACGACCTTTATACACACAATCTCCATGTTCACCATTACTACAATTGGCAGGCCTACTAATTCTTATCGAATTATTCCAATCATCAAAACCTATTCCAACAAAGGCTTCACCACCATAGTTTGCTACATTTTTAAACAGATAGCATGGTAAACAATACACTGCATTTTTGGATTCACTATACTCAAGCCAATCATACTCATCAAACCATTTCACACAAAATCGACGTCTAACACTATTATATTGTGTCCAAGGGAATATAAAATTGCGAGGTTGGTGAGCACCTTTGATTAAATAAGCTTTCCTAACCTCATTTTGAATATCTGGATAATAGTCTGAAATTCGTTTCCTACGTGCAGGATCTGCTTGCAATGTATCAAAGTCAACATATTTTTGTCTTTCATTAGCATAATCTGATACATCAATTCGAGCTTCGGATGGTTTTTGATCTATCACCGGTGGTTCTTGATTTAACACTAGTTCTTGATTACCCAAAATACTAGTATTTGCTTTATATTTAGGACGCTTTTCATAATAGCGTTGCATCCTAATTTCCTAACAAATAAAATTAATTCCATTTAGAAGCAGAAAGGAAATAAATGTAAAACAAATAAATTTAACAACGACCGGAAATCAAAATAAGTTCTTTACCAATCTTGAAGTTTTAATCGCACGAGTAAAGCTTTTTCAACACTTGACTTTGAAATTATCGATATAACTAATAAGCCTCCACAGAATGAATAAAAAGGAGACGATTTAAGCACGTCATTTGGGTAAGAAACTAAGAATCACTACTTGTTTTTGGGTAAGAATCGCTACTTGCTGTAATGAATCACTACTTGCTGAGTTGCTGTAATGAATCACTAGTCTCTACTTGCTGCTAAAAAATAAAAATAAAAGTAATATAGATATAGATTCATTTTACTTACTAGATTTCTGATGAAGTTCTTCCACTGACAGATGTTTTCAAGAATCCAAAGTGCTTCCCTAAAACAGATTTACCCTGAAATGAAATAAAGAATAACACATTCTCATTGTTAATTCTAAACTTAATAAAAAATACATCAGAACATATAATCCAAGAATGAAAATAAAATAATAAAAAGAAGAAGAAACCTTTGAATGTGTTTCAGAGAAGCCAGTTACAATCTCCATGGAATTTCTATCATTATAAGAATGAATCGCTACTTTTGATTTTGGGTTGGGTAAGAATGATTGAATGAATCCAGCAGTCAATCGCTACATTTGGTTTTGGGTAGTGTAAGAACTAAGAAACTAAGAATGAATCTTATTCTGTATTCTGTAAATGACTAAATGGTAATGACTAATGAATAATAAGGCGGAGAGGACGAAACGACGTAGTTTTATCTTCAACAAAACGACGTCGTTTTGCATTTTATCAAAACGCAGGGCCAACACCAAAACGACGTCGTTTTGTGGAAAAAAAAAAAAAACTGGTGGTGCAACTTGGTTACTGTAGTTCCGCCACTGATATGTGTTAGCCAATATAGAAGTACTCCTTTAAAAGATTTTTATTTTTGCAAATATCATTGGATTATTGAAGAGGTTAATGCCAAGTGGCAAGAAGTAAGATCCTCCCTAGACAAGTGTCCTTTCACCATGACAAGTGTTTCTATGCAGAAATGACAAGTGTCTTACATGTACATCTCCTATTTGCTAACCCTCACCTCTCCAAAACGTCACATGCCTTCTATAAAAAATTAAAAACTGGTCTAAGTAGTGTCTTCATATTGGATATCAATAATTAGAGAATTATTCCTCTGTAATAATCCTTTTTTTAATTTTCTGATTTTGTTATTTAAATTTTATCGTTCCTTTTGAGAAAACTTATTTAATTATGAATAAATATTTTATATTGTTGGAGATAATTCCCCTGCTCATACACTCTCTTAGCAAGTTATTCATTTAAAAAAAAAATGTCCGTTGGAAGACTTCTCCTCAATTTTTATTTTTCAATGGAACTTCAATTACTAACATGTTTCCTGTGTATGTGCACTTATGAAGACAGGTTAGCGATTGACACAAGATTTTAGTGAGACAAATAGGAAATTCTGGGTTTGAAGGAAGAATATGTTAATTAAAAGGTTAATTGCATTTCCAATGATGTGATAGTTCTTTATTGTTTTCCCTGTTTCCTTTCCATTCTATTTTTGATGTCCAACCTTATACTTCCTCCCGTTCACTTTTACTTATACATTATTAACTTTGCACACTTTTAAGAAATAATAAGAAATGCATAATTTATTATGATACCTATATTAATTGGTTCATAACCTTATACTTCCTCCCATTCACTTTTACTTATACATTATTAACTTTGCACACTCTTAAGAAATAATAAATGAAATGCATAATTTATTATGATACCTATATTAATTGGTTCATAATTTTAATGAACTTGAAAATTGTTTTGAAATGAATAATTAATACTATGGATAAAATAAAAATAAAAAATTATTTTTCTCTTGATATATTAAAGTGGACAAATAAAAGTGAAAATCTATTTTTAATATAGTGGACAAGTAAAAGTGAATGAGGGGAGTATTAATTGTCAATTAATTACAATATTAATGTCCCTTTACAACGGGTCAGCCAAATAGTAGTTGGTAAGTGGCAAGGTGATTGGGGTACAATTACCCCTACGTCGCGGGTTCGAACCCGTGTGGTGACAATACTTTGCTGAAATATTGCAAGAGTTGTTGCTGGGTTTGTGTCCCGTTGGTCCTCTCCCTTGAAGGACTGTCACTTGCGCATATCCCTCAATTTACATCTCACCTAGCTAAGAGACCTCTGATACATGTGGAAGATTTCGCTTTCGGGACTTTCCCCTCGTCAAAGTTAAAGAACCTCAAGTGTCATGTACTTGTTGGGCTATTCCAGTCCAGGTTATTCAAATTAAAGAGATTAGTTAGATTGAGTGAAGTAAAAAGAAGTCATCTGACTCATGTCCAGGCCCCGATAGATTTGGATTGAACTTTTCGACTACAGCTAGTTCATCAAATGATGTATACATGATTCGGACCTGAGTGTGAGGGCTCCGATCCACCTATTTTGGAAAAATGGAAGTACAGGATGTATATTTTGGATAACAAATAGTAGTAACTAAAAGTCAACTTCGAAGACCAGCTTCTCTCAAAGACATTCAACTTTGGACAAAAATAGCTAATAAAACAATAGGAGTAACATAAAGAGGAAACAATAAGTGTTAGGAAGTTTCTCTAGGTCAAAATTTCACCAACCATGATAACTGAGAACAAACAAAGCAATTTTCTTCTGACTTCTTTTGTTAGTTAAGTGTATTGGCAAATACTATCAAAGGATGTGTTAAAGCGAATGAAGTTGTTCCTTTCTTAATTAGAGATCTCAATTTTAAATTGTGTATGAGAGAGAGCTTGAGGTCTCTACACGCGAATTCGGATTATCAAATGCGACAAGACACTGAATGGAAAAAAATAGTGTACTTGACAAGAATTTTTTTTATTCGTAATTAGAGCTCATACTAATTTAATATGTATTTTGATATACATTTAAATCACTAAATTATAATTAATTAGTACATATTCCTGCATCAGTTATCACTTAATCAACATGTTAATATAATTTGATGCAAAACATTGAACGTCGGTATCTTTTATTCCCTTCTCTCAATTTAAGTGTTTTTTTGTCTATCCCAACAAGAGAGTCTATTTTTATATTTAGTAAGTTTTTCAATTTCAAGACAAATTTAAGATTACAAGATTTAAAAGACACTATACATTTTTAATTTAAGATCACAAGATTCAAAAGTCTTCCTTTATTTCTTAAATTTCGTGTCAAGTCAAAATAAAACATTTGGGACTGAGGGAACAACTTTTTTCTTTAAAACAACAAAAAAGTGTACATATTGGATTATTTAAGGAGCATAACAAATTTTGATTGGTATCTTGCTTCAACTCCTTGAAGTGAAGCCATTTCCGATTTAGCTCGTTTATAAAACAAATTAATCCCGATAATTTGGATCATACTTGCAAATCTGATTCAGAAAGTAAGATCCACTTTGGAAAATCCGTGAAGCTTCGTTCTATATTGGTTATAGTTGATGTAGTTTGGTGATAATATTTGAGTAAAGAACTACACTTTCTAATCGTTGACATGTCATAAACCGTTTAAACTAGTAGTAGTAGTATGTTTTACCATGAACAAAGTTATTTTACCAACAAGAATTGCGCTTGCGATACTAAGTATTTCTTTATTCTTATTCAGAGGTTTGAGGTTCGAGTTTAAGTATAGAATAGTTTTTGTTAAAAAGTATTTTATCCTTTAATTGTGAGTCAAAATTTAATTGAGCCTCAATATCGATAGTAGTTGACACCGAGGGAGTGAGAAACAAAAAAAAAAAAACAAAATTTTATTTTATATCTTGAACAAATCAAACCCCCAAAGTCAAACTGATCAACATTGACCATACATCAATTTAGAAAAGCAAAAATTCCCCAACTACAACACCACCTAATTAACTTGACAAACTATCCATGAACTCCTTATCAGATTCAAGAGAAGCCATGAAATCAGGTAAAAGGCAAACTTCCAAATCCATGCTACCATCACCTTCAATCCCTTCATACAAAGTAACTTTCCCATCAAACTTATGTGCATATCCACTTCTAAGTGCCACTCCTTTTCCCAACCCAAATTCATTCCCATACATATCAAATCTTGGTGAACTCCCCATCATAACACTAAAAGGATCAAAAAATCCCCTTAATTGATAAACCATACCACTTTCCAATTTCTCAACCCATTCACGAATTTCCTTATCCTTATGATTAACCACAGCTTGATGCATTTTCCAAGCTGCCCAACCAAGATCATTATCAAGAAGTTCACTCACTGAGGCAATTCCTCTAACCGTTTGTATGCAATTCCCGAAATAGTATTCTGGCAATGGTGGCTCTAGTCTTGCTCTATTATTAATAGCCATTCTACAACTTGTCATTTGATCACATGGGAATTTTCTAACCCTTGTTATACACCTCCACATATGAGCTGACAAAGCTTGTAAAGATGAAATCTTGGTAGTGTTACATTCTTGATTAGCTTTTGCTTTGAGTTTCTTTAAAGACTTTGTTGAAAAATGGAAAAATCTTTCAGTCATATGCGGGGCTTCATATCTACTAATAAATTGGTCATGATGAGTATAAGGTAGATTAATAAATGGCCCTTTCCCTTCTGGGAACCAATGGTTAAAAATAGGTAATTTAGAAATGGGATTAATTATGCTTTGTTTTTGTTTAAATACTTGAGCAAATGAGTTGAAAAAATGCCAAAAAGAAGAACCATCAGCTACAGCATGATTAATTGAGCAACCAATAAAAACCCCATCAATCAATTCAGTAACTTGAATAGTTAACAAAGATAATTCATGACCATCATGGTTAATAGCTCTATCATGATCAAAAAATGATTGGACAACTAAAGGCACATCTTTTGGATTAAGTATATCAGAAATTGTTAAATCAAGATTAGCATGGATAAATCTTGCACCAGGGCTATTAATACAGTCAATAAAGACGGTGTAAATAAGGGGATTTTCTTGTTTAAGTGTGGAAAGACGACCAGCTAAAGGGTAAAAATGGATTAGGGTGATTGAGAGGGATTCTTTAAGGTTTTGTAATAGAGGGTCAAGTTGAAAAGATGAAGGCTTAGTGAAAAGGAGACCTTTTTGGATGTATTGTACTGAAAGCATGGCTAAATCCCATGATGAGAGATAAACAGGCTTTTTAGATTCTTCTGGATAGTAAAGTGGCTTGATGAAACAATCTGAGATGTGTTGAACAATTGGTGAAGAAGCCATTTTTTGGTTCTTTACTTGCTATTATTGTGGTATGAAGATTGAGTTTTTATAGAGCATTTAAAGCTTAGTCCTACTTCTACCTACCAATTACCATCTCACCAACCTTTTAATTAAGTGGTTTGGGGTGGAGGGTTTTCTTGGGAAATATGATTTTTTTAAGATAAAATATTAGAGAATATGACAAAAATGGTCCCCTTTGTTTGGGGTTGACTTCAGAATGATTCCATAAATTTATTATGAACCAGTTTTGATTTTTTAAATTTGTCAAGTGAGTTTGATCTCCATTATATATTTGACAAACTCTAGTTGTAATATTTAACATGAACTCTGATTGTTTGTTTAACTTAACTCACATTTCGAGGTGCGGTTTTAAATATTTCTGCTATTTTCAATCTCTTTTTGGAGCGAGACCAAAGATGCTCATTAACAAATTTAGAAGAACAAATCTGTTCAAAAGTATATTTAATGGATAAATTTGAACCTATCCCAAACATAAGTAACATGAATAGATGCACTATAACAAAAAAACCTACGGTGACGTCAAAAACTGTCATCGGAGGGGATGTATAACGATTTTTGTAAGTGTCATTGTAGTTAGTATCACGAATAGATGACAGTTTAAATGACTGTCACACAATATGTGACAGACATAAACCGTCACAGATTTGCTCGTTGACTTTGACTATTCCCGCTTTAAAAAAAAATCCCGGGTATTTAAAAAAATTGGCGGTAAAATATTAGAATTTATTAATTTAATATATATTTTTTGCAGTAAATTTTTAAATAAATTTGAATTTTAATTAATTAATTTTTAAATTTTTCAATAATAGTTAAATTGGAGAGAAAATAGCATATTGTAACTAAAATGTAACTAATTAATCAAATCATTTTAATACACATTATTGAAACATTTACGAATTGTTTTACAAAACAAAATGTTCTCAAATGTAAATCAAGACACCAGTACACTGTATTGTCAATATGCAACTTGACAGAAAATTCAGAATACCAATTGATGTCAATTGATGCAACATACATCTGACTCTACTAGGGACTCTAATATTACAAACAACAATAATAGTCTTAGTCATACTCTTCAAGGTGTTGCTTGTTGATCGGTGTATTTTATATACACTTTTTGAGTCATTTTTAGTTAGTCTTTTGCCCATTTTTGTACAAATATGTGTCGTCTTAGGATATATTTTCTTTCTTTTCAGTCATAATGGTTTAAAGTGGAACATTGGCGAAAATGAGCGAAAAGAGGGCAGAAACAGAGGTTCCAGAGCTCAAAAAGCTAGAAAGTTGGCGACCCGGGCGAGAAACAGGGCGGCGCCGCGACGCCTCCAACCAGCAGCATCAGAGCGCCACGGCGCCCAAAGTACAGAGAGCCGCAGGAGTTTCGGCGCCGCGGCGCCAATTGCAGGGCCGAGGCGGAAATTCTGCCAAATCCGAATGGGAATGAGCCAAGGCCAAGAAGGAAAAGTTTGAGAACGTTTTTGAGGCTATAAAAAGGACCTTCCTAGGTCAGAATAGGGGTTCCCACTTTTGAAAATTCATCACAAGTTGGAGATCAAGATTGAAGACTACTTTTGTGTAATTTCTTTGTTCTGTATTTTATTTCTTTTTAGTTTATGTTGGATATTAGTTTAGTTCTTGACATGAATATGGCTAGGAACTAACTTAATTTAGGGTTTTCCATATCGAATCACTTGAAACTCATTCTTATGAATTAATGCATGTTTTGGTTTCTTCTTATTATTATTGAGATTTATTCAATATTTGTCTTGATTGCTTGGTAATTAATTGATCACTAATTATCATAACCTATATGATTTCTAATCGAAAGCCGAAAGGGGAGATTGTGAATATGCTATAGTTGAATAAACATAGGTTAAATCGTGGACGAAAGTACCCCGATACTTGTGTAGCTTAATAGGTTATTGCTCTTAATCCTCCTTTATAGTCAATCTTGTCACCGAAAGGTAGAAGAGTTCTATATTGGGGTTGATTGTTTATATTACCTTAACAGGAGTATAAAACAGCTTATTTAACCTGCTGTCTCAAAATAAAAGAAGAACCATAATTAATTGCATTAACAAGTAAGATGAGCGGATAGTTGAGGAGATTTGGAAGCCCTATTTCCACCATATCTGAAGTAAAATAAAGTAATTTAGTTAGCATCTATAATTATAGTTATAAATAATTCATCAATTATCGGTTACCAAATAGATACCATAGAATAGAGGTTGATAATTGGACACTAATCCCTGAGGACGATAACTCGGTCTTCTAGACTATATTACTTGTTACGACACATGCACTTGCGTTTAGTGTGTGCATAAATCGCACATCAAGTTTTTGGCGCCGTTGCCGGGGATTGGCGTAGTTCAATATCATTCTATCTATTCCTAATTTCTAATTTGGTTTTTATTTTTGTTTTTATTTATTACTATATTTTTCTCTTTTATTCGTGAAACCGTGCGCCGTGATCCGTTTATTGATTTTGATCTGTTGCAGGCATCTAGTTTATGCGAAGGAGAAGAGGAGCATATACACTTGTTTCCTTCAACCCGGAGATTGAAAAGACTTGCAAGCAGAACATGAGAAACAGACGAATTTTGGCCTTAATAGTAATGGGGGGCTTGCAGAACAACAATGAGATGAACGAAGGATTATGTGATCATCAACCTAACCAAAGGATGCCCCGGAGGTTACCAATGGATGTGGAAGAAAGGGTCCAGGTCCAAGCCGAGAGAAGCTTGGGAGATTATGTATTGCCAAGGGTGCATGAAGTACAAACTTGCATCAGGCTCCCAGTAATAGGAGCAAATAATTTCGAAATCAAGCCTGCGATCCTGAGTATGGTGCAGAATACTGTTCAATTCGGAGGGTTGCCATCGGAAGATCCTCATATGCACATAGCGAACTTCTTGGAATTATGTGCAACTTTCAAGTATAATGGCGTTACTGACGATGCCATCCGATTAAGGCTCTTTTCCTTCTCACTCAGGGATAGAGCAAAAGTTTGGTTGAATTCTCTGCCTACATATTCTATATTCACATGGCAGGAGTTGGCACAAAAGTTCTTAGCAAAGTTCTTTCCACCGTCCAAAGCCGCTAAGCTGAGAGGAGATTTGAACAATTTTTATCAGGCTGATTGAGAGTCACTCTATGAGGCTTGGGAGAGATTTAAAGATTTACAGAAGAAGTGTCCACATCATAGCATTGAGCTGTGGAATTTGGTCCATATTTTCTACAATGGGCTAAGCGGGACCACAAGAACTATCATTGACGCAACTGCAGGTGGAACTTTCATGAGGAAGACAACACATGAAGACCATGATTTTCTAGAAGACATGACCACCAATAATCATGTAACAGATGACAGAGGGGTGAGTGGAAGAAGAGCAATAGAAGTTCATGAGATTGATGCCATCACAGCGTTAAATGCACAAGTTGCTCTCTTGACCAATCAACTGTAACAAAAGACAGTGTCAGTGAATGCAGTTCAAATGCCGTTGAGTTGTGAGATGTGTGGAGGTCCTCATACCTTTGATAGGTGCCCATCAGCAGACCCCAACAACATCTCTATCGAGCAAGCAAAATTCCAAGCAGTGGGGAATTACCAAAGACCCCAGAACAACCCCTATTCAAATGCTTACAATCCAGGGTGGAGGAATCACCCTAACGTTTCATGGAGGGGTGACGAGGCGTGAGGAGCAGTTTGAGGCCAATATCAAAATCAACAACCATTCACTCGGGCCTCATCTTGCAACAATTGATGCACTGCTCAACAAGAAAAGCCAGATGAGTTGAGAGCAGCCCTGTTGACACTCACCAACTCACAGACCCAGTTCATGGCAGAGACAAGATCCTCTATTAGGAATTTGGAGACGCAGGTGGGACAACTGGCAAAGATGACAAACAACAGGCCACAGGGCACTCTGCCTAATGTCTGAAGATGAACCCGTGAACGGTGCCAGCGGTGCGGTGAGAAATGAAGCGGTAGAAACGACTTACGCCCGTCACGTAGTAGAGCAGTAGATGCAGAGAGGGAGAGGGTTACTGAAGACCGCCCTATATTTGAGAAATTTCCCACAGTCCCAGTGAGGGAATACACGGAGAAGATTCCTTACCCTCAGAGGTTGCAAAGGAAAGTAGTTGATAAACAATTCTCCAAGTTCTTGGAGGTATTCAGAAAGCTGCATATTAACATTCCGTTCATTGAGGCATTGGAGCAAATGCCTACTTATTTCAAATTCATGAAGGAAATTCTTGGGAAGAAGAAAAAGCTGGCTGAGTATGAGACAGTGGCATTGACAGAGGAATGCAGTGCCATCTTGTAGAAGAAATTGCCCCCCAAACACAAGGATCCAGAGAGCTTCACATTGCCTTGCACAGTTGGCAGGGTAACATGTAACAGGGCCCTGTGTGATTTGGGGGCCAGCATAAATCTTATGCCCTTATCCGTTTTCAAGAGGTTGGGGTTGGGTGAGGCCAAACCAACCACTGTGAGCTTGCAATTATCAGATATGACAGTGGTGCATCCCAAGGGAATGATTGAAAATGTATTAGTTAAGGTGGGAAAATTCTTCTTTCCTGTGGACTTCCTCATCCTTGATATGGAGGAAGATGATGAGATCCCTATCATATTGGGAAGACCATTCTTGGCAATCGGGAGAGCCCTGATTGATGTGGAGAAGGGCGAGCTGACACTCAGAGTGGAGAATGAAGAGATTGTGTTCAAGGTGTTTAAACACATCATTGAACCCCCAGTCATAAGCAAGTGTTTTGCAGTCACACTGTCAGCACATTGGTTGAGCCAGCACAAGCCAAAGCAAGGGAAATAAGTCCGCCAGAACAGGTGAGCAACGCTAAACCTTCTCTTGGAAAAAAAGAGAAAAAGAAAAAGCAGGAGGCGAAAAATGTTTATGAAATGGATGGTTTGTGGGGTTAATTTACCCATGCCTCTTGATAAGAACTTGCGTGGCTAAAAGGCGTTAAAGATGTACTTGGGAGGCAACCCAAGGTTATTTTATTTAATGCAATTTAGTTTTAATTAGAACAGTCTCACGGGAGGTATTATTTGCATGTTGTGATGACAGGTACAGGGCCAAAATTGGAGGATGAGAATGTGAAGAGAAAAATCGGCTCAGCGCCACGGCGCCCAGCAGAGGGTCGTGGCGTCGGAAGTGCAGAAGGGCGTAGAAAGTTGGGCGCCGCGGCGCCAAATCAGAGCGCCACGGCGCTGGAAGTTCAGAGGGTCACAAAAGTTTGGGTGTCGCGGCGCCGATTGCAGGGCCGTGGCGTATGGCGAAAATCGAAAAATAAAAGAGCCACAAAGCGGTTTCCCCGCCATTTCTGAGATTTACGACTTTATACATCATGCATTATCCACCGCCACCACTTTAAACCAAGTGTGTAAGTTGTCCCGTTTTTCTTGTATTTTTTTAAGTCTTGCACATATTGGGGACAATGTGTGATTTAAGTTTGGGGGGTGTTTATTATTTTTGAGTGTTTTTGATTTGTTTTGGTATTTTTGAGTATTTTTTGAGTCATAATTTTTTTTTTCTTTTAAGATCATGCATGTTGTAGTTACTGAAAACGCCTAGTGAAGTAAAAGTTGAATAATGTAATGGAATTAGAAGCAACCATCTGAACACTTAGGTTAGATATGTCAAAAATTCATGAAATCGAACTATTTGGGGTATCTTGCTTGCTTTGTGCATTGTTAATGATGAAAACCTATGTTTCTGCTTGCTTGTTCGCTCTTTGAGGCGAAATAGTTAGGATATGCATGTTAGGGAGATGATTCATGTAATTCTTTGTTAGCCCTTTCTTACTATTTTTACCTATCCCTGACATTCAAATTGTATCACTAGTCAGTCCCATTGAGCAAAAAATATGACATTTCTTTGACACCCTATAATTTCATATTTGTGCCATAAGTGAAAAATTGAGATGATTGAAATATAAAGTGTTGAAAAAGAGAAAAAAAAAGAGTGAATAATTTTGATGCACCCCAATGAAAAAGTAATAATAAATAGACAAAAGCCTAAGTTTGGGGGTGTCTGCTATTCATCATACACCTCATTCTCTCAAAACAAAAGAGGGGAAATATAGGTATGAAGTGAAAAAGAGAATAAAAAAAAAGAGAGGAAGAATTTAAAGAAAAAAAAGCTTATGGTACGTAAGATTGAGCCGAAATGCCTATTTTTACCTAACTCTGCCTAAGCCCACATTACAACCCTGAAAAACCCTGAAGATCTCTTATATGTATATCCATGATTAGTGGAGAATAACAAGTAAACATGCCATAGGATTTTGAAATTAACATGCACAGTTAGGTATTCTTACTTCCATTGAGCATGATTAAAGTGAATTTGCGAACTGTCTAACTTGATGTGTTTAGAATGCTAAAAATTCATGCTATATGTTCCTGCATATTATTCTGCTAACCTTCATGCTTTTCTAAGTGACAATTGTGCAGCAAAGTGATCAGTGTTTTTGAGTCATTATATTTTCTTTTCCTTCGTGTCTTTATTTCTTTCTTTTGATCTTTGCTCGAGGGCGAGCAAATGTTAAGTTTGAGGGTATTTGATCGGTGTATTTTATATACACTTTTTGAGTCATTTTTAGTTAGTCTTTTGCCTATTTTTGTACAAATATGTGTTTAGGATAGATTTTCTTTCTTTTGAGTCATAATGGTTTAAAGTGGCACATTGACGAAAATGAGCGAAAAGAGGGCAGAAACAGAGGTTCCAGAGCTCAAAAGCTATAAAGTGGGCGACTCGTGCGGCAGGCGGCGCCGACGCCTCAACCAGGCATCGAGCGCCACGGCGCCCAATCTGAAGGCGCAGGAGTTTCGACGTGGCCTTTGGTTTGTGTTTGGCTGGAGCATAATAGGCATTTGGTTTTGTGTGGGATGCATGGGTGCATTGTATATTGGCTGAATAGGATATGTAGTAAAAGGGTACTGGTAATAATTTGGAGGATTTTTTGTTTTGGTTATTTGCGATGTGAGTACTTGATGATATTTACGAGCCTTTTGATTTCGGCCTGCAAGGTTACCATTTGCTGTGGTAATTGGGCGAGGTGTTCGATCGGATCTATACTGCCTTTCTTTTCTGAGACCCCTGCTTTGCCTATAGGAACGAGGCGAGTTAGGCTCGTTCTGCTCAAATGCCCTTGGATCAGTCATGTCGCTGGACCGTGCCTTTGATCTTGTGGGATATCGATGCTCTGCCATTGCTTAGTCAAATACAAATCGACCTTTTGGGGAAGATGATAAATCCTTTTAGACAAAATGCAGCAAACTGCGTTAGTGTAAAGCACGTGATTTTGCAGAAGTGTAAAAACATTTAGCAAGTACATATTACACATAAATTGTCACATTGCAAGCGAGTCCTAACATGCATGGGGACCCCTTTATGCCAGAGGTAGGCCTAAACGTCACATATGCGAGGTCATGATGGATTTGTCCAAGCCGTCCAACTGTAATGCTTTTGTTGGAAATGGCGACCAAATGACGGTGCACTTTTCCAATTTCCGCATGTCATGATTAGGCTTGGATTTGTCTATCATTGCCACGCTACACATAATATGTTGGTTGGTCGTTGGGTTGAGAAATCCGTCGACAAGTTTGGTGTTTTCCTAATTGTGGTGTCGATGCCAAGGATCGACCCACCTAAGGTAAATGCATGCATGCCTTAAAATATAGGGTGGTATAGCTCTATCCTGAGTTGCTAAGATTTGGCTTCACTAGGCCTTGAGTTCCCAGGCGGACAACTCGAGTGAGAAGGCTACGCGGCCACCGGTTAGACCGGACACTCCACGTATATTACCAACTCTCCTAAATTTGGGTTTTGAAGAAAGAATTTTGCTGATGCACCAAGCGCACCTCGCATGTAGTGTGTGATTGTGTGAATTTTCCAGAATGGAAGAAATATGAACGGAGTGTCAGTTCAAGGAAAGCAGTAAAGCAGATAACAATTAAAAATAAATAAAATAAGATATAGCACACCAAATTAAATGCAAAAATAATTGCCGAATAATAACCCTAGATCTGTTGTGGTTAAGAACCTTAATCCCCAGTGGAGTCGCCATTTCTGTCGCGCCCTTTTTGGACCGCGACACATTTTAGCGAATCTCCTGCTTAATAAAATGTTAGAAAATAAATAAAAGAGCTAAATGTTAAAAAGATGCTAAAATGTTAAAGGGTTCGCGGAGTCGCCACCTAATTAGTTTGGGTGAATTAGGACACCTAAATGTCAACTAAGTTAAAGTCAACACTAACTCCATTTTTGTGGTCTACAAAACTTATGCGAGATTCTGGGTAAGGGCTCCTTATTATCCTAAAGGGAAGGGGTTAGGCACCCTAAAGGATCCGCTAACTTGCGGTTGTCCGTTCAAACCTAGGGAATTATTATTCTATAAAAAAATGCATGTTTAAAAGTGTTTAAATAAAAGGGATAAAAATTGTAAGATTTATTTAGAATATAAAATTAGCTTTGGATAAAAACTTATATTCATAACGTATTAGATAAGATACATGTATTGCAAAATCTTATTATGACGAAATGTGTACTTTATGAAATAAGATGTAGAATATCTATTATGCAAAGACTAACAAAATAATTTTTAATTATGAATCTTAGTAAGAGTTTATGAAGAAATTAATTTATTATGCTAAGGATTTAATAGCAAGTGACGCTTTATCTACGTGAATATTTATGTCATTTTGATATGGCTTAGGCAATGCATAACTGGTCATAAAATAACTAATTTTAAGGAGAGTGAATTTCTAGCGTCAAACTATTTTTTCTAATGACAGTCCAAAGTTTAATTATTCTACTTAGTAGCGTAATGTTAGACAAATAATTACAACAAATAATAGGGTGAGGATATGAATTAATAATGACTCGAAGAAACGGCGAGGTCATCTCGCCTATGGTTTGGAGTTTGTGATGCGGAGAGGATGAAGCACATAAGATGCGGGTCTTCATTTGTTGTAGCTTGTGATGAGTCTTGCCATGAGACTCTTCGTTTCACTCCAATGTATTTCATGTAAAACAAAGGAAAATAAGGATTAGTATATATTTTAAACCTTATCAAATAGTACATAGGCATTGACATAAACTTTAACATATTTAGATCACTGCATTTCGACAGTTCAAGAGAGAGCTGGGCCCAACATAGTTTCCAGACGTGAAAATGTTGGCCCAAACATGCAATCAAATTATTATTTTTTTTTAGAAAAGAAAATAAGAGGGCTGGTCCATTAGTGCGAAATGAAGATTTTTACAAGATGAATAGAGAGGGCTGACCCGATCTGACCTCGGTCCATTATTAATGTCAAACATACTGACTTAGTAAAATGAACAGGTGATTAATCTAAGAACTACAGAAACGAGCCAGGATATTTAAATTACCAGAGTAAGGTAGCACTTTGGATATGCAGAACGATTCAGATTAAGATGCAGGCAACACAGAGAAATGATTTAAGCTTATTTCTATATTACTTAGACAAGAAAGGCAATACAATGCTACTTAGACAGATATTTGGGTAGGCAAGCAATACATTTTTTAAACGTGCAAGGTATAAAATAACAATTGAGACTAGGGCAGTCTTGGCAGATGCGCCCAGGAAATTAAGATGCAAAGAAGCTTAAACTAGCCAACATGAGGCTTGTGACAGTTCACATGTATCAACAACTTTTGAATATAGAAAGACTAGGTATTAAACCAGCTAACCGTATACGTGTGTTAACAGGTTCTTAAACCAACATGAGAAGCATTTTATGGACTTACGCATGCATAACAGTCATAGTGGATAATTTCATCCAAACACATGAAACTAGGCTATGTGTAACCTGGTTATAACATAGAAATCTCCTTATGCTTAAACTATCTTAATTTATTTCAACAAATAAATTGACAATGCGAATACCTTTCATGAATATAACCAACCAGACACATTGGATATTGCCACAGTGCCACAAAAATCATAAAAATAACCATCAAACATATAGATTAACTAAAATAGTATGTTAGTCCAATGATCTTAAACAAAACATCAACTTATATTCAATATGCTCGACAGTCCTTCCAATGAACAAAGGTAGTCATTACATCTTTTAAACATGCTTGACGTCTAACTCTACTAAAATAGAACTAATTGAATTTAAACCGGGCACACAATCATGTTCAGGCTGCGCGCAATCAAGTAAACCAGAGTTGGATATGCAGAAGTTATCTCAAACATATGATCAATAACGAAGGTCCATACATTGAACAAGGATAGCACTTAAAGAACGCCATTTCATCTATATAAGGCTTCCCTTTAATCAGACACACCACATTTATGCCTCAATGAACGCAATAAAACTGACTAACACGTGTTTAGCATACGAAACAAAAATGCAGAAATACAGGAATGCGACGAAATCGATAGGGAGCTGATTTTACCTTCTCCGGGCAGCAGACCGGGGCAGCGTATCAAGTCGTCGATTCGCTCAGAGGTTTTGTGCTATTATGCGATTGAAAGGGAATGAAGATTTTGGGTCGATTTTGCTTCCTGAAATTGCTAAGGTTTACTTGTGAGGGACTCGGAGATTTCAAGATTCGAATCAGAATGTTTTCATGCCTAAGATTCTGATTTTTCTTTTCGGAGGTTTTTCACTCAGTTTTCGTATGCTCCTCAAGGTATTTCGACCATAGCCGATGATGCATATTGCATGTATAAAAGGATTAATTTATAGTCTCGATTTTGGTTCTAAGTTTGGTAGCTGATTTTAGACGATTTTATAGGCTGATTCGTGCTTGATTCTGGTAACATTATGGGATTCATTTTTGGTAAGCTTTTGATTATAAGGGATGAAATATGGTAAGATTCTTGCTGATTTTATGAGATACGGTTTTTGAGTGTCGATTTCTTGAGTGTCGACAGTGAAGGTTTCTTTGGTGGGTGCGTAGGTAAGGAAGTCGCGGATTCTCAGCGAATCTCAAGCGAGTGCGGCGATGGAAGAAATCTTTAGGTTTTCGTTAAGGTTTCCTTTAGGGTAAATGCTGGGAGAGGGACGATGGAAGGGCTGTAGGTTAAATCTGTTAGGGCTTGGGTTGGGCGGAATAAAAGGCTGAAGGGGGAGTTGGGCCTGCGGGCATTGAGCCTGTGCTGGGTCGTGGGCTGCGTTTTATGGGTATTAGTTTTAGGAATTAGTTTTAGGTATTAGGTGTTTAATTAGTGGTAAGTTATTTAAATAAATTGTGATTAAATTATTTAGGTGTTTTATTAGTATAATAAAGACGGGCGTGCTATTTAATTAATGCTTAATATTTTAGAATGCGGCGCTATTATTAAATTGTTTATTTATGCATGTATTAATGTATTATTGTTGCATTTTATTATAAGAAATCATAAAAATTATTTTGCAAAATTAGTGTAATTTTATAGCTACTGTCTAGACGGGAGGGTCAAAATTGGGTGTCAACAGTGGATATAGACATGTCTGCATACCCTTTGAATCTGCTGCAGGTTGAATAAAGTCCTTCATCCATGAGGGGGGTCTTCTAGTTTACCTTGGGACCAAATTGGTTATTGGGCAGTGAAAATAGTAACAGGTGTCTCTGACGTCCTGTCAGATCTCCTTACTACTGGAGTCTGAGCAGTTGGTGAAACAGGCAAAGCAATCTCAGAAGGAAGAAAATCTGAATTATTTACTATGTCTCCACAATTGGTTCCATCTGCAATAACATTTGTATCTTCATACTGATCTGCTGATCTGCTTGCTCCATCAGACTCAACAGTTTGTTAGCCTCTACCTTCATTTGGCATGTCACCCATATATTCTTCAGAGACTGAAGGAATAAAGCTGCTCATATCTGGAGTGGTGTCCTGCTGCTGATCTCTGAAGGGAAATATGTTTTCATAGAAGGCCACATCTCTGCTCACAAAAATAGCATTATTAGTGAGATTGAACAACTTGTAGCCTTTCTGCCTAGATGAATATCCAAGCAAAACTGATTTGATGGCCCTAGTGTCAAACTTATCCTTCTTCTGTAAGTTGGTGGCATAACAAAGACATCCCAACACTCTCAGATGTGATAGATTAGGAACTCTTCCATACAATCTTTCATATGGTGAAACATTTCCTATTACTACAGATGGGATCCTATTGATCACATATACAGCTGTTTCCACACATTCTCCCCAGAATTTAGATGGCAAATGACTCTGAAATTTGATGGCCCTGGCAATTTCTAATATGTGTCTATGTCTTCTTTCCACTACTCCATTTTGTTGGGGAGTATGTGGACATGCACTTTGATACACAATTCCTAGCTGTGCAAACAACTCACTACAGGATCTATTAAAGAATTCTGAACCATTATCTGACCTAACACTTTTAATACATGCACCAAAATGATTTTTAACCATTGTGCTAAGATTTTTAAGAATGGTAACAACATCAGATTTGACATGAAGTAGGAAAATCCAAGTCCATCTAGTATAGTCATCAACAACAGTCAGGAAATATCTCATACCAGTATAAGTGGGAATCCTATATGGTCCCCATACATCAAGGTGTAACAATTGAAAAGCACTGTCAGTTTTACTACTACTAACAGGAAATTTCATTCTAGTTTGTCTTGCCATGGGACAAACTCCACAGTGTTGAATTGTGAAGTTAGATTTATTCTTGAAACTGTCTATCTTTCTAATAACACTCATTGGCACATGTCACAGCATACGTGCCAAAGATCCATTCGGCTAATCACATCACAACTGCAATATGTGCCTGTGTCTTCATACATTCAAGACTTCTTTCTCTTGACTCCAACATGTATAAACCATATACTTCTCTACCAACCTCCTTCACCTTCCCAGTGAAGAGATCCTGTAACACAAAGAAATCAGGGAAAAACCTTGCACTACAATTTAATTCTTTTGTTAGCTTCGAAACAGAAAGCAAGTTAAACTTGAAGCTTGGTGTAACACCCCATTTTAAACCGGAGTCGAAACGGGAGTGCCACGTATGGTTGATTCCTAAATGTATTTAAGGAGTCGCCACCTAATTATTATAGTGAATTAGGACACTTATTAAATAGCATAAAAATGCTATAAATGATCTCCATTTAAAGGTCTGCGAAAAACTATGTGAGATTCTAGGTAAGGGTTCTTTATTATCCTAAAGGGAATGGGTCAGGAAACATATAGGATACGCTAACATTAGCTTATCACTTCAAACCTAGGTTAATTATATATTGGCTTTTATTCTATCTATTCTAAACATTTTTACAATTAATACAATGCAATACAAAATAATAAAACTAAAATTAAATGCGACATGAGATAAAAACCCGGGACATCTTTAGCCCTTTTTAGGCCTTCTGCACAAGATGATCTCCGGGTACCTGCATAGACACTTAGTAAAAGTGTTAGTAATAAAATAAATAATTTTTAAAGTAATTGCAATAATTAATAAATGAAGACAAAAATAGATCCGTCTTTGTACATGGAAGGCCTTGGAAATCAGACGGAGATTCCTTCATCGGCCAATATTGCTAGAAAATAATAAAATAGATAAAACCTTCGGATCCGCGCCAAAACAATAATAGTTTTAAACACGGAGGGCTCAGATATAAAAATATATAAAGTGGGACAGCCTAAACAAGTGCGGCTGCGAGAATTCGCCCTGCCAGCGCATGTTGGTTATCCGGTGTAAGTGGAAGAAATCATCATTGCCCAGAAAGCTTCATTTATTTTATTTTCCGTCTTTGTAACTGTGGAGGCCTCAAAAATCGACGGATAACTTTTTCATTGGCCAAAGTGTAGTATCTGTTCAAGATCAGTAAAAATACCAAGTGTAGTATCTTGTTCAAAATCAGTAAAATACCAACAAGTGTAGTAACATGTTCAAAATCAGTAAAAACCAGCCTAAAATCAGTAGCAAAAATAGCATAAAAATCAGTCCAGCATTATAGCAAAATCAGTCCAGCAGATAAACAAAATAGAGACGAACAGTGACAGCGACATGGCCAAGAATGGCTCGCGAAAACAATACACGCAGCAGTCGACAAGTCGACGAATCGCCGGCCATATACCAACAATCAGAAAATCGGTACAAACCCCAAAACAGGCATCAAATCCGAATATAACGTCAAGAACAAGATCGTAATCCCGAAAATTAGTCTGACGGAAAATAAACAGTAGCAGCAATAACCAACGGTCGGCGGAGTTTTCAGAACTCCGGCAAGAACCAAAACATAAAATCAATCCAAACCAACAATAATATAAAGTGTCAAAAAAAAACAAGCGATGGCGTAGGAGCGGCGGTGTCACTTACGGCGAGGTCGCGGAGCGGCGCCACCGCGATGGTGAGATTCGGCGGTGGCGGTGAGTGCGGTGTGGGTCGGTGGCGGCAGTGTCGACGGCGACGAGAGTGGGGTTCGCTGGGAACAGTGGCGTTATGTTGGGGTGCTGGTCGGCGATGTAGTGGTCTGATGGTTCGCTGGCGAACAGTGGGTTCGCCGGTGAAACTGGCGGTGACGGGAAGGTGAGAGAAGAGAGGGAGAGAGGTTGAGGGAGAGGGCTGATGTTGTAGTGTGCGGCTAAGGTTAGGGGAATGAGAGTGATAGAGATAGAGGGTTAGACGGGTGGGGCGATAATAGGTTTGAGAGAGGGTAATGATGGTGGCGGCTAGGTAGTGTGGGGACTGAGAGTGAATTCTGTGGGCTGGGTAGGTGTAGTAGGGTAGGTTTATTTTATAGGGTGAGATTAGGTTTAGGGTTTTGGGTTTGGGTATTGAGTAATGGGTATTGGGTTTTGGGTATTGGAGGGCAAAGATGAAAGGGGTACTGGACTTCATTTTTTGGGCTTCAGTTTGAGCTTCGGTTTTTGGCGGATTGGACTGATCCAGATTGTGCCTTGGACTGGACTGATTTGGCAAAAAATGCAAAATGGATTAATTATTTAAAAGAAAAATTATTTAAAGATACAAAATTATTAAAATGCAAATGCCGACGCTATAATAATAAAATACAATATTTTAGCAAATGTTTAATGCCTAATTACAAGAAAAATGCAGTGTCAATTAATTATTTAAAGAGATGGAGACTCTATTAAAATCAAACGACGGTGTAATAATAATAGACACATAATATTAACAAAGACATCATGCTTAATTTAAAATAAAAATGTCATGTCCTTTTGTGAAGAAATAGACATAGAATATTATGTAAAAAATGCAAAAAATGATTATTAAAATGCGGTTTCCTAAAATGCTTAAAATTGCAAGAAATGACTAAAAGATGGATCAAAATTGGGTGTCAACAGTTTGTCCCTCTTTGACCGAAGATGATGAAAGAGTTTTCGGACAAAGACGTTGACTTGTAGCCAATTTTGTCCCGATGTTAAGTAAAACAAAGATCGAAAAAGAATGGGCAAAAGCGTCGTATTCAAAATTTTGTCGATGTCGAATTATGATGACCTTTGGGTTCTGCGATGCTAGGGAATTAAGTCGATGACGCCCGTTCAAAATTATCGATGTCGAATCATGGCGACCTTTGAAATTCTGTGATCTTTGCAAAATTAAAGACAATCTGCCGATGAAATTTAAAATTTGTCTCGATGTCAATCGATTGACACTGGGTTGCAGGTGAGGTGATGCTGGAAAAGACATGGTGTTTGTAGATGCTGATGACGTCATTGCATAGACGCGATGCAGATGTTCGTCGTTGCATAGACGAAGCATAAATGAAGCCGTTGCATAGGCTTTACATGATATGACGTCGTTGCATAGACGCGTCACGGATGTTAAATCGTTGCATAGATGAAGCGATTGCGTGGACTTACATGAAATGGCGTCGTTGCCCAGCGATCACGGATGCTCGTCGTTGCATAGACGAAACATAGATGAAGCCGTTGCATATGCTTAGATGAAGGGTGTCGTTGCATAGACGCGATGCAGATGCTCGTCGTTGCATAAACGAAACATTGATGAAGCCGTTGCATAGGCTTACATGAGATGACGTCGTTGCATAGACGCGTCACGGTGCTCGTCGTTGCGTAAACGAAACATTGATGGCCGTTGCATAGGCTTATGTGAGATGGCGTCGTTGCGTAAACGCCGATCGATGGCGTCGTTCCGGACTGGCGTCGTTTTGGACTTGTTGTCGCGATAACGTCGTTACTGGGCGTATTGTTGCTAACGTCGTTACTGGGCGTGTTGTGTTGTCGCGTCGTTGCGTAAACGCAATCGCGATGGCGTCGTTACTGGGCGTATTCTTTGCTAACGTCGTTGCCTGGACGTGTTGTGTTGATAACGCGTCGTTTCTGGGCGTGTTGATCGTCGATAACGTCGTTGCACGGGCGTATTCTTCTTTGGCGTCGTTGCGTAAGCGCAATCTTGATAGCGTCGTTACTGGGCGTATTCTCGCTAACGTCGTTGCACTGGGCGTGTTGTGTTAATAACGCGTCGTTGCTGGGCGATGTCGATCGCGATAACGCGTCGTTGCATGGGCGTGTTGATCTTGGCGTCGTTGCACGGGCGTAATCGCGATGCTCTGTAGAATAAATGCTCCTGCAAGCTTTGTTGTGTGCGATGCGTGGGTTGCAAATTTGACTTTATGCCTCAGCTGATGCGCTAGACTTAGTTGTGGATTTTGAACTTTGATTGTTGATCGTCGACGTCCGCTGCATACATTGCGTTCTTTCTGCCTCTGCTAATATGAAGAAACTGCGCTCAAAGAAAATTTGTGAGTTTTGGGAAATGAGTGGTTGATTCGCGTCAACTTTGTAGCTTTGACTCTCGCTTGCATGCTCGGACTTGACAAAGGTTAGTGCATAACTGTTAAGCCAAAATGATAATGCATGAATTTATAAGCAATGTAATAGCATGAGTAGAAATGTTATCCTGTAAAATGTGATGGCGGTTGTATTGATGTGATGTTGCAAATGCTGAGATTGCGTCCTTGCACGGACGTGTTGAATGTTGTGAATGCTTGCTGAATGTTGTGAAGTCTTGATGCGATCTGTGCGGACTTCTTTGGATCTGTGAATGCTTGTTGAATGCTCTGCGGCGGGCTTCTTTGGGCCAGCTGCGAATCTGCGATTGCGATGTAGTCTCTGCGGACTTCTTTGGATCTTTGCGATTCTTGATTGCTTTGGAATCCTTATTATGATCTCTTGCGGTGCATTTCCCAACATTGTCCCAGTTTTCATTATGCGGGGCGCGTGGACAAGACTTAACTCTGTCTGAAATTGCTCATATCTCTTTCGAATAATCAAGCGCGTTACGCCGTACGCGAGCCAATGGAAAGATTTCTAATGGTGTGACCGAAGCCGATTTAGGTCGCCTACGTATCCTCATGAGGGAATCAGGTCATGACGTAGTTCGTGATGCAAAAAAGATTGTACAATTTTTTTTTTAAAATGAGACTGAAGCCAATGTGGCCGCCTACGTATCCCGCTGAAGGAATCATGTCAATACGTAGTTCATGATGCAAAAAATGATAATTTTATATATGCATTTTTTTTTTTAATTTTTTGAAAAGTGGAAAGACAACATCACGTTCTGACTTCAGTTGATACCAACAATTAGTATTGTGCCTAGGAAATTTCGTTATTCACTTCCAGTCTAACCAAGGCTGACTTCTGGGTAATTCCTATAGTTTCAAATGGTACCTCAAACACCTAAGTATCGACACACTTGCTTGCGGCCAAGGTTTCGAACTACACATAATCTCATGTTTCAAATGCCCTCACTGAAAGAAAGTCCCATTTTTCACATATATTCCTGTATTTTGAATTTTGGGACGTTTAGAGAAGTACACTCATACTCAAAAGGATGTTCAATGCATGCAATTGTGATACCATAGGCTTGGCCGTCATGTAAGTATCCACTAATGTGAGAACTCTCAGTATAAGATCATGTAGGGCTTGTCATGGGCTTGTAATGTAGGCTTGGAGAAAGGGATGGATATCATTTGGGTAAAAGTGACTAATCCTCGCCGGCGTTGGACTACGTCCGTGCTTGATATTTGTGTGCTTTAATCTTGACTGCTTTATTTTTCTTTCCTCTTTTTGTCCCAGTTTTTACATGCGACTTCTATTGAATCTTCGTTTGGATCCGCTTTTTCCAAATTTATTCTTGCATTCTTTTCTTGGGGCTTTTGATTTCTTCTTTTGTGAGTCATCATTTGTGTTTTCTTTTCCTTTTGGAACTTTGACAATTTTGTCTTTGCAACCTTTGTGCAGAATTTTGTCGACCACTGCACATTTACAAAGCGCTCGAGGTCGGGCGAAAGAGGATAGTGCGTCGTATTTCGAGAAAGGGTATATGTGTAATATGCGATTGTCAAAAGAATAGGCTTTAGGCTCAAAAGAGGTGTACTACGGATAATGTTATTTGGTAGGCTGAAAAAGGCTCAAACGGGTCAAAGAAAGCCTACGATCATTTCCCACACCGAGTGTTACTCAGGATTTCGCCTCAACAAACATTCGGGCCAAGTTCTAGATCACAATGCAATGCAATTGAACTGATTCTAAAAACTCACCACACAATGCACATGAAACGATGAGGTTGGTTTCGTTCTTATCTTAGAAACATGTAAGGCAATGTCATTTACGGGTGAATAAGAGGTACCACAAGAATCTATGGTTTACCACGAAGTCAGCCCATATTGATTATTACACGTTCTTTCCTATGCACACTCCCAACTGTGTTGGTATCAACCAAGTCAAACAATGATGCTAAAAAATGTTTTTGTATTTTTGGATAACATTTTTTTTATTTATGAACAAGATATTTTTTGTATTTTTTGAATAAATGGTACCGAACCCGAATAGGGCTGCCTACGTATCTCGTCTTTGACGAGAATCAGTTGTGCGTAGTTCGTTCAGATATGTTATAAAACGTATGATTTAAAAGAATTTATTTATAAAAGAAATGCAAAAGTAAAAGCTGTGCAAAACAAATGATTGTTCACTATAAGACTAATGCAAAGTAAAAGAATGTAATGAAAAAATGAATGAATGTGATAGAATGAATGAAATGCATGAATGAATGTGATAGAATGATTGAAATGCAATAGTGAATGTCCGTGCAATGAATGAGTGAACCAAATATGTACCCCTTTTTTTTGTGGTGGTGTCGAACCCTAGATGAGTTGCCTACGTATCACACCGTATGGTGAGAATCAGACACGCGTAGTTCGGGATGATTATGTTGTAAAATAAATGATAAAAAAATATGTAATCAATATTAGACATATCAATTGAATTTACAAATATGTATAAAAATGCAAAATATAAGACCCAGAGCGATGCTTTGTTGAATCTGGTATAAGCTGACATCTTTCCGTCAACATAACTCAACTCATTCTTGGGATGATTTTTTTTTCTTTTCTTTTTCTTCCTCTTTTTGTTGTTGTCCGCCCTCGACTATTTGCGAGGACGGTCTTCCTGCAAAAATATGACAAATGAGTGAGAGTAGGCAAGTCACAAAAATAGTAAAATGTAAGGGCGTGACAATATAGTCAAAGACTCATGCTTCGGCCGGTTGGTGGTTGATCTTCACAAATTCCAAATCGTGTTGTTCAAGAGCGATTCTGTGATGAAGTCCTGATTGCAATGTGACAACAAGAGTGCAAAAATGCAAATACTTGTGGCCGGAATTATGAGCATGATATGTACAGGGGTTAAAAGGGTAATAATATGTACAGAATTGCTAGCGACAACAATAGTAAACAAAGACATGCAAATCAAGCGCGCGACTAATATGCATGAGACCTCTCTTACGCCAGAGGTAGGCCTAAACGCCAAATATGCGAGAATATGATAAATAGGTCCAAGTTGTTAAACTGCAATGTTTCGTTAGAAATGGCGACCAAATGACGGTGCACTTTTTCCAATTTCGATGTGTCATGATCAGGCTTGGATCCGTCTATCATCATCACGCTACACATAGTATGCTAATGGGTCGTTGGGTTGTGAAACCCGTCGACAAGTTTTGGTGGATATCTAATTGTGGTGTTAATATCAAGGATTAACCCACCTAAGGTTTATGCATGCATGACTTAATAAAAATGTGGTATAGCTCTATCTTAAGCTTTCTAAGATTTGGCTTACTAGGCCTTGAGTTCCCGAGCGGACAACTCGAGCGAGAAGGCTACACGGCCACCAGTTAGACCGGACACTCCACGTATATTACCAACTCTCCTAAATTTGGGTTTTGAAGAAAGAATTTTGCTGATGCACCCAGCGCACCTCGCATGTAGTGGGTGATAGTGTGAATTTTCCAGAGTGGAAGAAATATGAGCGGAATGCCAGTTTAAGGAAAGCAATAAAAGCAAATAGCAATTAAAACAGCTGAGCATACAAGATTAAAACAAACAATTTTAAGGCATTTAAAATAAATAAAAGCAAATAAAGCCAAGCAAATAATAAACCTAGGTTTGATATGGTCAAGAACCTGATTATCCCCAGTGGAGTCGCCATCTGTAACACCCCATTTTAAACCGGAGTCGAAACGGGAGTGCCACGTATGGTTGATTCCTAAATGTATTTAAGGAGTCGCCACCTAATTATTATAGTGAATTAGGACACTTATTAAATAGCATAAAAATGCTATAAATGATCTCCATTTAAAGGTCTGCGAAAAGCTATGTGAGATTCTAGGTAAGGGTTCTTTATTATCCTAAAGGGAAGGGGTCAGACATCCTATAGGATCCGCTAACTTGCGGTTATCCGTTCAAACCTAGGTTAATTATATATTGGCTTTTATTCTATCTATTCTAAACATTTTTACAATTAATACAATGCAATACAAAATAATAAAACTAAAATTAAATGCGACATGAGATAAAAACCCGGGACATCTTTAGCCCTTTTTAGGCCTTCTGCACAAGATGATCTCCGGGTACCTGCATAGACACTTAGTAAAAGTGTTAGTAATAAAATAAATAATTTTTAAGGTAATTGCAATAATTAATAAATGAAGCCAAAAAATAGATCCGTCTTTGTACATGGAAGGCCTTGGAAATCAGGCGGAGATTCCTTCATCGGCCAATATTGCTAGAAAACAATAAAATAGATAAAACCTTCGGATCCGCGCCAAAACAATAATAGTTTTAAACACGGAGGGCTCAGATATAAAAATATATAAAATGGGACAGCCTAAACAAGTGCGGCTGCGAATTATACGCGGTAGCATGTTGGTTATCCGGTGTAAGTGGAAGAAATCATCATTGCCCAGAAAGCTTCATTTATTTTATTTTCCGTCTTTGTAACTGTGGAGGCCTCAAAAATCGACGGATAACTTTTTCATTGGCCAAAGTGTAGTATCTGTTCAAGATCAGTAAAAATACCAAGTGTAGTATCTTGTTCAAAATCAGTAAAATACCAACAAGTGTAGTAACATGTTCAAAATCAGTAAAAACCAGCCTAAAATCAGTAGCAAAAATAGCATAAAAATCAGTCCAGCATTATAGCAAAATCAGTCCAGCAGATAAACAAAATAGAGACGAGCGATAATGACATGGCCAAGAATGGCTCGCGAAAACAATACACGCAGCAGTCGACAAGTCGACGAATCGCCGGCCATATACCAACAATCAGAAAATCGGTACAAACCCCAAAACAGGCATCAAATCCGAATATAACGTCAAGAACAAGATCGTAATCCCGAAAATTAGTCTGACGGAAAATAAACAGTAGCAGCAATAACCAACGATCGCCGGAGTTTTCAGAACTCCGGCAAGAACCAAAACATAAAATCAATCCAAAACAACAATAATATAAAGTGTCAAAGCCGAACAAAGCGATGGCGTAGGAGCGGCGGCGTCGGCCTACGGCGAGGTCACCGGAGCGGCGCCACGCGCGATGGTGAGATTCGGCGGTGGCGGTGAGTGCGGTGTGGGTCGATGGCGGTGAGTGTCGGCGGCGGCGAGTGGGGTTGGCGGGAGCGATGGCGTTATGTTGGGGTGCTGGTCGGCGATGTAGTGGTCTGATGGTTCGCTGGCGAACAGTGGGTTCGCCGGTGAAACTGGCGGTGACGGGAAGGTGAGAGAAGAGAGGGAGAGAGGTTGAGGGAGAGGGCTGATGTTGTAGTGTGCGGCTAAGGTTAGGGGAATGAGAGTGATAGAGATAGAGGGTTAGACGGGTGGGGCGATAATAGGTTTGAGAGAGGGTAATGATGGTGGCGGCTAGGTAGTGTGGGGACTGAGAGTGAATTCTGTGGGCTGGGTAGGTGTAGTAGGGTAGGTTTATTTTATAGGGTGAGATTAGGTTTAGGGTTTTGGGTTTGGGTATTGAGTAGTGGGTATTGGGTTTTGGGTATTGGAGGGCAAAGATGAAAAGTCTTGGACTTCATTTTTGGGCTTGATTTGAGCCGGTTTTTGCGGATTGGGTGATCCAGTTGTGCCTTAATGGTGATTTGGCAAAAAATGCAAAATGGATTAATAATTTAAAAGAAAAATTATTTAAAGATACAAAATTATTAAAATGCAAATGCCGACGCTATAATAATAAAATACAATATTTTAGCAAATGTTTAATGCCTAATTACAAGAAAAATGCAGTGTCAATTAATTATTTAAAGAGATGGAGACACTATTAAAATCAAACGACGGTGTAATAATAATAGACACATAATATTAACAAAGACATCATGCTTAATTTAAAATAAAAATGTCATGTCCTTTTGTGAAGAAATAGACATAGAATATTATGTAAAAAATGCAAAAAATGATGATTAAAATGCGGTTTCCTAAAATGCTTAAAATTGCAAGAAATGACTAAAAGATGGGTCAAAATTGGGTGTCAACACTTGGTACACATAGCACATGTTCTATAAGGTCACCTCCAGTTAACCTGCAATTCCCAGTCTGTGTAATGGAGGCAGTGTCACCAGTGGGCAGCTGAACTTTCCCTGCATTCTCTAATGTATAAGGTTGTACAATAATATTTCTATCATTTACCATATGGTTAGTTGCTCCTGAATCAACTATCCAGGAGCTTTCTTTGTCAAGTGCAAGTTTATCTGCCATATGGGCTTTATGAACTGGTGGAGGACCATATTGTGGTCCTGTTTCCATTGGATACACCATATCTTTTATCTCCTCAAACTTCTCTGGAGTACATGTCCTCAACAAGTAATTAAGATGCTCCTGTTGGTCCTGGGATAGCTGTCTGCAGCCTCCAGATCCTTCCAATTGTGGCACACCTGTCATGACTACATTTACCTTCTTTCTTCCCTTATAATCTGATGGATACCCTATCAATTCATAACATTTTTCCTTAACATGTCCTTGTTTTTTACAGTAATCGCAATACATCAACTTAAAACATCCTTTTCTAGTATGTCCCTTCATTTGGCAATAATCACAGAATGTATATGGCCTTTTCTTTGTTTATTACGGGGAATCGACTAGCGGCAATGTTCTCGTGATTTCTCCTCCATATGAATATCCTTATGCTATGTATTTTTGACTCTCATCTTGTGCAATCATAGCGTAATCTTGATTCACACTAGGAGTGGGAGACATCAAAAGTATATGACTCCTTGCCTGATTATATCCGTCATTCAATCCCATCAAAAATTCCAATAACCTTTGATTAGATAAGTGCTCTATATATTCTCTTGGACTTGTGCAATCGCATATTGGTGGAGGAATGATCGAATCGATCTCATCCCATAAATCCTTCAACCTAGAGTAATAACTCGACACATGTGAAACTCCTTGATTCAACATTGTGAGTTCTCTTTTCAATTGATAAACCCTAGATAAGTTTATTTTATCAAACCTTTCCTTTAGATCCTTCCATCTTTGCATGGCGGTGGACTATCTGATATACCGCTCAATGATTCTTACTAACATTTTCATAATCCAAGAGATAACCGGCGTTAATCGATCCCACTGTCTTACTTGATTAGGACCGAATGTATCTCGCTTAATAGAACCATCTATGAATCGAATTTTGTTCTTCGTCAGCAGAACGGCCGTAGATCTACACCATAAGGTATAATTTTCCATACCTGCCAGTTGAATCTCCATTTGTATTGCTCCTGCTGTGTCTGATACTCCTAGGAAGAGAGGATGATTGTGATCTGCTATATTTGAACCAGAACTTTGATTCTCTACTATAACTGTAGAATCTGCTGTAAGTGTGTTGATGTTCTCCATATAACTGTTCAATCAATCGACCTTGCAATCGAAACTGAAACTGTAAAGGAAGCGATGCGATTGTAACCTCGAAAACTCAGAAAATCAGATCAGATTTTCATAGAGCTTTCAACGAGTCAGATTCGACTGCTGCATGTTCATATTCCTTCGATTCTTCACTGCAATGGCTCTGATACCATGTTAAAACGCACAGATTTCATCAGCTGTGAAGAACAGTGGAGGAAGCTGTGAAGAACAGTGGAGGAAGGGAGAAGAACCTTGTGGAAGCTTTTCAATTTTCTATTAGAAAAACGTATACTGTGAGAGGAGGCTACATTTGTAGAACTATTTACTAGAAAGGGCAAAATAGTAAAGTACTAGATAAGGGCAAAATAGTAAAATAATAATTATTAACAAAGCTAAATAATCAAAAACTAACTTCCCTCAAAAGACAACTTAAGTTTGACAAGGAAAAGAGCAGACATAGCTCTCTCTCCAACAATTATACTTATTCCATATTTTGCTTAGTTAATAGGTAAGCAAATGAAACATGAAAGGTGGAATCAGACACAAGTCATTTGAAGAAGTACTCAGGACATCAACTGTACCTTTTTATATCTAAAATTTAGGCAATGTTATGGTTTTTGTTCCACACTTGAACCATGCCATCCTCTGATCCAGAAATTAGCAAGTCCCCATCCGAACTTACAGCTATGCATGTAATATCCTTACTGTTTCATGAATCATTGTAAATTAATTCAAGGAAAATGAAAACAGATAAAGGAGAAGAGACAAACTCAAAAGTTAGCATGTATCTGCATGACTAAGGCAACAACTGACAGAGAAGTTCAATATTTACACCGACTATCTCGTCACAGTTTATAAAATAACATGCAAAAATTAGCATGTCCTCATACAACTGAAAAGTTACAGGGAATATTTTGTCATAGTCCATATAAGAACATCAAGAGACTATTTTAACCCCATTAACATATGAGAGTATTTCCCTAATCACAATTTCAAACCATACATTATCCAGAAGACAAATTCCATATGCTACATGCCTAAACTATTAGATTCCTACTAAATGGCTCTTGAAATTCAACATTCAAGAAGAATATGGAGATTCCAAGCAACAATGTTTTCATGTTTGACAATTTAACTGAAGCGATAAGTGGTGCCAACAAAACAATAAGCAGTCATATGGTGATTTCATGTACTTCACAGGAAAACAAAGAATCATAAAGAGGTATTCATGAAACATACAAGGTCAGTGTAAGCTTTTCAGGACATCCTAAATATAAAATAAAAAGGGATACAACTTTACAGTTCACAAAACCATATGCTCTCATCAGTGAGAGCACACATTTATCTATATATTAAATCATAGATATTGCAAACTATTGCTCAGAAAGACACCCAAGAACGTGCAAACCAAAATTATTATTGGGGTCAATAATAACATTTAGTGCAACTATGTATATTTTCTCATCTCTACCACCTGCATAGAAGACATCTTCTCCGGGGTCCAAAGCAATTGCATCGATTATTGATGGAAACACAATGTTTCCCAACATTCCCCCCCTCGAAAAAAGATTCTATGACAAATGGACAACTAAAATATTGAGACTCAGGCAAAGGTATACACTGGCATCACTAATTATATAATGACAGTCACTACAATATTTAACATGTAGCACTCTGAAACCATTAAAAAAATGAAAAAACATGTTATATTAGTAAGAAAATGAATCATACTAACTCCTTAGCATCTAATTGAAACAAAATGAGTTTGTCATAGAGTCACTTGACTTAATTATTTATGATTGACATCAAACATAGTGGTCAAGTTCATTAGCAGCTTGTTCTTCAAAATTACGAAAAAGCACGAATAATTACTTAAACGTCAATAAATTGGGAAAATACAAGGCAACCTTGTTACGTCTAGTAAGTTTAAGGCGATAATTAAGAACGTCATTAAGAGTTAAGATTTGAATTTTGAATATAAAGTATATTTATATACGCTAATCCGGAAGTTAGTATACGAAAGATGTGATTCCGGAGAAAATTATGGTTACAACGAGCGTGACAAGGGAAATTGAAAATGATAGTTGTATATTCCCGTTATGGATTAGTAACGTATTATATAAGTTACGACGACGAGAATACGGGGTCTTATGAGATTTTCAAGATTTAAAAGGAATGGGACATAAGGTTGATTAATTGTGAGATGTGGACTAACTTGCAATTAAATTTGTTTAAGATTTCACTTAAACCTATTCACTATTCTTCTTCTAATCTCAAACACATTTTTATTTCAAAAAAAGTACTCCTCTCCTCCTCTCTTCTCCCCCCAGCCGAATCAAACCCCAATTTTTAGCAAAATTGGAGATTTTCATCCCTTCTTCCTAGGTTAGTTCTTCTACAATTAGAAGCCAAGAAATTAAAAAAAAAATAGTGGCAAAAACGTGAATTGCTGGCCGAAATTCTGCCCAGTTTTTCCAGTTTATTTTTGACGAAATTTTGGAAGCAAAATGTGTAAGAAATGATGGATTAATTAGGAATACATGCATGCCTTTTAGAGTTGAAGAAATGGTGTAAAATTGGAGCAATTGGATAAAAAATTGGGATTGTTTTGGGCATCAAATTAAGGTATGCAATTCTTCTTTTTATGGTGTAATTGGAATTGCATGTTGTTGTAAGTTAAGAAATGAATTGGTGATTAAGAGGAATTGGAAATAAGAGAATGCATGAGATTGTTATTGATGTTATTATAGCCGATTTTAGGGACTATTTGGCTACATTGGATTTAAAGTGTTGTTATTATTATCGTGTCACTAATTGCATGTTGAAATTGAAGGAACATTGAGATTTGAAGTTGTAACAGTTATATGGAATTATCATGTTATGGCTGAGACCTTCTAAAAAATTGTTGGATATTGTCGTGTCAAGATTAGGGGCTATTTTGTGGAGTTTTCAATGCTTAAAATATACGTTATGAACACGTATATACGTTGTGGTGATTACTAATACATGTCTTAAAGGAATTAAAGTATAAAAAATGTATTATGTTGCACGTCATAGGGCTTGAACTCTTGTTGTTGTTGCTAGAATTGATGGACTATTTTAAAAAGGTTGTTTTAATATGGATTAAGGGTTAGATTAACATAAGAAATGGTGTATTAATCACCTTGGTTGCTGTTTTGGTTGTACTCCATAAATATAAAGAGGAAGAATGTATAAGGAAGATGTATACCAAGTATATGGAATATTTGGGATTATATTGGTTATAGGTTGAAGTTGTATCTTTTTATTGGTATTATTGGATGTGTTTGAAAGTTGTGGATTTGCATATAAAAATGGGGAAGTGCTGCCCAATTTTTTATAGAAAAGAAAGCGAGTTATCATTCAATTATAATGAATGGTAGTAATCATAAGGTTAATTGATATGTTACTACTATTATAGGTTGAAGTGCTAGTCAAGGCTTATCTAGATTGTTGAGTTGGTTAGTTCGTCAATAAGGTATGTGAAACTCTTCCTTCTTTCTTTGACATGATTTATAAGAAATGAACGTACGACGGACATACATGATTTCTATACAGTCTAATTTCTAATAATATGAGTTATGAGTAGTGCCTTTGATGTTTACAGTAAAAGTTCATTTTAATGATTTTATAGAGAGTCAATGATGATTTAAATTTCATATGATTGCTCATGATATTTATTCGTGCAAAGTGTTACTATTCCACTTCTCCGAGTCCCGGGCCGACTTATGTTCGTGCGCAGATCCTTGCATTTGTTCACCGAGTCCCTCACTAGAGGGCCGACAATGTTTATATATATGATGATTCCATGGACATATATCCATGATGCGGGTACAGATACCCATGACAGTATATGATGATTCCACCGAGTTCCTCACTACATGACCGACAATGTATATAGATATGATAGTTCCACCGAGTCCCTCACTACAGGGCCATCAATGTATATAGATATGATGATTATAAGGACATACATCCATGATTTTTATATGACTCTCATTTTTATAAGGTACAATTGACTCTTATTTGTCTATGACACAGTGAAGGGGTATTTTGATTATTATACTTATTTCATGATATCTTTTGACCAGTTTTGAACTATCTTACAGTACTTCATATTTTACATACTCAGTACATTATTTAAATCGACCACTTCCTCGAGTGTATTTAAATGCCGCAGTACATGTTCTCGCCGGTGATCCTCCGTCTAGATTCCTGTTCATTGTTTGGAGAAGCTCATTTGATTCAGAGCTTTGTCATTTTGGTACAGAACCCTACTTTTGTTGACTTATGTATATTTAGGGGCATGACGGGGCCCTGTTCCGTCATATGTCATTGTTGTACTCTTAGAGGTCTGTAGACAGTTGTGGGTGGTAAACGTGTTTTTTTTTGTATACGTATGGTTGTACTCTGTTTTGGGATGTTCCCGTATATAGTGACAGCCTGGTCGGCTCGCCTATTTGATATACTTGATTTAGATGTGACTCCTCAGGAGAGGATATTTATGGGTAAAGGCAGCCTTGCTGGCTTGCCTAATCGAACGTATTTTATGATTGCAGCGTTATGCTGCCAGATTTTATATTATCTTTTGTGTCAGTCTAGTTATGTGACAGGTTAGTTTAATGACGTCATTAGGGCGCTTAGTCGCGATCCGTCGGGTCGGGTCGTGACAAAAGTGGTATCAGAGCAGTTAGTACTCGGAATTTCTACAGACCGTGTCTAGTAGAGTCTTGTGTATGGGTATATTGTGCACCATACTTATACGCAGGAGACTGTCGGACATTTAGGATTGGTTTCTATTCTTTCATCTCGTAGATCGTGCGATAGAGCTATGTCATTAGGGTAATGATGCGCGATTTATGCACACACTAAACGCAAGTGCACGTGTCGTGACAAGTAATATAGTCTAGGTAAGACCGAATATCGTCCTCAGAGACTGGTTTTCAAGTACCGATTATCTATACTTTAGTTTCTATTTGGTTAACGTTAATTGAGTTGGAATTCTAAACTAATAATGCAGGAAATAAATTAATTACGAAAATACTTTGATTTAAATCAGTTATGATGGAGAATTAGGGCTTCCAAGATCATCAACTATCCACTCTATTCAATTCTTAATACAATTAGACTGACTTCTTCTTATACGTTAAGATATCAGGTTAACTAGACCGTTTTATACTCCTGTTAAGGTAATATAAACACTCAACCCCAATGGAGAACCCTTCTATCTTTCGATGACAAGATTGACTACAAAGGAGGATTAAGAGCAATAACCTATTAAGCTACACAAGTATCAGGGTACTTTCGTCCACGATTTAAACCTATGTTTATTCAACTATAGCATATTCACAATCTCCCATTTCGGATTTCGATTAGAACTCATATAAGTGATGATAACTAGTGATCAATTAATTATCAAATAATCAAAGCAATTATTGAATAAATCTTAAGCAAGTGAAGAAGAAATCAACTAATGTATTAATTCATGAATAAGAGTTTCAAGAGAATCACAAGGAAATCCCTAATAAAGTAATTAGCTCCTAGCCATAGTCACACTAAGAACTAATATAATCTCCATACATGAACTGAAATAAACAAAGCATAAAGAAAGAAAAGAAAAATACTCAAGAACAAGTCTCCAAGCCTTCTAGCATCCAAGGATTGTGTTTTGGAATATTTACAAGATGGAATGGAATGGAATTGGATATATTCTTCTAATGATGTAGAGACTATTTATAGCCCAAGAATCCTTTAGGTAAATGGTTAGGGATTATGTAGGTAGGAAAAGTTATAGAATCCTTTAGGTAAAGGGTTAAGGATTAAGTAGGTAGGAAAATTTATGAAATCCTTTTGGACCCTGAAAACGTGAAAAATTCGGCCCTTTACTCAGAAATCCCGCGTCGGCGCCGTGGCCCTGCAGACTGGCGCCACGGCGCTGAAAATTCTGCATTGAAATCAACTTTCAGAACATTCAGCGGCGCGGCGTTTTTCTGGCGGATTTTCGTTTCGTCGTCCTTTTTTCGTCCGGTCTTCGTCTGATTTCTTCTATATTTCCCGGAATTTCTTAGGCTTCATTTCTTGGCCTTTTTAGTGTGCAATTCCATCTCATTTATGTTCATTTCATCTCCTTTTCGTCATTTCTGACCGCTGTGACACAAAAGAAAGGAAAACAACCCTAATACTATACTAAACATAAATGAAATGAGTAAAATACTAACTAAAAATGACTCAAAAAGTGTATATAAAATACACTGATCAGGTAACCCCCCATCTGACAAATTATTGTGGTTGCAACTATGTCTCAAAAGACAGCGACAGTGGCCCGGAAGAGAAAATCAGAGTTATTCGTACTTGATTTGGTGCGTAAGCCATAAGGGAAGTGGAAGAATTTGAATAGAAGTATGATGACCAGGTTTGGAGATATTAGGTCGACGTCAGGTAAAGTAACTCTTCAGAATCTTTTATGTACCAAATGAGAAAATAAGTTAACAATTCATCACTTAAGGGATGGTATCATCAGGGATTGGAACCAGGAGCAACGTCCGAGATTACGTATGCATACTAGAATATGTTGGAATTATGAAAAGTACGACAAGTAAGAAATGAGTGAACAAGTGTTAAAAGAAATGAAATTGTTTAAAATTACGAGTAGTGAAAAGATCCCTCTCAGACCGAGACTGAGGTGTCAACTGGTGAAATATATTGCAGTATTCACTATTTTACGAATTGGTACTCAATTATGCCACGTTATCTACTCTATAGTTACAGAGATTGAACTTTTCCTTCCAAAGATAGAAAATAAAGCTTACCTACTCTTTTCTCCTCCATACCTCTAATTAAATTTTGAGCTCTAATTGTTAGAATCTATGACTGTTTTATGGTATACCATGTTGCTGGACTATGTGAAGGTAAGAAACTGCAAAAGAACATTGTTCCCATGTAAGAATAAGAAGGGGCTATTACTTCTGGAATAATAAGATTGATATAAAAGAATGAAAACATTTTTCTTACTTTGGACCGAGTGCTGGGAAGTATTGGACATAGGAATTATTTGAGTTTCTTTCGTAAATGACTTAGAACCTGGGAATGAGTAGCATCCTATTAGTGTATAGTTGTGTCAAGCATTTAAAATATCATAGAGCGTAGTGTTCAGCGCACAAAAATTGAAAAAGCAAAGCAAGGACGTGCAACGAACCTCTGGAGTTCATACTTTCAGTTAAGAAGTTATTTAAAGGATTGGTAACCGAGGTATGCATTCGTGCACAGTTCAATGCATTGGTTCACGCAGAATGCTAAGATGAGGTTATTTGGTCTCTTGGAACCAAATGTTAAAAGGGAAGAAGCTCATAATGCCTCTCTTAACTTGTGTAGTGAATGATATTTTAGTACTAATCTTACTGAACATCCAAATGGAAGAATATGGTTATTGTGGAAGCCTCATCTCTATGAGGTAGATATTAAAAACTGTACAAAATAATTGGAACACTGCGGGGTGACACATAGAGGTATAAAGAAAAGTTTTTATATGACATTGGTGTATGCGTTCAATGATGTGGCTCTTAAAAGGGAAATGTGGATAGATATTAGAAGGTTACGTGGCCAGGTACAAAGACCATAGACAATAATAAGTGATTTCAACTGTGTATTAGAGAGAGATGAAAGGGTGAAATGTCCGGTTACTATGACTAAGATAAGGGATTTTAAGCAATATATAACAGATTATGGTGAAAAATGTAGTATGTTAAAAAGGGTGTATAACAATACTTACTAATCAAGAACAGAGTGATAATCTACATACTTCAAAGTACATTTCATGAAATCAGGCCTATATGATCATCCTCTTGGGATAATTAGGTGAGAAGGAGGCATATAGGTTTAGTACGGGTTCATATACTTAAATAGGTGAAGGTTGGACCCTGAATTTCTATAGACAATAATAGAAGGGTGGAAAACAGATAAGAGAGGTACATAGATATATGAACTAATGGGCAAGATGAACAAGATCAAAGGGGTTGTTACACCGGTGGGAGATCCTGTTATAGCTAAACGAGTATATAGAAATCGTTCAGTGGTTATACATAGTCGGCAGACCATTGAGGACAATACTTAGAGTCATCCAGCACCAGAAATTTTATGCCAAACTTTCTAAGTGTGAATTCTGGTTGACTTCAGTAGAATTCTTGGGGCATATTATTGGAGCTGATGGTATTCGGGTAGATACACAAAATATTGAGGCGGTGAAGAATTTGCCCAGACCTACTACACCTACCGAGGTACGCAGTTTTCTGGGGGTTACAGGATATTACAAGAGGTTTGTAGAAAAGTTTGCCTCAATTTCAGCGCCTTTAACAAGGCTAACTCAGAAGGCAACTAAGTTTGAGTGGACTGATGCTGGTGATCAAAGCTTCCGGTTGTTGAAAGAAAAGTCAACTATGGCTCCAGTTCTAACTCTTCCGGAGGGACCAAATGGGTATGTTATTTATTGTGATGCTTCAGGTGTTGGACTTGGTTGTGTGTTGATGCAGCAGGGTAGAGTTATAGATTTTGCCTCCCGATAGCTCAGAAAGCATGAAAAAAATTATTCCACCCATGATTTGGAGCTAGTAGCAGTGATTCATGCCTTGAAGATCTGGAGACATTACTTATATGGTATTCATGTTGACATTTTTATGGATCATAAGAGTCTCCAATACATCTTTAAGCAGAAGGAGCTGAACCTACGGCAGAGACGGTGTGCTAAGGTATGGAGGTATGTTATGTGTACCGGATGTTGCAGGGCTACGACAGCAGGTTATGGGTGAGGCACACAATGCCCGTTATTTCATTCATCCAGAGTCAATGAAGATGTACCATGACCTTAGATGCTCATATTGGTGGGATGGCATGAAAAGAGACATAACAGAGTTTGTTTCCCAGTGCCCAAATTATCAGCAGGTTAAGGTCGAGTAATAGAGATCCTGAATTGGAAGTGGGAAGTGATTAATATAGACTTCATTATAGGCTTACCTCGCACTCATCATAAGTGTGACTCCATATGGGTTATTGTGGACAGGCTGACGAAATCAGCCCATTTCCTTCCAGTCAGGACTACTTATTTAGCTGAGGACTATGCTAGGCTATACATCAGGGAGATAGTGAGACTGCACGGGGTCCCACATCTATTATATCGGACAGAGGAGCTCGGTTGACAACTAACTTTTGAAGATCGTTCCAGAAGGGATTGGGGACACATGTGAGTCTCAGCACAACTTTTCATCCTCAGACGGATGGGCAGGCAGAGCGTACTATCCAGACACTAGAGGATATGCTGAGAGCCTGTATTATTGACTTCAGAGGAATCTGGGATGACCATTTACCGCTCATTGAGTTTGCCTATAACAACAACAACCATTCTAGTATCCAGATGGCTCCGTATGAGGCTTTATATGAGAGAGAGTGCAGGTCACCTATTGGTTGGTTTGAGGTAGGTGAGACTAAGTTGATCGGCCCAGACATGGTTCGGAAAGATGTTGATAAGGTGAAGCTTATTCAGGAGGGATTATTAGTAGCCCAGAGTTGACAGAAGTCATATGCTGATAATCGACGTCGACACTTAGAGTTCCAGGTTGGTGATTGGGTATTCTTGAAGGTATCGCCCATGAAGGGTGTGATGAGTTTTAGCAGGAAAGGAAAGCTTAGCCCAAGATACATTGAGCCTTACCAGATCATTCGTAGGATATGAAAGGTTGCCTATGAGTTGGATCTACCATCTGATTTGGAAGCAGTACACTCAGTCTTCCACGTATCGATGCTACGTAAGTGTATTGATGATCCTTCCAGAGTCTTCCCAGTAGAGGATGTCCAGGTGACAGAAGAGTTGTCTTAAGAGGAGAACCCCATCGCCATACTTGATCGTCAGGTCAGGAGATTACGAATGAAGGATGTAGCTTCCGACAAGGTATTGTGGTGAAACAACAATAGGAAAGAAATGACTTGGGAAGCGGAAGATGAAATGAAGAAGAAGTATCATCACTTGTTCTCTGTGCTTCCAGGTAATTCAACTCGATCCATTATTTTGATTATAGTATTTGGTGAATTGCATGTGTGTTATATTGTGGCATCTGTTGGTTTACTGAATATAGATGGATAGACATAATTATAAAGGAGACTCTGCCGAAAATTTTCTAGTATAAGACCTATGATAAACATTCGATGACGAATGTTTCTAAGGGGGGAAGGATGTTACGTCTCGTAAGTTTAAGGCGATAATTAAGAACATTATTAAGAGTTAAGGTTTGAATTTTGGATATAAAGTATATTTATATACGCTAATCCGGAAGTTAGTATACGAAGGATGTGATTCCGGAGAAAATTATGGTTACAACGAGCGTGACAAGGGAATATTTATGGTGGTAACCCAACCTTACTGATCCCAGAAATTTGGTTCAATGGGAAAACTAAACCATAGAGGTTTAGTTTTAGCGCTCACTTGAAGTAAGAGCACTTCAGATTATTATTCTTTAAAGAACTACAATTCCAAAGTTGTTCCCGCAATAGACATTAAGTGCTACTTTCATAATGGGTAAAAGATAAGTTTCTAAATTTTTTAATGATTCCTAACACTTCGAGTGGGGTATAGCAGGATAACTTATAGGAGATCACCTATTTAAGTGGAAAGACAGGCCGCTTCAAATGTACGCACTTAAGAAATCCAAGAGTTGTCCATGGCCACAACGGATAAAAATATAAGAAGAAATGAATAAGGGGAGTTATTGTGTTGATATCATTGTCTTGGTTTAAACTAACACTGACGGTTCAAGACATCACATTCACTGCACAGTAATTAAATCGGATGGTAATCAACTAAGAAAGGTTCAAAGCCAAAAGCTACCTTTCCTGATGCAATATATTTCCGTTGAAAGATTGCTGAACTTTAGCACCCTGTGTGCACCAATTCTCTTTCAAGAGGGGATTGTTGGAAATTTAACTATGTGGGATTGAGTTTCTCTTGTATTTAGTGACTTAAACACACGGGCCCCGCATGTCGAAAACATCGTTTCTTCGCACATGCCTAATCTAATAAATAAGTAGATAATATTAGTGTCAAGTAACGTCAATTTTTTAAGAAATGAAAGAGATATTGATACACAAAGTAAGGTGTTTGAGACATGAATAGATGGAGTGTTTGACCAAAATAAACAAATCTCCTACATAGGTAGAAGATGGAAGGATTGAACACTATATAAACTCTAGTTTTGAACAAGGGTTTGGGACCCCAATGGGTAACCCATGTGTTTAGAAGGGGAGGTGTTGCGAATTTTCTATATGCTACGCAAGTGTACTTATCACAATTAGTAATAATCTCGGTAAGACCGAATATCGTTCACAGAGACTGAATTATCAAGTACTAATTAACTAACCTTTCGTTTCTATTTGGCAAACGTTTATGCGTTTAGATTTCTAAACTATGAACTAACAACTAAAGTGATAAGTAGGAATAAACTAAGAATGAAAATACTTGGGGTTTAATTCAGTACTGAAGGTAATTAGAATTTTCAATCTCATCAACTATCCCCTCTATTATTCGTTAATGCAAGACTAGCTATTCTTCTTCTTATCAAGATAACAGGTTAACTGAGGTGTTCTATATTCCTATTAGGACATATAAAAACTCAACCTAAGTGGGAATTTTCTATATTTCTATGATAAATTCTACCATATAGGAGGATTAAGATCAGTAACCTAAAACGCTACACAAGAAATCGTGATACTCTCATTCAAGATTAAATCTATGTTTAATCAACTATAGCATATTCAAATATCCATTTTCAGACATTGATTTAAAATCATATAAGTAATGAAAATTAATGGTCAATCAATTCTCATTCAATAAACGCAAGTTGATTAGATAATGATAGATGAAGAATAAATACTAACAAATCATTAATTCATAATAGAGGTTCAAGCGAATCGACAGAAAATCATAATAAAGTAATTATCTCATAGACATGCTAAGAATGCTAATTAACTCAATATCCAACATGAACTGAATTAAAGAAAAGAAACGGAAAAGAACTTGAACAAAGATGGTCTCCAATTGCTTCTTAGCTTCTGATTCCTTTCCTCCAAAGTGTGATAATCCCTACAATCAGCCTCCCACAACTTATATATCAAAAAACCTTCTTGGACCTTTTTACCCTTGCTGCAAATTGGATTTTCCACTTATTTCCGCCGTCAGCGCCGCGGTTCTATGCCTGTAGACCCCATGCGGTCTATAGTGTAATTTTGGAGCGCCGTGGGTGGCGCTTGCTGTGGGAGCCGCGACGCTAATTTCAAGAAACTTCTACCAAATCAGGCTTGTAGACCCCGAGGGGTCTACGGTGTAATTTTTGAGCTTTTTGACTTAAACCGTTAACCACGCGCGGCTTCTCAGGACTTCTTTGACTTATCTTTTGTGACCAGATATGCATTTTTGTCCTCAATGACCGCTTATTTCCTTTGAATTCACCTTATTCCTTTCTGAATCACTTAAAACCTGAAAACACAAAACAATACGCATAATACTGTACAAATAACTAAAAGACATACAAAAGACTCCTTAAACACACTCTAAAATAATATTAACATCTAACTAAAGGATGACCTAAGTGAGCTTGGGTTCGGAGCTAAGCTCACATGCGCGCCGCCGCTGCCCGCCCGGTCCAGCTCTGGCTCGGGCTCGGGTCACGGGTCGTAGGTCTCGTGTTGTGGGTTGTGGGATGTGGGCTATATTCCGGAATTTTCTCTTTGGTCCCTGAATTATTTCTTATTTACATTTTGGACCTGAAAGTTTCAGAGATAACCAAACGTTGCAACTAGTCTACTCAGAAACACCCTCCTCTTTCACTATAAATTAAAAACATCTGTTCAGTTCTGATATAGAAGATTTAAATAATATACAGAATAACACAGAAACCAGAAATCCTTTCATCTCTTCAACAATCAGTTCTAAATTCTTTTCTTCGCAAGAATCAATAATATTTGCTTTGTATTGTTGATTGTAGTTGTTTTATCTTGGGAGACTATTGTACATTACCATAAAAGCATATATACGGGGCAATTTTATCTTAAAGACATAGAGCCATCTCTCGACTCTGCTTTTCTTTTGTTTAACCATTCTAACACCATTTTTACCTACAGTTTAAAACTGTCATGACCGGAGCCAACGGGCCGTGACTGGTGCCCTAGCTGGGCACCCCTATACTGACCTGTCACATATAATCTGATTGATAATAAGGACAATGTAGAAATATGTAATAAACCTTTCTCCTGAGGAGTCTCAGCTAATCAAACATAACCAAATATGCAAGCCGACAAGGCTGCCACTATATACAGAAATATCGAAACGAATTACAACTGTTCAGCTGACCAAAAAACGTCTACAACCCACACATGTACAACCCACACATATGTCCACAAATCTCTAAGAGTATGACAATGAAATATGACGGGACAGGGCCTCGCCGTACCTCTGAGTATGCATAAATCTATATCAAAAGATCTGTACCAAAATGACTCGGCTCCTGAACAATGGAGCTCTCCAAATAACTGAGCGGAAATCCTAGGCTCGAGGATCACCAAACTGAGTGTCTGTACCTGCGGGCATGAAACGCAACCTCCCAAAGAAAGGGGGTCAGTACGAAAAATGTACCGAGTATATAAAACATGAAGTACTATAAAGAAGATCATAACTGGCCAAAAGATGACATGAGACAAGTATAATAATCAAAAGTACCAATACAACTGTGCCTTATGAAATGAGAGTCTGTATGTCCATATAATATACCATATCCGTGGATATCTGTCCACATATACCGTACCCGGCCCATTCTGGGACGCGGTGAATGAAGTCATATCCGTGGATGCATATCCACATATATATATCCGTGGATACCTGTCCACTGCGCACATACCGTACCCGGCCCAACGTGGGACTCGATGAAGTAATCATATCTGTGGATGTCTATCCACATATATCGTCCAAATTAGATTATCATTTGACTCTCAATGGAATAAATAGAATGAACTATCACTGAAAATCAAAGACACTATCATATCATGTATCACTAGAAATTAGGATTCATTGAAACTATGTACGTCCGCCGTACACTCATTTATGTAAATCATTCCAAAAGAAAGAAGGGACAGTTTCACATACCTTGTTTTCGAATTAACCTAAGTTCAGCGGATCATTGTAATCTCTATGGATGATTATCTACATCCTAAGAAAGATTTATATTACAATCGGATCAATATACTATTTAACAAACTCATTGAGACATTTTATCGAACACCTTATTCGCGTAGAATCTATGCTTCTTCTATGTGAAGTTCTATACGTGTAGCAACACAATCAACCTTTTCAATTCTCCCCCTTACTGTATCAATGTCTAAAACAACCCAACAATATCACATGCAATCACCAATTTATACACAGACAACTTCAATAACCCATCAACTTAGCATTTCCAATAATCTCGCTAGAACTTAGTAAGAATCATGCTTTATGATATGAATAAATTTATGAATAAGGAAGGTTACCTCTGTTAGAAGCTGCGACGAGCTTCGTCGGACAATCTTTCACCTAACCCGATTCCGACAAGCAAAATAGAACTTTCTGAAAATCAACTTAAGCTAGAATCTTCTCGAATTCAAGGTCCTTGTTAAGTTCTGAGTTTCTAGATTATTTTAAGGATTCAATTCTACTGGAATTGAAGTTCCGAAATGCTCTGAATTTCTCCCATCTTTTGTACGAAAAATTTCGGAAGATTCCCAATTGGGTCGAGAAATTCAAAGAATATAAACTGAAGTTTCACTCTTTCTGCTTTACTTGAAGGATAATGAATCTTTCTCTATGGAGGATTCTATAGAAATATTGCAGGAGATGAAGGCCTTAAAGAAGGGAAATGGAGAAAGGCGATTTCTTGGGATATTAGAGAAGCTGCCAGCGTGTTTTTTTTCTTCATAGCGATCGCTTGTTATAAGGCTAACACGTAACATCCCACTATATAATGTCCCCATTAATAAATTACTTGTACACACAATTAATTTTTGATCCCAATTCCTTTAAAACTTGATAACTAAAAATTATCCTCTTATTCACAATGTCATAATTTAATAATATGACACTGGTCTATGACCTCCTTGGGGATATAAAATTATTATTAATCCCCGTCGCACTTACTAAACTCAAAATTATTCCGGGATCACATCTTTTAAAAAAAAAACTAATTTCCTGATTAGTATACGCAAGTAATATAATTTTTTCGAGGTTCAGGTCCATTTACCCACGTCTATGTGCTCAAATTAGTATCGGAAAACACGAGGTGTTACATACTCTCCCCCTTAGAAACATCCGTCCTCGAATGTCGGGTGGCGTATCTAATCTTATCACGTAATGAAAGAAGTGCAATTACATATTCAGTTTAACTTACCTAACATAAGCAATAAGACAGGAGGTTAGGACTGATAGCAAGTTAACAGGCCTAAACTAAGGACTTATCTTAAGTTATTTTCTAGATATAGTTATACTTAGGCTATCATAGCATCCAAGGTTAGGGAGGAAAACACATAATCTTGAAAAAGAAAAAAAAACATGCTTTGCACTTGATTACAATAAGACTGGATAGGATTTCCAACTCAAACTAAGGACATGGTCATTGTTTTCACTTAGGTGAACGTAAACAACCAAACTAATCTCTTTACCTAACCTTCTAGGTTAACTAATTATGATTCTGGTTAACTTCTAGTATAGACGAATGAACATTAAGATATTTAGCACAATATTTCAAACCAGTAGATAAGTATGTCATTTTCATTTTTTTTATCTTAGCAAGAGAGGAAGTCCAAACATAGGTTAATCACAATTGAACATCAAATTCTATCACATGACATGTAACTTCAAATTTCAACTCATTTTAAGTAAGTATTTAACTTGGTGGTCTAGACTTAACCAATTCAGCATGAGCAAGTGACAAGAGAGACTGACATTAATATGACATATAAAGACAATTCAACTGATTTTGAATCCACGGGAATGAAGACATGCCATGGTTATATGATACTAGGACCAAAACATGTAAACCAAGACATGAAACGTAACACATCAGGCAGAACAGAGTCACCACAGACATGCAAGATTGATCAGTATAAACCATCAACTAGAAATCCTAAAATAGACATGAATAACTCACACATGCTTCAATATGTGGTCACTCATGGGTCAGAACAAGCACATGTACTCAAAGTTATGAAAAGATAGGAAAACCATCATACGGACTTGAAAAGTTCATGTATAGAGGGCTACCTTAAATCATATTTTTAGCCCAGATTAGCAGAAATGACATAGAACAGGTCATGGAATGGGTCAAACAAATAGATGTACTTACTGAACTATTCATTTACGTATACACGCTTTAAACAAACCAAAGATGGCATTTAAGTCAAACAAGCTCAACATTCAAGATTTTATAGGTCAGTTGTAGTCTAGACAGAGACTAAATAATACATTTAGAACACTCTGTCATTGTAATCTCCTTGCTGGAGTATGGTACTATATCATTTTAAATGGCAACAGGAGTAAAAAAAATTTCCACATTTCCTCAAGCTCTCAGACAAAGTGATCCTCTTTCTCCTTTTTTTTATTATTGGTGATAAAGTCTTCACTAGGTCCGTTAATCATCATGAGCATTTTAGTCATTTCTCCATGGATACTAGAGGTCCTATCATTAATTATGTTGATGATATTTTTTTATCTTCTATCTGAGCGATAATCAATCCATCCAGCTTCTTAAGCATCAAATGAAAAAAAAATATGAGAATGCCTCAGGTCAAAATGTCTAGTAGTAAATGTTTTCTTTTTCCATAACAGCTGCTAACACTTCCGCCAACAGGATCAATAAAATGAGAAATTTTTCTGATTATATGGATAATCCTTTCCCCTTTACCTACCTTGGTTGACCTACCTATCATGAGAGGAAGAACACACATCTCTTTGATATCATGTTGTCCATAATAGTGAAGAGGTTAAATGGTTTGGCAGGGAAATATGCTTTCTTATGGAGGTAAGATCATTCTAGACGTGTGCTTCAATCAACTTCTTGTTTACATCATGTCTACTATGTACCACCCCTAAAGGAGTTTTAACTCTCATGGAAAAAAATACTTTGTTAACTTCTTATGGAGATCATCAGAAGGTAAGAAAAAAAAATCATTGGACAACATGGGACAAACTTTGCTTATATACGGATGAGGGTCGTATTGACATCATAAAAATGAAAGATATCTTAGATACCCACATTGTGAAAATGTGGTGGAGGCTCAAGACCCAACCCTCTTTGGGCCAAGTTTTTTCAAAACAAATACTGAAAGAGAGCATATTGTGTCACCAAAATTATAATATCTGTTGATTTACATACTTGAAAAAGTTGCATGAAAATCATAACTAAGGTTGCACCTCATATAGTTTGGATTATCCAGTCTGAAAATTCTAGCTTCTGGTGGGACAACTGGACAGGTAAAGGAGCCTTGGAAAAGGAGGAAAAAAAACTTTCTTGATTTAGAAAGATCAACTAAGCTCCCAGTTAAGTCTTTCTTTAACAATGATAATTGAAATCTCACTAAGCTTCAAACCTTACTACTTATGCAGGTTGTCCAACATATTGCTCAAATCAACATCGGAGACTAGAATGAGTCAAATTCCCCAATCTGATAATTGACAGAAGATGATTTCTTTTCAAACAAAAGTGCTTGGAATTTCATTAGAGCCTATGGGCCTAAATATTCTTTTCTAAACAGTCTCTGCACAAGATAATCTCCTTTATGAATGAGGGATTTTTTTTTTAAAGAGAAAGGTTCCATTTGGTAATACCATTAGTAAGTTTTGGGACTAATAAGAGATCTATGTGTGTTTACTGCAGGGTATCAACCTATGAGGCCATACAATACTTCTTTGTTGAAAGTGAAGCTATATATAAAATTGGAGTTACTTTGGCAACCCATAGGGAATTCAACACATTGATCAACCTGCTCCTACTATATTTAAGGATTGGTGGGACTGTAAGTACACTAACAATGTTAAAAAAAATGATTTTACAGGTCACTTCTCTCATCATCAGTTGGGAGCTCTAGAAACATATATGTTCTTGCAAATATGGAAGCCAAATGAAGTTGACACCAAGGATTTTTGACCATTAAAGCAGCCTTGAGAAAAATATTTCCATCTATTAAGGATATCAATCACTGGCCTGAAATCTGTAGTATAGTAAAAACTTGAGACCTATGAGAAGTTTTTGGGAAATGCCACCTTTTGAAAGCTTGAAGATGAATACCGATGGAAGTTATATTGCTGGAGATGGAAGAACTGCAATATCATATATATACATATATATATATATATATATATTTTCAGATTTGCACAAGACACTGTGCAAAGGACCAACTCAGAACAACTTAATATCTCAAATAGATACTAAAGTAGAACAAATCATTGCCACACAGCAAGGTCAGACAATTTTTTTTGTACACAAAAGATAACATATATATATATATATATATATATATATATATATATATATATATTCTTGAACAGGTTCTCTAGGCCTAATATGCACAATAGGACAAAGAGCAAGACACTTAATCTAGATATCACGCTGTCACAAATATATCACTCTGCCATGTTCTTATTTGAATCTAGTTTAACAGGTCATATATAATAAAAAAAACCTAAAATAGTCTAAGAGTCATATACCTTTATTAGCATCACATCCAAGGATTCAATTCATACCCCCGGTTAGCCAAGTATTATTTCATATGCTCTTGAATAGTTATTGGAATTTAGTCAAGTAATACACCACTAGAAACAGGCATAAAAGTAGATATCTGGATTCATATATGACTCAAATCAAATGAAGTGTTAATGGATAAGGTACATCAACCTCCAAGCCTCAAAATTGTCTTAAGAAATGTAACTTATCTCAACTTAAAATGCAGCAGCTATTTACACCATAGCACATCAGATTAGTAGCCTTTTTCATCAGAACAGAACAACTCAACAAGGATATATGCGCGGTAAAATAAACCTAATATATAACCACAATTTATCTCAAAGGCAGCAACAACCTTACCCAATTTACAGCAGTTCAGGAAATCATGACCACAGGTAATAACAAATAGTAACAAAGCAGCAGTCATAACTCAAAATACAGTATTTTGAGAGCCACACAAGTCTTAACAAATGCTACAGATAACAAAAAGGGCACAACATATTTGAAAAGAGGACATTTGAGACTGCAAAAATGGCAGCAAAATCTGTCACAAACTGAGATAACAACATATGTTTGAAATATAACAGGGACAGTGGTAGCAATAACAAAAATAGCAGCCAAATCGTACATCAGGTGACATCAGATGACAACCATGATAACAGCTGGTATGATAGCTAACTGCCTCAGATCTTAATTCCAAAATGGACTCTGGAATATATACAAGCTGGTCCTTAAACAAATATTAGGACTAAATGAATGGACTAGGACGTAAACAATGGAAAGAAAAACATGAAAATAAGTAACTAAATGCAATCTACTTTGGTTAGATACTCTATTTAATTTTATCTAAATATGTATGCAGAAACATGGTTTGGCCATGTTAAGTTGTTCTAGACATGGTTTCCACAGACCAACCTTTAGAATAGCATGTTATTACATACCAGACATGCCTCCCTCAACATGCCCACAGATGAGCAGGAAGCAACACATATTGGGCAGGTACACCATGAAATAAACAACCTTTGCACATTTTCTTACCTATAACATATCTTTGATTGGAATTCTAATAGGAAAGGTCATGTTTTAAAACAGGAAGGATTGAAATCCACCCGGGAGGTCAAAATTTACATGTAACTGGAACAAATCTTAAATCAACACATTAACCAACATATATCAACTTAGGTCGGTTTTATCTATTTAAACAAGCTCCCAATCCCTCATATTATCACTATTTCGAGCATAAATAATATGCATACCAATTAATACAGATTCATCTTTCAAATTAAGATCTAGACTGGTTGTGCAAATTCATCTATGGACATGGTTATGCAGAGCATGATATCTTAAAATATAAATAACTTGACATTCTAATCCTAAGTCAAACAACCATTATATCACAGTTAACAAATGTCAAATACCTGCTGAATTCATTACAAGAACTTATCGAGACAACTTGCTTCAATATCTGCATCTAACCCATGAATCCATAGAGCAGGCTCAAAATAGTTTTAGTTTTAAGAAGAAGTATTTAGATGATATCCATAGCTCACAATCATCACATATACCATATACTTCAACTAAGCTCAAGTGTTAAATATCATATTCAAGATGGCCTTGGATATCTAGGGTCTCAACGGTTATCTAACATTCTAAGCTTTCCAAGTTTACATTATCCCCCGTATATGAGTGGGATCACTTCTCGTAATCTCGAAATCATATTGCCCTTCTGACGTATCATTCGTCATTTCGAGCCACCTATTTACTAGATACGAATATGATTTAACAGAAATCTTTTTGGTAGTCGGCACTTGTCGAAGTGTAATTGGTACGAGTTAACTCGAATTCTTACGACTCAGCTTTACTGCACGATCTAAATAATGAAAGAGTAGAAACCATTCCTAAATGTCTTGCAGCCTCCTGTTTATAGGTGTGGCGTGCTTCACAACCATAACCAAGACTCTACTAGACACGGTCTGTAGACATTTCGAGGATGAACTGCTCTGATACCACTTTTTGTCACGACCCGAGCTGACGGGCTGCGACTGGTGCTCTAGCTGGGCACCCCTATACTGACCTGTCACATATAATCAGACTGATACTAAGGACAATGTAGAAATCTGTAATAAACCTGTGTCCTGAGGAGTCTCAGCTAATCAAACATAACAAAATACAACTGTTCAGCTGATCAAAATACGTCTACAACCCACACATGTCCAACCCATACATATGTCCATAGACCTCTAAGAGTATGACAGTGAAATATGACGGGACAGGGCCCCGCCGTACCTCTAAGTATGCATAAATCTATATCAAAGGATCTGTACCAAAATGACTCGGCTCCTGAACAATGAAGCTCTAGAAATAACTGAGCGAAAATCCTAGGCTCGAGGATCACCAAATTGAGTGTCTGTACCTGCGGGCATGAAACACAACCCCCCGAAGAAAGGGGGTCAGTACGAAAAATATACCGAGTATATAAAACATGAAGTACTGTAAAGAAGATCATAACTGACCAAAAGATGATAGGAGACAAGTATAATAATCAAAAGTACCAATGCAACTGTGTCTTATGAAATGAGAGTCATGTATGTCCATATAATATACCATATCCGTGGATACCTGTGCACATATACCGTACCCGGCTCATTCTGAGACTCGGTGAATAAAGTCATATCCGTGGATGCCTGTCCACATATATATATATTTGTGGATACCGCCCATCACAAGACATACCGCATCTTACCAACGTGGGACTCGGTGGAAATGTCGTATTCGTGGATGTCTGTCCACGTATATCGTACCCGGTCCATTCTGGAACTCGGTAAAATCATTATATATATATATATACATACATACCCGGCCCTCTAGCGAGGGACTCGATAAAACTATATAATCACATCAAGCACGGATAGAATATCATGAGTAACAATATGCAAATTAGATCATCATTTGACTCTCAATGAAATAAATAGAATGAACTATAACTGAAAATCAAAGGCACTATCATATCATGTATCACTAGAAATTATGATTCATTGAAACTATGTCGTCCGCCGTATACTCATTTATGTAAATCATTCCAAAAGAAAGAAGGGACAGTTTCACATACCTTGTTGTCAAATTAACCTAAGTTCAGCGGATCCTTGTAAACTCTATGGATGATTATCTACATCATAAGAAAGATTATATTACAATCGGATCAATATACTATTTAACAAACTCATTAAGACATTTTATCGAACACCTTATTCGCGTAGAATCTATGCTTCTTCTATGTGAAGTTCTATACGTGTAGCTTATCGGTGTATTTTATATACACCTTTTGAGTCATTTTTAGTTAGTATTTTACTCATTTCATTTATGTTTAGTATAGTATTAGGGTCGTTTTCCTTTCTTTTGTGTCACAGCGGTCAGAAATGGAGAAATGGCGAAAAGTAGATGAAATGAGCATAAATGAGTTGGAATTGCACACTAAAAGGGCCAAGAAATGAAGCCTAAGAAGTTCCGGGAAATATAGAAGAAATCAGACGAAGACCGGACGAACAAAGGACGAAGAAACGAAAATCGGAAGAATGCCACACCGGCGCCATGGCTGGCAGCAGCGACCATCAAGATGTTCTGAAACGCCTCTGATTTTCAGGCGTCGTGGCTCCGACTGCAGGGCCGCGGCGCCGACGCAGGAATTCTGAGTTTTGGGCCGAATTTGACACATTTTCAGGGTCCAAAAGGGATAACTTTTCCTACCTACAGGATTCCATAATTTTTCCTAAACCCTTTACCTAAAAGGATTCCATAACCTTTCCTACCTACATAATCCCTAACCCTTTACCTAAAGGATTCTTGGGCTATAAATAGTCTCTACATCATTAGAAGAACCCATCCATCACGCATCCCATCCACCATCCTACATTTCATCTTGTAAATATTCCACAACACAATCCTTGGATGCTAGAAGGCTTGGAGACTTGTTCTTGAGTATTTTTCTTTTCTTTTCTTTTGCTTTGTTTATTTCAGTTCATGTATGGAGATTATATTAGTTCTTAGCGTGACTATGGCTAGGAGCTAATTACTTTATTAGGGATTTCCTTGTGATTCTCTTGAAACTCTTATTCATGAATTAATACATTAGTTGATTTCTTCTTCACTTATTTAAGATTTATTCAATAATTGTTTTGATTGCTTGATAATTAACTGATCACTAGTTATCATCACTTATATGAGTTCTAATCGAAATCTGAAAGGGGAGATTGTGAATATGCTATAGTTGAATAAACATAGGTTTAAATCATGGACGAAAGTACCCCGATACTTGTGTAGCTTAATAGGTTATTGCTCTTAATCCTCCTTTGTAGTCAATCTTGTCACCGAAAGGTAGAAGGGTTCTCCATTGGGTTGAGTGTTTATATTACCTTAACAGGAGTATAAAACGGTCTAGTTAACCTGCTATCTTAACGTAGAAGAAGAAGTTAGTCTAATTGTATTAAGGATTGAATAGAGTGGATAGTTGATGATCTTGAAAGCCCTAATTCTCCATCATAACTGATTTAAATCAAAGTATTTTCATAATTAGTTTATTTCCTGCATTATTAGTTTAGAATTCCAACTCAATTAACGTTAACCAAATAGAAACTAAAGCATAGATAATCGGTACTTGAAAACCAGTCCATGAGGACGATATTCGGTCATACCTAGACTATTGATCGGTGTATTTTATATACACTTTTTGAGTCATTTTTAATTAGTATTTTACTCATTTTATTTATGTTTAGTATAGTATTAGGGTAGTTTTCCTTTCTTTTGTGTCACAACGGTCATAAATGGAGAAATGGCGAAAAGAAGATGAAATGAGCATACATGAGATGGAATTGCACACAAAAAGGGCCAAGAAATAAAGTCTAAGAAGTTCCGGGAATTATAGAGGAGTTCAGACGAAGTCCGGACGAAAAAAGGGCAACGAGACGAAATCTGCCAGAAAAACGTCACCGGAGCCGCGGCGCCCATAGTGCTGAAAGTCCCGAGAGTTGCTGAATTCAGCGCCAGTCAGGTCATGGCGCGACGCTGGAATTATGATCTTTGGCCGAATTTGACATGTTTTTAGAATCCTAAAGGGATAAATTTTCCTACCTAAAGGGATAACTTTTCCTACCTAAAGGGATAACTTTTCCTACCTTAAAACCCTTATCTAAAAGGATTCTAATAACTTTTCCTACCTACAAAATCCCTAACCCTTCACCAAAAGGATTCTTTGGCTATAAATACTCTACATCATTAGAAGAATTATTCATTCTCCATTCCACCATTCACCATTCTACATCCATCCTTCCACCAATCCATCTTGTAAATATTCCACAACACAACCCTTGGATGCTTGGCTTGGAGACTCGTTCTTAAGTAATTTTCTTTTCTTTTCTTTTCTTTATTTCAGTTTTTGTATGATGACTTTTGAATTTGTTCTTGTCATGTCAATGACTAGGAACTAATTCTCTTATAGGGCTTTCCATGTTAATTCTCTAGAAACGTATGTTATGATTTAATGCATATGTCTATGGTTATTCTTCTTTGAGAGATCTATCCAATAATTGTGTTGAATGCTTGGTAATTAATTGACAACTAATTATCACTATATGATTTCTAATCAGACTCCGAAAGGAGGGGATTGTGAATATGCTGTAAGTTGGGTAGACATTCTTGGATTGGGGATGAAAATACCTCAATTATTTATGTAGCGTTAATGAGAGGCTTAACAACCCTAATTTTGCGCATGGTGCGTGACGATTAACTAGGTTTTTGCTCTTAATCCTCCTATAGAGTTATCCTTATCACCGAAAGGTAGGTAAGATGCGATACTGGGGTTGAGTGTTTATATAACCCTAACGGGAGTATAAAACGATTTCGTAAACCTGTTTTCTCCGAAAGAAGAAGACCATAGTTCGTTGCAGTAATAAATAACATAAGCAGATAGTTGAAGAGACATGGAAGCCCTATTCCCATCACAACTGAAATAAACCTATAGTTAAATTAGCTTTTATAATTACTAGTTATAAACCACAAACTCAAATATCAATCACCAAATAGATACCAAAAGATAGATAGTTGGTACTTGAACCCTAATCCTTGTGGACGATATTCGGTCTTACCAGGACTATATTACTTGTCACGATAACGTGCACTTGCGTTAAAGTGTGTGCATCTTTTCGCGCATCAAGTTTTTGGCGTCGTTGTCGGGGATTAGGCATTAGTTCAATATCAAATTTATCTATTTTTAATTTCTAATTTGGTTTTTATTTTTGTTTCTTTAAATTATTTATTTTATTTTCTTTAAAAAAAAAAAAACAAACAAACAAGTGCCTAGTGATTCGTTGTTGGTTTTGATTCATCTCGAGGATCCTTGAGACATGGATTTCTCTGTCAATATGATCGAGCCCAACCATAGAGAAGAGAGGGAGGAATTACGAGGTTATAGTCGATCTCACGAGGTACCAAAATCAGTTCATAGACGAAACGAGAATGGCCATGAAGAAGTTGGAAACGCAAATAGCAGAGCTCACGATCATATTCAACAGCGAAACACAAGAAGAGCAATCTGCACCTGTGGTAGGCAATGAGGAAACACAATGTCAGGCAATTGACCAAGGATGCCGAATCGTGGAAGATAGAGAGTTCGCGGCAGTGAGCCGCATGGCCGATGAAAGCAGCACGCGTCGAAGATGCGAGACAGTCAGAGAGAGTGGCCGCGCGCCAAAAGAGCGGCGCGCGAACCCGTAAATCGAGGTGATTTTGAACAATAACAGCAAATTGAGGAGCACGAACCACACCCAACTATTGAGAATCGGTGAGATAGTTGGTGTAGAGAAGGAAAAGATCAGAGATCCAATTATTTACCTTCTGGATTCTGTGGAAATTCTTTTCTTGCACCTATTCTGGAAGAAACACCACTAGCTATCACGGTGATTCCCAATTAGGAAGCCCATACCATCAGGTACCCCATAGAGTTGAGAGATGTAGAGAAGTTCACGGATTCCTACATTAAAGAAAGCATAAAAGACAAGCCTACTTGGGGGATAATTGTATATGTAAGGCTCTTGTTTGAACAAATGGTCGTAGGAAAATTGAGACCTACAACAATAACTCTGCGGATTGCAAGCGCCGCGAAGGATCCAATGGGCACTCGAAAAGGTTAATTGCGTCCGGCTAAAAGACGTTAAAGACCGCGCTTGTTGGGAGGCAACCCAATATTTTTAATTATGTTATTTTAATTTCTGTCTTTATTTTATTTTATTTTGTCTTGAACAGTCTCACGGTCTAGGGTTCTTGTTTTGTGTTGTTGGATGAGTGGATCAAAGTGAAAACCGAGGAAAAGGAGCAAAACGCTGGAAAAAGGAAAGCGATCGTCAGTACATGGCCAGTAATTGAAGAGCCACAAGACTAGTAGCGCCGAATCTCAGGCGCATGAACTCAGAGAGCCATATTTCCGTGCAAATTCCAGAATTTTTCCTCCTAGACCTCCGTTATGACCGCTGTGTTGTGTCAGTAAGTTGTTCTTTTTCTTTTATTTTCTTTGAGTCTTGCACACATTTGGGACAATGTGTGATTTAAGTTTGGGGGTATTTTATTTGTGTCTTGTTATGTTTCAGTTAAGTCTTTTTTTTATTTGTTTTGTGTTTATTTTTGAGTCACAATTTTTTTTTTCTTTTTAAGTTATAATTGCCTGTCAAAGATCATGTATGCTGTAGTTGCTAGAAACACCTAGTGAAGGAAGGTGGAATAATGTAATGAAATTAGAAGCAACTATCTAAACACCTAGGTTAGATATGCCAAAAACTCACAAAAATCTGTCTATTTGGAGTTTCTTGCTTAAATTGTGCATGCTAAATTATGAAAACCTATGTGTTATGATTGCTTGCTATTTGAGGCGAAATAGTTAGGATATGCATGTTAGGGAGATGACTCAGGCATTTCTTTGTTAGCCAATTCTTACCACTCTTTTCTATCCCTGACTTTAAAAATATCCCTAGTCAGCCCCATTGATCCTAAAAACATGAAACTTTTTCTTTGACACCATATATTCCTACAATTGTGCCATAAGTAAAAATGTGAAATAGTTGGAATAAATTGTGTTAAAAAAAAAGACAAAAAGAGTGAATAAGTTTGATGCACCCCAATGAAAAAAGTAATAAGAAAGAGGCAAAAGCCTAAGTTTGGGGGTGCTTGTTATTATAATACACTTCACTCTCCCAAAACAAAAGAGGGGAAAGATAGAATTGAAGTGAAGGAAATAATCAAAAGAAAAGGGAAAAATTGAAAAGCTAAAGAGCTTATGGTACACAAAAATGAGCCTAAATGTCTATTTTTACCTACCTGTGCCTAAGCCTACATTACAACCCTTAAAAGTCCTGAAGATCTCTTAGATGCATAGCCATGATTAGTGGAGAATAGCAAGTAAACATGCGATAGGAATTTTGAAATTAACATGCATGATTCAGTATTTGACTTCCATTAAGCATGATAAAAATGAGTTTGCGAAATATCTAGTTTAATGTGTTTAGAATGCTGAAATTTCATGCTATATGTTCCTACATATTATTCTACTAATCTTCATGTTTTTTCAAGTAGCACCAATGCAGCAAAGTGATCAATGTCATTGAGTCTTTTATTTTTCGTTTTCCTTGAGTCTGTATTTCTTTCTTTTGATCTTTGCTCGAGGGCGAGCAAAGGTTAAGTTTGGGGTATTTGATCGGTGTATTTTATATACACTTTTGAGTCATTTTTAATTAGTATTTTAGTCATTTTATTTATGTTTAGTATAGTATTAGGTCGTTTTCCTTTCTTTTGTGTCACAATGGTCATAAATGGAGAAATGGCGAAAAGAAGATGAAATGAGCATAAATGAGATGGAATTGCACACAAAAGGGCCAAGAAATAAAGTCTAAGAAGTTATAGAGAATTATAGAGGAGTTCGGGACGAAAAAGACGACGAAAAAGGCAAACGCGAAAAACGCGAGTCATGGCGCTAGCAGCGGCTGGCGCCATAGTCTTGAAAGTCCCGAGAGTTGCTGAATTTGGCCGCGCCGCTCACAGGCTGGCGCCGACGCGGGAATTATGAAGTGATGGGCCGAATTTGACATGTTTTCAGAATCCTAAAGGTTTAAATTTTCCTACCTAAAGGGATAACTTTTCCTACCTAAAGGGATAACTTTTCCTACCTTAAAACCCTTACCTAAAAGGATTCTAATAACTTTTCCTACCTACAAAATCCCTAACCCTTCACCAAAAGGATTCTTTGGCTATAAATACTCTACATCATTAGAAGAATTATTCATTCTCCATTCCACCATTCACCATTCTACATCCATCCTTCCACCAATCCATCTTGTAAATATTCCACAACACAACCCTTGGATGCTTGGCTTGGAGACTCGTTCTTAAGTAATTTTCTTTTCTTTTCTTTTCTTTATTTCAGTTTTTGTATGATGACTTTTGAATTAGTTCTTGTCATGTCAATGACTAGGAACTAATTCTCTTATAGGGCTTTCCATGTTAATTCTCTAGAAACTTATGTTATGATTTAATGCATATGTATATGGTTATTCTTCTTTGAGAGATCTATCCAATAATTGTGTTGAATGCTTGGTAATTAATTGACAACTAATTATCACTATATGATTTCTAATCAGACTCCGAAAGGAGGGGATTGTGAATATGCTGTAAGTTGGGTAGACATTCTTGGATTGAGGATGAAAATACCTCAATTATTTATGTAGCGTTAATGTGAGGCTTAACAACCCTAATTTTGCGCATGGTGCGTGACGGTTAACTAGGTGTTTGCTCTTAATCCTCCTATAGAGTTATCCTTATCACCGAAAGGTAGGTAAGGTGCGATACTGGAGTTGAGTGTTTATATAACCCTAACAGGAGTATAAAACGATTTCGTAAACCTGCTTTCTCCGAAAGAAGAAGACCATAGTTCGTTGCAGTAATAAATAACATAAGCAGATAGTTGAAGAGACATGGAAGCCCTATTCCCATCACAACTGAAATAAACCTATAGTTAAATTAGCTTTTATAATTACTAGTTATAAACCACAAACTCAAATATCAATCACCAAATGGATACCAAAAGATAGATAGTTGGTACTTGAACCCTCATTCTTGTGGACGATATTCGGTCTTACCAGGACTATATTACTTGTCACGATAATGTGCACTTGCGTTAAAGTGTGTGCATCTTTTCGCGCATCAACTATATTACTTGTCACGATACGTGCACTTGCGTTTAGTGTGTGCATAAATCGCGCATCAAGTTTTTGGCGTCGTTGTCGGGGATTGACGTACTTTCAATATCGATTTATATATTCTTATTTCTAATTTGGTTGCTCCAAGAACAAGTTTCTAACTTGTTCTGCGAGCATCTTTTTATCACCTTTTGTTGTTTTCTTATTTTACAGGTTAAATTCGAAAAAAAAAAATTATATGGACTACTACTATCAGAGACAGTGGAGTCATCAACAACAGCTTAACCCACAGGTTCTAGAGGAAGATCTAGATGAGTTGCAGGCAGGCATACTCAGGCTCACCAAGTGCCAGACTCAGTTTATGGCTGAGACAAGGGAGTCCCTCAAAAATTTGGAGACCCACATAGGGCAACTGATGGATAAGATGAGCAATACACCTCAAGCAAATCTGCCTAGCGACATCATTATGAGAGGTGGTAAGCAAATTGAGGAGCCTGTACCACACCCAACTATTGAGGAATCTGGCGAGATAGTTGGTGTAGAGAAGGAAAAAATTGCTGAGATCCAATTCTTCACCTTTTTGGATTCTGTAGAAATTCTTTTTCTTGGACCTATTGCAGAAGAAACACCACCAGCTTTCACTGTTGATCCCCAAATAGGAAGTCCATACCATCAAGGGCACCCCATAGAGTTGAGAGATATAGGGAATTTCACTGATCCCTACATTATAGAGAGTCTAGAAGACAAGCCTGCCTTGTTTACTTAGGGGATAATCGTATATATGAGGCATTTGTTTGAAGCAATTGTTGTAGTTGAAGTGAGACCTGCAACAATAACTATGCGGATTGCAAGAAGTTCGCAGAAGGATCCAATGGGCACTCGTAAAGGTTAATTGCGTCCGGCTAAAAGACGTTAAAGACAACGTTTGTTGGGAGGCAACCCAATGTTTTTAATTATGTTATTTTAATTTTTGTTTTAGTTGTTTTATTTTGTCTTGAACAGTCTCACGGTCTTGGGTTCTTGTTTTGTGTTGTTGGATGACAGGTGGACTAGGAGCGCACTCAACGAGAAAAAGTAGCAAAAAAGGAAAAGTCGGTGTCGCCGCAGCGCCGTAATCAGAGCCGTGGCGCCGGAACTTCAGAGAGCCGCAATACTTGGGGCGCCACGACGCCGAATCTCAGGGCCGTGGCGCCAGAACTTCAGAGAGCTATATTCCGTGCAAATTCCAGAATTTTTCTTCTCAGACCTCCGTTATGACCGTTGTGTTGTGTCAGTAAGTTGTCCCTGTTTTTTTTTAGTCTTGCACACATTGGGGACAATGTGTGATTTAAGTTTGGGGGAATTCTTAGTTTATTCTATGTGTTTTTGAGTTTTTTTGCTGTTTATTTCTATGTTTTATGAGTCTAATTTTTTTTAGTCTAATTTTTTTTTAAATTTATTTTTATGATCAAGCATGTTGTAGTTACTTGAAACGCCTAGTGAAGTAAAGTATAATGTAATGGAATTAGAAGCAACCATCTGAACACTTAGGATAGATATGCCAAAAATTCATGAAATCGAACTATTTGGGGTATCTTGCTTGATTTATGCATTGTTAGTGATTAAACTTATGTGACTGCTTGCTTGTTATTTGAGACGAAATAGTTAGGATATGCATGTTAGGGAGATGATTCAGACATTTCTTTGTTTGCCCTTTCTTACCATTCTTTGCCTATCCCTGATAATAAATTGTATCCCTAGTCAGCCCCATTGAGCCTAAAATAAGATTTTTTCTTTGACACCCTATAATTCCATATTTGTGCCATAAGTAATTTTTTTGCTATGTTTGGAATATAAAGTGTTGAAAAAAGAGACAAAAGAGAGTGAACAATTTTGATGCACCCCAATGAAATGTAATAATAAATAGGCAAAAACCTAAGTTTGGGGGTGCTTACTATTCATCAGACACCTCATTCTCTCAAAACAAAAGAGGGGAAAGATAGGTATGAGGTTAAAAAGAGAATCAAAAGAAAAGAGATGAATTTAAAGCAAAAGAGCTTATGGTACATAAATTGAGCCTAAATGCCTATTTTTACCTACTCCTGCCTAAGCCTACATTACAACCCTGAAAAACCCTGAAGATATCTAATATGTGTATCCATGATTAGTGGAGAATAGCAAGTAAACATGCCATAAAATTTTGAAATTAACATGCATAGTTAGGTATTCTTACTTCCATTGAGCATGATTAAATTGAATTTGCGAAATATCTGTCTTGAGTGTTTAGAATGCTAAAAATTCATGCTATATGTTCCTACATATTATCCTACTAACCTTCATGCTTTTCTAAGTGACAATTGTGCAGCAAAATGATCAGTGTCTTTGAGTCATTTTATTTTCTTTCGTGTCTTTGTTTATATTTTTGATCTTTGCTCGAGGGCGATCGGTGTATTTTATATACACCTTTTGAGTCATTTTTAGTTAGTATTTTACTCATTTTATTTATGTTTAGTATAGTATTAGGGTCGTTTTCCTTTCTTTTGTGTCACAATGTCGAAATGGAGAAATGGCGACAAGGAGATGAAATGAGCATAAATGAGAGGGAATTGCACACTAAATGGGCCAAGAAATGAAGCCTAAGAAGTTCCGGGAAATATAGAAGAAATCGACAAGACCGACGAACAAAGGACGAAGAAACGAAAAATCCGGAAGAATGCCGTCACCGGAGCCGCGCGCCGATAGCGGCCTTGCGCCGACCATGAAGATGTTCAAACGCTCGATTTTCAGCGCGCCGTGGCGCCGATCGCAGAGCCGGCGCGACGCTGAATTCCGAAGTTTTGGGCCGAATTTGACACATTTTCAGGGTCCAAAAGGGATAACTTTTCCTACCTACAGGATTCCATAACTTTTCCTAAACCCTTTACCTAAAAGGATTCCATAACCTTTCCTACCTACATAATCCCTAACCCTTTACCTAAAGGATTCTTGGGCTATAAATAGTCTCTACATCATTAGAAGAACCCACCCATCACGCATCCTATCCACCATCCTACATTCCATCCCACACTTGACAAATTCCATCCATCTTGTAAATATTCCACAACACAATCCTTGGATGCTAGAAGGCTTGGAGACGTGTTCTTGAGTATTTTTCTTTTCTTTTGCTTTGTTTATTTCAGTTCATGTATGGAGATTATATTAGTTCTTAGTGTGACTATGACTAGGAGCTAATTACTTTATTAGGGATTTCCTTGTGATTCTCTTGAAACTCTTATTCATGAATTAATACATTAGTTGATTTCTTCTTCACTTATTTAAGATTTATTCAATAATCGTTTTGATTGCTTGATAATTAACTGATCACTAGTTATCATCACTTATATGAGTTCTAATCGAAATCCGAAAGGGGAGATTGTGAATATGCTATAGTTGAATAAACATAGGTTTAAATCGTGGACGAAAGTACCCCGATACTTGTATAGCTTAATAAGTTATTGCTCTTAATCCTCCTTTGTAGTCAATCTTGTCACCGAAAGGTAGAAGGGTTCTCCATTGGGGTTGAGTGTTTATATTACCTTAACAGGAGTATAAAACGGTCTAGTTAACCTGCTATCTTAACGTAGAAGAAGAAATTAGTCTAATTGTATTAAGGATTGAATAGAGTGGATAGTTGATGATCTTGGAAGCCCTAATTCTCCATCATAACTGATTTAAATCAAAGTATTTTCATAATTAGTTTATTTCCTGCATTATTAGTTTAGAATTCCAACTCAATTAACGTTAACCAAATAGAAACTAAAGCATAGATAATCGGTACTTGAAAACCAGTCCATGAGGACGATATTCGGTCATACCTAGACTATATTACTTGTCACGATACGTGCACTTGCGTTTAGTGTGTGCATAAATCACGCATCAGTAGCAACACAATCAACCTTTTCAATTCTCCCCCTTACTGTATCAATGTCTAAAAGAACCCAACAATATCACATGTAATCACCAATTTATACAAGGACAACTCCAATAAACCCATCAACTTAGCATTTCCGATAATCTCCCTAGAACTTAGTAAGAATCATGCTTTATGATAGGTATAAACTTATGAATAAGGAAGGTTACCTCTGTTAGAAGTTGCGACAAGCGTCGTCTGACAATCTTTCACCTAACCCGATTCCGACAAGCAGAATAGAACTTTCTGAAAATCAACTTAAGCTAGAATCTTCTCGAATTCAAGGTCCTTGTTAAATTCTGAGTTTCTAGATTGTTTTAAGGATTCAATTCTACTGGAATTGAAGTTCCGAAATGCTCTGAATTTCTCCCATCTTTTTTACGAAAACTTTCGGAAGATTCCCAATTGGGTCGAGAATTTCAGAGAATATAAACTGAAGTTTCACTCTTTCTACTTTATTTGGAGGATAATGAATCTTTCTCTTTGGAGGATTCTATAGAAATATTACAGGAGATTGACGCGCGAAAAGATGCACACACTTAAACGCAAGTGCACGTTATCGTGACAAGTAGTATATTCTTGATAAGACCGAATATCGTCCACAAGGATTAGGGTTCAATTACCAACTATCTATCTTTTGGTATCTATTTGGTAAATTGATATTTGGATTTGTTGTTTATAACTAAGAATTATAAAAGCTATTTAACTATAAGGGTTTACTTCAGTGGTGATGAGAATAGGGCTTCCACGTCTCCTCACTATCCGCTTATGTTACTTATTAATGCAATAACTTATGGTCTTCTTCTTTTAGAGAAAGCAGGTTTACGAAATCGTTTTATACTCCCGTTAAGGTTATATAAACACTCAACCCCAGTATTGCACCTTACCTACCTTTCAGTGATAAGGATAACTCTATAGGAGGATTAAGAACAAAAACCTAGTTAACCGTCACGCACCATGCGCAAAATTAGGGTTTTTAAGCCTCTCATTAACGCTACATAAATAATTGAGGTATTTTCATCCCCAATCCAAGAATGTCTACCCAACTTACAGCATATTCACAATCCCCTCCTTTCGGAGTCTGATTAGAAATCATATAGTGATAATTAGATGTCAATTAACTACCAAGCATTCAATTCAAATATTGGATAGATCTCAACAAGAAGAAGAATAACCATAAGCATGCATTAAATCATAACATAAGTTTCTAGAGATTCAACATGAAAGCCTATAGAGGAATTAGTTCCTAGTCATTGACATGACAAGAACTAATCTCATGTTCTTCATAAAAACTGAAATAAAAACAAGAAAAGGAAAAGAAATTTACTAAACTATGGTCTCCAATCTCCAAGCAATAAAGCCTTGTGTTGTGCAAGAAAGGGAACCCTTAAAACCTGCCTAGGGATCTCCTTTATAGCTGAAACCGCCTCAACTTTTCCTCGCAGCTCGACCCAAAATCCGTCAAAACCTTATTTTTCCGCGTCGGCGCATGGCGCGCAGCGGCCGCGCGGAATTTCGCAATCCGTCGGATGATTTGGCGCCGCGACCGATTGGCTGTTCGAGCCGCGGCCGCAACTTCTGTAGCTTCGGATGTTTAGGCGCCGCCCCGCACTGCCGACATGAGCCGCGCGCCGAGTCTTCGCAGCCTCTTCGATAGTGGCGCCGCTGGCTGTCCGGTTTCACTGCTCGCCACTTTCTCTGCTTTCACCGAATCTCCTCTTTCACCCTCTTTTAGCTCCTTTTCCGCCAATTGGCCATTTTAACCACTTTGACTCAAAAGAAAGGAAAACTATCCTAATACGACACTTATATGTGCGAAACGGGACAAAATACTAACTAAAACTGACTCAAAAGGTGTATATAAAATACACCGATCAAATACCCCCAAACTTAACCTTTGCTCGCCCTCGAGCAAAGATAGAAAGAAATAAATAAAGACTCAAAGAACAAAAAATGAAAGACTCACTGACATTGATCACTTTTGCTGCATAAATGTTAACTAGAAAAACATGAAGGTTAGCAGAATAATATGCATGAACATATAGCATGAAATTTCAGCACATTAAGCTAGATATTTCGCAAACTCATATTCATCATGCTTAATGGAAGTCAATATACTAAATCATGCATATAAATTCAAGAATTCCTATGGCATGCTTACTTGCTATTCTCCATTAATCCTGGATATGCATAATAGAGATCTTCAGGACTTTAAGGGTTGTAATGTAGGCTCAGGTATAGGTAGGTAAAAAAATAGGCATTTAGGCTCATTTCGTGTACCATAAGCTCTTTAGCTTTTCTGTATTTCCCTTTTTCTTTTTGTTCTTTTCTTCATTTTAATTCTATCTTTCCCCTCTTTTGTTTTGGGAGAGTGAAGTATATACTAATGATAAGCACCCCCAAACTTAGGCTTTGCCTATTTTTTATTACTTTTTTATTGGGGTGCAACAAGCTCATTCACTCTTTTTGTCTTTTTTTTAACACAATGTATTCCACTATTTCATATTTTTACTTATGGCACAATTTGTGGGAATATAGGGTGTCAAAGAAAAAGTTTCAATTTTTGGCTCAATGAGGCTGACTAGGGATACTTTTAAAGTACTAGATAGAAAAGAATGGTAAGAATTGACTATCAAAGAAATGCCTGAGTCATCTCCCTAACATGCACATCCTAACTATTTCGCCTCAAACAACAAGCAATCATAACACATAAGTATTTATCATTTAGCATGCATAATTCAAGCAAGAAACTCCAAATAGACAGATTCTGTGAGTTTTTGGCATATCTAACCTAAGTGTTTAGATAGTTGCTTCTATTCCGTTACATTATTCCACCTTAATTCACTAGGTGTTTCTAGCAACTACAGCATACATGATCTTTGACAGGCAATTATGACTCAAAAAGAAAAAAATTTGGTGACTCAAAATAAACATAAAACAATCAAAAAGACTTAAATAAAACATAACATGACACAAATAAAACAAGACACAAATAAAACACCCCCAAACTTAAATCACACATTGTCCTCAATGTGTGTAGACTCAAAGACAGTAAAAGAAATAAGACACTTACAAACTTTGGCTAAAATGGTGGTGGTGGCGGTGGATAGTACTTTGAATTCCGTGAGGGGAGGAGAGCTCTTTGTGTTTGATTTGGCGATAGGGCCTTCGGATCAGGGTGTCTTCCAGAATTCATATTTGCCGTTGTGGCGCCGCGGCCCTGCAAATGGGCGCCGCGGCGCCCAAACTCCTGTGCTGGTTCTGAACTTCCTGCGCCGCGGCCCTGCAAATGGGAGCCGTGGCGCTCAGACTTCTGGGCGTCTTCTGATCTTTTGGCGCCGCGGCGCTCGCCGAGCGCGGCGCGATTTTCTGGATATCCTTGTTTCTCTTCAGTTTTCGCCTTCCAAATCCTTGGCTTTCACCTGTCAACACAACACAGACACAAGAACCCAAGACCGTGAGACTGATCAAGACAAAATAAAATAAACTAAAGATAGGAATTGAAATAACATAATTGAAAATGTTGGGTTGCCTCCCAAGTAGCACTGTCTTTAACGTCTTTTAGCCGGACGCAAGTTCCTTATTATTCTAAGGTATGAGAGGTTACCAAGTTCATGTATTCCATTTCATTGATCAGATAGGGTTTTAACCTCTGTCCATTTACCTTGAAGGCAGCTCCCTCTCTCCCTTTTATTTCAATCGCTCCATATGGGAATACTCTTACCACCGTGTATGGTCCTGTCCAACGTGATTTTAACTTGCCTGGAAACAATCTCAACCTTGAGTTGAATAACAGCACTTGTTGTCATTCTTGAAAGTCTTTCGGTATCAAATTCTTGTCGTGCCATGTTTTCGTTCGTTCCTTGTAGATCTTTGCATTCTCATAGGCATTGTGCCTGAATTCATCTAATTCGCTCAGCTGTAGTATCCTCCTCTGTCCTGCTGCCGTGGCGTCCATGTTTAACTTCTTCATTGCCCAGTACGCTATGTGTTCCAACTCTACTGGCAAATGACATGCTTTACCAAAAACTAATTTATAAGGTGACATACGAATTGGTGTTTTGAATGTTGTCCGGTATGCCCACAATACGTCATCCAATTTGATAGACCGCCTTTTTCGAGCCGCTTCATCCGCCTTTTCCAATATGCTCTTTACTTCTATTTGACACTTCCGCTTGCCCATTAGCTTCGAGGTAAGGCCAGAAGTGCGGTGGTACACTCCATATCGGAAAGCAATGAATTCACCATACTGTGCGTAAATGGCTTCCTTCACATCGATGATAGCTCGAGTGCCGAACCTTGTGAAAATATTCTTTCGAGGAATTTTTGAACAGCTTCATCGTTGCTTTTGTGGCCACCGCTTCTACCCATTTGGACACATAGTCATCGCTGTAAGGATATATTGATTTCCAAAGGATGGCGGGAATGTCCCCATGAAATCGATTCCCCACACATCAAAGAGTTCCACTTCCAATATCCTCGCGAAGGCATTTCGCTTCGCCTTGAGATGTTCCTGTTCTCCGACAATTATCACATCTCTTCACAAAGGTATGGGCATCCTTAAAAGTGTTGCCAATAGAATCCGCATTGCAATACCTTTGCCGTTTCGATGCCCCAAAGTGTCCACCACATGATAAAGTGGCAATGGGTGAGAACTCGCATCTCTTCCTCCGTATACATCGCTCGATGACTTGGTCGACATGTTGTTTGTATAACATAGGTTCCTCCCAATAGTAATGCTTTACTCAATAAAACCTCTTCACTATTGCCTCGATGTGTCCGGGTAGTACTTTAGCCGCAAGAAAGTTAACAAAACAGCATCAAGGTAAATTAGAATTCATACTTACTCAAAGCTTGTTCTTCCGAAAGTGATCATTTATTTGCACATCCTCGTGTTCTCTCTGTGTTTTCCGTCTTGACAAGTGGTTCAGAATCAATTCTCTGCTCCTTTCTTATCACGAATCTCCACGTCAAATTCTTGTAGAAGTAGGACCCATCGAATGAGGCGAGGCTTTGCATCCTTCTTTGTCATCAAGTACTTTATAGCAGAGTGGTCAGTGTATACTATCACCTTATTCCCAATCAAGTACGGCCTGAATTTTTCAAATGCATATACTATTGCTAGCAGCTCCTTTTCGGTAGTTGCATAATTTAATCACAAGCGTCATTTAGAGTTTTACTAGCATAGTAAATGGATTCGAATACCTTGTCGATTCTCTGTCCAAGCACCGCTCCAATCGCATAATCGTTTGCATCGCACATTAGTTCAAATGGGAGCTCGGCTTGGTGCAATGACTATGGTCTTTGAAATAAGCTTCTCGAGCGCTTGAAATACGGATAAGCATTCTTTATTGAAGTCAAGGCAACCCCGTCATTAGCAATGTGGAAAGAGGCTTTGAGACCTTTGAAAATCCTTGATGAATCTTCTATAGAAGCTGCATGTCCAAGGAAACTTCGACTCTTTTGTTGAGCATCGAGTGGTAGATTTTCGATCATCGAAATCTTTGCTTTGTCCACCTCAATACCTTGGCTTGATATTTTGTGTCCCAAGACAATTCCTTCGTTACTACGAAGTGACACTTCTCCCGCTTTAGCACAAGGTTAGATTCTTCAGACCGCTTAACACTACTTCTAGATGCCTTAAACACTCATCGAATGATGCTCTAAAGACCGAAAAGTCATCCATAAAGATCTCTATAGTTCTCTCTACCATATCTGAGAAAATTGCCATCATACACCTCTAAAGTTGCAGTGCATTGCAGAGTCCGAATGGCATCCTTCAATGCAAATGTACCAAAAGCGGTGTAAATGTTGTCTTTTCCTAATCTTCCGGGCTATTGCAATCGTGATACCCGAGTATCCATCCAAAAGCGAGTAGTTATGCCCGCAAGTCTGTCCAACATTTGATCTAGGAATGGCAACGGAAAGTGGTCTTTTCTAGTTGCTTTATTCAACTTGCGATAGTCAACGCAGATTCTCCATCCGCGATCGCTCGAGGAATGAGTTCGCTTCTTTCGTTGGTCACCACCGTTATTCCACCCTTTTTCGCACCACTTGTACCGACTTACCCACGTGTCCGCCGGATATGGGTAGATTACTCTGCATCGAGCCATTTTAGGATTTCCTTTCACTACCTCCTTCATGTTGGGTTTAGTCGCTTTGGGCTTCGATGGACGGTCCGCTTCTCATCTAGACGGATCTTATGCATTACCGCTGATGGACTTATCCCTTTATGTCCGCTAATGTCCATCCAATGGCCCGCCAGTGATTCTTTAGTACTCTTAGCGCTTGTCAATCTCTTCGTGGATAGGTGGCATGAAATGATCACCGTAAGGTTTTTTCTTCACCTAGGTATTGGTATTGTAGATGATTGGGTAGGTTTTTAACTCTAACTCGAGCCTTCTCCGTGGATGGTAATGATCTTTCCGCACTGGCCCAAGCTCTTCATACTTCCTTGTATCCCATTTTTCATAAGCATTCATCCAATTTGCATACTCCATCGATCCGATCGCTTTACTATCATCATCCCACGTGGTCGTGATTTCTTCGTCAGATCATCATATCCGAACTCTTTGGTCGACATTGCTTCTTCGATAAGATCAATGGTCGAGCGCTTATCCTTGGCCTCTAGAAAAGTCACGTCGAAAAATATTGAAAATCACCTCTTCTTCATCTACTCAAGCTTCAACTCCCTTGTGAACATCAACGAGCGCTGTCCCGTGGCTAAGAAGCGGTCCGCCAAGTATGATGGGAATTCCATCGTTATCTTGTATGCCTAAGATAACGGTCGCGGAAAGATGAACTTGTCCACTTTTACTAATACATCTTGATGACTCTCCGGATGAACAATTGAGCGTCACCTAATCGCAAAGTGATATTTGTAGGTTTGACTTCTCCCATTCCTAGTTTGCAGAAAACTAGATAAGGCATCAGATTTATGCCTGCTCCCAAGTCGCACAATGCTTTTTGACATTCAAACTTTCCAATGGTGCACGGGATGGTAAGCTCCCGTGATCTTGTAACTTCGAGGCGCTTGTCTCGTAGGACGGCACTACATTCCTCACCAACATCACTGCTTCGTAGTCCTCTATCCTCCTTTTTGCTAAGCACATCCTTCATGAACTTGACGTAGCTCAAGATTTGCTCTAATGCTTCAAAGAAAGGATATTGAGTTGCAATTGTTTGAGGACCTCCACGAATCTAGAGAATTGTTTGTCAAGAGTACATGTTTTTAACTTCGGGATATGGTATTATCACCGGGTGCGCTAGCCTTCCGCAAAGTCTCGCTCGGTTCCGGGCGCCGCAACTCGATCTCAGCCGCGGCCACTCTCCCGCAGACCGCCTGATGCCGTAACCTTCTGCACTGTCTCATGCATTGTCTCGCATCTTCGACATCGCACTCGCTTCTTCCAGCGCGCTTCGCCGCGAACTTTCTCTCTCCCCTGATTCGGCATCCTTCAGGTCAATTTCCTGACATTGTGTTTCCTTATTGCCTACCCCAGGTGCAGATTGCTCTTCTTGCGGTTCGCTGTTGAATATGATCGCGAGTTCTGCTATTTGCGTTTCCAACTTCTTCATGGCCATTCTTGTTTCGTCCATGAACTGATTTTGGTATCTCGTGAAACTGAGTATAGCTTCTCGTAATTCTTCCCTCTCTTCCTCTACGGTTGGTTCTCTATCATATTGACAGTAAAATCCATATCTAAAAGATTCCTGAGATAAATCAAAACCAACAAAGAATCACGGCACCTCGAACTTTTCGAAAATAATTAAAAAAAAACGTAAAAATTAAAAATAACATTGAAAATTAAAAACCAAATTAGAAATTAAAAATAGACAAATTTGATATTGAACTATGCCTATTCCCCGGCAACGACGCCAAAAACTTGACGCGCGAAAAGATGCACACACTTAAACGCAAGTGCACGTTATCGTGACAAGTAGTATAGTCTTGATAAGATCGAATATCGTCCACAAGGATTAGGGTTCAATTACCAACTATCTATCTTTTGGTATCTATTTGGTAAATTGATATTTGGATTTGTTGTTTATAACTAAGAATTATAAAAGCTATTTAACTATAAGGGTTTACTTCAGTGGTGATGAGAGTAGGGCTTCCACGTCTCCTCACTATCCGCTTATGTTACTTATTAATGCAATAACTTATGGTCTTCTTCTTTTGGAGAAAGCAGGTTTACGAAATCGTTTTATACTCCCGTTAGGGTTATATAAACGCCAACCCCAGATTGCATCTTACCTACCTTTCTGATAAGGATAACTCTATGAGGATTAAGAACAAAACCTAGTTAACCGTCACGCACTACGCGCAAAATTAGGGTTTTAAGCCTCTCATTAACGCTTACATAAATAATTGATGTATTTTCATCCCCAATCCAAGAATGTCTACCCAACTTACAAAGATATTCACAATCCCTCCTTTCTGAGTCTGATTAGAAATTATATAGTGATAATTAGTTGTCAATTAACTACCAAGCATTCAATTCAAATATTGGATAGATCTCAACAAGAAGAAGAATAACCATAAGCATGCATTAAATCATAACATAAGTTTTTAGAGATTCAACATGGAAAGTCCTATAGAGGAATTAGTTCCTAGTCATTGACATGACAAGAACTAATCTCATGTTCTTCATAAAAACTGAAATAAAAACAAGAAAAGGAAAAGAAATTTACTAAACTATGGTCTCCAATCTCCAAGCAAGAAAGCCTTGTGTTGTGCAAAAGGGAACCCTTAAAACCGCTTAGGGTTCTCCTTTATAGCCAAAACCGCCTCAACTTTTCCTCGCGCCGCCCAAAATCCGTCTCAAAATCTTATTTTTTCAGATCGGCCATGGCCGCAGACAGCGCCGCGACACCGGAAATTCTGCAATACGTCAGATGATTTGGCGCCGCCCCGATTCGCTGTTCGAGTAGCCATGGCGCAACTTCTGTAGCTTCTCGGATGTTTAGGTGCCGCGGCCCTGCACCTGCTGACATGAGGCGCCGCGACGAAGTCTTCGCAGCCTTCTTCGATAGTGGCGACGCTACCGCTTCTAATCGCAGAGGCGCCGCGACGGTCTGGTTTCACTGCTCGCCACTTTCTGCTTCACTCGAATCTCCTCTTCGCCTCTTTAGCTCCTGTTCCGCCAATTGACCATTTTTACCACTTTGACTCAAAAGAAAGGAAAACTATCCTAATACGACACTTATATGTGCGAAACGGGACAAAAGACTAACTAAAACTGACTCAAAAAGTGTATATAAAATACACCGATCAGAGATGAAGGCCTTAAAGAAGGGAAATGGAGAAAGGCGATTTCTTGGGATATTAGAGAAGCTGCCAACGTGTTATTTTTTTCTTCATAGAGATCTCTTGTTATAAGGCTAACACATAACATCCCACTATATAATGTCCCCATTAATAAATTACTTGTACACACAATTAATTTTTGATCCCAATTCATTTAAAACTTGATAACTAAAAATATCCTCTTATTCACAATGTCATAATTTAATAATATGACACTGGTCTATGACCTCCTTGGGGATATACAATTATTATTAATCTTCGTCGCACTTACTAAACTCAAAATTATTCCGGGATCACATTTTTAAAAAAAAAAACTAATTTCCTGATTAGTATAGACAAGTAATATAAATTTTTCGAGGTTCAGGTCCATTTACCCACGTCACTGTGCTCAAATTACTATCGAGAAACACGAGGTGTTACAAAAACATAGATAAACCCTTGAACTTATCCATAAATTCCATTTGGATACCCAACTGATCCCCATATCATTTGAACCCTTCAAGAAGATATATGATTTGTGCCACTTGAACACAAATTAATATGCAGCCAAACATGAAAAAGTGTGTGCAATTCACACGCCAAAATCATGAAAAAAATGGAGACACGTGAATTTAATTTAAACAAATAAAAAAGAATTTACAAAAAAAAGAAAATATTGTTTCTCTTTCTTCCGCGAAACAACCCCCATTTTCTTCTCCTCTACCATTCTTCTTCCCCATATGTATTTTCCAGCAATGATCTTCTAGCTCCGGTTAACTAGAGCAATCACAAAACCACCACGATGCCCATTGTATACGGTAAAAACCGGTATAACACGTGACATATTTTGGGAATGGTGATCGAAAGAAGTAATAATTTACACTGGTAGTGAGTTCGGGTGTTGTAGCAAGATCGAGTGATGACCGAACCATATTACACCGAGTAGTTATCAGACATAGCAACATCGGGTGTAAGACCGAAGGAGCTCGACGCCTACCCATTCCGGATTTGGTGTCAGCCATTACCATTTGCTCATTAAGTGATCGTTTTATCGTTATTTAATGAGGGAGTGATTCTTTGGCATCAACCTTTGTTAGCTATATAAAGAGCTCAACCTTCATTACTGAAACTCATATAATTACATTTAGAAGTACTCTTTTTTTCTCTTGTTATTGACTCAGACCCGAAATAGTTTAGCTGATGATTGGACCAAACTTTTGGTTCAATTTTCATCAAGATTAAGACATTCCAAGCTAATTACTTATTTATTGCTTTCATTTATTTTACTTATTGCTAATTGATTATTTCACTTATCGACAAATCTATCCACGTATCCTTAAAACCACTTAAAAATTCAACTGTATTTTTTTTTTGTGGTAAATAATTTGGCACCCACTGTGGGGTTGAGGATAATAGTGGTGATTTTTTCAAACTCAAATTTCACTTGTTTCTTTTGAGATCTTGTTATTTCAGGTTAATACTAAGTGATGCAGAATGACTAGTGATATTGAAGTCGAGGTTAACAACCATGGTGACAATAAAAATGGGGACAATGGTGCTAAAAACATCAATAACAACAATGGCGTTCCTTCTGTTAATCCAATGAACGGTGATTTTCCCGTTGATTCGTTGAATCCCAACCTCGTGACTTTACCCCAAGAGTCTAGAAGATCACATGGAAAGATACTAGATGATGATGAGGAAGAATTAAATTTGGATCGGATCTTTCACATAATGAAGAAGCAACATGAGGCAATAACTCAATTGAAAAAGAAAAGCAGCAGAGCAAGTGCGGCGGATGAGCCTCGTTCAGTCTGCAATGATGATCCAGAATGGGAAGAGGATCGAGTTGATGAGAATGCCAACATTTCAAGGACTAATGAGCCCTCTGAGATTTTGAAGATGCTCAAGTACTTAACAAAACAGATTGACACTAATAAAAAAGGTAAAAAATTACAACTCACGGGTAGACCAGATTTTGGGAGCCCCTCCGATCTTGAAGGGACCTGACTCAAAGAGATATATCTAGCTGCCATTTTCACCGAGTGTAGCACCGAAAGTGATCCCGATGAGGTTTAAGATATCTGACCTCCCGAAGTACAATGGGACAACGGATCCACAAGAGCATGTGACGTCATATACTTGTACAATAAAGGGCAATGATATGCAACCGGATGAGATTAAATCGGTGTTGCTAAAGAAGTTTGGTGAAATGTTGTGTAAGGGGAAATGGCATAGTATTTTATGTTGCCTGAACATTCTATTAACTCATTTGAAATGCTTGTTGATGATTTTATAAAGACATATCTTGGAGCGCGAAAGGTTTAAGAAAGAAAGGCAGATACATTCAAAATTGCTCGGAAGGATATGGAGTTGCTGCAGGAGTGTGTCGCAGTTTTAAAAGGAACAAATGCTTCTTCCACAAGTACCAGATAAATGGACAACCAAAACTTTCACTAAGGGGTTAAATCCCAAGATCTTTAATGCCTCGTTCAAGTTGAAGGAGAACTTATTGGAATTCCCGATAATAACTTAGATTGACATGCATAAACGGTATGAATTCAATAGTAGGATGGAAGATGATCAACTTGAGCTTCCACTGGGGTCAGTAAGTCAGAACAAGAATTTTGATAAATCAAAGAGGGTAGTTGAGTCGGAGTAAAAATATTTGAAGTATAGATATCAGCTCTAGGGGCAACCGAAGAGTTCTAATTTTAGATCGGATAGAGGTCAAAACAATCGTAATTGTTAGCTGGATAGAGGTGATAAGTAAAATGATCAAGGGTCTACCAGCAGAGGCTTGCAATTCAAGAATGATACCGACGGGTCTTCTTCCAATAATATTAAGAACCCAAGGTTATCTGAATATAATTTCAACATCGATGCTACCAGACTCATTTTGGCTATTGGGCATATTAAGTAAACAATATGACCAAGATCACTCTAGTCAGATTCTGCTCAAAGAGATCTAAGTTTGGTTTATGATTATCATAGGACTCATGATCATCGGACTGAGGATTCTCATCAATTGAGGGATGCAGTGACTCAATTGTTGAAAAATGGCTACCTGCGTGAGTTTTTAAGTGATCGAGCAAAGGAAAACTAAAGAAATAGAGAAAAAAAGCAAACATGATGATCTAGTGGAGCCCCATCATATTATCAACATGATTATTGGAGGAATGAGCATTCTGAAGGGAGAGGTCATAACATCAAAGAAGACAAAAGTGTCAATTACTCGGGAGAAAAAATACAAATATTATGTGCCAGAGGGAACGATTTCCTTCAATATTGAAGATGTAGAGGGCATATTTCAGTCTCACAATGATATTTTGGTAATTTATGTCTTTATCAATAAATTTCAGATTAAGCGTATTTTGATTGATCCAGGTAGCTCGACCAACATTATCCGTTGGAAAGTGGTAGAGCAGTTAGGGCCGTTGGACCAAATTGTGCCATCGACCCGGGTTATCAACGAATTCAACATTGTATGTGAGACTACGAAGGGAGAAATTACTCTTCCAGTCAATATAGTCGGAACAATTTAGCAAATGAAGTTCTATGTTATCGAACGAAAAATAAGGTATAACGCGTTGTTTGGCAGGCCTTGAATACATGACATGTGGGTCGTGCCTTTGACGTTACACATGATGCTAAGGTTCCCGACACAAGAGGGAATAAAAACAGTTCGTGGTGAGCAACCAACATCAAAGAAAATATTCACGGTGGAAGAAACGGTGCAAACACCAAGAGAAGTGAAGGATTCAAGTTAAGGAAAAGATGTTAAATAACAATCACATGATTCGAGCCCTACGAGTCCAAAGAAAGACACGATTAACATCAAGGACGAAGAAGATTATTTTCGTGTCCCGAGGTTATTTGTATTACCATATGACTCAGATGCCACAAAGTCAACCGTAGAGGAATTGAAGCAAGTCATCTTGTTCGTGCATCTACTGGATAGGAAGGTAATACATGGGCATCAGGTTAACTCCGAAGCTTAGGCTTAAATTAATTAAATTTCTTAAAGCCAACTCTGATTGTTTTGCCTGGTCCTATTTAGACATGACATGTATTCCACCGTAGATCACAACTCATAAGCTGAGTTTGGATTCGAGCTTTCCCCCGATAAAGCAAAAGAGGAGGCCAATGGCCGAATTCAAGCATAAATTCATCAAAGGTGAGGTAACAGATCTTTTAATTATAGGTTCCATCAAGAAAGTAGAGTACATGAATTGACTAGCTAACATACCTAAGAAGGATAATAAGTTGAGAATGTGCATAAATTTTAAAGATTTGAACAAAGCATGCCCGAAGGACTCTGTCCATTTGCCGCACATCGATCAAATGATTGATGCTATGACAGACATGTTATGCTAAATTTTCTTGACGTTTACTCCGGGTACAATCAGGTTCGAATGAACCCGGAGGATCAAGAGAAAATATTTTTCATAACTAGGTACGAGACTTATTTCTATAATGTGATATGATGCCATTTGGTTTAAAAAAATGTCAGGGCGACATTTCAACGCTTAGTCAACCCCATGTTCAAAGATCAAATAGGAAACACAATAAAAGTTTACATGATGATATGTTAGTTAAACCCCTAGAAGCAGATGATCATTTAAAGCATTTGCAGGAAATATTTGTTGTGCTTCGAAAATACAACATGAAGTTGAATCCTAAAAAGTGTGCTTTTGGAGTGGGCTCGGGTAAGTTCTTAGGCTTTTTGGTCTCAATCGAGGAATAAAGATTAATCCGAATAAGATCAAAGCCATCAAAGAAATACTGGAGGTTCTTGACAGTATGAAAGTAGTGCAAAGACTCACCAGGAGGATATCAACTTTAAATAGGTTTATCTCCCGGTCGTCGGAGAAAAGTCACCAGTTCTTCTCTTTATTGAAAAGAAGAATGACTTCGAGTGGACGCCAGAGTGTCAACATACCTTGAGGGATTTGAAGAAGTACTTGTCCATTCCGTCGTCACTGTATAAACCGAAGGCAGACAAACAGATATTTCTGTACCTGGCAGTATCCGAAGTAGCGGTAAGCGCAGTGTTTGTTCGAGAAGAAAAAGGTTCACAATTTCCAATTTATTATGTGAGTAGAACTTTGGCTAGTGTAGAGACTAGGTATCATCACTTAGAAAAATTGGCTTTAGCATTAGTAACGACTTCTAGAAAATTACGACTGTATTTTCAATGTCATCACATATGTGTAGTAACAACTTAGCCACTAAAAATGTGATGCATAAACTAGAACTATCCAGTAGGCTAGCCAAATGAGCGGTAAAAATTAGTGGGTATGACATAGAGTATAAACTGAGAACAGTTATAAAGTCTTAGGTTTTAGCAAACTTTTGTTAACCTCGGGAACAACTTTAGGGGTTTGGACCTTGTACACGGATGGAGCTTCAAACGTGAAAGGGTCCGAGCTCGGGGTAGTGCTTAAGGCACTCGCAGGAGATATTATTTGGCAGTCAATAAGAATTGTGAAATTGACTAACAATGAAGTTGAGTATGAGGCTTTGATTGCAGGTTTAGAATTAGCAAGGATCTTGGAGCCACATCAAAGTAAAATGTGACTCGTTTCTGGTCGTTAATCAAGTCAGTGGAGTGTTCAAAGTAAATGAGGAAAGGATGCAAAAATACTTAAGGAAAATTCAAGTGATATTGTATCAATTCAAAGAATGGACCATGGAGAATGTATCTCGGGAGTAAAACAATTAAGCGGATGCCTTGGCTAATTTGGGGTCGTTTGTAGATGTAGAAGAATTTAATTAGGGGACAGTTGTGCAACTGCTAAACTTTGTGATTGATAGTGGTCATGCCGAAGTAAACACAACGAGCTTAACTTGGGATTGGCGTAACAAGTTTATCGGATACCTTCGAGATGGGAAGATGCTTACAGATCTGAAAGAATCAAGAGCACTTTGGACTAAGGCGGTCAGGTTTTGTCTGGGTGATGGTGAGTTGTACCGAAGGACTTTTTACGGTTTTTAGCAAAGTGTTTTAGGCCTGGAGAAACTGATTATGTGATGTGTGAGGTTCACGAGGGTACTTCCGATAATTATTTAGGAGCATAATATTTGGTCTGAAAATTAATTAGGGTCGGCTTTATTAGGTTTAGATGGAAGAAGATGCAAAGAACTTCATTCGAAAATGCGATGAGTATCAAAGGCATGCTCCTATGATTCACCAACTGGAGGAATTAATGCATCCAATTTTATCTCCATAGCCATTCATGAAATGAGAGATGTACATCGTGGGGCCATTCCCATGGACATCCGAAAAAGGTACATTTTATCTTGTTTATGACTGATTATTTTTTAAGTGGATTGAAGCGAAGGCCTTCAAGAAAGTCAAAGAAAAATAAGTCATTGATTTTATATGGGATCATATCATTTACCGATTTGTCATGACGACGGAGATCACTTGCGATAATCGGCGACAATTTGTTGGGAATAATGTGAATGACTTCCTCGAAGGGTTGAAAATTAAGAAGATTATGTTGACTTCGTACCACCCAAGTGCAAATGGGCAAGCAAAGTCAACAAATAAGACAATTATTTAGAATATGAGGAATTGATTGAAGGAGTCAAAAGGCAAATGGACAAAAAATTTACCGGAGGTGTTGTGGGCATACAGGACAACGCTAAAATCAACCACTGGGGAGACTCCATTTTTTTGGTTTATGGTGCGGAAGATTTAATTCTGATGGAAGTTGGCGGGCCGAGCTTAAGGTTTAACCATGCAACCGAAAATTTAAATAATGAAGTGATGTCTGTAAAGTTTGAGTTCATGGATGAACATCGGGAATCGACTAGTTGCTCAAAAGCAAAAGATGGGAAGATATTACAACCATATGACTAATCTTTGGCACTTTTAAGTAGGAGACCTAGTTCTGCGAAAAGTGAACCTTAACACCAAAAGTTTCAATGAAAAAAATTGTGCAAACTGGGAAGGTCCGTATAAAGTGTCAGGAACCACCGGTAAAGGCTCGTACAAGTTGGAAGCCGAATATGGTCAGAATAACTGGAACATCACTCACTTGAAGTGATATTATTGATAAGGTGTGTTTTTATTAACCCTTTATATTTAATAAATATTACCGTGTTATAGTTAACCAATGCAGGTCCAACTTGGAGTAATCATTTTAAGGCCGAGTTGAGTTAGATTAGGTCTGAAAATACGTGTTGCACTCTTTTTTCTTTATAACGGGTTTTATCCCGAAAAGGATTTTTCCAGCAAGGTTTTTAATGAGGCAATACTATAAAGTGTGTTATTTATTTCAGAGTTGAAGACCGGGCAAGTGTTGGGGACTGTCCAGTATTGAAGAAGCAAATAGTGTTTAAGTTCTTATACTTTGAACACAAACACTAGAGGACTGCCATATCCTCAGCAAGGAAGTTCGAGACAAGAGCAAGAAGTTCAGAGATTTTTTAGGGTTATCATTGTAAGGGTTAAAAGATCAAATAAATCTTGTCCAAGAAGTTTCTTTGTTGCGGCAAATCATGTAAACGCATAAAGATCGAATGAATCTTGCCCCGTTGTTTGTTTGAAGTAAATACTTTGAATGAAAGAATACTCTGGCCAATCAAAATTTGCTCTGACTATATTTCATTGCATACCATTATCCTCGGGTAATTATTGAAATCTTTAAGTTTACGAGCTAATGAGCTTAAAGTCCTTAACTTGGGAATGTTGTTGTAAAGATACCCGGAACAAAAATAAGTAAAGTTCCAAAGGCATTAGTTCAAAATGAAACCAGGCTATTTCTAAAGACACTTGAAGTTGTCTAAAAAATAAAAAATAATTAAATTTCCAATATTAATGCCCAATGTGAATATGAGACATCCTATTCACGAGCATAAAAGTAAGGTCTTTATATTTAAGTTATTGAATGACCCAAACTGGAGGAAATTACCAGGTGTACAACAAGTTAAAGGAAAAAGTTTGTTCAAATAACTTAAGTCATTTTAAAGAAATTTACTTAAGTCATTTTTAAGATCAAAAATAACTTTTATTCGGCTCGACACAAACTAAGTGATGGTTTGTTTTATTAATACTCCAAAGCCGAAGGCTATTTGACCAAATTGGGTTAGGAGTTTATTTGGCTAAGTGTTGAAAATAAGAAAACAATGACACATGACAAATAATGGTAGGAAAATATTAACAAAGAAAAATGATGTACATTTTCTATACAAGGTTGGTAAATGGCCAGAGCAAAAGGTACATAAAGTTAATACAGAAAAAAGGCAAAAGCATTAAAGCCTAGTTTCTAGTCGGACTCAGAACCAGAGTCCTCTGGGTCTTCCTCGGAGCTATCTTCGGTCAGCTGGCGATAGGCTCTGAGCTTGACTTTTCTAGCCTATTGTAATGTGGCCTCAATATTCGAGATCCTATTCCAAGCTTATTCTAAAGTGAACCTTCGGATATTTCACTTAGTATGCTCAGTCTTCAGCACTTTCCAGTCCACTTCAGCCTCTACATCATCCAGAGCATGGTCTCATACGCCGAGACTTGAGCAAGTTGGACTAAAATTTTAGCATACCTTTGGTTCGAGGCTTCAAGCTCATTCCATAAACCATCATTGATATGGGCTCATTGGTCAGCTTGGTCTTGAGCCATCTTCAGCGCAACATGGTCGACATCCATTAAAGCAAGTTCAGCACTGAGGCGATCAAGTTCTGCATTTAGAAATTCTACTTACTGAGCTTAATAATACTAAACCTCTTCTTGATCCCCGAGCTGCTGAGTGGGGGATTTGACATCTTGGAAGAGTTTTTTCATTCTCTTACTAAAAAATCTTATTGTCCACGATGGCAAGCTCGAGGTCATTTATCGCTCGGAGGTAGATGCCCCTGACATGGTCCAGCTCACCCCGCACAGTGAACAAGACACCGACTTGTTGTAGTTGGGCATCCTTATGTTGAAGGAACCCTTTGAAGCATTGGATTTCTTTTTCTTGATCATCTAGCTACCCTTTAAGGTGCATATTTTTATCCAAACACCGGATCAAGCCCTCACCAATAAGAAAGAGGACTGCAAGATTAAGAATCAAAGGAAAGTTAGACATTAAAGATAATAGAATTTTAACTTATGTAGTCATGAAGAATACGTACCCTTTGGCGGTGTGCATACCCTTATTGAAGAGGCATTGGCGCATTTCCAACCATATTCTGCATTTTTTCCTAGCGGACTCAAATATGAGGGGCCTCATATAGTTGGCAACCCAGACCAGACAGGATAGGAAATTTGTGTCCTCAGGAATAGAAATGGTAGCAGATCTTATTTTCCTCGGGTACGAACTTGGGCCGGGAAAATGTTTACAAGCCTGGACCGAGAGATATCATAGTTTCTTAGAGTCTTGGAAGATTTGGTCAATTTATGTGGTATGTCCATATGAGAAAACCCAACGGTATGAGCTAAATCGGTTCGGACTGTAGGGGTACCATCCCAAAGGTTTGGGTTGATTGTGATGGTGGAGGAGGAGTTTAAGTCGAAGTCTTTGGTATTTAGACAACAAATCCTCATCCGTGGTTTTGTCATCATCCTCAATGATGAGAGATTTAACGATCGGAGATGCGGGAGCAGGAGTAGGCACCTCGGTAGGGATTGGTTTAGCTACTTCAGTAGCAACATTTTCTTCTCACTTTGGCTGTAGTATTTTCCGTCGAATTGGTAGGAGTGGTAGTAGTGCTAGTAGTGGTGGTGGAGACTTTACTAATCCAGACATCATTTGGAGAATACTAGCACCTCCGAAGAAAATGATGTCCTACCTCGGAGCTTCTTTTCCTCTTTTTGCGGCTGAAGGTGACTTCGGAGGCTTTGAGGATTTGGTAGTTTTCTTCTTATTTGGTGCCTCAAAGATATGGTAAATTTAGGAAATTAGACCGAGCACCGAGTTTGGTATAGTTGGAGCATCGAATGGTCAAACCTCGGGTTCGAAGAGCCCTTCGGTAAGCCTGGGGAGACAAAAGAAAGATTAAGTAAGAAAGAATGTATAAGCACGAAGTTAAAAAAATAAAATATAAAACAAAGAAGGTTAAAATGTGATTTAACCGTGGTTTCGAGCTACCCATCGTTCATGGGAGAGTTCCTTCCATGACCGCATCTTGTGCGGATAAGTGCTAATTATTTTCTCGACTCATTGGTGAAGTTTATCCACGTGGGTCGAAATCCATTGGACGACTGAAAAAGTATAAAGAAATTTTTTAAGAGCAGGACATTTAGGTCAAAAGGGAGAAAATGGTTTCGATTCTTGTAATGCATGTTCCACTCCTATGGAAAAGGGCATGTACCTCGCCAAAATAATTTCAGCAATCGGGACCGCAACAAAACATTACATAAACCCCCGGTCTCGATTCTCATCGACACTGAAGAGAATGGGAAATTTCCTTCGCTTGGAAAGATGTGCTATTCCACCATGAAAGAATCTTGGCACGTACAAACGGATCAAATGATCCAAAGTAAAATCTTCTTTGACCAAGTTGGACAAGTAACAGAGGCAAGTCAGAATCGTCCAAAATGAGGGGTCAATTTGTGCAAGACACAGATTGTAAGTCTTGCACATATCGAGGATCACACTATTGATCGGTGGACCTGAAAGTGGTGACATAGCCGTCTGGGCCAGGGACAATAAGCGCAGAGTGATTTTTCCAATCACAGTCATCTCGAACTTTTTTGAGGTCGGAAGACTTGATGGAGGACGGTCAGTTTCTAGCATTTTTCCCTTGTTCGAACTTCTTGGAAGCCATTTGAACGACGAACTCGATATTAAAGTGGAAGGTTGAAGGAATCATATCATAGGCTCGGGGTTTACTAGCATCCTGAGTGTTAGAGGACCCCCAGAGTTGGTGGCAACGTCGATGTTCGGAGGAGGAGAGACATCCAGAGAGGAGTTTCTTGAGGAAGATCGGGTAGTATGCGCCATTGTTATGAATATATGGAGATATGAAGGTATGAGGGTATGAAGATATAAGAATGTGAATGTATGAAGGTATGAAGATATAGCGATTTGAAGGCCTGAGAGTTTGAAGATATGAAGATCGGAATGTTTGAAGATAAGGAGATATAAAGATTTGAGTTTTCGAATGATGAAAGAAAATTTACCAAAATGTAATAATGAAAAAGTAAAAGGGTTTTTTATAAAGGCGAATTCAACATTTTAAAATATTTCGGTTAGAGAACTAAAATGGCGGTTCAATCAGAAGTCGACATTTGTTCGCAGTGGCAGAGTGAAATGACGTGAGTTAGATCGCGGTGAAGGTCAAACGTTTCATTTTTTCACCTATTTCTGAGGAATTTGAAAGAAAACTTACAAGAGAAGACACAGAGGTATTCATTTCCACTTCCCCCCACTCCAGTGAACTTTGATCCGAGAAGTGTGGGGACTATCTGTATCCAGTAAAAATTGGCATGACACGTGACATGGTTTGAAAATGGAGATTGAAGGAAGTAGCAATTTACACCAGTGGTGAGTTTGGGTGTTGTTGCAAGACCGTACGATATCCAAATCAGATGAGACCGAATAGTGATCATACATGGCAACATCGGGTGTAAGACCGAAGGAGCTCGACTCCTACCCGTTTCGGATTTGGTGTCAGCCGTTACCATTTGCTTATTAAGTGACCATTTTTATCATTAAAGATCATTTAATGAGGAAGTGATTCTTGGACATAAATGTAATGTATTGTTAGCTATATAAAGATCCCAACCTTCATGTTAGAAGGGCATCTCATACTCATTACTGAAACGCGTATAATTACATTTAGAAGTACTCTTGTTTTCTCTTGTTATTGGCTCAAACCCGAAGTAGTTTAGTAGAGGATCAGACCAAATCTTCGATTCAATTACATTCAAGAATACGACATTCCAGGCTAATTACTTATTTATTTATTTATTTATTTATTTATTTATTTCATTCATTTATTTTACTTATTGCTAATTGATTATTTCACTTATCGGCAAATCTATCCACGTATCCTTAAAACCACTTACAAATTCAACTATACTTTTTTGAGGTAAACACCCACACTACTATAAATACAGTTTTTTTCCACCGATATTTAGTGAAAATTTATTTTATAAAATATAAATTTTCCACCTCATTCCCACCGAATAAATTCATTGGAAAAATGCAGGGTGTGAAACAGTTTTTCGTTGAAACGATGAGAAGCTTCTGAAATTTTTCGTGTGAAAAAACTACTATTCTTATTCCTATTCTACACCAAAAACCCTATTCTATTTATACAAGAATTTTACAATTATGGTAAGTGTACAATGCTAATTAAATACAAATAATATATGACCAAATATAGATATACACAGTCGTGTGTACCGTGTATATCACGGTCTCCAGCTTGTCTTGGGTTTCCGTGATATACACGGTATACACAAGGCATTATATATGTTGTGTATATTATGATATACTTTCACACCCCCGCAGTCATAGCGGGCGGTCATCGTACGCTGAGATTGTCCCTAAAATTTTCAAATAGAACCAAGGGAAGACCCTTAGTAACGATGTCTGTAATTTGGTACCTAGAAGGGATATATAAGATACATACTTGTCCACGAGCTACCTTTTCACAAACAAAATGGATATCCATCTAGATGTGTTTAGTGCGCTGATGTTGAACCAGATTACTAGAAAGTAGAGTGCACTAATATTATCATAATATACAAAGGTAGCTTTCTGAATGAGACAATGAAGTTCTAAGAGAAGATTACATAACCAACATGATTCAGATACCACATTGGCTACCTCTAGATACTCGGCCTATGCACTGGAGCGTGATAATATAGATTGTCGCTTTGCAGACCATAAGACTAAGTTATCACCAAGAAACATATAATAACTAGACGTGGAGCATCTGGTATCTGGACAACCACCCCAATCAGAATCTGTATACGAGACAAGTGTAGAGATCGACGATGGATATAGATGCAAGCCATAGTCAAGTGTTTTCTAGATGTAGCATATAATGTGTTTGAGCGCATTAATGTGCTCAACCCTAGGATCATGCATAAATAAACACACCTAATGTATGTCATATATAATATTCGGTCTCGTGAAAGTAAGATACTGAAGAGCCCCTGTAAGACTGCGATAGTGGGTGAGATCCTCGTAAAGTGAGTCAGCCGCAACACCCAGCTTGGGTTTAGTATCAACAAGAGTGGAAGTAGACTTACATGAGGACATACCAGCTTGCTCAATTATCTCAGCGGCATACTTTCTTTGTGATTAGAATAACCCACATGTATGACGAGTGACAACAATTCCCAAGAAATAACTCAAGGGCCCCAAGTCTTTCATGGCAAACTCAGAACGGAGTAGTGTCATGATAGACTTGCGTAAATCATCAGAAGAAGCAGTCAATGTAATATCATTCACATATAATAGAATATATGTCAGAGGAGTACCACGATGATATATGAACATAGAATTATCAGACCTGATGTGAGAAAACCTAATAGTAGAGACATAGTATGCAAATCTCTTATACCAAGCCCGTAGGGCATACTTAAGTCCATACAAGGACTTATTCAATAAACAAACATGATTAAGATATTTGGAGTTTTTAAAACCCAATGGTTGATGCATGTAAACTGTCTCATGAAGATCACCATGTAAAAAAGTATTATTCACATCTAATTGATGAATGAGCCATGTTTTTGAAAGAGACAGACTGAGAACAGTGCGAATGGTAGCCGATTTGATCACCGGACTAAATGTCTCACCACAATCCATGTCAACTTGTTGAGTTTTACCATCACCAACAAGACGAGCCTTATGTCTCGCAAAAGAACCATCAGAATTATCTTTATGAGTAAAAATCCACATAGACCGAATAATATTAACACTAGAAGGACGGGGTACCAACTCTCATGCCTTATTTTCAATAAGAGTATTATATTCGTCGTTCATAGCCAATTTTCGATTTGGGTCATTATTTAATGCAAACACTGAGTTATGGGGATTTAAGAACATTAGAATTTAGATTAAAATGTCTTTTTGGTTTAAAAATACCCTGTTGATTACGAGTAACAAGTCTATGACTCGGGAGATATTTGGGTGGATTTTGGGAAAAAATTGGAGGGGTGATGGACTAGCCAACAGGCAGTGGGCCTACTGTCCCAACACTAGAAACCAGACGCGGTACTAGAAAAGTAACTGTTGCTAAAGCAGTATCGGTAGTGGGCTGGACAATCGGCCCAATAGTTGGAACTGGGATGTGGAAGGGATAGGCATTGGGTATTTGTGGGCCTGCTGACATGTCGTGGTCACCGGATTGGACCATTAAGGGTGGATAATATATGGTGAGACCACGTCATCTAAAAAATTATACCAACTAGGCACGAGATTACTCACTTTAGCAAACGAAAATTGGGTTTTATAAAAAATAACATGACGACTAATTATGATTTTATTAGACGATAAATTAAAACATTTGTAACCATGATGATTTGATGGATAACCCAAAAATACACAAGCAGTAGAACAGACTTTAAGTTTATTAATTGTAGTTGACGGAAAAAGTAGATAGCATAAACACCCAAAGACCCTAAGATAGGAATACGAAGGATTTTTATTATATAGAATTTTAAGGGGAGATTCATATGCTAACCCTTTGGTAGGAAGTATGTTAAGGAGGTAAGTAGCTATTTGTATAGCATCATGCCAAAAAGAAGGAGGGACGGAAGCATGGGCCAATAAAGTTCGGACAATAGTATTAATGGTACGAATTTTTTGTTCGGCTTTTCCATTTTGTGAGGACGTATGAGGACAAGAGAAATTAAAAAACTATTACGTTAGCATCACAAAATTCCCGAAACAACCCATTATCATATTCTTTGTCATTATCACATTGAATATTTTTTATTTCCCTTTCGAATTGGGTACAGATGGAAGCTCTAAATTTTTTATGAATGTGGAAAAAACTTGAGATTTTTTCGCTAACAGAAAGGTCCATAAAAATTAGAATAATCATCCAACAATAGAACATAATAACGATGACCCAAAGAACTTAGAACGAGAGATTTCCATAAATCGCTATGAATAATGTCAAAAGACATCAAAGTACGAGAAGTAGAGGCTACAAATGGTAATCTAACATGTTTCCCTAATGGACATGAATGACAAATTGGAGTACTACACGTACCCTTACAAGAAATAAAATTGTTTTTATGCAAGGAAGAAATAATTGATGACCCACGATGACCTAAACGTGCATGCCACAAGGAAAGAGTTAGAGTTGCAAATGTCGATGGCATGACTTGACTCGAGAAAGTGGTGGCGGTCGTGATTGGATAAAGATCTCCCCTACTATTTCATCTCATGAGAGGTATTCCCGTTTTGAAATCCTTCACAAAAAACCCAAATGGATAAAAATTAATAGAAACTCAATTATCAGTGGTGAATTTTGGACAGACACCAAATTTTTAATTAAGTTAGGGGAATAAAGGTATTTTTCAAGAAAAGAGGGGATGTGGGGGAGACAAAGTAGTATGACCGTAACCACAAATTGGAATTGAGTTGTCATTAATAACAATAATGCCACGATTTTTGCTCAAATTAAAATAAGATGGGAGAGTACCTTGGTCGGACGTCATGTGAGAGGTGGCGCACGTGTCCATATACCAATTCGGGTCTGGAGGATTTAATCCAAGTGTATGCATGACGGCTTCAATATCGGTAGGTGTAGGGATCGGATTCGGGCCCGCATCAGTGAAGGCCTGTGGGGGTCGAAGCCCAAGCAAACCGGCCTGCTGACCCGACCCAGGTCGCTACTGGTAGTTGTCGTAAGGACCTGAAAAATTGGGCCAGTGATTAGGCTGGATCGGGGCCCAATTTCCCGGGAAATAACTTGGCGGACAGTAAGTTGGACTAGGCCACTGGTTGCTGGTCCATTCCCACTGCCAAGGGGCCCAGGTCTGAGCCCAGGCGGGATGGGCCCCGATACCCTGAAGCCCATTGCCGGTGTTGCTACTATTCCGTCCGCCGCAATTTTTGCCATTATTTTTACGATTTTGATCCTTCTTGCCGCCACCGTTATTGCGGTTATGGTCGGAATTGTCAACAAAACAGTGTGAGTTATCAGACGTAGTCATCATTGCTCCGGCGAAACCAGTTGAAGATACCACTTCTCTCTATCCTTTGTCCGTTAACACTGAACTCTAAAAATAGCCGGAGAAGATACTCAGATCTGGTCATGTTGATGCTTTTGGCGTTGCTCCGGCGAAACCAGTTGAAGCAACGCCACTAATGACTGCTTGTTTTTTTAGTTATTCGTATTTTGACTGTTCATCGTGGCAAATATCACGTTTATGCAATCTTAGAATTGCCATCGACGTCAAAATGAATGACACACTATTGTTACATACAACAAGAGCTGATATTGATAAGAAGCCTAAATGTCAATGTGATACAAAATTTTCCAGCTTATTAATAACACCGGTTTCTCCAATCAGTACTCTCATATGGAATCCCAGTTCCTTCATTTTCCATTGTATCTTGTGACTGTTTATATTTTTCGACGATGCTAAATACTCCTGCGAACTCTATGGGTACTGATGAACTCCATGTGTTCTATAATGGCTATGGGAATGTGGGCTGAATTTTTTAGATTGGATTGTTTTTTTATTTGAAATGTTTTTAAGTAGTTAAATAGATTTAAAATATTTTTTTCTCTTATAATTAATTTTTAATAATTATTTTGGACTTTTTGGATAAGAGAGTAGAAGAAAAATAAAGGAAAAAAATTAAAAAGGAAAAAGTTGACATCTCACGCTTTTTGGAGCAGTGTGACACCTTACAAATTGTGTCCTAGTGACAAAATCTTCTTAAAACTAATAATTTACATATGTTTAATAGAGGACATGCACGATTGCTTTAAAGATCATATATTTGTTACTCTCGTGGGATATAATGCCATATGATTCGAGAATCATGCAAAAACACACAAATTTTCAAAAGGTAAAGGTTATATAAAGCAAAAGAAAAGTTTGAACGAGGAATACTAAGCAATATATAAGAATAAAAACCCAATGACAAATAGTCTTTAAGATTGAAACGAACAGACAAGCCCAATGTATCTTTGCAGAAAAGGTTCTCGTAGGTGGTGGTATCAGACAATAGCATTTGGGTCTAAGCTCACAGCAAACAAGAATCACTGTTTTGTTCATGTTTTCCACCAAACAAGAGTATTCTCCAACTGGGCCTAATTTGTCATTTTTGGGATTTCGCTTGAGATCCAAATCCATTCCATATTTAGCATGTTCGTGACCAAGTAGATGTACCTAGTGTTTCTACCATTGCATATTTAATTCTTTTTCAACAGCCTACTAACAGATGTTATGAAGTCAGACAAAGTTGGAGCGTATTTTCGTTCATGATTCAACTACACATGTGAGAGTGCGCTTTTGATTCCCTTAGGAAACTCAAGTACTCTCGAAGATCAGCAACAACAATAATAACATGTTTAGTGTAATTTCACAAGATAGAGTATGAAGAAAGTAATATACACAAATTTTTTCCCTGTAAAATATTATAGTTATAATATGTGGGAGTATCCACATCGGTGGCCAAAAGCCACTTTTAGGACTTTATTAGCATAAACCCACCGTCTAAATAAAATGAGCAATTGACATAAATATTTTATTTTTGTATTTATTTTTTGAACCCCTTTTGTTTATTTAAAATTTAAATTTAATATTTAAGTTTTAAATAAAACATAACGCTGTGAATGTTCAGTAAAGGAGCAATTCTTGAAGAACATACTCCTCTTCAACCTTTATAAATACGAATACATCCCAGAAGTAGCGTATTTGTTGAGGCCTACATAATGCGGCAGAAAAGAGAAGAAGAAGAAGAAAGGAAGAACCAGAGATATAATACAGAAGAGATCGTGGAAGAGAAGAGAAGGGAAGAGAAGGGAGAAGAGAGAAACGAGAGAGAGAGGGAGAGAAAAGAATATATTTGATGTGTTGAGTTGTGATTACATGTGCTATGTATATACTTATATACAAAGTTAACTAGCCTAACTAATGAATTCATTATGCTAAATAACTATCACCATTAACTAACTTCTAACAAACATTAACAAATATCTAATCATCTAACTATCTCTAACTATAGTTAGTTATAATCTTCTAAATATAGTTAGTTACAATGCTAATGTTATACTTCTACACCCCCCCCCCCTCAAGCTAGGATGTATGAAGATGTTCTTCAATCCTAGCATAGATATTAGATGAGTATGCTGCTGTCGACTCAAAGCTTTAGTCAAAATGTCAGTTGGTTGCTCATTCGAAGACATACAATATGTGTTGATCAGCCCATCATGTATTCTTTCTCTAATGAAATGACAATCGATATCTATGTGTTTGGTTCTTTCATGGAAGACTGGGTTGCCAGCAATCTGAATGGCAGATTTGTTGTCTGTAAACACACCTACTGGTTGAGATATATCAACTTCCAGTTCTTGAAATAAGCCAACTAACCAGACCACTTCAGCTACAACAGAAGCCATAACTCTGTATTCCGCTTTTGCTGAACTTCTTGAAATCGTATCTTGTTTCTTTGATTTCCATGATATAGGTGAAAACCCATACATTGCCAAGTTTCCAGTGACTGATATTCTAGTATTGACACATCCTCCCAATCTGCATCACAATACATCTTGAGTTGGGGAACACAGTCAGGTGAACTGGACATAAGGATATCCATCCCTGATGTTTGCTTGACATATCTAACAAGCCTAAGACCTGCCTCCATATGTGAAGTCTTAGGTGCTTGCATACACTGGCTGAGTGAATGTACTGCAAATGTGATGTCTGTTTTTGTAGTGGTCAGATACAACAACCTCCCAATTAACCTTATGTACATGCCCGGATCATTCAATAAGCTGTCTGAATCAAGTGATGACCCAGATTTAACAGCTATGAGTTTATCCAGTTTGATAGTAGTAAGTTTCTTATTAGGCTCCATCGGAGAAGAGGTGGGCTTGGCTCCTACTAATCTCATATCTGATATAAGTTTCAGTGCATATTTTCTTTGGTGCATCAAAATTTCTTGTGGGTTTCTTGCAAATTCAATCTTAAGGAAGTACTTCAACTCCCCTAAATCTTTAATCTTGAAGGTTGACTGTAATGATTCCTTTGTAAACTGGATAAGCACTGGATCATTACCAGTTAACAACAAATCATCCATATAAACTAAGATCACCACAATCTTCTTCTCTTTCTGTTTAGTGAAAAGAGAATAATCTCTATGACTCTGTGTAAAGCCTGATGACAATAAGGTTGTAGTTGATCGGTGTATTTTATATACACCTATTGAGTCATTTTTAGTTAGTATAGTATTAGGGTCGTTTTCCTTTCTTTTGTGTCACAGCGGTCAGAAATGGAGAAATGGCGAAAAGGAGATGAAATGAGCATAAATGAGATGGAATTGCACACTAAAAGGGCCAAGAAATGAAGCCTAAGAAGTTCCGGGAATTATAGAGGAGATCAGACGAAGATCGGACGAACAAAGGACGAAAAAACGAAATATCCGGAAGAATGCCGTCACCGGCGCCATGGCAGCAGTGATCTTGTGGCGCCGACCATCAAGCCGTCCGAAGCTCTCGATTTTTGGTAGCCGTGGCGCTGCGCAGACCACGGCGCGGGATTTTTGAGTTTTGGGCCGAATTTGACATGTTTTCAAAGTCCAAAAGGGATAACTTTTCCTACCTACATATTCCTTAACCCTTTACCTAAAGGATTCCATAACTTTTCCTTAACCCTTTACCTAAAAGGATTCCATAACTTTTCCTACCTACATAATCCCTAACCCTTTACCCAAAGGATTTTTGGGCTATAAATCGTCTCTACATCATTAGAAGAATTCATCCTACATCCTACATTTTCCATACCATCCTACATTCCATTCTCCATCCATCATTCCATCTTGTAAATATTCCACAACACAATCCTTGGATGCTAGAAGACTTGGAGACTTGTTCTTGAGTATTTTTCTTTTCTTTCTTTTGCTTTGTTTATTTCAGTTCATGTATGGAGATTATATTAGTTCTTAGCGTGACTATGACTAGGAGCTAATTACTTTGTTAGGGATTTCCATGTGATTCTCTTGAAACTATTATTCATGAATTAATAAATTAGTTGATTTTTTCTTCACTTGTTTAAGATTTATTCAATAGTTGTTTTGATTGATTGGTAATTAATTGATCACTAATTATCATAACTTATATGATTTCTAATCGAAAGCCGAAAGGGGAGATTGTGAATATGCTATAGTTGAATAAATATAGGTTTAAATCGTGAACGAAAGTACCCCGATACTTGTGTAGCTTAATAGGTTATTGCTCTTAATCCTCCTTTGTAGTCAATCTTTTCACCGAAAGGTAGAAGGGTTCTCCATTGGGGTTGAGTGTTTATATTACCTTAACAGGAGTATAAAACGGTCTAGTTAACCTGCTATCTTAACGTAGAAAAAGAAGTCAGTCTAATTGTATTAAGGATTGAATAGAGTGGATAGTTGATGATCTTGGAAGCCCTAATTCTCCATCATAACTGATTTAAATCAAAGTATTTTCATAATTAATTTATTTCCTGCATTATTAGTTTAGAATTCTAACTCAATTAACGTTAACCAAATAGAAACTAAAGGATAGATAATCGGTACTTGAAAACCAGTCTCTGAGGACGATATTCGGTCTTACCTAGACTATATTACTTGTCACGATACGTGCACTTGCGTTAAGCGTGTGTATAAATCGCACATCAGTAGTCAATTTGATGTTCCATTGTCTAGAGGCTTGCTTCAAACCATACATGTTGACACCAAATTTTGACCCATCTTTTAGACATTTCTTGCAATTTTAAGCATTTTAGGACACCGCATTTTATCATCATTTTTGACATTTTGTATATTTTTTACATAACATTCTATGTTGTTTATTCCTGTAAATTGACATCATGTTTTGCTTTTTACCTTTAATTAGGTATTAAACATTTTTTAGCATCTCTTTGAATAATTAACTGACACCCCGTCTTTACTTTTAATCAGACATTAAATATTTGCTAAATATTGTATTTTATTATTATTGCATCAACATTTGCATTTTAATAATTTTGTATCTTTAAATAATTTTCTTTTAAATAATTAATCAATTTTGCATTTTTTGTCAAAACCAGTCCAGTCCAGGGCATAATCTGAATCAGTCCAATCCGCCAGAAATCGAAACAAAAAATGAAGCCCAATACACTTTCATCCAATACCCAAACCCAATACCCAATAACCAATACCCAATACCCAATACCCAATACCCAAAGCCCAATACCCCTAAACCCTAAACCTAATCTCACCCTATAAAACAAAACCCTATTTTCTACCCCAGCACACCCTAGGATTACCCCCTACAGCCCTACTTCAACTATCAGCCAGCCGCAACTTTAAACTTCAGCAGCCCCTTTTCATTTTTTTTTTAAATCCCTCACATCAGCCCCACTCTCACTCGCTCGTCGCGCCTACCTTCACCCACACACCCACACGCCCACACATCACTACCCATTAACGCCACTACTCTGTCAAACCCCCCACTCCGGCGAAGTCACGCCGCCGGAGTTCACTGAGCCAGCGAACCATTAACACCCTGCCTTGTCCATCAATCCCGTCGCCGACCTACCCGCAACCAAGCCTCGCCCAACGACCATCTGCGTAACACCGCCGACTTCTGACCATCTCCCCCCGCTCCGGCCGAGTAGTGGCGTCGCCGCCACTCGCGTGATGGTTTGGCTCTATTTTTAGATTTAATGGCGTATTTTTATTTTGACTGATTTCCTTTATTTATTTATTTGAATCTCGCCGGAGTTCTTCAAACTCCGGCGACCTATATCATGTCTCGTTTTGGATGCATTACGTCTTGATTGTTGGATATTACGATTTTCAAATTTTCCGGTGACCTTGCCCGAATTTGTTATCATTTAGATGGTTTTGTGCGACCCACTGTTATTCCATTTCTGGGATCATTTCGTTGCTATGTTTGTTGTATCCACTGTCACGGATATTTTGCTCGCTGGTTTGCTATCGGTGTCAACTGTTTGTCGGGTCCAGATGATTTCGACGATTCTGCTCCTTTATTTATTAAACTGTAGTTGATCATGATACTACACTGTTGTTATTAAACTGATTTTGAACATGATACTACACTCTGGCCAATGAAAAAGTTATCCGTCGATTTTTGAGGCCTCCATAGTTACAAAGACGGAAAATAAAATAAATGAAGCTTTCTGGGCAATGATGATTTCTTCCACTTACACCGGATAACCAACATGCGCTGGTAAGGCGAATTCTCGCAGCCGCACTTGTTTAGGCTGTCCCACTTTATATTTTTACATATCTGAGCCCTCCGTGTTCAAAACTATTACTGTTTTTGGCGCGGACCCGAAGGTTTTATTTATTTTATTATTTTTTAGCAATATTGGCCAATGAAGGAATCTCCGTCTGATTTCCAAGACCTCCCATGTACAAAAGACGGATTTATTTTTTTGACTTTATTTATTAATTATTGCTATTACTTTAAAATTGTTTATTTTATTACTAACACTTTTACTAAGTGCTTATGCAGGTACTCGGAGATCATCTTGTGCAGAAAGCCTAAAAAGGGCTAAAGATGTTTCGGAGTTTTATCTTATGTCTCATTAAATTTTAGTTTTACTATTTTGTATTGCATTTTATTTTAATTGTAAATTATGTAAAAATGCTTAGAATAGGTAGAATAGAAGTCAATATATAATTAACCTAGGTTTGAACGGATAACCGCAAGTTAGCGGATCTTAGAGGATGTCTAACCCCTTCCCTTTAGGATAATAAAGAACCCTGATCCAGAATCTCACATAGCTTTGTGCATCTTTAAATGGAGATCATTTATAGCATGTTTATGCTATTTAATAAGTGTCCTAATTCACTATAATAATTATGTGGCGACTCCTTAAAATACATTTAGGAATCAACCATACTTAGTACTCCCGTTTCGACTCCGGTTTAAATGGGGTGTTACAGATGGCGACTCTGCTGGGGAATCAGGTTCTTGACCATAGCAAACCTAGGTTTATTATTGCTTGGCTTTATTTGCTTTTATTTATTTTAAATGCCTTAAAATTGTTTGTTTTAATTTGGTATGCTTAGCTGTTTTAATTGTTATTTGCTTTTATTGCTTTCCTTAAACTGGCATTCCGCTCATATTTCTTCCACTCTGGAAAATCCACACTATCACACACTACATGCGAGGTGCGCTGGGTGCATCAGCAAAATTCTTTCTTCAAAATCCAAATTTAGGAGAGTTGGTAATATACGTGGAGTGTCCGGTCTAACCGGTGGCCGCGTAGCCTTCTCGCTCGAGTTGTCCGCTCGGGAACCTTGCGTCTAGTAAGCCAAATCTTAGAAAGCTTAATACCACCCTTTTATTAAGTCATGCATGCATAAACCTTAGGTGGGTTAATCCTTGGTATTAACGCCACAATTAGATATCCACCAAAACTTGTCGACGGGTTTCACAACCCAACGACCCGTTAGCATACTATGTGTAGCGTGATAATGATAGACGGATCCAAGCCTGGTCATGATACACCGAAATTGGAAAAAGTGCACCGTCATTTGGTCGCCATTTCCAGCAAAACATTGCAGTTTGACGGCTTGGACCTATTTATCATAATCTCGCATATCTGGCGTTTAGGCCGACCTCTGGCATAAGAGAGGTCTCATGCATATTAGGCGCGCACTTGATTTGCATTTTTTTTTGTTTACTATTGTTGTCGTTAGCAATTCTGTACATATTATTTAATGCAATAATTACCCTTTTAACCCCTGTACATATCATGCTTATAATTCCGGCCACAAGTATTTGCATTTTTGCACTTTTTGTTGTCACTTTGCAATCAGGACTTCTACTGCGTAAATCGCTCTTGAACAACACGATTTGGACTTTGTGAAGCATCAACCACCAGTCCGGTCGAACCAATCAGGGGAGTCTTTGACTATATCGTCACGCCCTCACATTTTACTATTTTTGTGGCTTGCCTACTCTCACTCATTTGTCATATTTTTGCAGGAAGGTCGTCCTCGCAAATAGTCGAGGGCGGACAACAACAACAACAACAGCAAAACCAAAAAAAAAAAGAAAAAGAAAAAGAGTTGAGTTATGTTGACGGAAAGATGTCAGCTTATACCAGATTCAACAAAGCATCGCTCTGGGTCTTATATTTTGCATTTTTATACATATTTGTAAATTCAATTGATATGTCTAATATTGATTACATAATTTTTTATCATTCATTTTACAGCATAATTATTCCGAACTACGCGTGTCTGATTCTCACCACACGGTGTGATACGTAGGCAACCCATCTAGGGTTCGACACCACCACATAAAAAAATAAAAAAAATAAAATAAGGGGGGGAGACATATTTGGTTCACCCATTCATTGCATTTATCCAATCACGCACATTCATTCATGCATTTCATTCATTCTATCACAGTCATGCATTTTTTTTCATTACACTCTTTTACTTTTACATTAGTCTTATAGTGAACAATCATTTGTTTTGTACAGCTTTTACTTTTGCATCTCTTTCATGAATAAATTCTTTTAAATCATACGTTTTATAACATATCTGAACGAACTACGCACACCTGATTCTCGTCAAAGACGAGATACGTAGGCAGCCCTATTCGGGTTCGGTACCATTTATTCAAAAAATACAAAAAAAATATCTTGTTCATAAATACAAAAAATGTTATCCAAAAATACAATTTTTTTTAGCATCATTGTTTGACTTGGTTGATACCAACACAGTTGGGAGTGTGCATAGGAAAGAACGTGTAATAATCAATATGGGCTGACTTCGTGGTAAACCATAGATTCTTTTGGTACCTCTTATTCACCCGTAAATGACATTGCCTTACATGCTTCTAAGATAAGAACGAAACCAACCTCATCGTTTCATGTGCATTGTGTGGTGAGTTTTAGAATCGATTCAATTGCATTGCATTGTGATCTAGAACTTGGCGAATGTTTGTTGGCGAAATCTGAGTAACACTCGGTGTGAGAAATGATCGTAGGCTTTCTTTGACCCGTTTGAGCCTTTTACCTACCAAATAACATTATCCGTAGTACACCTCTTTTGAGCCTAAAGCCTATTCTTTTGACAACCGTGATATTACACATATACCGCTACGAGTGCAGACGCACTATCCTCTTTTGGCCCGACCTCCTTGAGCGCTTTGTAAATGTGCAAGTGGCTCACAAAATTCCGCGTCAAAGGTTGCAAAGACAAAAATTGTCAAATTCCCAAAAGGAAAAAGAAAACGCAAATGATGACTCACAAAAGAAGAAATCAAAAGTCCCGACAAAAAAAAATGCAAGAATAAATTTGTAAAAAAGCGGGCTCCAAACGAAAGATTCAATAGAAGTCAGTACAGAAAAACTGGGACAAAAAAAAAGAGGAAAGGAAAAAGAAAGCAGGTCAGCATTAAAGCACACAAATATCAAGCACGGACGTAGTCCAACGCTCGAGGAGGGATTAGTCACTTTTACCCAAATGATATACATCCCTTTCCCCAAGCCTACATTACAAGCCCATGACAAGTCCTACATGATCTTACGCTAAGGGTTCTCACATTAGTGGATACTTACATGACGGTCAAGCCTATGGTATCACAATTGCATGCATTGAACATCTTTTTGAGTGTGAGCGTACTTCTCTAAACGTCCCAAAATTCAAAATACTGGAATATATGTGAGAAATGAGACTTTCTTTCAGTGAGGGCATTTGAAACGTGAGATTACGTGTAGTTCGAAACCTTGGCTGCCAGTGTGTCGATGCCAGGTGTCCGAGGTACCATTTGAAACTATAGGAATTACCGAAGTCGGTCTTGGATGGTGGAAGTGAATAACGAAATTTCCTAAGCACAATACTAATTGTTGGTATCAATCGAAGTCGAGCGTGATCTTTGTCTTTCCACTTTTCAAAAAAAAAATGCATATATAAAATTATCATTTTTTGCATCATGAACTACGTATTGATCTGATTCCCTCAGCGGGATACGTAGGCGGCCACATTGGCTTCGGTCTCATTTTTTAAAAAATTGTACAGTCATTTTTGCATCACGAACTACGTCTTGACCTGATTCCCTCAGCGGGATACGTAGGCGGCCTAAATCGGCTTCGGTCACACCATTAGAAATCTTCCCATTGGCTCGTGTTCGACGGAATGCGTTTGATTATTCTGAAAAGAGATATGAGCAATGTCTGCCAGAGCTAAGTCTTGCCCACGCACCCCGCATAACGAAAACTGGGACAATTTTGAGAAATGCACTGGGAAGAGATCGTAATATGGATTCCAAAAGCAATCGCATCATTCAGCAAGCATTCGCAGCATCCGACAAGTCCGCGCAGAGCAAGCATTCACTACATCCAGCAAGTCCGTGCAGAGACTATATCGGCAATCGCAGATTCGGCCCGGCGTTCGCGGCGATCCAAAGTGTCGTGCAGAGACTACATCAATCGCGGCGTCAAAGAAGCATTCGCAGCATCCAGCAAGTTCGTGCAGAGGCTACATCAGCAATCGCAACATTCAACCAATATTCACAGCATCCAGCAAGCCCGCGCAAAGAATTCAGCAAGCATTCGCAGCATCCAGCAAGTCCGCACAAAGACTGCATCAACACTCGCAGCATTCAGCAAACATTCACAACATTCAACACGCCCGTGCAAGGGCAAAATTTCAGCATTTGCAGCATCACATCAATACAACCGCCATCACATTTTACAGGATAACATTTCTACTCATGCTATTACATTGCTTATAAATTCATGCGTTATCATTTTTGGCTTAACAGTTATGCACTAACCTTTTGCTGAAGTCTGAGCATGCAAGAAGCAAGAGCCAAAGCTACAAAGTTGACGCGAATCAACCACTCATTTCCCAAAACTCCCAATTTTTTTTGAGCTCAGGTTTCTTCATATTAGCAGAGGCAGAAAGAACGCCACAGAAGCAGAAAGGAACATCAACGATCAACAATCAAAGTTCAAAATCCACAACAAAGTCTAGCACATCAGCTCAGGCATAGAGTCAAATTTGCAACCCACGCATCGCACACAACAAAGCTGGCAGGAGCATTTATTCTACAGGAGCATCAGCATTACGTCTAGGCAACGACGTCAGCATCAACACGTCCAGGCAACGACGTCATCAGCATCAACACGCCCGAACGCGGCGTTATCATTACAACACGTCCGAACGGCGTTAGCGCAATACGCCCGAACGACGTCATCAACATTGCGTCTACGCAACGACGCGGCAGCGAATACGTCCCGTGCAACAACGCGTTAGCGAATACATCCAGTAACGACGTCATCAACATTGCGTACGCAACGACGCCCGGCAATACGTCCGCATAACGGCGTCATCGGCGTGCGTCATGCAACGACGCCGGCGAAGATTGCGTCTACGCAACGCGGCGCCGGAATAATAAGTCCAGTAACGACGTCGCGGCGTGCGTCTACGCAACGACGCCCGGCAATACGCCCAGTAACGACGGCGTCATCGGCGTGCGTCTACGCAACGACGCCCGGCAATACGCGTCCGGCGCGACGTCATCGGCGTGCGTCATGCAACGACGCCATCTCACGTGGCTTGTCTGGCGACTTCATCAATGTTTCGTCTATGCGGCGATTTAACATCTGCATCGTCTATCTGACGACGAACATCTACATTTCATCCATACAACGATGAACATCTGCATTTCGTCCATACAATGACGAACATCTGCGTCGTCCATCTGACGACGAACATCGCATCTCGCCCATACAACGATTTAACATCTGCATTTCGTCCATACAACGATTTAACATCTGCGTCTCGTCTTATACAACGATGAACATCTGCATTTCGTCCATACAACGCATTAACATCGTGATTCGTCTATACAACGACGAACGTCTGCATTACGCCCATACAAGGCGTCATCTGCATTTCGTCTATACAACGACGAACATTTGCATTTTGTCTACACAACGACGAACATTTGCATTTCGTCTATACAACGACGACAGCGCCCATACAAGGCGTCATTTGCATTTCGTCCATACAAGACGACAATGCCCACACAAGGCGTCATCTGCATCTCGCCACTACAAGACGGCGTATCATCACATCACTTCATTACATCTACAAACACCATGTCTTTTCCAGCACCGCATCACCTGCAACCCAGTGTCAATCATACTTCGACACTGGGATAAATTTTGAGTTTTGCGTCTGCCTGTTTTATTTTCTAGCATTGCAGCAACCCAGTGTCTCATAATTAAATCGGGACAAATTTTAAACTTTGTCTTTTACCTTGGCATCACAATGACCCGGTGTCGGCTTTTGCCCATTCTTTGCTTAATCGCTTGTTTTAATCGACGATGGGACAAAATTGGCCTAAGTCAACGTCTTTGTCGAAAACTCTTTCATCGTCTCGGTCAAAGAGGACAACGTTGACACCCAATTTTGACCCATCTTTTAGACATTTCTTGCAATTTTAAGCATTTTAGGACACCGCGTTTATCATCATTTTTGACATTTTGTATATTTTTTACATAACATTCTATGTTGTTTATTCCTGTAAATTGACATCATGTTTTGCTTTTTACCTTTAATTAGGTATTAAATATTTTTTAGCATCTCTTTGAATAATTAACTGACACCCCGTCTTTACTTTTAATCAGGCATTAAATATTTGCTAAATATTGTATTTTATTATTATTGCATCAACATTTGCATTTTAATAATTTTGTATCTTTAAATAATTTTCTTTTAAATAATTAATCAATTTTGCATTTTTGTCAAAACGGTCGATCCAGTGGCATAATCGAATCGATCAAATCCGCGTAAATCGAAACAAAAAATGAAGCCCAATACACTTTCATCCAATACCCAAACCCAATACCCAATAACCAATACCCAATACCCAATACCCAATACCCCTAAACCCTAAACCTAATCTCACCCTATAAAACAAAACCCTATTTTCTACCCCAGCATACCCTAGGATTACCCCCTACAGCCCTACTTCAACTATCACCCGGTATGACTTTAAACTTCACAGCACTTTTCATTTTTTTAAATCCTCACATCGGCCTCACCGTCTCCACCGCTCGTCGCCGCCGCCTACCTTCACCCACACACCCACACGCCCACACATCACTACCCATTAACTCCACTACTCTGTCAAACCCCCCACTCCGGCGAAGTCACGCCGCCGGAGTTCACTGAGCCAGCGAACCATCAACACCCTGCCTTGTCCATCAATCCCGTCGCCGACCTACCCCTGCAAACCCAAGCCTCTGCCCAACGACCACTGCATTAACACCGCCGCCTGACCCTCTCCCATCGAACCTCAGTAGTAGTGGCGTCGCTCCGGCGACTTCGCCGTGGAAGTGACGCCGCCACTCTCACAGCATGGTTTGGCTCTATTTTTAGATTTAATGGCGTATTTTTATTTTGACTGATTTCCTTTATTTATTTATTTGAATCTCGCCGGAGTTTGAAGAACTCCGGCGACCTATATCATGTCTCGTTTTTGGATGCATTACGTCTTGTTGATTGTTGGATCATTTCGATTTTCAAATTTTTCCGTGACCTTGCGGATTTGTTCTGTTAGATGGTTTTGTGCGACCCATCGTTATTCCATTTAGGATCATTTCGTTGCTATGTTTGTTGTATCCATCATCACGGATATTTTGCTCATTTGGTTTGCTATCGGTCAATCGCTTGTTTGTCGGGTCCAGATGATTTCGACGATTCTGCTCCTTTATTTATTAAACTGTAGTTGATCATGATACTACACTGTTGTTATTAAACTGATTTTGAACATGATACTACACTTTGGTATTAAACTGATTTTGAACATGATACTACACTTTGGTATTAAACTGATTTTGAACATGATACTACACTTTGGTATTAAACTGATTTTGAACATGATACTACACTCTGACCAATGAAAAAGTTATCCGTCGATTTTTGAGGCCTCCACAGTTACAAAGACGGAAAATAAAATAAATGAAGCTTTCTGGGCAATGATGATTTCTTCCACTTACACCGGATAACCAACATGCGCTGGTAAGGCGAATTCTCGCAGCCGCACTTGTTTAGGCTGTCCCACTTTATATTTTTACATATCTGAGCCCTCCGTGTTCAAAACTATTACTGTTTTTGGCGCGGACCCGAAGGTTTTATTTATTTTATTATTTTTTAGCAATATTGGCCAATGAAGAAATCTCCGTCAGATTTTCAAGGCCTCCCATGTACAAAAGACGGATTTATTTTTTTGACTTTATTTATTAATTATTGCTATTACTTTAAAATTGTTTATTTTATTACTAACACTTTTACTAAGTGCTTATGCAGGTACTCGGAGATCATCTTGTGCAGAAAGCCTAAAAAGGGCTAAAGATGTTTCGGAGTTTTATCTTATGTCTCATTAAATTTTAGTTTTACTATTTTGTATTGCATTTTATTTTAATTGTAAATTATGTAAAAATGCTTAGAATAGGTAGAATAGAAGTCAATATATAATTAACCTAGGTTTGAACGGATAACCGCAAGTTAGCGGATCTTAGAGGATGTCTAACCCCTTCCCTTTAGGATAATAAAGAACCCTGATCCAGAATCTCACATAGCTTTCACAGACCTTTAAATGGAGATCATTTATAGCATGTTTATGCTATTTAATAAGTGTCCTAATTCACTATAATAATTAGGTGGCGACTCCTTAAAATACATTTAGGAATCAACCATACGCAGTACTCCCGTTTCGACTCCGGTTTAAATGGGGGTGTTACAATACAAATATTTGAGTAGTCTACACACATGTGTTTATCTGTACTTGGTATTGAATCATTCTGAAATTGTCATGAACACTTCTTCAGACAGATCACCCTAAATGAAAGCGTTGTAAACATCTATTTGATGTATTATCCAATGCTTCACTGCTGCAATGGACACCACTGCTCTGACTGTGGCCATTTTAACCACTGGGGAAAAATTCTTCTGATAATTAATCCCCTCCTTTTGATTATATCTTTTGGCTACAAGTCTTTCCTTGAACCTCTCAACCTTTTCTGATGTCTTGTACTTAATTTTGTAGTCTCATCTACAACCAATTGCTTTCTTCCCTTCAGGCAGTTTGACCAGTTCTCAAGTACCATTATCCTCCAATACTTTGATTTCAGACTCCATGGCTGTAATCCACCTAGAATCCTTAGTTGCATCTGAATATCCTGATGATTCTGTATCTAGAGACACTTTTGCAACAAACTGTTGATAGGTGGAAGTGAGCCCTGTATATGCAATATTATCAGAGATGGAATACAAATAATTGGGGGAGTCTTTGTTGGTGATGTAGTCCTTATGCCAAATGGGAGGCTTGCTACTTCTTTCTTATTTCCTGACTGCAGGTCCTGCAGTAGAGTTTGTTTGTGTTGCATTCTACAGTTCCTCAGCTTCATCTGCACATGCATTTCTAGTATGGGTGACCAGGTTCTCAGCAACATGTATCTCTTGAGCTGCATTAATAGTTCCTTCTCCTACAAAAATATCTCCATTCACTGGAGTCATATTAGTGACAGGAACATTTATCAGTTCCTCATAACAGAGCTGTTCATGTGCTTTTATATGGACAGTCTCTTCATGTTTGTCATTCTTAAAGGGAAAGACGTCTTCCATAAACAATACATCTCTGCTGACAAAGATAGTTCTATTCTCCAAATCATAGAGTATGTACTATTTCTGTGTAGGTGCATATACAAGTAGGACACATTTAACTGTTCTTGGGCCAAACTTATCATGTGTATAGAGTATAGTAGAAAAACGCAAGCAGCCTATGAATCTCAAATGACTAAGTTGTGGTGTTTTGTTGTACAATATGTGGTATGGAGATTTATTGTTCAGAACTGTTATGAGATCCTGTTGATAATATATACAACTTCCACACACATACCCCAGAACTTATCTGGTAGACTGCTTTGGAGTTTGATGGCTCTAGCTGTTTCAAGGATATGTCTATGTTTTCTCTCAACTACATCATTTTGTTGTGGTGTGTTTGGACAAGAACTCTCATGCACAACACCAAGTGTCTGAAACAACTCCCTACAGTTATGATTAAAAAACTCAGTTTCATTATCTGATCTTATTTTCTGAACTTTAGAATCAAATTGTGTGTTTACTTCAGTTAGGAAATTCTTCAAAACAGTAGACACATAAGATTTCAGTCTTATTAGAAAAATCCATGTTCATCTAGAGAAGTTATCCACAATGGTCAAGAAATACTTCATTCCATTATGTGTTTCAACTCTATATGGTCCCCAAACATCTAAGTGCAACAATTGAAAAAGCTTTGTTGTTCTAGTAGTACTAGCAGGAAATGGAGACCTGGTATGTCTAGCTAAGGACATATGTCACAATTATTCAAAACAAAATCAGTGTTATCCTTGAAAAAAGAAATCTTCCTCAGGACTGTCATAGGCACATGACATAGTTTCTTATGCCATATCATTGCATCTACGTGTTGAGTAACAACCATACAACTTCTCATATCCTTCTTCTGATTCTGATCATCCAAACATAGAATGTAAAGTTCATCTTTATCACTACCAATCCCCATCACCTTCCCAGATGACAGGTCCTAAAACATACAATATGATGGAAAAAAGTTGACACTACAATTCAATTCCTTAGTCACTTTCGACACTGACATCAAATTAAATTTGAATTCTGGCACAGAGAGAACATTTCTGAGAACATCACCTCTTCCTAGTTTGTAATCACCAACATGTGAGATTCTAGCTGAATCTCCTGTTGGAAATTGAACCTTCCCTGTTCCTTCTGTCATCAAATCATTATGTAAGTGTTTAGGATCACTTATCATATGATTAGTTGCACTTGAGTCAACAATCCATTGCAGTAATTCATCAGTGGTTTGTATACCTGTCATATTTGAACTGTGGTTTCTGCTCCTATCCTTTTCATCCAACATGTGAAGGATCTGTTATCTTTGGCTGAAAGTGAAATGCTCATGTTGTTGTTGCATCATTCTTACTCCAGACTGTGATGCACAAAAATTCTGTCATGCATCTTCAAATCCACTGTTACTGCATAAGCCTTTTATGCTTTGTCTGGAAATCATACGGATATCCAATCAACTGGTAACAACCTTCCTCTAAGTGTCCTGTCTTTTCCACAATGATTTCATTTCATCAATTTAAATCAATCATGTCTATAGTGTCCCTTTTCATGTGGCAAAAGTCACATATATCATTATGATTAAAATGTTTCTTTTGCTTGTGTCTTTCTCCATGTCCTCCTTTGTTGTTTCCACTCCTTGCTGTGAACATTGCAGATGATTCAATGTGATCATGCACTGCTCTGCTCCCACCTGCCAGAATTCTTTGGCTCTCCTCTTGATTAACCAGTGCATAGGCTTGGTTCAGATTTGGAACTTGCTGCATCATAAGAACTTGGCTCCTTGCATTATTGTAACTCTCATTAAGGCCCATAAGGAACTGTAGTAATCTTTGATATTGTAAGTGGTTAACAAATTCTTTTGACCTGGGAAAATATGATGGTGGAGGTATAATAGAATCATACTCATCCCAAAGGTCCTTCAACTTTGAATAGTATCCTGAGACTGACATTGCTCCTTGTCTCAAGGTAAAAATCTCTTTGTGGAGTTGGAAAGCTCTTGAGCTATTTACTTTGTCGAATATTTCTTTCAACTTCTCCCATATGCTGCGTGAGTCAGCATTATACAACATTTTTGCTAACAAACTCTTGCTAACATTTCCCATTATCCAAGATACCACGATAGCATTGCACATGTCCCATACCCTTGCCAAATCGTCATTATAGTGTTCTCTTCTGATTGTTCCATCAATGAACCCTATATTGGTCTTCCCTAACAGTGCTAACTTCATAGCCATACTCCACAATGTATAATTGTTCATTCCACAAAAATGATCCCAATCGATAAGGAACCGGGTGCATCCGACGGAAACAAATATAGAGGATGATTATGGTCTACATTATTCCTTAAATTTGTTGTATCTCCTACCACATTCGTTCCACCATGCTCAATAGTTTCTGCTGTAGTCATATCCTATGCTGATTTTAGATACAGAAATTTTTGATTCCTATAATTTGTTCTAAATTGACTATACAAAAAAAAGTCATGATGCAAACTCCTCCATATTTCAACAAAAATAAGTATATACTCCTAGATCTTAATTGCATGTAACTTGATTATCTTCAACACGACAGAATTTCACCACATCCTTCCGATTATGTCACTTGCAATCAATATTACCTTCAATCTTCAATTACCGAGTCAATTCACTCTCAACTATCATAGATCTGCACTTCGCTATCTGAATTTCTCAAAAATTGTATTGTATGTCATCATTTCCTTGCAGTTCATCTTGTATGTTCATCGATTCAACTGAACTTACAAGTTTTCTATCTCGATCTTGAGAATGTTTCTTCAATTAAATTGTGTGTGATATATAATTGGATCTTTCATGTAACATAGCTTTGATACCATGTTGAGGCCTACATAATGCGGCAGAAAAGAGAAGAAGAAGAAAGAAAGAACCAGAGATGTGATACAGAAAAGATCGTGGAAGTGAAGAGAAGAGAAGAGAATGAAGAAGAGAGAAACGAGAGAGAGAGGGAGAGAAAAGAATATATTTGATGTGTTGAGTTGTGATTACATGTGCTATGTATATACTTATATACAAAGTTAACTAGCCTAACTAATGACTTCATTAGGCTAAATAACTATCACCATTAACTAACTTCTAACAAACATTAACAAATATCTAATCATCTAACTATCTCTAACTATAGTTAGTTATAATCTTCTAACTATAGTTAGTTACAATGCCAATGCTATACTTCTACAGTATTCAATTTGCATGTATGATTTCAGGCTTTGTTGTATCCTGATAAATAATTGCTTGTACTCCCTAAAGAATATAGGGGCAATAACTCTTGAAAGATAGTGATCTTTCACGTCTCAAAACTTTAATTTCTTTGTTATTCTTCTATTATTCTATTAATTTTCAAGAGTTATTCTATAATGGATAAATGATTATTTGATGTTGAGAATCCAAAAAACTTATCAGGATCGTTTTGATGGATCGAACTTCACTCGTTGGAAGGACAAGATGATTTTCTTACTCACTGCGCTGAAAATATTTTATGTCCTTGATCCGTTGCTAACTGCATTACCAGATCCTACCACTCAGGACATTGATGAGACAAAGCACAGAGGAAGAAACGGGAAGAAGATGAACTGCTATGCCGATGTCATATTCTAAATACTTTGACTGATCGATTGTATAATTTGTACTCCAATCTGAAATCTCCAAGGGAAATCTGGATAGCGTTGCAGACTGCATATGAAAACGAGAAATGAGGTATCAATAAATTCTTATCTCTATAGTATTTTGAATTTAAGATTGTTGATACTGTTGAATTTATTAGTTCTGGTGGCTAGGTATATTAGTTATTAGTTGAGGGGCCTTATTGTATTTTCCTTATTCCTTATTTTTCATTTCCTTATATTCTATTTCCCTGTAAGTGCATTATTAATAAGAAAAGAAAACCTCAAGCAAAGAAGGTTTGCGCTTTCAGAGCCCCAATTCATTGAGCCCTAAATATTCTTCCTCCCCACTGCGATTCCACTTCGATTAACATGGTATCAAAGCCATAGGGGAAGATCTGAAGACCTACTACAGGGAGAACTCTGCGATTCAGTTAGAAATCGCAGAAACAGATCGATTCAGTCATAAATCCAAGTTTTCGATCTAATTGAGTTCAAGCTGAGGTGAATCTAGTTCATGCAATATAAATCTGTTACAGATCGAGGTAAATCCAGTTCATGCAATACAAATTTGTTACAGTTGTTACAGTTTCTTTTTGAAATCGATAAGATTGAGGTGACCGGTGTCGTCGTTGTTGTTGTTCGATTCGATTAAAACTAATCTGTTGCAAATCGATCTATTCATGGAGAACAATTCGCAGAATGTACCAGTTATTACAAATGAAGCTTCAAATGTGAGTTTAAATGTAATGGATCATAATCATCCGTTATATTTGAGTTCATCAGATACGCCTGGAGCTGTACATGTCGAAATACAGCTTACAGGAATGGAGAATTATACGCTATGGAGTCGTGCGATGCAGTTGAGTTTGTTAACTAAGAACAAAATTGGTTTCATTGACGGTACAGTGAGAAAAGACATGTATGAAGGAAATATGATGAAGTAATGGGATCGTTGCAACGCAATAGTGATTTTGTGGATTATGAAGAATGTGAGTAGAGATCTGTTGAGTGGAATATTGTACAGATCCACTGCTCTTGCAGTTTGGCGAGATTTAAAGGAGCGATTCGATAAGATTAACCTGTCGAGGGTGTATCAATTGAAGAAGGAGCTTGCTATGCTTCAACAAGGAGTATCGCCTGTAGCCAGCTATTATTCTAAGATGAAAGATCTGTGGGATGAGATTGATTCAATAATACCTCCACCGGCATGTAAATGCGACAGTCCTAGAGCTTACATTGAACATCTGGCCAGTCAGAGGTTACTAGAGTTTTTGATGGGGCTAAATGATGGCTACAATCAAGCACGAAGTCATATTCTATTGCTAACACCCACACCTAGCGTCAATTAATCATATGCTATGATTGCGCAAGATGAGAGTCAAAAATCCATTACCGAAAGATTTGGAGGCAATGACTCGACAAAATCTATGGTGATGTATGGCAAGTCGACTTATCACAAACAAAGGAAGCAAAATTATACCAGTTTCTGTGACTACTGTCAAATGAAGGGCACACTAGAGAAAATTGTGGCAAGTTATTGTTGTTCTGTGAATATTGCAAGAAACAGGGGCATATTGCAGAAAAGTGCTACAGATTGGTTGGATATTCTGCAGATAATAAAGAAAGGAAGAAGGTAAATGTGGCAGTAACAGGAATTCATGCTGACGAATTGTCCAAAGAACAACAGGATCACCTTCAGTGTCGATTATCTTCATGTACATTGGATAGATATGAGAAGGTATTACAGTGCACGAGTCGCGGTAGAAGAGGCGGCGGGGCAGCGATTCGCCAAGGTTCATATGGCAGGTAACTTTGCACTTCCTAAGCCCCTTAATGGATAGTTGATTCGAGGCTCGACCACGTACGGTCGAGTAAAACATGATCGAAAAGGAAGATAAAAGAAGTTTAGGCCAGGAAACTGTAGGCTTAAGAATGGTGATGTTATTGAACATGTGTTATGTGTTCCCACTTTCAAGTTTAATCTACTGTCAGTTTCGAAGCTAACCAGGGAATTGAACTGTTGTGCAATTTTTTTCCCTGATTTCTTTGTGCTGCAGGATCTATTTACTGGGAAGGTCAAGGAGACTGGTAGAGAAGTTGATGACCTATACATATTGGAGTCTGGAAGGAATTATGGAGAGTCAGTTAGAGCACATGCTGCTGTATCAACTGTGGTGACCAAAGATGAGTTAGAAGCAGAGTTATGGCATAGAAGAATGGGCCATGTACCACTGAGTATGCTCAGAAAGTTAGCTGTCTTTAAGAATAAATCAGATTTTTCAATAAGTCACTGTGAAGTGTGTCCTTTGGCTAGACAAACAAGAAAGGTATTCCCTGATAGTAATAGTAGTACTGATTTTGCTTTCCAGCTTTTACACTTAGATGTATGGGGACCATATAAAGTGTCATCCTATAACAATATGAGGTATTTTCTCACTGTGGTGGATGACTACACTAGATGGACATGGATTTTCTTGATGCATGTTAAGTCTGATGTAGTTACTGTTCTTAAGAAATTGTTTGCAATGATAAGGAATCAATTTGGTCTCACTGTTAAGGGAATTAGAACAGACAATGGAACAGAATTTCTGAATTCTGCTTGTTCTGACATGTTTGATCAATTGGGAATTGTACATCAGAAGTCTTGTCCATATTCTCCACAGCAAAATGAAGTAGTTGAAAGAAAACATAGGCACATATTGGAAATAGCTAGGGCTATTAAAATACAAAGCCAATTACCAGCTAAATTCTGGGGTGATTGTATTGAGTCTGCTGTTTATGTGATAAACAGAGTACCTACTGTTACACTAAAAGGTATTTCACCATATGAGAAGTTGTTTGGGAAGGTACCATCACTGTCTCATTTAAAAGTGATAGGGTGCCTTTGCTATGCTTCAAACTTGGTGAGGAAAGACAAATTTGAATCAAGAGCCATCAAAGTTGTTTTACTTGGGTATGCAGTTCATAGAAAGGGCTACAAGTTGCTGGACTTGACCACTGGAGTTGTGTTCATCAGCAGGGATGTGACATTTCATGAAGCCATATTCCCATATAAGCAGCCTCAAGAGAGTGGGGGTTCAGTAACTTCTCCACATTGTAATTCTGACTTGTGTGTTGATGATGAACAAGTACTTCCATGTATTGTACCAGCAGAAAGAAGACAGGCTGCAATTCCTACTGCTACTGCTCCTGTGCTTGCTGAAATTCATACTGCACCTGCTCATTCTGCAGACACAGCAGATTCAGAAAAGGATTCAGCAAATGATGGTGTTACAGATTTTTATGCTTACTCCCATAATGAGGAAACATTGTCCAGTAATACAGTTGAGGATGAAAACACTGCAGTAGTCAGAAGAAGGTCTACCAGAGAGAGGAAAACACCAATATGGTTGAATGATTTTGTCCACCCAAACAACCAAGCTGGGTGTGCATATCCAATGTCAGATGTGATGAGCTACAATGGGTTGTCTGCTTCATATAATTGTTTTCTGGCCAAGATTTCAGTTGATCATGAGCCAAAGTCATTTTATGAAGCAGTTAAGGACCACAGCTGGGTTGAAGCCATGCAGTTGGAGATTAAAGCTCTAGAAGACAACAAAACTTGGGAGATTGTGGATCTGCCTAAGGATAAAAGACCCATTGGATGTAAATGGGTGTTTGTTGACACCCAATTTTGACCCTCCCGTTCAGTTCTTAACTATAAAATTACACTAATTTTGCAAAATAATTTTCTATAATAAAATGCATCAATAATATATTAATACATGCACAAATAAGCATTTTAATAATAGCGTCGCATTTATAAAAGCATTAAGCAATCCTTAAGTGTCATATCTGCATTTAGCATTTAAATAATTTAATAATGATCTAAACTTCATTCAATTTTTATTTAACATCGCGGAATACCCATAATAAGCATTTTAATAATAGCGCCGCATTATAAATATTAAGCCCTAATTAAATAGCACGCCCGTCTTTATTTTTGTAATAATTTAGATTAATAAAGCACCTAAATAGTCTAATCACAATTTTTAATTCCTAATTTACCACTAATTAATCTTTGCCTAAAACAAACTCCTAAAACTAATACCTAATTACATAATTTACCAGCCCACAACCCACAACCTAAATAACTACCCAGCCCATGACCCGCGCTAACCGCCAATTCCTTACCTGTCGCCTCGCACTTCATAACCCCAAAGACCTTCTTCACTCTTTCTTCACCCCCCTCCCTTAAACTAAACCTAAAACTCAACCCCTACCCTCTGCCCCCAACGACCCCCCCTCCTTTCACCTTCACCCCTGTCGCCACAGACCCTCCCCATACCTCTGTCCTGACATCAACGACTCCCCTGCACAACCCATGCCCTATCCCCCATATCCTGAACCCATCACTACCAAAAATCGGATAAAATCCCCTACCTGGTTTATATATCTTATTTCAATTCGGTGGAACGTTGGAAGATTTGGGCGTTTAGGAGGGAACCCATCTATAAAGACCCCTTTGTTCTTCATTTGAAGGACCCGATTTTTAATAATTTATTTTTGCATATCATCTATTTGTTCTTCATTTTAAAGAGGTCCAAATTTGACCTTGATTCTTGCATTACATTCCTTGTTCTTCATTCTTCAAAGTGAAGTCCAAATCAAATAGAAAATATATACTCTTCTTTGTCCTCTAATTCTCAAATCAAAATATCATTTTAATCTCAAGCTTGAAAATCTCTTGTTGTTCTGCATATTTGGTCGGATCAAAAATCAAAACACTTCTTTTGTTTCCAAATCGCAATCTAAAACTCGGACTTTGTTCTCACTTCTTTTGCATTTTTAAAAATCCGGTTCGTCCGCCTGCATTTCTTGGTCCGAAATTCCAAAAAATAAATCAAATCAACATCTTTGATAATAAACTTCTCCGATGGATTCGACGATTCAAAACACGCCTCGGTTCGCTACAAGAAAGTCCGTAAACACTAATTCCTCTCAATTCATTTTCGTGATATATTTTGTGTGTTTTGTGTTGATTATGTCCGATATTCATGTTGATGTGTTTTAATATCTAAATGTATTAAGTTTGTTAGCTTGCGTTAATTACTTGTTAAAGTTTAGAAATGCCTTTGTTTGTATTATTAGACTTACGCATATTAGGATATGATGCATATGTTTTAGTACCCACTTAGAATAATTGTGACTAGTTAAGCGTTTATGTATGATCGTTGTGTAAGTTTCCCTGTGCTTGGTGTAAGTAAAAATGATTGTTAAAGTTATTTCTATATCAATACAGTATGTTAAAGATGTTACTAGAAATCTGTTTTGAAAGGATTATGTCTGATTCGGTTAAATGATTATATGATGTTTTATTTATCTAGTATTATACATATTTAAATCTTGTATTGGATTCCTTTTACAATATAATGTTTGAGTTAGTGTCACTTAGAATAAAACTTTCTCTTGAAAAGATGCAAGATTCTTAGTTGGATGTCTTGGTTTTATTGTTATTATGGGTTTGTGGTATATCCCTGCCTACTGTTTTGTCTAAGTGCTTAATGTTTGGGTGTTTAAAATGGTGGTCTAGAATCTGTTAACCATGATTCAACATGTTATTGGAATGGTTTTAAGAGTATGTCCAACCTTTAAAGAGTTATGTTAGGTTTGTCTATGCCTCATTGTTTTATTATATCCCCCAACACTAGATTGAGGCATAAAAAATGAGTTGAAGCACTCTGTCGAGCCAAGTTTATTTGTCGAACTGACTTCACTGTTGTCGGGATGATATTACCGTCTATTGGATTTAGTTTACGGGGGGGTGTTTCACTGCTGATTTTAGCTTTGTTTTGATCGTTCGGGTGATTCTTAGCCATTTCGCCATCGATTTCGACTATTTTTGGGGCTTGATTTTGGCCTTGTTGTTCTGGTTTTCAGTGATTTTCGCTATTTTGCTCTTGGTTTGTATTTGTTTCGGACTGATTTTTGGCTATTTTTGCTCGATTTTTACCGTTCATCGGACTGATTTTTGGTCATTTCGCCACTGATTTTGGTCATTTCTCGGGACTGATTTCAGTCACTTGGTTGCTGGTTTTCTAGCAATTTCAGACTGATTTTCAGCCCATGTTCGGACTGATTTGCACCCCCTGTTCTGACTGCTTTCGGTTTGATCTTTGGGCCATTTTGCTACTGATTTTTGGTCTCTTTTTGCTGCTGGTTCTGGGCCCGTTCTAGACAGATTTTGGCCTCGTTTTATTGCTTGTTTTGGCCAGTTTTAGACTGTTGTTCGGCCCTGTTTGTTGCTGGTTTTTCTGGCTATTCCCGGACTGGTTTTCTGGCTATTTTTAGACTGATTTTCTGGTTATTTTGTCACTAAGTTTCGACTATTTATCTATTATTTGGCGAAGTTTATAACATATACTAATCCTTTTCTTTTTCTTTCTTTTACATGATATGCATCGGGAGCAACAAGGAGTCTCACTACGAGACTCATTACATCCGGGTTCCACAATCATTGCATCTTTCCGCCTCAAGATTCCTAAATAAATAGGGCGGGATGACTTTGTCGCTCTTCCTAGTCGCGTCAACTCTTTAAAAATTCCGTCGTTTATTTTCTGATTATTGTGATTTAATTATGTAATCCTGTATAATCATTAGAATGTTTAGAATAGTTGAGCCTAAAATTAATGAGGGAGGGTAGTTAATAATATAAAATTTGCCGATAGTTTATTTATCTTTTAGGCCCGTTATGCATTTTTTAAGCTTTTCAAAACAAGTTAGTCATTTTATGCATCATTAGTATTGCAAAAAATAAAGTTTCAAATTTCATTAAACTCTTAGAAATAATTCATTCTTTTCATAATAAAAGTCTTCTCTTATTATCCATTGCAAAACAAATGTTTTATAGATTTACGCCATACATACATATACTGCTATAAAAACTATATTTTGCGTATAATATACACTTTTCGAACGAACTACTTTCCATACATTTTACAAACAAAACTCATGCCAGTTTTATGGAAACTATTTATATCTAAATAAGTATTTGCAACCTCTTTTCTTAGCTTTATGCTTGCTTCAAAAACACGCATTTTTTAAATAATACTAACCTAAGTTTGACCGGACAACCGCAAGTTAGCGGATCCTTTAGGGTGCCTAACCCCTTCCCTTTAGGATAATAAAGAACCCTTACCTAGAATCTCACATAGCTTTCGCAGACCTTTAAAATGGAGATCATTCGTAGTATTTTATGCTACATTTTCAGTGTCCTAATTCACTATAATAATTAGGTGGCGACTCCTTAAAATGCATTCAGGAATCATACCATGTAGCAGTAATCCCGTTTCCGACTCCGGTTGAAAATGGGGTGTTACAGCATGGCGACTCTGCTGGGGATTTTAGGTTCTTAACCACAACAGACCTAGGGTTATTATTTGGCATTATTTTGCATTTAATTGGTTGTGCTGTATTTTGTTTATTTTTAATTGCTACCTTCTTTACTGCTTTCCTTAAACTGGCATTCCGCTCATATTTCTTCCATTCTGGAAAATTCACACTATCACACACTCACGCTATTGGTGTGCTTAAGACACCGCAAATTTCTTTCAAAAATATCCAAATTTTAGGAGAGTTGGCGCCTGCGCGGAGTTAGATCGGTTCGTCTGATCAGCCGCGTAGCCTTCTCACTCGAGTTGTCCGCTCGGGAACCTTGCGTCTAGAAAAGCCAAATCTTAGCAACTCAGGATAGAGCTATACCACCCTTTATTTTAAGGCATGCATTTACCTTAGGTGGGTCGGTCCTTGGTATCGACACCACAATTAGGAAAAAACACCAAACTTGTCGACGGGTTTCTCAACCCAACGACCAACCAGCATATTATGTGTAGCGTGACAATGATAGACAAATCCAAACCTAATCATGTCATGCTGAAATTGGAAAAAGTGCACCGTCATTTGGTCGCCATTTCCAACAAAAGCATTACAGTTGGGCGGCTTGGACAAATCCATCATAACCTCGCATATCTGACGTTTAGGCCTACCTCTGGCATAAAGAGGTCCCAAACATGTTAGAACACGCACTTGATTTGCGATTTGCTTATTAGTATATATTGCCCGCAACTTTTTGCATATTATACTAACTTGGTTTGCTTCATTTGTTGAAGGGTTATTTTTGTCTAGCTTACCCCAAAAGGTTGATTCGCGTTGACTGGTAGGAGCACAATCATCCATAAATGACTAATCCAGAAGCACCGGAGCGAAACAACTTAGGACTCGTTCCTGTAGAGGATGCAGAGGCGTTAGAAAGGAGAAACACCAATGATCAACACCTCGCCAAACTATTGCAGCAAATGGAAATCATGCAGGCCGAAATAGAAAGGCTCCGAAATATCACAAACCTGTCTACTAGCTTGAATGAACCACTCCCAGAGCAAGGGACAAATGCAATCGTGTCACAAGCCCTTGAGCCTCCACCTCCCCAAAGCTCCCCGCAGAGGCCGCAACATACCAGCTCACACCAAAATGTCACTCGCCCGGTCAATTTGCAAGCCGACCTCCAAAATGATCCGTTTACTACATACATATCTCAACCTCCACCTACTTATATCTCCCCACTCAACCCAAATTGCCAAGTCACCCAATACGAGCAGAGGACACGCATCACTAGTCCTAACAAACAATATGGGGGATTAGCACATCCTACCGAAAGCCAACCTTTTATTATGCATGCATCCTCTCAAGAGACAGATCAATACAAGGAAGTGGAGCTGCACTCGAGCCGAGTGATGAAAATATGGCAAAAGAAACTGTAGTTTGAAAGAGGCATTGAAGCATTCGGATGAACAAGGGGAGCGGGTTTAGAATATGAAAACTTATGCACGCACTCGACGTTGAATTACCTATGGGATACAAGGTGCCCAAATTTGACATGTTTGATGGAAAGGGGAATCCTCGAGCTCATCTAAGGTCATATTGCGATAAATTGATTGGAGTTGGAAAAAATCAAGCAATCATCATGAAACTATTCATCAGGAGTCTTACCGGCGAGGCGCTGGATTGGTACACATGCCAAGACCCTCGAAAATGGGACGGTTGGAATGCCATGACACAAGATTTCATGGATAGAGTCAGATTCAACACTAATCGTCCGGATAGATTTTATCTTATGAAACTGAAAAGAAATCCACGTAAACTTTCGTGAATACGCCACGAGGCGGTCGAGGCAAGCGAAAGGTCCAACCTCCAATGGCAGAGAGCGAAATGACCACCTTGTTCGTGCAGTCGTTAAAAGACGCGACGTATTATGAAAGGATGATCAGTGTAATTGGGCGAAGTTTTGCAGAAGTCGTAAGAATGGGCGACTTCGTGGAAGAAGGCATTAAGACAGGCAGGATCACAAACCTGACGGCCCTACAAGCAACTAACAGAGCAGTGCAGTCAAATTCCATCGGAGGTACCTCACAGAGGAGAAGAGATGCATCACCCTCTATCATGGTCATTCAGGAGCATAGGCCAGAACAGTTTCCAGTGTATCAAAGCCCACCACCTTCTTACCATAACCAAAACACTCAAAACCCACAGTCATATTATCAGCACTGCGCCACCCCATATCCTGTTTACCATACCCAACCAGCATACCCAAAATACTCACCACAATCACGAAACCGCACCCCAAACGGACCCAAACCCCGCATAGATGCTGAGAGAAAGCCAACCAGAACTTATACATCTTTAGCCGAACCCATAGCCCAAGTGTATGAAAAGCTGAAAGCCGCAGGAATACTCCATCCAATTCCCAGAAACACCCCCAGGCCTACTTCCCAAGGGCACGATGAAACTAAACATTGTGCATACCACTCCGGTGTCGAGGGGCACGACATCGCAAATTGTTATACACTCAAAGACAAAATAGAGGATTTAATCGAAGAGGGAGTCATTCAGCTGAAAGATGCCCCTCTCAGGGTAAACAATAACCTTTTTCCCGGCTATGAAGATGCCCACGTGAGCATGATAGCTAAAGATGGAGAAAACAGTCTGGAAGGGACTATTACGCCAGCCCGAAAAGGGAAGAAAGTTGAATCATCGACCAACCGTCAGAGAAGAGGAGGTGCTCCTTGCCGGAGATTGTTTAACCATTGAATAAGTCATTCGTCTAGTTGTGTGCTGCAAGATATGATCCCGCTGAAGACTCGACCATTGAAGACACAGAGCAAGAAGAAGTGGACTCGTGCCCCTGCCTTGGCCCGCCGAGTCCTGAAATAGTTAGTTTAATATATTTTGCCCTTTATATGTATTGGAACTACGTATGACCTGATTCCCTCGTGGGGATACGTAGGCGGCCATATCGGCTTCGGTCTCACCTTTTAGAAAATCCCAATTTCTCTTTTGCTTGTAATTGGAACTACGTTCGACCTGATTCCCTTGGCGGATACGTAGGCGGCCACATCGGCCTCGGTCCCACCTTTTTAATTTCACCCAATTTCGCTTGTAATGAACTACGTCATGACCTGATTCCCTCATGCGGATACGTAGGCGGCCTAGATCGGTTTCGGTCACACCATTAGGAAACCTTCCCTTATTTTTGAAAATAACGAAAACACACACAATATACAAGCAACCCCATGGAGACCCACTTTAGGTCAAACGCCGCAGATATTCGTAATCGGGACAAGGTAGGAAACCAGGCAGGGGTCACGAGTCCCAAACAAGGCAGACGTCCGAGCATCAAGAGTCAAAACTACAAAGTCAATGCGAATCAACCGCCCCCCCCCCCCTCAAACTCACAAATTTTTTCGAGCAGTTCTTCATATATTAGCGTAGCAGAAGCTGACAGGACATATACATCAACAATCAAAGTTCAAATAACGCAACAAAGTCTAGCGCATCAGCTCGGGCATATAGTCAAATTGCAATCCATGCAGTGCACAAACGCACAACAAAGACATCATGGCAATCCATATGGTTCACAAATGCATCATAACAACATCTCAGCAGTTGCAACATCTAGCATGTCCGGCCAAGGACAAAATCTCAGCATTCACAACACCCCACATATCATACAGGGATGACATCCCTATTCCCATGAAATTGCACTTCTCATATATATTTATCATTTTGTTTAAACAGGTATACACTAACGTTTTATCAAGCTTACGGTCATAGAACATTTATTCTACTGCGAGCAAAGAAGAACACGACAAGACAACGACGTGATCAGCATTATGTCTACGCAACGACGCCAGCAGCAACACGTCCAGGCAACGACGTTATCAGCGCAGCAAGTCTGAAAACGACGCCATCATCGGCATATCACATCTACACATGGACGATTTTCTCTGTTCTCAAAATTGCATTTTTTTTCATTCATGCTTTATTATTCTGTCTTAGCAGTTACGCACTAACTCTTTCTTGAGCTTTAGTCTACGAGAAGCGAAGCCAAGTCCAAAACGACTCCGCGTCCGAAAAGGAGGCAACGTCCTAAAACGACGCCACGTCCGAAAACGACGCCACGTCCAAAAACGACGCCGAGTCCGAAAACGACGCCAAGTCCGAAAACGACGCCACGCCCAAAACGACGCCTTCAAAACGACGCCAAGTCCAAAACGACGCCACGCCCAAAACGACGCCACGCCCAAAACGACGCCAAGTCCGAAACGACGCCACGCTCAAAACGACGCCACGCCCAAAACGACGCCACGTCCAAAACGACGCCAAGTCCAAAACGACGCCACGTCAAACGACGCCACGCCCAAAACGACGCCACGCCCAAATGACGCCACGTCCGAAAACGACGCCACGTCCGAAAACGACGCCAAGTTCGAAAACGACGCCACGTCCAAAAACGATGCCACGTCCGAAAACGACGCCACGTCCGAAAACGACGCCGAGTCCGAAAACGACGCCGAGTCCGAAAACGACGTCAACGACGCTGAGTCCGAAAACGACGCCAAAGTCCAAAAACGACGCCCCGCCCAAAGACGACGTCATCAGCATATCACATCTACGCGAGGACAATTCATCTACTCTAAAAAATTGCATTTCTTATTCATGCTTTATTACCCTGTCTTAACAGTTATGCACTAACTCTTTCTTGAGCTTTAGTCTACAAGGGCAGTTGCAGTAAGGACAACATATCCGCATCGCAACGGCGAAATCACAGCATTTGCAGCAGGCATCACATTTTCGCAGGATAGCATTTTCTACTCGCACAGTTACATTGCTTATAAATTCATGCGTTATCATTTTGCCTTAACAGTTATGCACTAACCGTTTGTTTAAGTCTTAGCATACAGGAACGGGAACACAACGTGGAACTACCTCTTACGGCGAACCGAGGCAATTTGTACCTCGAACGTCGATCCGCTCTCCCCCAGCATCTTGCAACACCAATGACCCCAGTGTCATCATAATTCAACACTGGAATGAATTTTAAATCCGCGTTATCCTTGGTTTAATTTTTCTATTATCACAGAACCCAGTGTCATTATAATTCGACATCGACAAATTTTAAATCGCTCGCTTTGGTTTTTCTAGCGTTACAAAACCCGGTGTCATCATAATTCGACATCGACAAATTTTGAGTCCGCATCAGCCCGCCTTGGTGTTTTACCATGGTAGCCCAGCGTCGTCATAACTCGACACTGGGACAAAATTTTGAATTTTGCGTCAGCCTCGTCTTAATCGCCCAACATTTTTAATTCTGAGGATCGAGACAAAATTGGCTTTAAGTCAACGTCTTTGTCTGAAGACTCTTCCATCATCTCCATACAAAGAGGGACAAGTTGTTGACACCCAATTTTGACCCTCCCGTTCAGTTCTTAACTATAAAATTACACTAATTTTGCAAAATAATTTTCTATAATAAAATGCATCAATAATATATTAATACATGCACAAATAAGCATTTTAATAATAGCGTCGCATTTATAAAAGCATTAAGCAATCCTTAAGTGTCATATCTGCATTTAGCATTTAAATAATTTAATAATGATCTAAACTTCATTCAATTTTTATTTAACATCGCGGAATACCCATAATAAGCATTTTAATAATAGCGCCGCATTATAAATATTAAGCCCTAATTAAATAGCACGCCCGTCTTTATTTTTGTAATAATTTAGATTAATAAAGCACCTAAATAGTCTAATCACAATTTTTAATTCCTAATTTACCACTAATTAATCTTTGCCTAAAACAAACTCCTAAAACTAATACCTAATTACATAATTTACCAGCCCACAACCCACAACCTAAATAACTACCCAGCCCATGACCCGCGGCCCAACTGCCCAGCCCAATTCCTTACCCGTCGCCCCGCCCGCAGCCCATAACCCCAGCAGCCCTTCACTCTTTCTTCACCCCCCTCCCTTAAACTAAACCTAAAACTCAACCCCTACCCTCTGCCCCCAACGACCCCCCCTCCTTTCACCTTCACCTCGCCGCCACTGCACTCTCCCATACCTGCTCCGACATCAACGACTCCCCTGCACAACCCATGCCCTATCCCCCATATCCTGAACCCATCACTTCGCCCAAAATCTGGATAAAATCAGTCCCTTACTCGGTTTATATATCTTATTTCGAATTCAGTGGAACGTTGGAAGATTTGGACGTTTTTAGGAGGGAACCCATCTATAAAGACCCCCTTTGTTCTTCATTTGAAGGGACCCGATTTTTAATAATTTATTTTTGCATATCATCTATTTGTTCTTCATTTTAAAGAGGTCCGAAATTTGACCCTTGATTCTTGCATTACATTCCTTGTTCTTCATTCTTCAAAGTGAAGTCCAAATCAAATAGAAAATATATACTCTTCTTTGTCCTCTAATTCTCAAATCAAAATATCATTTTAATCTCAAGCTTGAAAATCTCTTGTTGTTCTCAGATATTTCGGTCGGATCAAAAATCCAAAACACTTCTTTTGTTTCCAAATCGCAATCTAAAACTCGACTTTGTTCCTCACTTCTTTGCATTTTTTAAAAATTCGGTTCGGTCCGCCTGCATTTCTTGGTCCAAATTCAAAAATAAATCAGAAATCAACATCTTTGATAATAAACTTCTCCGAGCGGATTCGACGATTCAAAACACGCCTCGGTTCGCTACCCGAAGAAGGTCCGTAAACACTAATTCCTCTCAATTCATTTTCAGTATATATTTTGTGTGTTTTGTGTTGATTATGTACTGATATTCATGTTGATGTGTTTTAATATCTAAATGTATTAAGTTTGTTAGCTTGCGTTAATTACTTGTTAAAGTTTAGAAATGCCTTTGTTTGTATTATTAGACTTACGCATATTAGGATATGATGCATATGTTTTAGTACCCACTTAGAATAATTGTGACTAGTTAAGCGTTTATGTATGATCGTTGTGTAAGTTTCCCTGTGCTTGGTCTAAGTAAAAATGATTGTTAAAGTTATTTCTATATCAATACTGATGTTAAAGATGTTACTAGAAATCTGTTTTGAAAGGATTATGTCCGATTCGGTTAAATGATTATATGATGTTTTATTTATCTAGTATTATACATATTTAAATCTTGTATTGGATTCCTTTTACAATATAATGTTTGAGTTAGTGTCACTTAGAATAAAACTTTCTCTTGAAAAGATGCAAGATTCTTAGTTGGATGTCTTGGTTTTATTGTTATTATGGGTTTGTGGTATATCCCCGCCATCGCTTTTGTCTAAGTGCTTAATGTTTGGGTGTTTAAAATGGTGGTCTAATCATAACCATGATTCAACATGTTATTGGAATGGTTTTAAGAGTATGTCCAACCTTTAAAGAGCTATGTTAGGTTCGTCTATGCCTCATTGTTTTATTATATCCCCCAACACTAGATTGAGGCATAAAAAATGAGTTGAAGCACTCTGTCGAGCCAAGTTTATTTGTCGAACTGACTTCACTTGTTGTCGGGATGATATTACCGCCTATTGGATTTAGTTTACGGGTGTTTCACGCTGATTTTAGTTTTGTTTTCGATCGTTCGATCGATTCTTAGCCATTTCGCCATCGATTTCGACTATTTTTGGGGCTTGATTTTTGGCCTTGTTGCTTGGTTTTCGATCGATTTTCCGCTATTTTGCTACCGTTTGTGATTGTTTCGGACTGATTTTTGGCTATTTTTGCATCGATTTTTACCGCTCATCGACTGATTTTTCGGGTCATTTCGCCACTGATTTTGGTCATTTCTCGGGACTGATTAAAGTCACTTGGTTGCTGGTTTTCTAGCAATTTCAGACTGATTTTCAGCCCATGTTCGGACTGATTTTCACCCCCTGTTCTGACTGCTTTCGGTTTGATCTTTGGGCCATTTTGCTACTGATTTTTGGTGTCTGTTTGTCGCTGGTTCGGGGTCTGCCTGCAGATTTTGGCCTCGCTTTATTGATTTTTGGCCGCTTTAGACCGTTGTTCGACCCTGTTGTTGCTTTTTTCCGGCTATTCCCGGATTGGTTTTCTGGCTATTTTTAGACTGATTTTCTGGTTATTTTGTCACTAAGTTTCGACTATTTATCTATTATTTGGCGAAGTTTATAACATATACTAATCCTTTTCTTTTTCTTTCTTTTACATGATATGCATCGGGAGCAACAAGAGTCTCACTACGAGACTCATTACATCCGGTTCCACAATCATTGCATCTTTCCGCCTCAAGATTCCTAAATAAATAGGCGGGATGACTTTGTCGCTCTTCCTAGTCGCACAACTCTTTAAAAATTCCGCTGTTTATTTTCCGATTATTGTGATTTAATTATGTAATCCTGTATAATCATTAGAATGTTTAGAATAGTTGAGCCTAAAATTAATGAGGGAGGGTAGTTAATAATATAAAATTTGCCGATAGTTTATTTATCTTTTAGGCCCGTTATGCATTTTTTAAGCTTTTCAAAACAAGTTAGTCATTTTATGCATCATTAGTATTGCAAAAAATAAAGTTTCAAGTTTCATTAAACTCTTAGAAATAATTCATTCTTTTCATAATAAAAGTCTTCTCTTATTATCAATTGCAAAACAAATGTTTTATAGATTTACGCCATACATACATATACTGCTATAAAAACTATATTTTATGATAATATACACTTTTCGAACGAACTACTTTCCATACATTTTACAAACAAAACTCATGCCGCTTTATGGAAACTATTTATATCTAAATAAGTATTTGCAACCTCTTTTCTTAGCTTTATGCTTGCTTCAAAAACACGCATTTTTTAAATAATACTAACCTAAGTTTGACCGGACAACCGCAAGTTAGCGGATCCTTTAGGGTGCCTAACCCCTTCCCTTTAGGATAATAAAGAACGCTTACCTAGAATCTCACATAGCTTTCGCAGACCTTTAAAATGGAGATCATTCGTAGTATTTTATGCTACATTTTCAGTGTCCTAATTCACTATAATAATTAGGTGGCGACTCCTTAAAATTCATTCAGGAATCATACCATGTAGCAGTAATCCCGTTTCCGACTCCGGTTGAAAATGGGGTGTTACAGTGTTTAAAATCAAATATAAAGCCACTGGGGAGGTGGAAAGGTTTAAAGCAAGACTTGTAGCCAAAGGATACAACCAGAAAGAAGGCATTGACTACCATGAAACCTTCTCCCCTGTGGTTAAGATGGTAACAGTTAGGAGTGTCATTTCTGTGGCAGTAGCTAAAGGATGGATGATTCAACAAATGAATGTGTTTAATGCATTTTTGCAAGGGGATCTTAATGAAGAGGTGTATATGAGTTTGCCGCAAGGGATTGAACACAAACAAGGAAAGGTGTGTCGACTGCTCAAGTCATTGTATGGACTCAAGCAGGCATCTCGACAGTGGAACATTAAACTGATTGCTGCTCTGATTTCATCTGGTTTTGTTCAAAGTAAGTTCGACTACTCTTTACTTATCAGAAGAAATGGAGACAAGATTGCCATGGTCCTGATTTATGTAGATGATCTCCTACTAACTGGGAATGATCAAGAGACTATTGATGAGACAAAGGTCATTCTACAGCATCACTTCAAGATTAAAGATCTTGGGGAATTACACTACTTTCTGGGGTTTGAGTTTGCTAGGAACAAAGAAGGGATAGTAATGCATCAAAGGAAGTACTCTTTGGAGCTCATTGAAGATATGGGTTTCGCAGGTTCAAAACATGTTTCTTCACCTATGGAAGCTAACTTGAAGTTTACTTCCATTGATTACGATACACATCTTCAGAAAATGATGCCTACACAGGTCGAGAAGGCTGGCTCTGAGGATAAGCTGCTGCAGAATCCAGGGGAATACCAGAGGCTGATTGGCAGATTGCTCTATTTGACCAACACCAGGCCAGATATTGCCTTTTCAGTGCAGTGCCTGAGTCAGTTCTTGCAGGCTCCAAAGCAGTCTCACCTACTGGCAGCAGAAAGAGTAGTGCGATACATCAAACAAGCTCCAGGTATGGGAGTCTTCATTGCAGCAGAGGAGAACTGTACACTGTCTGCATATTGTGATGCGGATTGGGCTTCGTGTCCAAATACTAGAAGATCAGTCTCGGGGTACCTAGTCTACTTTGGTTCTTCTCTTATCTCTTGGAAGTCCAAGCATAACAAACTGCTTTCGCTCGCCAGAACCGAGTATAGAAGTCTCGCATCGGTGGTTGAAATTGTTCGATTACGTGGCTATTTTCGTAATTAGATGTCGCAATTTGCATGTTTCGATTTCGCGACAAAGAAGTCGATTCAGATTGCCAATAATCCAGTTTTTCACGAAAGGACTAAACATATCGAGATTGATTGTCATTTCATTCGGGAGAAGATTCAACTAGGATTGATCTCTACTCGACACATTCGCGTCGATACCACCGATGTACTTACTAAAGCTCTCCTGCCTGGACATCATTCGCATCTCGTTTGCAAGCTCGGCTTGAAGAACTTATTCTTACCGCCTAGCTTGTGGTGGCTAAGTGTATTAGTTATTAGTTGAGGGGCCTTATTGTATTTTCCTTATTCCTTATTTTTCATTTCCTTATATTCTATTTCCCTGTAAGTGCATTATTAATAAGAAAAGAAAACCTCAAGCAAAGAAGCTCTGCGCTTTCAGTGCCCCAATTCATTGAGCCCTAAATCTTCTTCCTCCCCACTGCGATTCCACTTCGATTAACAGATACAAAGTGTATTATGGATCAGATTCATGAGCTACAAATTTTAGTTCAAAACTAAGCGATCTTGAAGTAAAAATTTCTAATGCACTCTAAATAAGTGTTATTCTCTCCAAATTGCCTTCTTCCTGAAATAACTATAGAAAGAAAATTCTGCATTCTACTGACAAATTGACTGTGGAACAATTTCGAACTCACCTTCAAATTGAAAGTGAGACTTGTGCTCGTGATGCGGTTGTTCAGGCCTCTAGTTCCAAGTTAGAATAATTCGGAAAACGAAAATAAAAATCTAAAAGTTTTCAAGAAATCTCTTAATAAAAAGAGAAAGAATTTGAATTGTTATCATTGTGGAAAAAAAGTTCATAAGATTCGAGATTGCAGGTAAAGAAAGCAGGAATAAATTTTCATTCAGAAAATAATGAAAAATCAAGAAATTCAGAGAAAGTAAATGCAGTAGAAGTTCTTCACAAGGGCTGGTTGTTATGATTTCTACTATACCAAGTGGAATGGTTGAAGAGTTGAACATGGCTGCTACAACCACAAAGAATCAAGACTGATGGTTGGATTTTGATGCAACAATTCATGTTTGTCACGATAAGAATATGTTCAAGACTTATTCGGAAGTTAAAGATTCTGAAAAGGTGTTGATGGGCAATCATGTTACCGCCGAAGTTGTAAGAAGGTAACAGTTGAAATAAATTTCATATCTAGACAGAAGTTGGCCCTTCTGAATGTGTTCCATGTTCCCGAAATGATGAAGAATTTGATTTCTGCTAGTTTACTTTCTAACAGAGGTTTTAAGATTGTAATTGAGTCTGATCATGTAATTGTGTCTAAGAGTGGTCTGTTTAGGAAAAAGGGTACCATTGTGATGTCATATTCAAACTAAGTGTTAATGCAATAACTAATGTGTCTGATTCTTATTTATGGCTTGCTATATTAGGATATTTAAATTTTGGTTCCTTAAATTATATGTTCAAGAATGATTATATTACTTGCAAAACTGAACATGAGGGAAAGTGTGAAATATGCATACAAGCGAAAATGACTAAGAAACTATTTCGCACTACAACTTATCAACTCCCTCTAAACTCCATTATCAATAATCACACTACAACATATAACTCATCTCCTTTTAGATTACTCTTTTCTTTTGGTGCCTCTAAACTCAAATTTAAATTAAGTCAGTTATACTAAAAGAAAAAGGACTACGATAATGACTCATCTCCTTTTTCATTAATTAGCTACCTAATCGGAACCCCATCATGAATATCTTTAATTATTTGGGTAATTTTGCTCCAACTACACCATACTCTCTTATTTTTTATTTACTTTCCCTCCAAATTCGTATCTATGAACTGATCTTCTACCCCACAATCCATTAGTCAATATTATAAAATGAAAAAGAAATTGCATGTCTTCTGATTGACATGCCATGGGCTACTTTATCAAAGTCTTCTAGAAAATTAATAAAAAATTCATATAACAAAGTACTATAGCATGAATTAACGTAAAGAAAGATCAACCGCTAACCCGCCCCATCAATTTTAAAAGTCTCAAATAACAACAAAAAAGAAGAATTATGTAAAGATATGTGCGTGGACTTCAGCGTCTTGATCAGCATGCACTTTCGTCAAAAGTATCCGCTACCAACGCAGAGATAACTAGAATTTTAATTTTATGAATTCTGAATTTTAAAATAACGATTTTAAATGGTAATAAATGAATTTTAAATTTAATATTTATATATATTTAATAAAAAATTACTGAATTAGACCCGCTTATAGTTCCCGGCTACAGGAAGAAAATAAAACATAAAAAAGAAAAAGAAAATAGATTATTTAGCAGCATTTCCCATGAGACATACTAACACATAGGTATTTTAGGTCAGGAATAAGTCTCTAAATGCCCAGAATCCTAGAGACGAAGGGAATTGGTACAGAGATACTACATAGATATATTGATTATATTCATGTCTCTCTTTTCTCTTTTCTCTTTCCCAAAACAAGGAAAGAAAGGAAGAAAAAGGAAACAAAGCATGCAGATGAAGAAAGTAAATTAAAGATAACGAAAATGAGAAGAGTCAGATCATTAATAATAAAGAATATTCTTGTGCCCCTTCATTAATTGATCATCTCATGCCTTCTGGATGCAATGGGAAGAGTTGAAGAGTCCTATCACCATTTTCTCTACAGTTTCTCTTTTCTTCTTCTTCTTGATCCTCCAAGTATTCAAATGTCCAACCCCTGCACTTTCTCTTGTATGGACTATCTTCCTCCCTCACTACTTCTCCCTAAGTCAAAAATAAAACATTCACCATAATTAGACTAATTAATAAAAATAAAATTACACTAACAAACAGACCGATTAAAAGATATCTATAGATAACTGTTTATTATAAAAAAACGAGATTAGCAACTGTCGGAAAATTATACTAGATATATAAGGTCATTTTATATATATATATATATATATAGTAGAGATTAAATGTTTTTGGCTTCTTGCTGTATTTATTTTCTTATATTTTGAATCTGCTTAGTACAAATTCTGGCTTCGGCACGGTCAGTAACTTGCTACCAGGACAATTTTAAATTGTTTTACATTAACAGTGTATATAAATCCATATTTAAAAGATTTGAATTGATATACACTGTGTGTAAAAGAATTTGAACGATCCAACTCGAGAAAAATTATGGGACATACCCTAGTGTCAAATGACAAAGGACTAGTGACTATGGCTGGTGGTGTTCTTGGACTTTGGCTAAGACCAAGACTATTCCTCTTCTGCTTTTGTCTCTCACGAGCTTTGTGGTTTTGAAACCAGTAGAACACGTTTTTCCCTTCTATTTTCCCATATTTGCCTAGCTGTGCTGTGATTTGTTCGATTTGCTGGGCATTGGGTGTCCGCATCCCACCTCTATACAGCATGTCCAGTATCCCTATCTGTTCTTGTGTCGGATTCCACCTTGTACCTCCTGGGTGTGACTCTACCTACATAAGTTCATAACATGTTACAAGAAAAACATCAACAACCTCACTAACAGAAAATTCAATCCTTAAAATTAATAAAGTTAGAAAAACACTAAAGAGTTTTTCATTTTTCAACTAGAGAAAGATGTTAGGATAATCCCTCCATCATTTAATGTAACTTGTCCGTGACACGCCAAATTCATAATTAAAACTTTATGGGTTCAGGATTTCGCTAAATGCGCCGATCATTTGAGTTACCGGGTTAAAATATAATATTTGTACATATTTAATACTAGATTCTGAAACACATATATCAAGTCCGAATCAAAGCTATTGGATTCAGCTGAACTGATATATTTAGTAGTACATACGCTAAGACGAATTCTTTGAATTCAATTGAACCTGTTGCTTTCAATTCGAATCATGTATACATATGCAAAACATTTTTAAATTTACCTGAGGGGAATCTTTCTTATCGTCGTTGAATGCGAGTTTACGAAGGCTGGTGCTACTTTCAGGTCTAATGAAGCTTTTGAGATCGAAAGGAGGAGTGACAATGGTAGTTTCATTGGTGGTGTTAAGCTTGGGAGCAAGAGGTCTGAAACGTTTACAAGCAAGTGTTAATGAAGGTGCAGCAGCTTCATGCTCCAAGAATCCACGTGTGAACTGATGCACCTTCATGCTTAAGCTTCCTGATGATGATCCCATGTACATGGAGAGATGCTTTTAATGTGCATGCCACTAAAGCCTCCCCATTATATAGAACTCAATATCACAACTAGTAAAAGGTGTAGTTTAACTACCAATTCACTTACCGTGTAAATGAATTTTTACTCTGTCAAGTCATCTGAAATAAATAGTCAACAACTACTAAAAACAAGAATTTGCGACGAAAAAAATTATGTAGCTAAACAACATATTCATTGCTAATCTCATTTAGCGATGAATTAGCGAATGATAGTTTAAAAAATCTTTTAGCTATGAACTATTTAGCGACATATTAGCAATGAAATTCATAGTAATTAATTTCAGTTATTTTTATAGTAAACCATTCGTAATACGTGAAATTTATAACATGCAATATCAAAATAAGATAGATAATTTATTACAATATGTTAAACAATAAAAAAATTCATTACATTGCCAGTGTATATTAGTAAATGGTGGGGAAAAAACAAGAAAAGATAAAAGAAGCACTACAAGAAGAAGGATGTTATTGTCAAAAATATTTTTTTCAACAATAAAAATTGTTGCATTGCAATAACTTCAAATTCGAAAAGTTTTCTTAACAAGTTGTTTTTTTTGCAATTTACGTTTTTAACAATAATATTATTGCTAAAATTTTATTGTCAATTCTAAACTTTGGAAGCGGAAAATGAGGTGAGGTGCCTAAAAGAACCAAGACCAAATGATGAGGTGAGGTTGACTTGAGATTTCCATTTTAAAAAGTAAGAGAAAAAAGTGGATCTATAGAGAGCTAGCTAGAAAGAGTGAGAAATTATACAAAAGCTGTAAAAATGTTACTCCATGAATGAATGAATCTATCGATAGGTGAGCGTGTGGGTGAATGTATGCATGTGTGTGTGTAGTTGGCTAGTCTAATCTAATCTAATCAAATGCAATGAGTTGGTTCTCTTTTTCTCAAAATGTTTTCATTTTTTCTTCTTACTTTCATGATTATAAGTTGTCCATGCTTTTCGGTGGCCTATTCTCCTTCTAAACTTTATCACTAAATAAAGTGAAGAGAAAAAAAATTAAACAAAAAAAGGTTCCACCAATCCCTAAACTCCTAAATGGAACTCCTTGTTTTTCCAAGATACGAATTATGGGGAAGTGTTTTTAATTTTCTATTAGGAATTTAGTACTTGTATTGAGTTTTTGATAAAATTTAAATCACGTTAGAAATTTTTTACATTTAAGAATAAAACGCTTTCCCTATCAAAAAATAATTTCATATTATAATTTGAACTGACCGTCTCGGGACGGGAGATCCACCTTTTTTAAAAATGGAAAGAATACGTTATGATGGGTGAGTACGAAGAAAAGTGTCATTTGTTGGGGTTAGTGAGTGAAAAACAATTGAATGCCGTCTTTAAGTGGCGGAAGATATTGAAAAAACCCACTAAGTTTATACTAATATTATATGTGTATTACATGCATGACGTGTGTACACATTTTCTATACTATATGTGACAAAAATCCGTCTGATGTAGCTTTAGTTATGATGCCCATACATACCCAAATATCCTTTTTTTTTCTTTGGGAACTGTATATTCCAATTTCCCATATATTATAAAAAGAAAAACCACCATCTCACACTCTTTATCCCATTTTTGTATTAGCAAAATCTTTGCATTGATTCAAGCACATCAATGATTGAATTATTAATTGATAGTCAAGACCGTTGGAAATTATTTTCCTAATCAATATCTTTCTTTTTCTTGTGTTTCTAAATAGTAAATACTACTCCATGTTCTTTTATGTTTAAATTCCGAGAATGAAACGAAAACCATTAATTTTATAGGAGCTGGCTCATTCACAAACGTGTCGGCTTATTATTGAAGGCAGATATTTTTGGCTTGTCTGTTTTATTTAGTACATATTTCTTCTCATTTATATGACATATTTTTTTAATCACTGAAAAAAGAATGATATATTTTTTTATTTGATAATAATTTAACTTTAAATTTTTTACTTTTTACGTTTAACGAGATGATTTTTAACCACACAAATATATTTGACTTGTTTTAGACTACAAAATTAAAAAGTTTTCTATGATTTATTAAACTTCGTGTCCAATCAAACTACATCTTATAAATTGGGACGGAGAGAGTATAATTAATGCGCCTGATTTGTACTTTCTAATTTTGATCGTATTGATCTTGGTATGAACATGAATGTCCATTTTCCTGTCGGGCTTTGAAAACAAAAATGAGTACTTTGCAAAGGCAAAAAACATTGAATTGTATGAATCGGCTATGTAAAAGGTTAAACACGTAGAATGACATCATTTAAGAGTACTCACAATATTGAATCAAGACTTGTTTTAGTTTTAGACACATTAAAATGTTTTGGTGATGAGTGATACCAAAACTTCGTTAGTATTTTAATTGACCCAAACGTGTAAAATTATGTTGGTTAATATCTAGATTTGAGAGTTCTTGTAATAAACATTGAATTAATATAGGATAATCATTGAATTTAATATCAAATATTTATAAATATTTAGATATGTGATAATCATGAGTGACCTATATTTTAGTGACACAGTTTAGGAAAAAAGAGGCAATATGTCCATCTTCTTTCTATTCTCTTTATGTGTTTGTACTTTGTAAGGTGAGGACAGTTTCAGTGGCGGATCTATATCGTTTGAAGTGTTGTTCAAAATATATAGAAAAATAATTCACAGCGTTATATAAAAAAATGAGGATGATGTGCTTGTTCAAAAATAAAAAATAGCTTTGCAAAAAAAAATCACGCTTGCTCACGTCAACAAGCGTGCACACTATGGATCCGCGCCTGCAAAAAATATTCACGCTTGTTCACGTGAACAAGCGTTCACACTATGGATCCGCGCCTGGACAGTTCCTGTCAAATACTTTCCTTTCATTTAGAAATGTGTGTTAGTATAACTATGAAAGAAATTAAAAAATATAGGCATATATATTCATAAGATTAATACTACTTCGATTTTCAAAGCTTATAGGCGTGGAGTGTACTGTCAAAAAAGATAGTGGCCCAGTGGCCATTAGTCAAATTTGTGGCCTTAGGATCACAAGTTCGATTCTCGGCGAATACGTTCTCCGGGGCATATAGCTCGTATTAAAGTCTGCTAGCTTAATCGTGCGGGCATGTTGCAGTGTGAGTTTGATAGTCCCTCAGACAATCTCTGTTGGAGGTCGGACCTTATAGCATTGATCCGTTGGTGGCGATCAAACACTGAATGCGGGGCGCACATTCCGCGATTTACCTAGCGGTGACGGTTAAGAACGGGTTCCATTCGCCTCCAGGAGCATAGTATCGTGATTTGTCAGGATCTAGCGATATAAGTCTTCGCCATCCAGAATCGAATTATCAAAAATAAAAAATAACCACTCGTTTGAATAAAGCAAAGTTTGAAAATTATTTCATATACGTCAAGGCGCATGAAAGAGTGATGTCCAATCAAACATGCAATGTTTTTTTCTCTGACAAATGTTTAGGATGAGTAGTAACTTTATTTAAATTAATATTCATATTGACTGTCCATTTAACGTCGATTTTACATATTTTGCATGCACTACTGTTTAAAATAGTATGCAAAGGTTTTTTTCTCGAGAGAGGCCTAAGGAATTAGGTTGAAAAAATTTCTACTCGGTTTGTCCTTTAGGCCTTTCGGTCAGAAACCAAATAAATTGTCTTATTATTGGCACGAAGTCATATTCTACGTAGAAATATTTTACACTTTTGTAATGATTTTGATTTTGAAATTAGTCATATTATCCTATTTTAATGTTCCGGTGCCCCAACGTTAGAGGAAAATATCCAATTGTGTAAATATAATAATTTGTGTAAACAGATACTTCAATAAAGTGACCAGTATTAATTAATTTCATCTTTCAATGTAAAAGAAAAAAGAGGAACAGATAGAAGTATGATGACAAACATAACATCTTGCTTAAGAGCTTCTTAATTATGAAAGTAATTAAGCAATAAGTAAAAAGTAGATTGAAGTAATAACATTACTTATGAGAACTACACAATTAGTTGTACGTGTGGCCTTTACGGATATAATAACACACTCATTATGCATTATTCGTAGGGGCGACGAGGGAATTACATGTTACCAAAAAATTACATTGTACAAACTCATCATCCATTATTCAAGGGTGGCGAAGAGATCACTTAGCGAGAAAATCACCCTACTAACCCACAAAAGTCACAATTGCCACAAAAGTTTCACCCTACCAACACAAATGTCATAATTGTAGAACGCCAACCTTTCGACGAGTGATCATTTTTACTCTATATTTTAACTCTTTTTAATTTAATACAGACCAAACTAAAAGAGGACCGAGCTGACCCAACTATTTTAACCTTTTTACAAGTGATATCCACCATCTTTTATTACCTTCAAATGTATCCATATGACGTATTCGATCTACACATCCTTTGAAAATTACCATTTTCAAGATTTTCATCAAAACTGATAGTGATTTAATTTCTGTCTTCAGTGCTCTCTGATTTTAAGTATCAATATCTTTATCCATACTTTTTCTTTCTTCCCCTCTCAAAGTCTGATGCTTTCTAATCCATCAAACACCTAAAAGGGTCAAGATATTTTAAAGAATTTATCACAAGAGTAATAGAAATGTAACTCTTCGTTCAATTCCACTATGTATAATTCAGTCTAGCTTAAATTTCAATAAATAAACCTTTCAATAGCCAAAAAGTCTATAAAAGTAGTGCACCAAGGTGAGATTGGCATGGATAATGAGTAAGCTAAGATTAGTCATGAGTTTATGTATCACTCGTTACTAAGTGTATAAAATTGTTCAGAACAAAATAAAAAATCGAATTAATGCACAATTGTTGTTGGTTTTTCTTTAGAGTTGGATATTAAAAGAAACTAAACTGGGACGACATCAACTTAATGATTCAGATTGAGTTGGACATATATAAGGAGGTGCATAGGCTCTTGATAGTGTGGATCGGAGGTTAATGTTGTAGCCTTATCAAGTTATCATCTACAAAGAATCTTCATTTGGCCCATCATCATAAAATTTGAACATGTAATGCGTCTCCAATTTAGTCCCACAAGCTCAACTTGAGTGGTAGGTTATTCCCTTTGAGCATATGATGAAGCAAAATTTCCTTGAAACCCCTGCATACTCTTGGAGCCATTATGTTTTTTTCTTTCTATAAGGCAACTTTTATTCTGTTTTTTTCTTCTCTCTATTTGCTTAATAGTATCGGTACATATCAACAACATCATCTTGTGGTTTGCCAATGTAGGCTGTTGAATCCAGGTTACTTTTGCCCCAAAAAGATTGACAATTTTCGCTCTCGAGTCAAATTTTTTAATTTTTACATTATGTTAGAACATAAAATCTTTAAATTTTTTGAAATAAAATTTACATATTTTGAAACTATGTAAAAAGTATTATAAATCACTATAATTAATAATTTAAAATATTTAAAAGACATTTTAAAAAATTGCCATCAAAAGATAAATTGTTTGAATTTCGATAAACGAAAAGGGTCAATCTTTTTCGAATTAAAGGAGTACTATAGATTATTTAAAACTCTCACCTTCTATTAATAATTTGGAACTTCATAATCTTATTCTGCATTAGATGGTAACACAAATAAGTAGTGGTAGAGATGAAAACTTAACCACACCAAATTCTGTTTATACCAAGCCAATGAATATAAGATATATATCTTGTATATAAAGTTCTTAATTTAATCATGATTAAATGATATTTACTTTTACTTTAATTTTTTAATTCTTAAAGTTAATCATTTAGTTAAGTGTAAACTTCCGATGTCAATGAGTATTTACGTATGTTAGATGTGCTAACAAAGACTCATTTCGATAGTTGAAAATTGAAAAACTATATACAAGGATACTAATGATACTCTCAATGATGTGAGGATTTCTGGGTAAATCGTGAGGGCAAGTGAACATATATCTAGGAGTGTTCATGGTCGGATTTGACTTGATTTTTGGTTAAAATCGAACCACATCAATTAAGTCTATTTTTTTAATATTCAAACCAAATCAAACCATTATAGTATAAATTTTATCGGTTTCGGTGTTATCGGTTTGGTTCAATATTTGCAGATTTTAAGAATGTATTTTAATTATAATGTAAAAAAATTGATACAAGTGATGTACAAATAATCAAAATGAGATACAATAACTATCTCGATGAGTACTTATCTTTAATTCAATCCGATTCATACCAATGGAGATATTATTATGTGCTTAATAAGTAATTAATATATATGATTTTTGAGTTTGTTTTCCTTTATTTATTTTTCTATTTAATAACTTCTTTTAGATTCCGCTAAGTTGGAGACTTTCTCACTAAATGTCATTTTAATGATATACTTGTTCAATTATACATATATTTAGATTTTCAAATCGAAGTGACATAACATATAATAATCGATCTCTAATCTCAATCTTGAAATTGCAATAGGCAATATTTTCACTATGCGCATCAAAAAGTAAGGCATGCTATACTTCTTTGAATTCCAAAACCATTGGTAATTTGAGTTACTCAACTTAATTCCGAGAGATGTATGTGCATTATTATGACTAAATTGCTACTTTTCTACCTCTAAATATTATAAATACACAGATTACCAATGTAACATCATAATAAAAAATGAATTATTTATTTCATTTGACTATTTTCTTTTTAGACTAGAGATTTAACTTTTGTTTTTTTTAATTCTATTTTAACTTCACCAAAAAGAAATTCTTAATTTAAACTTAAATTAGCTAAGGGAACAAATTAGTATTGGACTTGAAAATTGGAATGAGACAAAATTATGAAGAGGATAGATAATTTTTTAATTAATATGTACAATAATTTCTATATTTTATAAGCCAAGAAGCTGTGAACAGTAGAAAGACGAACACTGCACCTACGAATTGTACAAAAAGCCACAGAAGTTGTACAGTAACATGGGACAAGCCAAAATAATATCTGAATGCCCTAAAGAAAATGTGGATGATGACCGGTTAGTTCATTGACAGTTTCAAAGTACTCTGCTGCTTAACTTATCCATAACTTGCTCAAGCAGTTAGCTTAGTATAATCGGTGCATGGTTAATCATGTTCACTTACGTACCAGATTCCCAGCTTCATAAAGTAACCAAAACTTAATGAGACTACCATCCGAGCTTTATAATATTTTAAATAATGTCTCAGTAGGATAGTATAGTGGCTAAATGGCCGAAAGCATTAGACGCTAAAGATAACAGTAGCGGTTTAAAAGTAGAAGCACAATCCAGTTCACAGAAAGTTAACAAGCCTACTGAACGAAGTTGTAAATCTGAACCACTTAAGGATTACACGATTACCTCCATGTCAGGGTGAGAAAGGGTCAAATACCGATGGCCGTAGTCTAGCAGAGTGAGGTAATGTGTTTTCTAGTCGGATATCAATATAACACGGGCTTAGCCTGACAATAACCATTATACGTTGCTAAAATTGTATTTTGGTACTTTGTGTTGATGATATAGCGAAACTGTGTTAAGCAAATGATTCACTAATACGTGTGAAACCTGATTGTGTTCGATGATCATACCTGAGGTACATTTGCTCTGTAGGCGTGCGAAGTAGCATGAAATATTTTCCCTACTCATGAAATTCATGCTACTTCAACACAGACAAGAAGCTGAATGGATGCTGCTTAATCTACAGATTTATCATTAAAGAGATTTCACGAGTAATAGAATATGCACCGAATAGTCTTACATTAATTGTATATGCCTTATTTTGGGTATAATTATATTTCTTTTGTAATTAGGTTGATTAATTACCTAGTTTGTAGCAAGATAATATTTTGTAATTACTATATATTGTAAATCATCAATTAATGAAATGAAGGGACATATTCTTTTATGATATCAATAGCCTAACCATAATAAAATCCCTCCCAACAGCCCCCCCCCCCCTCGGCCACCAGCCCCACCGATGGAAACTCCAGTTTTTTCGGTCATTTTCATTCCTTCTCCTCCTAAATGTCATCTTCTATGGCTAACAAAACCAAATTTCATCCTGCACTTGCAATCAACAACATTAAAAATTTCATCCACGTGACTCTTGAGATGGAAAAGGGTCAATATTTCTCGTGGGCGGAACTATTCAAAATTCATTGTCGTGTCTACGAAGTTATCGACCACATCATCCCTCCTAAATCGAAGTCCACAGACCCACCCTCGACTTCGACTTCTGATGATGCACTTTGGTCTCGTTTAGATGCAGCTGTCCTCCAGTGGATATACGATACGATATCTAATAATCTGTTTCACACAATCATTGAGACCGATGCCACTGCCCGCCAAACGCGGGAATGTTTGGAAAGTATTTTTCACTTCCCGCGTTTGGAGAGTATTTTTCACGACAACAAAATTCAACGCGCGTTATACCTTGAAAATCAGTTTAAGGACGTTCATCAGGATGATTTCCCCAACATGTCTGCATATTGTCAAGAACTCAAGATACTTGCCGACCAACTCTCCAACGTTGGCGCACCAGTCACTAATCAACGATTGCTCATTCAACTTATTGCAGGCTTGAACGAATCCTACAACGATGTTGCTACCATCCTTTAGCAATACACGTCGTTACCACCATTTTATGAGGTCCGTTCGAAGCTAATCCTTGAGGAAACTCAGAAAATCAAGTGCAGTACCACTCAGGCTAGCATTGTAGATGCCGCACTCACCACTACCATCGGGCCCTCCGCCGATGGCAGAACCTCTAATTTCAGCAACGATCGCCGATCGGAGGACCCGCAGAGTCGTCGACCACAACAAATGTCGAGGCGATACCGCGCGGCCGCGGCGGATGGAATTCTGATATTAATGATAACGGTAAGGGGCAGGAAACAACCAGCAGTGACAACGGTAGTGGCAGCAGCCTCCGCCATGGGCCACATGGGCCCCACAGTCTTTGGCCTATCCTTTTTGCCCGTATCTGACATCCTCGTGGACTCCACCTCCGACAGGCCTAACCACGCATACTCGACGCACGTCCATAATAGGCTTACACAACACAGTCCCCCTCCCCCGCACTCAACTTATGCACCGACTGACATTGAGGCAGATATGAACACAGTGTCACTCAACGCTGAAGACGAAAATTGGTATATGGACATATGCGTCACCTCTCACATGACGACATCACATGGTACTCTCTCGTCTTATTCCAATTTGAGTAATTTAAATCGCAATATTATTATTGGTAGTGGACAAAACATTCCTATTCGTGGTTTTGATCATTCATCCTTATCCCCTCCACATCCACCACTAATTTTTAAAAATGTCCTCTATGCCCCTAAACTCATTAATAATCTAATCTATGTGCGACATTTCACAACTGATAATAATATTTTCCTTGACTTTGATCCTTTTGGTTTTTCTGTGAAGGATTTTGTGTCAGGGAGACGAATAATGAGATGTGATACAATCGGAGATCTCACCCTATATCAAATGCCGTCAACAAAACAGTCTCTGTTACATCAACCTTTGATGCTCTTTCGTCTTTGTTATGTCATTCGAGATTAGAACATCTGAGAGATTCTGTTTTACGCTTCCTTAGAAACAATAATTTTATTCAATGCAACCATATTTCTAAGACTCCTATATGTGAATAATGTATTTTTGGGAAATATGTTAAATTACCATTTTATGCATCCACAAACTGTACTTTAATGTCGTTCTATATAATACATAGTGATTTGTGGACTTCTCCCATTCTAAGTATGACCGGCCATTGATATTTTGTGTTATTTTTGGATGATTATTTCAACTTTCTATGGACTTTTTCAATTGATAATAAATCCTAGGTCTACCCAATTTTTCTTCATTTAGTGCTTTCATAAAAACACAATTTGAAAAGAGCATTAAATGTTTTCAATGTGATAATGACAGGGAATTTGATAATAACCAATTCAAACAGTTTTGCACAAAACACAATCTTACCTTTTGTTTTTTACCCCCACACCTCCTCCCAAAATGGTAAAGCTAAACGGAAAATCCCAACCATAAATAACTTAATTCGTGCCCTACTTGCCCACACCTCAATTCCTCATCAATTCTAGCATTACACACTCTTCATGAAAACCTACCTCCTAAACATAATTCGAAACATGTCTCTAGCTCTACGGTCACCCACTCAAGTTAAAACAATTACAACAATTGGATGAACAAAAACAATTGTAAGTAACTATTACAAGGATTACAATCTGGAAATGAGAACAAAAACAAGGTTTGTTGAATCGGGTGTTATTCACTTTATTCTTAAGACAATATTGTCTCGTATATATCCTTTTATGATAATTGGTAACTTGTATCCCAAGATAAAATAGCAACGAACAAGTGAGCAAAGGAAACTCAAATGTTTACTAAAAAGAATAACCTTTGAGTATGTGAGAGATTTGCTTAGAAATGAAGAAGTACTCAAAAATTTCTGATTGCAAGTGTGTGTTCCAATTGAGATAAGTCCTCAATTTATAGTGTAAGAAAGATGACCTCTCAACTAGCCAACTAATGACATTAAATAGCCATGTAATGACACTTATTGAGAGGTTTCAATCAGCCAAATAATGGCTGAATTCATGTGCCGAGTAATGGAGAATCAATGCTCCAAACCAGCTCAAGAGTCAGAAACATTTCAGCTTCCCGTCGACCATTCTGCCTTCAAAGCGCCGCTGCTCAGCCTGGGAGGCATCGCGACGCCTAAGCTCCAGTAACCACCAGACAACAAGGTGACACGACTCCGACGGGGCTGCGTCGCGGCCCTTCGCGACTCCGCGGTGATTTTTGACTCGTTTTATCTTTAGACATCGTTGACTTCTTTCTTTATTTACCAATGTGAAAAACTCTTTATTTGGCCAATAATTGTCTATGATCTCAAACATTTTATTTACGTATCAATATCTCTTTCACTAATAAAATTTATGATCATTGGTACAACATGTGTGAAAATGACTTTCCGACGTGCGGGGCCCCAATTGTTCGAGTAATAAGTAATAGGATAAACTTTATTCCACGTTAATAAATTTCCAACAATCCCCTCTTGAAATAGATTTTAGCACACTCACAAGGTGCCTTTCTAGAAGTCTTTGACGAACCGATGTTGCATATGGATAGGTAGTCGTAGATTTGAACCTTCCATAGTTGAATACCATCGGACTTAATTACTGCACGGTGAACGTGATGTCTTGAACCGTCAGTGTTTAGTGTAAGCCAAGTCAATAGTACCAACACAACAACTTTTCTTACTCTATTCTTCTTTAATGTTTTGTTCGTTGTGGTCGTGGACACTTCTTGGATTCTTAAGTGCGTTCATTTGAGGCGGTCTGTCCTCACACTTAAATAGGTGGTCTCCTACAAGGTATCCTGATATACCCCACTTCACAAGTGTTAGGAATAAGTTAAAAGTTTCCCCAAACCTAACCTCAACCATTAATGATTATTAAAGGTTTTGAAAACTTAACCTCTACCCACACTGCATATATCACTTAATGTCTATCATGGGAATGGCCGGATTCATGGTTCTTTCCAGAAATCATCATCCGAAGTGCTCTTTCTTTCATCGAAGCGCTCAACTGAACCTTTACGATTCAGTTTTCCCATTGAACCTAATTCCTGGGATCTCTAGTCAGTAAGGTTAAGTATCCACCGTAGTAGTTCTTATTTATTGGGTTTTAAGCTCATTCCCCTAGACAAGCAGAATATCTGATCTCTGGGTATTCTCTTAGTCAAAGGGTCTGCTATGTTTTCCTTAGATTTTATATAATCGATGGAAATAATACCAGTGGTGATCAGCCGCCTAACGGTCTTATGTCTCCATTGGATATGACGAGATTTGTCATTGTACATAGATCTTCGTGCCCTTCCTATAGCCTACTGACTGTCGTAGTGGATCATTATAGAAGGTACGTGTTTATCCCAATAAGGGATATGCTCTAAGAAGTCATGAAGTTACTCAACTTCTTCTCCTACTTTATCTAAAGCAATGAACTCTGATTCCATCGTGGATCAGGCGATGCAAAGTTTCTTAGAGAATTTCCAACACACAGCCCCACCACCAATTGTAAATATGTACCCACCAGTGGACTTGATGTTCTCTATATTAGATACCCAATTTGCATCACTGTATCCCTCTAGTACAGGTGGATATCTTGAATAGTGCAACCCGTAATTTTGTGTGTATTTTAGGTATCGCAGTACCCGACTCAACGCTTTCCAGTGATCATCACTTGGATTGCAGGTGAACCTAGCCAACTTGTAGACTGTATAAGAGATATCAGGTTGAGTGCAATTTGTGATGTAAATCAAACTACCAATCACATGCGTATATCACTCCTGGCATACGGGCGCACCATGATTTTTATCAATCTTTTGATTTATATCCAGTGGTGACGTTATCGGCGAACTGTCGAACATCTCAAATATTCTCAAAACATCCTCGATGTAGTAAGACTGAGATAAGACCAGTTCGCAGATGTCTTAGACTTGATACCTAAGATAACATCTGCAACACCTATATCCTTCACGTCAAAACGTTGTTTCAACATGTTCTTAGTCTCTAGGATCAACCCAGGACTGCTCTCTGTGATAAATATGTTGTATACGTAAAGACATATCATGACGAACGAGTCAGCATTTTCTTTAGTGTAGACATATTTGTCATTTCCCTTTTTTGTCATTTATATGGTTGGATCTCCGAATCCGAAGCTTGGGAAGATCTACAGTAAAGAAGAGATGAACAAGTCGTTGACAATTCTAAACTCTCCTGCTAAAAAAGGACCTAACGCGCATACAATGTTGGAACTTTTACTAATGTGGAATTAAGTTTAACTAATTATTTATGACTCGAACAATTGAGGTCTCGCACGTCGGAAACGTCGTTTCCATGCATGTGCACTCATAATGCTAAGTATCATAAATTTCACTGTGAAAGACATATTGATACGTGAGTAAATGTTTGAGACATAAAATAATGGACGGTCGTTGATTAAATGACGCGTATTCCATATTGGTAAATGAAGGAAGAAGTGTAAGATCAAAACTGGTCGGAAAAGGGCTGCGGCGTCACCCGGAGTCGAGGCACCGCGACGCCACCACCACAAGGTCCGCGGCGCACAAGGGGTTTGAGCCGTGGTGCTTCCGATGCAGTGTCTGTGCGACAAAAATTCAAAATTTTGGCTGATTATGGGAAAGTTTTGGAGCATTGAAATATTAGTTTTTCCTTCAAAATCAGCCATTATTTGGCTGCATTACTTGGGGAATTAAGTGGCATTACATAGCACTTAAATGACCATTACATGGGCACTTGAAGAGGAATTCTTACACTACTATATATTGAGGTCTTTGGCTCAATTGGAGACACAACCACAATCAGATTTCCTGAAATTATTTCTCTCTAAGCATTCTTTCAAACAATCAAAGGTTCTTCTTTAGAAACACTTGAGTTTCCTTTTCTCATTTGTTTGATGTTGTTTTATCTTGGGAGACAGTTGCCCATAAACGTAAAATGATATATACGGGGCAATAATGTCTTAAGGACAGAGTGAATATCACTCGACTCAGCACAGTTGTAACGCTGCTAGATTTAGTGTCTCTTGATTTCATATTTTCAAGATTCAAAGAGCGCTCGACGATTCACACAAAGATCCAAGACTGATTCAAATATGAAGATCAAGATCACAAAACTTTTTTTTTTGGGTAAATAAAAGATTTTATTGCTTGAAGTCGGAAAGTTACAATAAATCATTGAGGGTTCTCAAGCCTCAATGTAGAACAAAATGAACAACAACCAGAAATGGGGCAACATCCTTAAAAATGTAGGTGGGGGACAAATGAAAAATGATTCTATAGGTTGCTAGCTGAACTCGAGCAATAACTTCATCTTCCCTCGTTATTACACCCTCAAATATTAATGCATTCCGGGCCCTCCAAATTTCGGAAACTACTACGCAAAAGGCTAAAAGAATGGCCTTGGACCGAAAGCTCATTCCTTGGTGTTCCTTCTTGATCCACTTGAGAGCACTTTCCATGGTGTTCATTTCTCGTCTGATCCCCAGCCAGTCCCGGATGTGCTTCCAAATCAGATTCGAGTAAGGACAAGCAAAGAAGAGGTGAGAACGAGTTTCAATTTCACTCTTACAAAATCCACAAGTCACATCCTCAATATTAAGAAAGGAGAGAGTGTCTTTGGTAGCCAGGCGCTTTCGGCAATTGAGCCATACCATGAAAGAGTATTTGGGTGGTATAAAGCCCTTCCAAATTTGAAACATCCAGATCTTGCGCTCACGGCGCCTGCGTAAAACATCATACACGATACCAGAGTCCAATCTCTCATTGACACAACACTTCTCCAATCCCGTTATAATATCCGCATGGTTACCAAAAATACATCTGAAATGATCACGAATACCACAAAACTTTTTGAACAAGAGTGAGTCTCTAGCACGTACCTCATAGTCCTAAATTGATTGACCTCTCAGATAGTTTGAATTAACCCATTTTACCCATAAGAAAGCCGCATTCATATGCAATAGCCAAATTGGGCTAGAGAGAAAAGCCTGATTTCATACCTTTATATCCATAAGCCCTAAGCCACATTCTAGTTGAGGAACACATATATCATTCCAGGCAACCCGAGCTAGTTTCCCGCCCCACAAAAAATGGATACAAGATGAGCGTATCTGGTTGAGAACCGCGGTATGTAGTGGAAAAGCACGAAACCAAAAGCCTTCAACCCCTTGAATAACCGATCGGATCAACTCAAGTTTGCCAGCATAAGATAAGGAGTCATGCCCCCATTTTTTAATGTAGCCCGAGATTGCATTTGTGAAGGGAGCGAACTGGTCCACCGAGACTGAGAGTGGAGCCAAAGGCACTCCTTGATACCGCACGGGAAACTCACCCAGTGAAAAACCAACCCGATCCATGATCCTATCTCGATGAACACCTTGCACCCCGGCTAAATAGACAAAGGACTTAGAATGATTCAAAGAAAGGCCGGAAACATCTTCCAAAGCCTCAAGACACTCCATAAGAATAGCTATCGAAGCCTCATCTCCCTTGGCAAATAGCATGAGATCATCCGCAAAAGCAAGATGAGTGATACCCAAACTTCTACACTTAGGATGCTAATAAAATTCCGGAGCCGAAGTTTTCCGCTGAAGAAGTCTCGAGAGATATTCAATGCACAGTATAAATAAGGTAGAAGACATAGGATCCCCTTGTCGCAAGTCTCGTTTCCCAGCAAAGTAGCCATGTAATTCACCATTGATGGAAAGGGAGAATGAGGTTGAAGAAACGCACTCCATGATCCATCCAACAAATCTGTCCGGAAAGCCAAGACCCCGTAGCACCGATTCCAGGAAAGTCCAAGAAACCATATCAGATGCTTTCCGAAGATCAACCATAAGCATACACCTTGGAGAGACCCGCGCGCGATTATAAGCTCGTACAAGTTCCTGAGCAATGAAGACATTATCGACAAGATTTCTCCCCTTCACAAAGGCGCCTTGGCATTCATTAACAAGGCTTGGTAGAAAAGTGGCCATCCGGTTTGCTAGAATCTTTGTGATGATCTTATAAGTCACATTTGTCAAGTCGATAGGTCTAAAATCACTTACCTTGGGATCCCGATCAGTTTTAGGAAGAAGAGTAAGTATGGTGTGATTTAATTGCTTCAATAGGACACCTGTTGAGAAAAACTCTTGGGCACTCCGGACGACATCATGGCCTACATCTCTCCACCTTGTTTTGAAGAAAGCCGCGGAAAATCCATCTGGGCCGGGTGCTTTATCATTCCCAATATCAAATAGGGCATCATGAATTTCCATAGAAGATATAGGTTGCAATAGTAGTGCACCATCATCATGCCCAAGTTTAGGCCCAGAGTCAAGCACTTGGGGGTCAATAGGAGATGCAAGCCTAGAGGAACCCAAGAGGTCCGTATAAATTGCAACCAGCATGTCCACCACTGCTTCAGAAGAAGACGTAGTGGTTCCATCATATTTAACTAGATAGGATATGTAGTTCTTGACATTGTTTCTCTTAATCAAGCTGTGAAAGTATTTAGAGCTCTTATCACTGTCAATCAAGTGCTTTTGCCTTGCCTTTTGCCGAAGGAAGTGTCTCTCGGATTCAAGGAAATAGGTTGCATTTGCTCTCAAGGTTCGCACATTATCCTTCAACACATCATTATAAGGATCATCCATATGTGCATTAATGGCTTATTTAAACTCCATGTTTGCCTCGATAGCTCTCCGCGCGATGCTACCGAATTCGCTTTTATTCAATTCCCGCAATGAATTCTTCAAAAGCGTCAACTTGGTGGCCAAGACGTACTGAGCAGTTCCCAATACATGTTGCTTCCAATTGGAGTATAGGATGCCCTCAAAGGAAGGATGTGTGAGCCACATATTCAAGAACTTAAAAGGCCGATTCCCAATATTGGAAGATGTTATCAGCGAAGCTATCGTCGGGCAGTGGTCTCTGGTCAGAGACTGGTTCCATTGGCAAGAAGGATGCCTTACATTCCAAGTTCAAATCACTCCAACGCTGATTCATCAACACCGTATCTAGCTTGGACTAAATTGACCCATTAGACCAAGTGTAGAAGGAGCCCGATGATGGAGCATCCGCAAGTCCTTGAGCCGTCATGAATTCACCAAGGTCCCGTAGTGCATATGGTGAGAGGGGGGGGGGGGGGGACCACCAAGCTTGTCCTGGGGGGAGAAATAGGCGTTAAAATCACCCAGGACCATCAAAGGTCTGTTTATACTAGTGTCCAAATGGGTAAGATGATGCCAAAGTAACCTTCTCTCCGGAATGCTATAGACCGGATACACAAAGGTAACAAGAAAAGACACCCGAGTTATTTGACAAAGGTCTTGGACATGGATATGCTGAGAATCCATCCCAAGTATCTCACAATTCACTCTAGAAGGATCCCAAAGAAAGACCATTCTTCCACCATCAATGAAGTCCACATTAGAATACATTTTCCACGTTGGGAATCTAAAAGATTCAACCCGAGCACGAGAGAATTTCGTTTCAATCAAGCATACCATTGCTACCGAATTTTATTGCGCAAGCCTACACACTAGAGATTGCGTGGCTACCCTATCCCGGTGTTCGCAAAAACCCCGAACATTCCAACAGAACACCTTCATTTGGAACCATAGGAGGATTTAAGGGCCCCTCCGCGCCTCCCATTTTATGCCAAGTTATTTTTCTTTAAAGCACTTTTTTTCTTAGTAACCTCCTGGCAACCCTCATCCTTGTTAGTAGTAGGCAATATATGTGGTTTACCCAATGTACGACTCTCCGGCTCTGAATTCAAAGCTCTTTTTGCACTACTAGCCGCCCCTGAAGCATCAACCAGAGGCGCACCTTCCTTCGACGATGGCGAGACTAGGGGCGTGGTAGATCCACCCTGAGTTTCCACCCCTCCAAGCCTGCCATCCTTACAAGTATCACCACTAGACTCTGGGGAAAAAGAAACACCATGAGCAGCCCGCACACTAGAAGGGTCAAACTGCCCCTCAACCGACGGTATACTGAAGTTCAGTGCTTCCCCAACACTTCCGGGAATGTGCGTTGGATCCGGAGTACTCTTATCTACTTCCATTGAGTCACTACCACCCACGGGTCGCGGGACAAATAGAGAATTAGAGTGGAGAGGAGTGGATTGACCCGTAGGCGTAGCACCACTTGGTTCCCCAACATTGCGATGCTTAGCCTGTGAATTAAGCGAAGGTGAAGCTTCCATAGGCGTGACATCTTGCAACAACTTCTTACACTTAAAATGATTATGACCGAATGTTTTGCAATGATAGCAAAAATCCGGATAATTTTCATACTCCATCCTTTGTACATATCGCCTACTCTCCGGTAGTTTCACACCAAACTCCATCACCAGTTCTTTGCTAACATCAATTTTAATTAGCACTCTTGCATAGTTCATCTTCGTCCTCTCCTTGGTGAATTGATCTGTGTATAAGGGCACCCCTACACGAGATGCAATTTTACTAAGACTGGAAGCACTCCAAACCGAAAGAGTGACATCTTGGAAAGTAACCCAAACTGGTATATTCATGAAGAGATCGTTTGTAAGTAAGACTCCCTTGTCAACCAGCTTGAGCATCATGTTTTTTTCCAAAAACCATATAAGGACCGCCATGAAAGACCTTTGTGCGATCTTCCTCAGTCATGAATTTGAAAATGGTCCAACCCCTACCATAAGGAATTATCCTACATTTCACCCCCCATCTTTTGACAATAGAATTAAGCGCATCATGCCTCGGGAAAGGACCAGTGAAGCATCAATCAGACAATATCCCCAAGTTTCGACAAAAGGGACTTCATCACTAGCATCCAATTCGACATCTTCACCTTGTTGATCAATGAATTGTAGCTTCATAACTTTAGCTTCAAGTATGGAACCCGCAAACACTCCCGCATAAATCTTCTTTGTGGGATTAGGGCCTTTGTAGTCGCTTGGTGCATTAGATGCACCCGCGGTTGGACCCTCCTGTTGTTTACTTTGTCATTCGGTGGTATGTGACCATTAAGTCCTTCAATATTCTAGAAAGGAGGGGAATCACACGGGGGTGCAGTGCTAGTACCCGCTTTTGAAGAAAACAAATGCGTGTCATTGGCAAGGGTAGTAAAGTACTCCGGTCCAGCATGATGTGTTGTGGCCGAGGGGGAAGAGAAAAGTCCTTAGTAGACCCCTTACCCATATCAGAAGTGAAGACAAACATATCATTAGGAAGTGAACCATGTTGGATTGAAGTCATACAAGTCTTTTGGTGCAATCCATTAGTCATTGGTAAAGTAGTTGACGTCATAAGGGGTTTGGTTTTATTCAAACCAGTTCCAATGGAAAAAGAATGGGTTGTGGACCCCACATATTTTTAGAATATGTTGTCCTATTAAGTGGTTTGACTCATTGGCTCCCGCATCATTTAATGGTTGCAAGTGAATAGGCTTCCCAAGCAAATATGGCCCTTCGGTTCCCATATATTGCGGACTACTAAGCCTTGGGGTAGGCGAAGTGTCAACAGATGAAATATTCATTGAATGACACCCATTGGACTTCGTCTTGGACCCACCACGACCTGTTGAACCCGCCTTAGCCCCGCGCCCCTGGCCCTGACCCGCATTCAACCCTGAACCAAACACTTGTGACTCTTCGGTTCCCACAAAGTGCGGAATACCAATCATGGTGGAATTCGAACTGGCAATAGAATTATCAATTGGCTGATTCCCCTTGGACTTACCATTGGACCCAACAACACTTGACTGACCCGTCTTAGACCCGCGACCCAGCTCCTGACCCGTAATCAACCCTGAACCTAGCAGTGATGCCTCTTCAGTTCCTACAATCTGCGTTTTACCAATCTTGGTGGGAGATAAAGTGTCAAGAGAAGAAACATCTACTGGCTGGTGCACCATGAACTCCACCTGGGGCCCAACACCACTCGTATGACCCGTCTCTGACCCGTAACCCATCACTTGACCCGTTTTTGACCCAGTTCCTTCTTCATGCACCCTCTTCTCACTTACAGCCTTTGACCCAGGGCCCGTCTTCTTGCCGGCGGACCTGAGCTCCCTCCCCTGACTCTTGGTTACCAATAGGAACCCATAATCACTCTCATGTCCCACCTTAGTCGCCGGATCAATAACCTGACCCGTCCCTGCTCCGGTCTCCTTGGCAACAAATTGAGAACCTTCAGAGGGCAACTCCATCGTAGCTCGATCACTGGGTGTAGTAGAGGCATAGTTAGGGACAGAATCATCAGCACTGCGTACCCCAACCACTCCTTGACTATCAATGCCTTCGACTTCTACACTTTTCCCCTAATCATGAATCCTCTGGAGCATAGCTTCATCGACTACGTTCTCTAGTGGGATACACATATCAGGTTTCATAGGCACCAATATAGTAGGGTCTGAAACCCCCGGAACTAAGAACTCAGTATCATTGGACGGACTTCCACCATTTTTTTCTTTCTCTTAGCCTTGGATTTCATAGAGCCTCCGGAATCATAGTTGAGGCTAGTACCTCGTTTCGTCTTTCTCATAGTGCGAGCTTTGGTAGTACATCTTGCAAGGAGCAACAAGAAGAACGTTGAGAGCGTTTTCCTAGTGAGAAACTTCTCTCTAACTCCTAAAGTTGTTTGATACTTGACCAGAACTTCTAATGCTATATTTCATCCTCATTTTGAGAAAAGAAAACTGCAATTTTTAACAGAAAACTTGTTGTTGCCACAACTATTGTTAGGCTACAGAATTTGTTGTTTTGTAATTCAATAATTGTTTATCCTTTCGATGCACTAGTGATAGTTGGTTACTATTTCCATACATCAGACAATTCTAGGCTTCCTGATTTATGTATTTATCGGTTGATCAGAGAGAAACGATTGTTTACGTCCAAAGTTGTTCATGTTCATGTTTACATAAAACTCAGCATCTCCAGTGTTCTGAATACTGTTAAGATCAGTTCATTTGCAAAATAGAACCTTATAGTTGTCTTGAGAATGCACAATAAAATGTTATCTTGAGTGCAGTGTGAAGGCAAAGACTTAAATTTTAACCCATTTATATCACGTAAGGTATAATAGAACACCGAATCAACTTTAACATTTCGTATTCTTTCCAAATTCATTACTTTTAGTGTGATTCTTTGACCCTAAACATCTACAGTTATCTTTCATGTTAGTGTAAAAATTATGCTTCTGTTTGTAAATGAGAGAACTGTTAGAATATTAGTTAGAATATTCTAGAAAAGGGTCATTAATAAAATATTATGTGTATATCTTATATTAATGTAGATATCTTCATATATGGTAGGAAATTATTGTATAGGGAATATTCTTAACATTATCCTAAGGAAGACTTATTCTTCCTAATGATTGTAATTAGCGTATATATTATTACCTAATGGAAGAAGAACATTTGAGGAAAATAATCTCAAAGTCTTACATGGTATCAAGAGTTTAAGGAAAAGATCCTTTCTCTCCACCAATTTTTTTTTCCCGACCAACCCTAGCCTTGGCCGAAAATTGTCTTCCAAATTTTTAGTTACTTTAGCTTCATCCCTCCATTATTGAACAAACTTCTTCTCAACCAAAATATGTCTGAATCAAAATCCTTTTTTCATCCTGCTCTAGTCATTTCAAACATTAAGACACATATCCCTGTTAAACTGGAGATGGAAACCGTGCACTATGCTTTTTGGACAGAATTGTTTAAGATATGTTGTAGGGCTCACAAAGTCATTCATCATATCATTCCACCAAAAGATGGGAAGGGAAAAGACCCCACTGATGCAGACAAGGACTTGTGGGATACGCTTGATGCCATAATCCTCGGTTGGATTTATGCAACAATTTCCACGGACTTTTTGCACACCATAATAGAGCCGGATTGAACAGCTATGGCGGTGTGAGACCGCTTGAGAGATATCTTTCAAGATAATCAAAACTCTCGCACTGTTACACTGGAACAGGAATTCTCCACCGTTGACATGGCGGATTTTCCCAATGTTTCGGGTTATTGTCAACGCCTCAAAGTGTTGGCAGATCGCTTAACGCTTGCTCACCGGTTGCTAATAATCGCTAGTGTTGCAATTGGTTGCCGGTCTCACGAAGCGTATAACGGAGTGGGAACTCTCATCCGCCGAGTAATCCTTTACTACGCTTTATCAAGCAAGATCCACGCTTGTACTTGAAGAAGGTGCTTGATGAAAAGGCCCAAATACGTCAAATTCCTCCTTCCTTGCCTTCCCTTCGAATGATGGTAATTGTTTTGATCCCTCTCACCAAAATAAGGGACAAAAATGACGTAATAATAACAAAAATAAGGGTGAAAATCGTGGAAATAACAAAGGAGGAGGACATCAGAATTTCGGTGGCGGCGGGAAATGACGTCACCACCAACTCCGGTGGTGGACAATGGCAGAATGGTGGCAGAACTGGCGGCGGAGTGGCCGGATAGCTGCGTATGCCATCGACAGCCGAACTAGGCTCGCGATGGCGGCAAGTGGCTGACTCAAAGATGGCGCAGCAAGAACGCCATTGGGCCTCAGCAGTGGCGGCCCAGTCCTCATCCTTGGCAACATAATGGGCCGCATTTCGTCCAGGCCCAGCAGCAGGTGTATTTTTCAGCAGCCCAGCCAGCACGCCAGTCCAACAGCAGAACTGGGCCTCAGCCGACCCAGTGGCATGAGGCCCACTCAACTATGGCCCATCCAACATATATTGAGTCCGCCATGCACACTCTAGGACTCAATCCACCGGATTCAAATTGGTACATGGACTCCGGGGCAACATCACACATGACGTCCTCCCAAGGTAATCTCACGTCCTATTTTAATTTGAGTAATAATAGTGGTATAATTGTCGGAAATGGACATTCAATTTCAATAAAAGGGTATGGTTCTACTAGATTATCACCACCTAACCCATCACTGTCCCTAAATAATGTCCTACACGCTCCGAAACTAATCAAAAACTTGGTATCTGTTAGGAAGTTTACAGCTGATAATTGGGTATCTATTAATTTTGACCCCTTTGGATTTTCCGTGCGAGATTTTCGGACGGGGAGGCTTCTCATGAGATGTGATAGCAAGGGGGAGCTCTATCCAATAAAATTTCCTAGTCATCAATCCAAGTTTTCTTCTACTTTTGCAGCTTTGGCACCATCCTTATGGCACCAACGTTTGGGACATCCGGGGGAGACTGTTTTAGCTTCTCTTAAACAAAATAATCTTATTTCTTGTAACTAGACTCAGATTTTGAATAAGTGTCAGTCTTGTGCACTTGATAAACATGTGAAATTGCCATTTATTGCTTCTAATTCTTGCACTCTTATGCCTTTCGATATTATGCATTGTGATATTTGGACCTCTCCTGTTTTGAGTTCTTCTGGTCATAGATATTATTTGCTTATCCTTGATGATTATTCTAATTATCTGTGGACATTTCCTCTAGCAAAGAAATCACAAGTGTTTTCCACATTCCTCATTTTTCGGGCATTCATCAAAACTCAATTTGAACAGTAGATTAAAAGTATTCAATGTGACAATTTGTGGGGGGGGGGGAATTGTTTAATAATAATTTTGTGGATTTTTTAAAAAAAAATTTTATAAATTTTGGTCTATCTTGTCCTCACACCTCTTCACAGAATGGGAAGACATAACGCAAAATTAGAACCATCAATAATATTGTTAGAACATCCCCTGCTCATGCATCCATACCCCCTATATTCTGGAATTATGCTCTTCAAATGGCTACATATATGTTGAATATCCTTCCTCATAAACACATGTCTTACCAAGCTCCACTAAAGATGTTTTACTTACGAGAGCCTTCATATCATCACCTAAGAGTGTTTGGTTGTCTTTGCTACCCACTTTTTCCATCCACCACAATCACAAAACTACAAGCCCGGTCCACTCCATGTGTCTTCTTGGGATACCCTACTAATCATCGTGGTTACCTATGTTATGATATTTCTTCAAAAAGAATGTTTGTAAGTCGCCACGTTATTTTTGACGAAACGGTTTTTCCCTTTGCTAAAATACATGAAATCGGGACCCATACCTATGATTTTTTGGATGATGATAAGCTCTCGTATTTAACACATTTTATTCATAGCCCGGGATCCGCAGGTACACAACCAGTGGGCCCACTGGACCGCGAACAAGCAGCCCAGCCACTGGATCAAACTGTCCAGCGCAGTGGGCCTGCTAACTCACGGCCCAGTGGTGCATTGCTTCAGCAGATGGGCCAACCTCCAAATTCTCCAGGCCCACTGCCCAGTCCACCCTCATCTCGGCCCAGTCCCTTTCCTGGACAGAACAGTGGCGTCCAGCCCACTGATTCTATCGCGGCCAGTGGCGTCCAGTCCACTGGCCAAGCCTCCCGTCCGGTCACCCGCAGTCAACATGGTATTGTTAAACCAAATACCAAATACAGCCTTCACACACAGGTTTCCAAATCACCTTTGCCTCGTAACCCAGTGTCGGCTCTCAAAGACCCGAATTGGAAAATAGCCATGAATGATGAATATCATACTCTAATTAAAAATAGGACATGAGATTTAGTGCCTCGTCCATCTAATGCTAACATTATTTGGTCTATGTGGATTTTTAACCATAAAGAAAAATCTGATGGTTCTTTTGAGCTGCATAAGACCCGTCTTGTAGGTGATGGGAAGACCCAGCAGATTGGAATAGATTGTGGGGAGACGTTTAGCCCAGTGGTCAAACCAGCTACCATCCGAACAGTTCTAAGTCTGTCACTCTCAAAAGGATGGTCACTTCATCAACTGGATGTCAAAAATGCCTTTCTTCATGGTCATCTGAATGAGATAGTTTACATGCACCAACCCTTAGGGTACAGAGATCCTGCTTATCCCCATCATGCGTGCTTGCTGAAGAAATCATTATATGGCCTCAAACAATCCCCCAGGGCTTGGTATAAACGGTTTGCAGATTTTTTTCACGCATGGGTTTTACTCACAGCCGTTCTGACAATTCTCTGTTTATTTATCGTCAGGGTAATAACACTGCTTATCTTCTTTTATATATGGATGATATCATTCTTACAGCATCTTCAGATTCCATACGCAAGAATATCATATCTCAGCTTGGGTCCGAATTTGCTATGAAAGATCTTGGTCCACTGCACTATTTTTTAGGCATTGTTGACACGCATACGCAGTGAGTTATTTCTCTCTCAAAAGAAGATGATCCGAGATTGTGGAATGAACGTATGTCCTCATGCAAATCTTCAAGAACTCCGTGGACACAAAGTCGAAGTTGAGTGTTGTATCTAGCAAACCCTACGCCGATCCTAATTATACCGCACCGGTCGAGCTTTACAAGACTTCACATTCACCGTGCCGGATATTACGTGATGCAAAGACAACAAGTGTGTCTATTCACGCATAATCTGATGGAAGAACATACGATGCCTCAAACGCATGCGCGGTATATTCAGTGGCACTGGAGTATGGATTACATCTATATCCTTCGCCCATCACCAAACTTGTCACTTACATGCACGCAGATCGGCAGGTGTCCGACACTGCACGCCCACCTCCGCTATCGCGTCTTTTCGTGATAATTTGATCTCCGATCTTCTAAACGACAACCCACGATCACGCCGAGTGCCGTTCAATACCGCGGTTGCCAAATGTAGTATCCGACTACGCCGAATTTGGAATCATCGAGCTTCATTGCCTATTCTCGACAGCCATCGTGGTATACTGTGATAACATTAGTGCAATCTATCTATCAGGGAATCCAATCCATCATCAACGCACTAAACATATTGAGTTAGATATTCATTTTGTCCGTGAAAAAGTGACTCACGGACAAGTGCGAGTGTTACATGTTCCGACGCGACATCAGATTGCTGATATCTTCACAAAAGGACTTCCGCTGATATTATTTGAAGAATTTCGATACCTCAAGATTCGCGCCTCCACCTTTCGATCATGTGAGTGTTAGAATATTAGTTAGAATATTCTAAAATAGGGTCATTAATATAATATTATGTGTATATCTTATATTAATGTAGATCTCTTCATATATGATAGGAATTATTGTATAGGGAATATTCCTAGCATTATCCTAAGGAAGACTTATTCTTCCTAATGATTGTAATTAGTGTATATATTGTTACCTAATGGAAGAAGAACATTTGAGGAAAATAATCTCAGTCTTACAAGAACTACTACTGTAGTTGAATTAGTGGACTTTTACCGTGAGCAGATTTTCATCAAGGGAGATTTTGTTTTGGCTAACAGCTTCTTGATATCGAGTCTCATGTAAGAGTCTCTTTTATATGGCTTGAAAAGAAAAGTTATTTTTACCTTACTTTCTCCGTTTTGGTTGTCACTGCCATTGTAATTTCTAACCTGTAATGTTTAGGAGATTTTTTTTCTGCACATGACTGTTTTTGCAGGTTACTTGACGTAAAGAATCATTTGTATCAATCCGTTAGTTTTAACCAGTTTCCGAAGAAGAGGCATGAGGTATGGAAGGGAGGTTAAATGATTGAACTTACTTGCTTAGGGAAAAGATTAAAGTTACTTTCTTTGATTTGAATTGCATACATAACTACTTTTGCAGTATTATGTATTGATTCGTTGCTATGTTCATGACTTTTCAGTATCAGATATTGATTCTCTCGAACCTCAATGTCACTTCAAATTTCTTTGCATCTTATTTTCAGAGCTGTCCCTGAGGTTTGGAATTTTATGTCTGCTTCAAGGATTTTTTATATACTACTTTGAATTCTATATTGTATTTTTTTTTTATATCCAGGTTCTCGATTTGCGCCAGACTAGTCCTTGAGGTACTAGTATCGGTCCCTCAACACTACTATCAGTAACCAGGGTTTGAGAGCGGACTACTGATAGCACCTACAAGAATTAACCCCAGAAGAGAGCAGAATGTTCTCACTAGGAATCGATCTCACGCTGCAAGTGTCCAGAGCGCCTTAAGCCCCCCTCCTTTGCCATTGGACTGTGCCCCGGGACTATATTGTATTTTCTATTTCTATGCAGAGTGTCTCTCTCTCACTCTCACTCTCTCTCTTTGACTAGGTTGATGTTGATGTATTCAGTAGAATTTTGGCTTTTGTTGTTGCTAATGCAGCTAATCGCAGGAACTAACTTGAACTATCTCATCTACAGGTTCTTGTAGCATGACAAAGTTTCACCAATTGCTTATTCTTATTGGACATACGTTTCTTATACGGCCACATAACTCATCGGCTGTGCTACACCATTGAATTTTACATGATTCTATCAGCTATTTTAGATTCTTTAGAATGTAAATTTTGTATATTCTATGAGATTGGTAAGAGACTCATTTGGACACAAATGTTGTATTAGACAAATCTGTTGTCTTGGTTTAAGATTTGTTTGTGCACCTTAGTTCTGGATATTGTTTCACATGTTTATTTCACAGTAATTACTATATTGGCTCGTGCTAAGCACGAGCTTTAGTCAATCTGGTATATATTAGTGTGTATATATAGACACACAATATTTTATATAAGTATGTATTTATCGGTTTGGTTCGGTTTTTTATTGGGTTAACACCAAACCAAATATTATCGGATTTTTAAAATTTAAAATCAAATCAAACTAAATCAAGTTGGTTTCGGTTCACTAAATCGGTTTGACTCGATTTATCGGTTTGAATCGACTTTTCGGTCTCATTTGACATATAGCCAATTTGAGGACTTATATTCAAGCCATAGCTGAAATATATGTCAGTCTAAATTCTGATAATTCATTCATTTCATTTCGCTCAAAATACCTCATTCATTTCATTTCACTCGTGATACTTCATACATTTCATCATTAGAAATAAATTTATTCAATAAAATACTAAGAACAGAAACAACATTACATATGTTAGTCACATAGCGTGCCATGAAATTTTTATTAACCAACAAGCAAAGGTTTTGAAGGAGGAGGGGGGAGGGGGGAGGGGAAGGAGGAGGAAGAGGAGGTGGTGGTATCATAATTGTCGGGAAGTATTTCAAATTGGGTTGGCTTAGTCCATAATTAATATCATAGCCAATAATTCGACGAGACTAGCACGGAAATGGCAGAACGATGATATGGGGCACGATTTGCTACCTTTATCATGCTAAAAGTAGCTTAGACACACGAGTACGAGAAAAAGCTAGCTCTAGAATTCGGTAGTAAAAAATGCTCGGTCATATGGGTGATACATAATGAATTTTAGAAATTAGCCCATGAATCATGCTGATATGACACGTGAAATTTAGTTCCAGAGAAAAATAATTATTTACTTATTTATTTAAATAGAGTCACATATTAATAGTTGAAAAGATTGAAAAGCAACATATAAGTTATTGAATATTCTTAATGACGTGAGATTTTTTGAAAAATTGTGTGAGCTTGCTCAAAGCGGATAATATTACCATGATAAGAATATCTTAATTAGCCCAACATAGTAACTTGGCGGTAGATCTTGATGAGGATTATTTTCTTTTTAAATTTTATTTTAAATATTATTATCCGCTCTATTTTAATTTATTTGTCTTAGTTTGACTTGACATTGAGTTTAAAAAAGTAAAGAAAACTTCTGAATTTGTGACATTAAACTAGAGATGTGTATAATATATTATATTATCCTTTTAATATTGTGGTCTTAAATATGTCACATAGATGTTTTGCGTAAAGTGTTACTAAATATTAAAAAAATGACATTTTTTTTAAATAAAATAAAAATGATAGTAAGACAAACAAAATGAAGAAGTATATTGTAAAAAGGAGAGATAATATATAGGGAGTGACTATCAACCTGTTTGGATGAGCTTATAACTTATGATTTATAAGCATAAAAATACGTTTTTGACTTATTTTTATTATTTTAACTTAAAAATAAATACTTAAAAATATTTTTTATTTTATCAAATTAAATACTTAAAAGTAACTTTATTAAAAGCACCTAAAATAAGTCAATCCAAACGGGCTCTATGTCTCTATAGAGAAATAAGTTGCATTCCTTGGTCACAAGGGTTCGACAAAATCATCACTTAAATTCGATGATAGAGGGAAAAATATTGTATTGGAATAAACAATGTAGTCTCAAGGCAAAATATTCAAGAGCCATACGTACAATGACAAGTGTTATATTGTTGAGGGTACATTACTCCTCGCCTACGGGGCCCCATTTCTCGTCCCGATAGAGATTGATAGATAAAGTTAATCACGCGACTTAATACCATTGTGTGAAACACGGTGTCACGCGAATCATCCCCACAGCATGAATGAAACTCCCACATCATGATCACTGCGCCGAACTTATCTACTTGGATATAATCTACTATCCTTGAACCAACTGAGCTACGTCCGAACGGAGGTATATTACCTAAGACAAGAAACAAGGTGATAAGAGTTAGAAACAGTGAATCAAACTCCTTTTGAAGGTACAAATGAGTAGCAATCAAAAAGGTTAAAAATATATGATGATTTTGACGGGGTTTATTCTTTGGTCAAAGAAAAAGGTTATACTCAATTGTGAAGGCAATGGGCATGATTGTGGGAACCCACACAGTGGAACAAACGGTGGAAATCATCATTACCGGTAAGAATTTTTCGTCTCTTTGGCCCAGCCTCCCTTTCTGGCAAATATTAACATATAACAGGGTTGGTTTCATGGATAATTTTCACTTTATTTGTAACCAAATGCCCACAAGATACACTTACAAGATCGTTTGCAACCATTCTTTAAGACTCGCTAATTATTTTCCTTTAAGTTATATACCTTAAAACAAATTATTAATTAATACTTATTAAAAAATTTCCTTTAATTACTTAATGATTGACCCATAGTGCAAAAACTTTTATATTATCAATACATAAAACTTGCATTGATTGTAACATTTTAGTCGCATCTTAACTATTTATCGATTACTTGTTATATCTCAATGGCATATGGATTCATTAACTCTCACCACCAAGAGCTAGGTAGATAGAAAGATTAAATCACCTAGTATTTTATATGCTCTGTTAAGATTTAAATTCTAGTCACTCATAATTTTTATCCACTTTATTATTTGCTAGACCACTCTCATTAATCATAAAATCTAGCATCTCATAAGTATAAAGAATAGTTCATTAACTGGAAAGTGGAAATATGCTCATGAATCATATGATTGATATAAAGTATTATCACTTGTTTAATTGTTAGATTTACAAGAGATGATTAGTTCAAACATTAGAAATTTCACATTTAGAATACAAAAATTACGCACAACAAATATGGATTAATCGAAGACCTAAAATAGATATTGAACACCGAATGAGAAATTTAAAAAATATGAACCTCATGTACATCATTATAAGAATACCACAACAAAAAACTGCAATTATATCTCCAGACTAACTGGGTTGCTGCTCAATTACTAGAACTGCTTTTGGTGTCCACTTCAGTTGTTCATCATTGAGTACATATCACTTCTTACACCTAAATTCTTTAACTTTTTCCCAAATGGACAGACAATAAAAAATGAAAATTGCTGAAAGAAAGCAGTAGTAATTTTCCTTCAAATTACTTTAACGATCTTTCGTTTTCTTTTTTCCATTATTGTTCTCTCACCTTGAACATAAAAAGTTCACTCGTGATTTTGATTCTTAGTGACACAATACTTTAAAGAAAAAATTGAAGTTAATCGTGTAGCAACATAATTTCAAGGACATTAATGTCTATATCGTAATTTATATCCTTCTTTATTTGGTTTAATTCATGAATTTGTAGGTGTTGAGATAATTGAAAGGTGTACAAGAGTACCATAAGGGACAACACATGGTATAACAGTCAATGCATAGTCAACATTAGTGGAAGTGTTTATTGTAATTAATAGAGTTAGTTACAAGTTAAGTAGTGGACAAATATGTAATTAGCTAGACCTATAAAAATTAGGTAGATATTTTCCTTTACTATTAAGCATTCATTTCATGTATTACATTGTATTCTCTCTCTTCATTGAAGTTGAATTGAAGCAGTTCTTCTTATTGAGAGTTTTCTCTCTTCACTTCTCTTCAATCTACCTTCCGCAATCTGTAACTCTTCATGGTATTAAAGCCTCGCGGACAAGGAATCGAGACAGAGATGTGAATGTAGTGAAGGAGTTGTGAATCGAAGAGTTGAGGTGGAGAACATGCAATAAAGGAATCGATCGAAATTGATTATAGAAGGAGTAGATCAAGGAATTGGTCACACGCACAAGGATCCGAGATCAATGATTAGTCACATACTGATGTAGTCCGCTCACTTGCGATCGAAATCCCTAATTTCAACAATTTCGATTACAAGTAGAGGAATCAGTAAGCAACATTAAAATGGGAACAGTCGAAGAATCCACAACAGTCGTAATCGATCACAATCATCCGTTGTACTTATTCCCTTCGGATGCACCAGGATCGCTATCAATTGGAGTAATTCTAACAGGTATGGATAATTATACCTTATGGAGTCGAGCTATGAAATTAGCCTTGTTAGGGAAAATTAAAATTGGATTCGTGGAAGGAACTGTGAAGAGAGAGTCGTATGGTGGATCTTTGGTTGGATTGTGGGATAGATGTAATGCTATAGTGGTGTCGTGGCTAATGGGGAATGTGAGCAAGAACTTTCTTACATGAATGCTATTTAATTCAGATTCACACACAATTTGGAAAGATTTAAAGGAGAGGTTTGATAAGATCAATAGTTCAAGGGCATTTCAATTGCATAAGAAAATAGTTTCTCAGAGACAAGGATCCTTATCGATTTCAATGTACTATTCGAAGCTCAAGGATTTGTGGGATGAATATGACTCGATCATACCTTTACCAAACTGCTGCGACAAGTCAAAGGAATTTGTGGATCACCTACAATATCAAAGGATGTTACAATTTCTAATGTGATTGAGTGAGAGTTTTAATCAAGCCAAGAGTCAAGTGCTGATGATGCAACATGCACCCAATCTGAACCAGATCTATGTCAAACCAAGAAGAAAGTCATAAGCTGATGCAGGATATGATTGAACATGTTGCTATGTTCACAGAAAGAAGTGGAGGTAACAAAGGAGGACATAGAGGAAACCACAAACAGAGAAAACCTTTCAATCCTAATGCCATTTGTGACTTTTGCCATATGAAAGGTGATCGGTGTATTTTATATACACTTTTCGAGTCGTTTTTAGTTAGTCTTTTGTCCCTTTTTGTACAAATAAGTGTCGTATTAGGATAAATTTTCTTTCTTTTGAGTCAAAGTGGTTAAAATGGCCAAATGGCGGAAAATGAGCTAAAAGAGGGCAAAAGAGGAGGTTCCGGAGCTAAAAGCAGAGAAAGTGGCGAACGAGGCAAAAACCCGGACCAGCGCCGCGACGCCTCCTGCAGTCAGAAGCAGGGCCGCGGTGCCTAATCATCAGAGAGGCTACAGAGGTTTCAGCCGCGCGCCATGCATACCAGAGATCGTGGCCGCGACGCCAAATCACCCGGCATCGCAGACTTGGCCGCGGCGCCGAAAGCAGGGTCGCGGCGCCGACGCGGAAAAATCAGGTTAATTGACGAATTTTTGGGCCAGGCTTTGAGGGAAAAGTTAGAGGCGATTTTGAGCCTATAAAAGGAGAACCCTAGGCAGATTTTAAGGGTTCCCTTTCTTGCACAACACAAGATTTCTTGGATTGAAGATTGGAGACCTAAACTTAGTAATTTCTTTCCTTTTTCTTTCTTTTATTTCAGTTTTGTATGATGAACCTTGAATTAGTTCTTGTCATGTCAATGGCTAGAAACTAATTCTTTTATAGGGCTTTCCATGTTAATTCACTAGAAACTTATGTTATGAATTGATGCATGTTATGGTTATTCTTCTTTGAGAGATTTATCCAATAATTGCTTTGAATGCTTGGTAATTAATTGATCACTAATTATCATTATTTATATGATTTCTAATCAAACTTCGAAAGGAGGAGGTTGTGAATATGCTGTAAGTTGGGTAGACATACTTTGGATTGGGGATGAAAATACCTCAATTATTTATGTAGCGTTAATGAAAGGCTTAAAAACCCTAATTTTACGCACGTGCGCGATTGCTAACTAGGTTTTGTTCTTAATCCTCCTATAGAGTTATCCTTATCACCGAAAGGTAGAAAGGAGCAATCTGGGTCGAGTGTTTATATATCCTTAACAGAATATAAAACGATTTCAGAAACTGTTAGCTCAGAGAGAAGTTACACCATAATTCATTGCATTAATAAATAACATAAGCGGATAGTTGAGGAGACATGATAGCCCTATTCCCATCACAACTGAAGTAAACACATTAGTTAAATTAGTCTTTATAATTCTTAGTTATAAACAACAAAATCAAATATCGATTGCCAAATAGATACCAAAAGATAGATAGTTGGTACTTGAACCCTAATCCTTGTGGACGATATTCGGTCTTACCAAGACTATATTACTTGTCACGATAACGTGCACTTGTGTTAAAGTGTGTGCATCTTTTCGCGCATCAAAATGACATTATAGATTGGATTGCTTTAAATTAATGAAGTGCAATCACTGTGGAAAAACAGAGCACTTAGAAGAGGGATGTTATCAGTTAATTGGATATCTTGAAGATTTCAAAGGGAAGTCGAGGAGAGCAAATGTTGTGACAGGAGAAGGAACTTAATTTGAAGACACTGGACAAGAGAATAACATGAAATCTGTCCAGTGTGTGCAGCGGGAGAGTGGACAAAGCAGCAATCAGTCAAGATATGATTCACAACAAGGTAATCAGAGGAGTTCTATGCTATTAGGAAACCTCACACCTAAGCAGCATCAGAGATTGTTGAAAATCCTTGACAGTGAAGATGTGGCAGGGAGTACCATTGATGATGTTGCAAATATGACAGGTATATCAGCCTTGAATAAAGAAAGGATTATAAAATGTATTGTGGACACAGGTGCCACAAACCATATGGCCAGCAGTCAGAAATTACTGAAAGTTAAACATTTGGTAGGAAATGCAGGCAAGGTGCATATGCCTACAAGAGACTCGGCTAACATTACACACATTGGTGAATGTCATCTAGGAGGAGGTGATGTTCTTAAGAATATCTTATGCATACCTACATTCAAGTTCAACCTCATGTCAGTTTCTAAAGTAACCAAGGAATTACATTGCAGTGTTACATTATTTCCTAAATGTTGTGTGTTTTAGGATCTCTCGTCTGGGAAGGTGAGAGCGATTGGTAATGAGGAGGGAGGTTTATATGTGTTGTGCATAGATGATACAAGCAGTAATAATCGAAAGATGAATAAGGTAGACATGATCCAAGCAATGGCAGTTTCACAACAGGTTAATGCTGTTACATGGCACCTCAGGATGTATCATGTACCTATGAAGGTGTTGAAAATGATATCATGTTTTAATAACAACAATTCCTTTTCATTAGACATTTGTGAGGTATGTCCATTGGCTAGACAAGTTAGAATTCCATTTCATGTTAGTACTAGTAGAAGGTCAGAACCTTTTCAATTAATACATATGGATGATGGGGTCCTTATAAAGTTGAAACTTTTAATGGAATGAAATATTTTCTGATCATTGTGGATGACTATTCAAGATGGACTTGGATATTCTTATTAAGATTGAAGTCAGATGTTGTCACAGTTTTAAAAAGCTTCTTCACAGAAGTAAAGACACAATTTAATATGGTAATCAGGGGAGTAAGATCAGATAATGGATTAGAATTCTTCAATTCTAACTGTAGAGAGTTGTTCAAACTTTATGGTATAGTGCATGAAAGTTCCTGTCCATATACACCACAACAAAATGGTGTTGTCGAAAGGAAACATAGGCAGTTATTGGAGACAACCATGGCTGTTAAAATCCAGGCAAATTTACCAGATAGATTTTGGGGATTCTGTGTTGAAAATGCTGCTTATGTTATTAACAGGGTACCTTCCAGTGTGCTAAAGAACAAGTCTCCATATGAGATGTTGTACAATAAGACACCCTCAGTCACTCATTTGAGGGTGATTGGATGCTTGTGCTTTGCTACAAGATTACCTAAGCTAGACAAATTCAGTCCCAGGGCAGTCAGGGCAGTGTTATTAGGGTATGGTACCTCACAGAAGGGCTATAAATTGTATGATATGGAGAATAGAGTGATCTTCATGAGCAGAGATGTAGTGTTCATGGAATCCATTTTTCCTTACAAAAATGAGATAGATGACATGCCTGGTTTTATGACATTGCAGGAGCATTTTTGCTTTGAGGATCTAATAATGACATCCCAACAGAGGAGTTCGCAATGAGATCGCATCGCAGTAACCCATCCATCACGAAGCACTACAATACTGGGCTTGATGGAGAAGGAACAACCGGGATGCCATCGCGAGAATGCAGAGAAGCGCTTGGAAAAGCTAATCGAGAGAATGCAGAGAAGTACCGAGAAGTACTTGTGGATACAATCAGAAAGTCCACAAGGACTTCTAAGCCACCTATTTGGCATAAGGATTTTGTTACTAATCATGGATCTTCCAGATGTTTATACTCTATTTCTGATAAAATAGACTACACATGATTGTCATCCAAGTATCAGGATTTTGTGGGACATGTATCCAAGAAAGTTGAGCCAAATAGTTACTCAGAGGCAGTAGGAGACACAAGGTGGGTAGAAGCCATGAAGGCTGAGATTCAAGCTCTGGAGGACAACAAGATATGGGAAATGGTGGAATTGCCAAGAGGGAAGAAAGCCATTGGATGTAGATGGATGTATAAGGTGAAATACACAGCATCAGGGGAAATTGAAAGATTCAAGGCTAGGTTGGTGGCAAAAGGGTATAACCAGAAAGAAGGGCTTGACTATCAGGAGACATTCTCTCATGTAGTGAAGATGACAACTGTGAGGACTGTGATAGCTATTGCTGCTACTAAATTGTGGAGAATTTATCAAATGGATGTGTATAATGCATTTCTACAAGTAGATCTATATGAGGAAGTCTATATGACACCACCAGAGGGATTTCATACCAGAGATACCAGAGGACAGAAACTAGTATGAAGATTGTTAAAATCTCTATATGGTTTAAAACAGGCCTTAAGGTAGTGGAATATCAAGCTCACATCAGCATTACTGGCAGCTGGAGTCACTCAGAGGCATAGGGATTACTCTTTGTTTGTCAAGCAAAGGGAGGAGAGAATAGTAATATTACTTGTATATGTTGATGACTTGCTCATCACAGGTAATGATTCAGATTTGCTTCAGCATAATAAAGACACTCTGAAGACAACATTCAAGATTAAAGACCTGGGGGAGCTTAGGTACTTTCTTGAGATTGAATTTGCGAGGAGTTCAGAGGGGATTGTTATGCACCAAAGAAAATACGCATTGGAGTTGATATCAAACATGGGGCTGTATGGATCAAGGAGTGTCTCTTCACCAATGGAGATTAACCAGAAGATCACCACTGTCACATATGATCAGCATATGAAGACAGAATGATGCAGATGACACTGCTGATCAAATATCAGATCAGTTGTTGGAGGATTCTAGAATATATAGAAGATTGATTGGTAGACTGTTATACCTGACAAACACAATGCCTGCTATAACTTTTGTTGTTCAGTGCCTCAGTCAGTTTATGAAGGAACCTAAGGCATCACACCTAGAAGCAGGCATACGACTGGTAATATACATAAAGGAAGCACCAGGTTCAGGGATATACATGACCAGCAGTAGTAGTTCTACACTGTAGGTTTTCTGTGATGCAGATTGAGGTTCGTGTGTTAATACTAGAAGGTCGACCACTGGTTACTCAGTAAAGTTTGAACAATCTCCTATAGCCTGGAAATCAAAGAAGCAGGTGATTGTATCGAGAAGTTCGACAGAGGCAGAATATCGAGCTATGGCAGCTTCAATCTCAGAAGTTGTTTGGCTTGTTGGATTATGTGGAGAGCTGGGAATGAACATACAGCAACCTGTGACTGTTATGACAGACAGTAAGTCAACTCTTCAGATAGCCGCAAATCCTGTTTTTCACGAGAGGACGAAGCATATCGATATTGATTGTCACTTTATTAGAGAATGGATCCAAAGAGGTCTCATTCAGACTACTTACATGCCCTCTAGTGAGCAACCAGCTGATGTTCTCACCAAAACACTGGGCAATCCTCACCATGGCCGAATTGTATCCAAGTTAGGATTGAAGAACATCTTCATATCTCCTAGCTTGAGGGGGGTGTTGAGATAATTGAAAGGTGTACAAGAGTACCATAAGGGGCATCACATGGTATAACAGTCAATGCATAGTCAATTACCAATTTCTATCCTACGGTATCTATTTGGTGATCGATATTTTGATGGTTGTTTGTATCTATGACTACTAAATAATTATAAAAGTTAACTAATTTACTTTACTTAAATCAGATATGGTGGAAATAGGGCTTCCAATCTCCTCAACTATCTGCTCGCTTTAATCTTTAATGCAATGATAAAGATTCTTCTTCTATATTGAGATAGCAGGTTAACTAAGCCGTTTTATATTTCGATTAGGATATATAAACACTCAACTCCGATGCAGAACCCTTCTATCTTTCGATGATAAGATTTACCACAAAGGAGGATTAAGAACAATAACCTATCAAACTACACAAGTATCGGGGTACTTTCGTCCACGATTTTAACCTATGTTTATTCAACTATAGCATATTCACAATCTCCCCTTTCGAATCTCGATTAAAAATCATATATGTGATGATAATTAGTGATCAATTAATTACCAAGCCATCAAAGCAATTATTGAATAAATCTCAACTATATAAAGAAGAAACAAAAACCATGTATTAAATCATAAAATGAGGTTCAAGTGATTCAAATGGAAAGCCCTAATTAATGTTTAGCTCCTAGCCATAGACATGCTAAGAACTAAAATATTATCCAACATAAACTGAAAAATAAATAAAGTAAGAAAAATAATTACTCAATAACAAGCCTCCAATCTTGAAGCTTTCAAGAACTATGTGTTGTGTAGAGTTAGGGATTGTGGAACCCTTCAAAATTCTGCCCTAAGGCCTTTTTATATCCTCAAAAAATGTTCCCAACTTTTTCCTCTTGGTCTTGGCCCATTTTCATTCGGATTTGGCTGAAAATCCGCGTCGGCGACACGGCCCTGAGACTGGCGCCGTGGCGCCGAAACTCCTGCGACTCGTCAGATTTTTGGGCGCCGTGGCGCTGCTTTTGCTGATAGAGTGGCGCCACGGCGCCGCCCTGTCCTTTATCCGGGGTGCCGACTTTTCGTCTCTTTTGGCTCTAGAACCTCTGTTCTGCCCTCTTTTGCTTCTATTCGTCAATGTGTCATTTTAAACCACTGTGACTCAAAAGAAAGAAAATCTATACTAACATGACACGTATTTGTACAAAAAATGGGCCAAAGACTAACTGAAAATGACTCAAAAGGTGTATATAAAATACGCCTAACAAACACCCCAAACTTAACCTTTGCTCGCCCTCGAGTAAAGATCAGAAATAGAGACAAAGACACGAAGGAAAAGAAAATAAAAGGACTCAAAGACACTGATCAATCTGCTGCACAATTGCCACAAGAAACGTATGAAGGTTAGTAGGATAATATGCAGGACATATAGCATGGATTTTTAGCCTTCTAAAACTCTTAAGTCAGATATTTCGCAAATTCAATTCAATCATTCTCAATGGACGTAAGAACACTTAACCTATGCATGTCAATATCAAAATTTTATGGCCTGTTTACTTGCTATTCTTCACTAATCATGGGTACACATACTAGAGATCTTCAGGACTTTTCAGGATTGTAATGTAGGCTTAGGCAGGGGTAGGTAAAAAAAAAAATAGACATTTAGGCTCAACTTATGTACCATAAGCCTTTTTTCTTTCAACTCTTCCCTTTTCTTTTGATTTCCTCTTTAATCTCGTACCTATTTTTCCCCTCTTTTTGTTTAGAGAGAATGAAGTGCATTGTGAATAACAGGTACCCCCAAACTTAAGCTTTTGCATTTTTTTTCCATTGGGGTGCAACAAATTTTTTTCTTTTACTTCTCTTTTTGTCCTTTTTCAACACTTTTCATTTCAAACATCTTAATTTTCTATTTATGGCATAATTATGGAATTATAGGGTGTCAAAGAAAGATCTTATTTTTGGCTCAAAGGGACTGACTAGGGATACAATTTTAATGTCAGAGATAGGCAATGAATGGTAAGAAAGGGCTAACAAAGAAATGCCTGAGTCATATCTCTAGCATGTATATCCTAACTATTTCGCTTCAAATAACAAGTAAGAAGACACATAGGCTTAATCATTAACAAATGCATAAATCAAGCAAGATACCCCAAACAATTTGATTTCAAGAATTCTTGACATATCTAACTTAAGCGTTCAGATTTTCTGCTTCTAATTCCATTACATTATCCCACTTTACTTTATTAGGCGTTTCAAGTAAATGCAGCATGCATGATCATAAAAAAAAATTAGACTCATATAAGACAAAAAAATAAACAATAACAAGACTCAAACACATAAAAATAGACTAAAAAGTAAACTATCAAAAATAAACTAAGAACAAAAATAAACTAAGAACCCCCCCCCCCCCAACTTAAATCACACATTGTCCCTAATGTGTGCAAGACTAAAAAATAATAGAAAGACGGGACAACTTACAGACTTGTGGTTTAAAATGGTGGCGGTGGCGGCGGGTAATGCATGGTCCACTGATTGAACCTGGAGCTCAAGTCGTCAACTCTTTGGTACAACTGTTGTTGATCCTGCCTTATATCCTGTTGACCTTGTATCACTGTCTTCAGGCTTTGCATCATCATCCGCTGGTTTATGAGCAATTTCTCCATCATAGGCACTGGAGGTTCCAATTCGAGGTTGCCGTGGCCGCCGCTTACTTCATCGAGCCTCCATCTCGTGCTCATCTCATCCATGGCGCCTTTGCTGCTGGTGCCGCGCCTGGAGCCGAGCTCCTCCTCCTAGCTTCGCTGGGTACTGGCTCTGGGAAAGCGTGCACTACCCCATATGTCACAGGAGATTGACCCTTCTCATATGTATCAGTAACTAAGGTTGGGACTCCATGTCTAGCACATAAAGTGCAAATGAGAGATCCATGTCCCAACCCACCTGTAGTGGTCAACCTGCAGGTTTCTCTAATGCTCTGCACTATCTCTTTTCCGACGTCAATCGTCTTCCCCGTCATGATTCCATACACCATTTTTATTCTATCTTCCGGCACTCTGGTGAAGTTCGTTAATAGAATCAGGCGGGCACTGACGAAGTACAACCAACCCTTGGCTGTTTTATTGAATTGACATCTGCTCAGTGATGCGCGATTTAATGCACACACTTTAACGCAAGTGCACGTTATCGTGACAAGTAATATAGTCTAGGTAAGACCGAATATCGTCCTCAAGGATTAGTGTTCAAGTACCAATTATCTATCCTTTGTTATCTATTTGGTAACCGATAATTGAGTTTGTTGATTATAACTAACAATTATAAATACTAATTAACTATGTTTTAATTTCAGTAGTGATGGAGATAGGGCTTCCAAGTCGCCTCAACTATCCTCTTATATTACTTATTAATGCAATAAATTATGGTTCTTCTTCTTTTGGAGATAGCAGGTTTACTAATTCGTTTTATACTCCCGTTAAGGCTATATAAACACTCAACCCCAGTAGCGCTCATTTCTACCTTTCGGTGATAAGGATGACTCTATAGGAGGATTAAGAACAAAAACCTTGTTAATCGTCACGCACCATGCGTGAATTTAGGTATTTAAACCCCTATTAACGCTACACAAGTAATTGAGGTATTTTCATCCCCAATCCGACCTATGTCTACCCAACTTACATCATAGTCATAACCTCCTCCTTTCGAAGTTTGATTAGAAATCATATAAATAATGATAATTAGTGATCAATTAATTACCAAGCATTCAAAACAACTATTGGGTAAATCTCAACAATAAGAAGAACAACCATAAACATGCATTAATTCATAACATAAGGTTCAAGTGAATTGACATGAAAAGCCCTATAATGGAATTAGTTCCTAGCCATTAACATGACAAGAACTAATTCAATATCCAACATAAACTAAAAGTAAAGTAAAGAAAAGAAAAGAAAATTACTAAGTAAAGGTCTCAAATCTTCAACTCCAAGAAGTCTTGTGTTTTTGCAAGAAAGAGAACCCTTGAAAACTGCCTAGGGTTCTCTTTTTATAGCCTCAAAACCGCCCTTAAGGTTTTCCTTCAGGTCTGGCCCATAAAATCGTCAAACTCGATTTTTCAGGCTGAAGCGCGCTAAGTTCTCAAACTTCGACGATAAAGCCATGGCTGCATTGCTCTGCTGTTCGAGTAGCCATGCGCTGAAACTTCGCGACTTCCGGATATTGGGCGCTCGCCTGGCTGGAGGCCCCGCGGCGCTGCATTGGTATCTCTGCCTGGTTCGCCACTTTCTCGCATTTTAAGCTCTGGAACCTCCTCTTTTGCCCTCTTTTCGCTCCTTTTCCGCCAAAGAGCCATTTTAACCAATTTGACTCAAAAGAAAGAAAATCTATCCTAAGACGACCCGTATTTGTACAAAAAAAGGACAAATGACTCACTAAAAATGACTCAAAAGTGTATATAAAATACCCCGATCAAATACCCCCAAACTTAACCTTTGCTCGCCCTCGAGCAAAGATAAAAAAGAAAGAAATAAAGACTCACAAGAGAAGAAAATAGAAAGACTTAATGACATTGATCACTTTGCTGCATTGGTGTTACTTAAAAAAACATGAAGGTTAGCAGAATAATATGCATGAACATGTAGCATGGAAGTTTAGCATTCTAAACACATTAAGCTAGATATTTCGCAAACTCATTTTTTTTATCATGCTTAATGGAAATCAAAATACTGAATCATGCATGTTAATTTCAAAAATCCTATGACATTTTTACTTGTTATTCTCCACTAATCATGGATATGCATATAAGAGATCTTCAGGACTTTTAAGGGTTGTAATGTAGGCTTAGACATGGGTAGGTAAAAATAGGCATTTAAGCTCATTTTGTGTACCATAAGCTCTTTAGTTTTTCAATGTTTCCCTTCTCTTTTGATTTCTTTTCTTCACTTCAAATCTATCTTTCCCCTCTTTTGTTTTGAGAGCATGAAGTGTATTATAATAACAAGCACCCCCAAACTTAGGCTTTTGCCTGTTTCTTATAACTTTTTTATTGGGGTGCATCAATCTTGTTTGCTCTTTTTGTCTCTTTTTTAACACATTCTATTCCAACTATTTCACATGTTTACTTATGGCACAGATATGGAAATATAGGGTGTCAAAGAAAAAGTTCAATTTTTAGGCTCAATGGTGACTAGGATATTTTTAATGTCAGGGATAGAAAAGAGTGGTAAGAATTGGCTAACAAAGAAACGCCTGAGTCATCTCCCTAACATGCATATCCTAACTATTTCGCCTCAAATAGCAAGCAATCATAACACATAGGTTTTAATCATTTATCATGCACAATTCAAGCAAGAAACTCCAAATAGACAGATTTTTTTTGAGTTTTTGGCATATCTAACCTAAGTGTTTAGATAGTTGCTCTAATTCCATTACATTATTCCACCTTACTTCACTAAGTGTTTCTAGTAACTACAGCATGCATTATCTTTGAAAGACAATTATGACTCAAAAGAAAAAAAAATTGACTCAAAAATACACAAAAATAATCAAAAAGACTCAAACATACTATAATAATAAGACACAAATAAGACACCCCCCCAAACTTAAATCACACATTGTCCCCAATGTGTGCAAAACTCAAAGACAATGAAAGAAAAGGACACTTACAAACTTGGGTTAAAATGGTGGCGGTGGCGGTGGATAATGCATCGACCATTGGTTGAACAGGAAACTCATCTCGTCAAATTCCGTGCAATTGTCGCTTCGCCTCAATTCTTGTTGTCCTTGTATCAACTCTTGTTGTCCTTGTATCACTGTGTCGAAATGTTGCATCATCCTTCTCTGGTTCTGGAGCAACTGCTCCATCATAGGCACTGGAGGTTCTGATTCTGGGTGGTGCGGTCGCTTCGCCGCATATTGAGCCTCTATCTCAGCTCATCTTCGCCCATGGCGGCCTCTGCTGCCGCTTTGGTGCCGGGTGCTCTTCTTCACTTGGGGACTTGGTCCGGGAAGGAGTGCACTATCCCATATGACACAGCAAATTGCTTTTCTCATAAGTATCAGTGGGTAGGGTTGGGACCCCATTTATGGCGCATAAACTTGTAATAAGTGAGCCATGTCCCAACCCACCTGTTGTTACCTGTCACGACCCGACCTGGCCGCGATCGTACCTTCCGGTACCCGCCGTATATGTCGAGAATAGCAATGAACATACATGAAACAAATCAGATAAGGTAAACATCACTAGCAAGCCGATAAGGCCGCTTTTCATAAAATAACTTAACCGATAGTGAAACAAGATAACTTTATTCTTACACCAAACCACAAACGTGACTACGCACTCTAAGAATAACAATCGTATGACAGGCCCCGCCATACCCCCTGAATGTACCAAAGTCTATAACCTCAGGGAATCATACCAAAAGACAAGCCTCCGGAGAGATGGAGCTTCCCAAGAAATGAACAGTGATCCTAAGAGCGGACCAAAGAAGTTACGATCTCGACTGCGGCATGAACGCACTCGGGCGAGGTCAAGACAACAGTACCAAGTATGTGAAATCAAAATATCAGAATGAATTCATAATAGCATATATATAAAGCAGAGACATGTATGATAGCCAAACTACAGGACACAACATATACGCAGCCATGTAAAGTCATGGACTCACGCCCTCTAAGTCATCACTCAAATATAACCAGTGCTCTCATGCCCCTAATATCAATCGGTCCCGTGGAATTCCTTCCTCACCACGCAGCCTATGATATAACAACACTATGAGTACATATGAATACTAGATCCCACCAGATTCATAAGAACCGTGACGAGGCAAGACGAAGGCATAGCTACCGATCCACCTGCATCCTCAATCGACCGGCAGTACGAAGCTACCACGATCCACCCGCACCAACAATACTAATACACGAATCACGGCGACCGGCAAGGCGATAGCCTCTACCAGATCCACCCTGCGCCACGTCGCTGACCGGGGCAAGTACGCAGGCTAACCACCAGATCCACCCTGCATCACACCACTTCGACCTAACCCTGACCGGGGCAAGTACGAAAGCCAACTACCGTGATCCACCTCGCATCACGCCTCGACCGGCAAGTACGGTGGCTAACTACTAGATCCACCGCATCGTGAGACCTCGTGGAGAGCTAATCCATGGAACAAAATATCACAACAGTGGAACGAACCTCATCATGGCCGCATACCCGTGGAATCCTCCATCACTGACGGTACGCCCAAATAGACTCATAACTGAACAATGGAAGCATACCCGTGGAATCCTTCATCACTGGCGGTACGTCCAAGTAACTCATAACTGAACAATGGAAGCATACCTGGAATCCTTCATCATCGCAGACGCTCCAAGTAACTCATAATCAACAATGGAAGCATACCTGCGGAATCCTTCATCATCGCAGACGCCCAAGTAACTCATAATCAACAATGGAAGCATACCCGTGAATCCTTCATCATCGCGTACGCCCAAGTAACTCATAACTACATGCTTTTAATTGAATTTCAATATCATGCCTTTACATAAACCAAGACAATTACCATGCCTTCTTTTCACATAAACCAAGAGAATTCTTATTTAAGCAAGCCAAAGTACTTATCAAGGCACACATAGAATAATTCTCAATTGAACAAGCCCAAAACACTATCAAGGCACAAATGTAATAATTCTCTTTAACAAGCCAAAGTACTACGACGCACATCCTTTCCAAGAGATTCCTTTTATGCAAAATCCAAGATACTAACACCCGTAGTATCAAGGAGCGTCTATTTTTCAACGTAAGTTACTACACCTTTAGAAAACTCATTTCAAAGCTTTAAACCAAGTAACTTCAATTTTTTCACAATCTAGACAACTTATGCTCATTAATCAAAATAGACAACTTTCATAACCTTCCATAAAGTTATTATAACCAACTTCCCATAAAGCCGTTATACTAACTTTATGCTTTAGAAATTTACGACATCCTTATCCATTCATAAGGCCGTTATAACTAACTTCTCATAAAGCCGTTATAACTCCTTATGAACCATTTCGTTCTTTTACTATCCAAGAGGCTTATACTTCAAACAAATTCATACAATTTCCAAAAATACTTCGAGCCTCTTATCTTTAGAATAATTCAATACTCAATACTTTCACACCGTGTACTCTATACTTTTGTAAAATCATACTTTTCCCTTAACCAAGGACTTATACTTCTTAAAACAAAACAAGTCTTTGTTTATACTTAAACAAGTAAAAATACTAAATCTTGTACGTCACCGTACTACATGGATACAAATACTCATGCTCAAAGATAGGAAAGCTTCACATACCTCTTTGGTCAATCCACTTGCTAAGCTCAACTACCGCAAGTAATATTTCAACCTATAATAACCATGATATGTTTATTAACCTCTAATTTCAATGTAGAATAATCTAACTCAAAGCCACTAAATTCTATGGAAAATGGCGCATTTCCTTTGTTTCTACTCACTTTGCCACCTTTTCAAAGGCCGATTTTTAACACTCAACGCCACATTTTAAGGCTCAATCAATCCAACAATTTAAAGGGATTACACACCCAAATACCAATTCGCCCATAAGTTTACAATAATTCACTTAACAATTCCAGGTAGTTTTTAGGCTACAACATGCTCAGTAATCTCTTCTTAACCCATTATTCATAACCAAACTACATTTCTAGCACGCAATGATTCTATGAGCATTATCTACTACCACAAGTTCTTTCTTCTAAACATGCAACACTTAGAACTAATTCTAAAGGAAGAAATTTTACCTTAAAGCTCTTAGCCAATTTACTCCAACAATTGCTAGCCTCTACTCCAAGAATACCACCACAATAGTCTTCACAAGCTTTGTAATAACCTTTCCTTTCTTGCCACACCTTTCCAGATTTTTCCTAAGCTTTTTCTTTCTTCTTAAAACTCTAGAGAGAAGGAGAGCTAAATTTTCTAGAGAGAGAGAGAGTGTAAGATGAAAGATGGGAAGAATGACCAAGTCTTGGTCAATATATTGCATGTAGCAGAAAATCAGATGGGGACACTTGTCACCCTCCCATGGTCTCTTTAAAACAAAATCAGATTTTCTAAGTTTTTCCGCCCAACTTTCCGCGCTGCATTGAAACTTCCGCAGCTCGCCGCTTTCGGCGCTGCCATGCGCGCTGCAACTTCTGCGACCTCTCAAGATTTTTAGCGCCGCGTTCGCATACGCGCCGCGCCGCGCCGCGCTTTGCTCGAACGCATTTCGCCCGATCGCACGAACTTGTAACTCTCATAACTTTCTACCCGACGCCTCTATCGATTTAACGGTTGGTTGCGCTGAATCAAGACTCAACGAACTACGCCCTAGGCCTTTAAAATACTTAGGAACTCTCAACGAATCGGGTCATAACCCGCCTCAAAGTTGACTAAAACCGTCCGAACGACTCACAACCTCCTTCGGAAATTTTAAGTCTTACTCCTTTCGCACGCCTCACGCATGACCTGAACTACGGGTGTAACATTCTCCTTAGAAACATTCGCCCCGAATGTTCTTTAGAGCCAATCTACTATTCCTCGGTACATCCTCGCACTATATACTAATGGAACTTCATTATGCCACCTATGACCCTAAGATATCGCACACGCATACCCATTCATCGTAAGTCAAACAGAAAATGAACCCAAAATATGAACCATTACTACTTACCTCGCCACGGCCTAATGTACTGCCCGCTCGAATTTACCACTCATTCTATCACATGTACATAGTCTCAATATCCTCTTGTTCATAACACTAAATCATACAACAATCCTATCATGCATACTAATCTCTAAGGGTCAAAGACATACCTGTAATTACTGCTTCACATTCCCTTTGTCGCTCTAATCATGATCCCGCCGCACTACGCATAACAAAAGAAGCGATGAACCACCATCGATCCCGGCGTCGAATCTCTACATCCGTGCTATCTCGCCTGACAGCCGCATAATGGCCCCGCTGGCCGCATGCATAGCAATTACCCAAACTAGCACGACACTCCCATAATGGGTGTTACCACATCGGCCACACCGAGGTAGAGGTGGCTTCGCACTAACACCCTTACTCTCCCGAAACTCAACCTCGAGCCCCGCCCCGCCCCGAATCTCCAACGCCCCAAGATCGCGGAGTACTGCATCGGGCCGAGGAGCATAACTAGCTCGCCACGAGGCGGTCCGCTAAAACCGCCCCGAGATCTCGCTGCCTCGCCTCTGGCCGGCTCGAGCCAAGTCGCCTCCTTTCTCGCCCTCTATCTCGCGCATATGCTCGCATCTCGGCGATATCCATACTGGTGAAGAGCTACTCCTGCACGCAGAATCATATGACGTGCCTAGCCCCATCACATAGCGATGAACTGCTCGCCATATTGGCTACAATAGTGTGCGATACCGCCAAAGAGTCAAACTCATGTCATTTCTCGACGGTCCTCCCATTTTGCCTCAAGGTCAAGAATCTATCCACGCGGGCTCTCTCAACTCGTGAGGCAAGAAGTGATCCAGAAGGCCTCCGCGAACTCTCCCAACCCGCCGGAAGAGCACCTCCTCTAGACAATTCCCATGACTCAAACCAGTTCAACGCAATATCGCGTAACTAGTAAGAAGCTAACACAACGGACTCCGTCTCCGAGGCCCTAAGCACCTGCGTAGTCCGCCGCACCTGTCGAATAAACTCCCCGAGGATCCTCTCGTGCCTCAACCATAGAACTCGGGTGGATTACAACTCGTAAAGTCCCGAATCCTTAAATCGGCCTAGGGTTAGCCATCGCCGGCAAGCCGCTCGCCACGATGCTAGTCAACAACCCGACCGCTTCTCGTAATCCCTATACTCGCCTCGCCGCGAATCGGGCTGCACGGAACCTTCGAGCTACCGCCGCCGGCCTTTCTAATACCGCGCCAGAAATAACTCGCCGACCCGCCATCGCCTCGTGCATAGTTTCAGGCTCGAGTCTCGTAACTCTCAGACTCACTAGCAGCCTCCGCCGATGCCTTGCCCTTCGGGCTCGTCGTCCGCGAGGCATAATCGCACATAAGAATAGGTCGAGAGACTCAACCTACTATGACAAATTTCATCGCACGATCTCAAAGAGAGAAGAATGGAAACCAACCCTAAATGTCTGCAGCCTCCGATTATAGATGTGGTGCACAACACACCGATAATCAAGACTTACTAGACACTCGTCAGACACTTTCCGAGGACTAATCGCTCGATACCACTTTTGTCACGACCACCCTCGGCCGCGATCGTACTCTTCCGGTACTCGCCGTATATGTCGAGAATAGCAATGAACATACATGAAACAAATCAGATAAGGTAAACATCACTAGAAGCCGATAAGGCCGCTTTCATAAAATAACTTAACCGATAGTGAAACAAGATAACTTTATTCTTACAAACCCAAACCACAAACGTGACTACGCACTCTAAGAATAACAATCGTATGACGTGGCCCCGCCATACCCCGAATGTACCAAAGTCTATAACCTCGTGGAATCATACCAAAAGACAAGCCTCCGAGAGATGGAGCTTCCCAAGAAATGAACAGTGATCCTAAGAGCGGACCAAAGTTACACGATCTCGACTGCAGATGAACGCAGCCTCAAGGAGGTCGCATAACAGTACCAAGTATGTGAAATCAAAATATCAGAATGAATTCATAATAGCATATATATAAAGCAGAGACATGTATGATAGCCAAACTACAAGACACAACATATACGCAGCCATGTCAAGTCGTGACTCACGCCTCTAAGTCATCACTCAAATATAACCATAGGTCTCATGCCCATAATATCAATCGTGCGTGGAATTTCTTCCTCACGCCAGCTTCATGATATAACAACACTAAGCGAGTACATATGAATACTAGATCCCACTCAGATTATAAGAACTGCACGAGGCAAGTACGAAGGCATAGCTACCGATCCACCTCGCATCCTCAATCGATCGGCAAGTACGAAAGCGCCTACGGATCCACCCGTACCAACAATACTAATACCTGAATCACGAAGCTGACCGGGGCAAGTGCGATAGCCTCTACCAGATCCACCCTGCGTCACGTCGCTGACCGGGGCAAGTACGTAGGCTAACCACCAGATCCACCCTGCATCACACCACTTCGCCCTAACCCTGACCGGGGCAAGTACGAAAGCCAACTACCGTGATCCACCTCGCATCACGCTCTCGACCGGCAAGTACGAGGGCTAACTACTAGATCCACCCTGCATCAGTAGACCTCATGGAGAGCTAATCCATGGAATAATACTGTCAACAGGGAACGAACCCTCATCATGGCCGCATACCCGTGGAATCCTCCATCACTGACGGTACGCCCAAATAGACTCATAACTGAACAATGGAAGCATACCCGTGGAATCCTTCATCACTGGCGGTACGTCCAAGTAACTCATAACTGAACGATGGAAGCATACCCGTGGAATCCTTCATCATCAAGCAGACGCCCAAGTAACTCATAACTGAACAATGGAAGCATACCCGTGGAATCCTTCATCACTGGCGGTACGTCCAAGTAACTCATAACTGAACAATGGAAGCATACCCGTGGAATCCTTCATCACTGGCGGTACGTCCAAGTAACTCATAACTACATGCTTTTAATTCGAATTTCAATATCATGCCTTTACATAAACCAAGACAATTACCATGCCTTCTTTTCACATAAACCAAGAGAATTCTTATTTAAGCAAGCCAAAGTACTTATCAAGGCACACATAGAATAATTCTCAATTGAACAAGCCCAAAACACTATCAAGGCACAAACAATAATTCTCTTTAACAAGCCAAAGTACTACGTGACGCACATCCTTTCCAAGAGATTCCTTTATGCAAAATCCAAGATACTAACACCGTAGTATCAAGCGCCTATTTTTCAACGTAGTTACTACACCTTTAGAAAACTCATTTCAAAGCTTGAAACCAAGTAACTTCAATTTTTTCACAATCTAGACAACTTATGCTCATTAATCAAAATAGACAACTTTCATAACCTTCCATAAAGTTATTATAACCAACTTCCCATAAAGCCGTTATACTAACTTTATGCTTTAGAAATTTACGACATCCTTATCCATTCATAAGGCCGTTATAACTAACTTCTCATAAAGCCGTTATAACTCCTTATGAACCATTTCGTTCTTTTACTATCCAAGAGGCTTATACTTCAAACAAATTCATACAATTTTCAAAAATACTTCGAGCCTCTTATCTTTAGAATAATTCAATACTCAATACTTTCACACCAAGTACTCTATACTTTTGTAAAATCATACTTTTCCTTAACCAAGGGACTTATACTTCTTAAAACAAAACAAGTCTTTGTTTATACTTAAACAAGTAAAAATACTAAATCTTGTACGTCTACCGTACTACATAGATACAAATACTCATGCTCAAAGATAGGAAAGCTTCACATACCTCTTTGGTCAATCCACTTGCTAAGCTCAACTACCGCAAGTAATATTTCAACCTATAATAACCATGATATGTTTATTAACCTCTAATTTCAATGTAGAATAATCTAACTCAAAGCCACTAAATTCTATGGAAAATCAAGATTTCCTTTGTTTCTACTCACTTTGCCACCTTTTCAAAGGCCGATTTTTAACACTCAACGCCACATTTTAAGGCTCAATCAATCCAACAATTTAAAGGGATTACACACCCAAATACCAATTCTGCCCCATAAGTTTACAATAATTCACTTAACAATTCCTGGGTAGTTTTTAGGCTACAACATGCTCAGAATCTCTTCTTAACCCATTATTCATAACCAAACTACATTTCTAGCATGCAATGATTCTATGAGCATTATCTACTACCACAAGTTCTTTCTTCTAAACATGCAACACTTAGAACTAATTCTAAAGGAAGAAATTTTACCTTAAAGCTCTTAGCCAATTTACTCCAACAATTGCTAGCCTCTACTCCAAGAATACCACCACAATAGTCTTCACAAGCTTTGTAATAACCTTTCCTTTCTTGCCACACCTTTCCAGATTTTTCCTAAGCTTTTCTTTCTTCTTAAAACTCTAGAGAGAAGGGAGAGCTAAATTTTCTAGAGAGAGAGAGAGTGTGAAGATGAAAGATGGGAAGAATGACCAAGTCTTGGTCAATATATTGCATGTAGCAGAAAAATCAGATGGGGACACTTGTCACCCTCCCATGGTCTCTTTAAAACAAAAATCAGATTTTCTAAGTTTTTCGCCGCCTCGTTTGCGCCTGGCCATGCGGCACTGAAACTTCCGCAGTTTCAACTTTCGCCATGCCTCGTTGCTATGAAATGGCGCTGCAACTTCGCGACCTCTCGCATTTTTAGGCGCCATGCCTCGCATACGCGCCGCCCCGCCGCTTTGCTCGAACGCATTTCGCCCGATCGCCGAACTTGTAACTCTCATAACTTTCTACTCCGACGCCTATCGATTTAACGGTTGGTTGCGTTGGAATCAAGACTCAACGAACTACGTCCTAGGCCTTTAAAATACTTAGGAACTCTCAACGAATCGGGTCATAACCCGCCTCAAAGTTGACTAAAAACCGTCCGGAACGACCCGTCAACCTGTCCTTCGGAAATTTTAAGTCTTACTCCCTTTCGTACGCCCTCATGCGCATGACCTGAACTACGGGGTGTAACATTACCAACCTGCTGGTCTCTTCAATACTTTGTACTATCTCCTTTCCAACATCAATCGTCCTCCCCGTCATAATTCCAAATATCAATTTGATTATGTCTTCTGGCACTCTGGTAAAGTTTGTTGATGGAATCATGCGGGCACTGACGAAATACAACCAACCCTTGGTTGTCTTGTTGAACTGACACCTACTCAGTCCTCTTGACCCATTTCTGGCGATATCAAATGCAGCCCCAGGGTAGCTCACTGTGCTTGCGACGGTATTCCAGTCGATGTTGTTGGTGCTTCTAGACCATGTTCTGAAGTAGCTTTGGTCATCACCCCTTTCATCAATATCTGCTGTTTTTAGTAACACATTTACCGCTTCTGCCGTCACAGGCACATATCTTCCCCTCACAAAGCATCAATTGTCCACCTTCTCCGGAAGGTTAGCATAGAATTCACGCACCATCACTGTGTTCATTGGTGCTATCTTTTCCGGTTTTACAAATCTTCTCCACCCCATCATCTCAATCATTGCCTGAATGGGCTCATAGACATCCTCCTCCCCAAGAGAATCCCTTTGATAATCCATTCCCCTTTCAGGGATTAAGGGCCTAGTACTAAGCCTTTTGTATCTTTTCTGAGCTTGTTGGCTAATAAACCTAGTATCATCGTATTGAGGGGATGAGGTGGATGTGGAGACTCTTCTCTTTCTGGCAGACATGCTATCAATACTGTTCACCAACACTATCACTCACCAATCAACAGTTACAACGCCTATTACCCCCAACTTCACTTAAGAAGCTTCTACACAACACCCACACCCTCCTTGTTTACTCTTCCTCACTTTTTCACAACTAATTTTTCAACACCCCACAACTTCAAAAATACAACACTCCTCCAAACTAATACCTCATTTGACTACAGTAGAGCTCTCAAGAAATTACCTTTTTACGGTGTTCTTCAAGGTTTTCTTGCTTCTAATGGTGATTTGAGGCAATGGGATGAAGTTTTGTTGGTTGAAATGGTTAAGGGTTTAGGGATTTTAAGAGTTTTGGTTGTGTTTGGGTTTGATTTATGGAGGATTTGTGGGTAAAGTGTGGATTTTCGTGGGTTTTGTGGGGAAGAAAGGTTAGGTTTTGGTTTGAAATTGGGGAAAATCGGGTTTTTGGGCGTCTTTTAATTTCTGGATTTCGCCGGCGCGCGCACCCAACTTATCGCACTTCTTCGAATTTTTGTGCCGCGCCATACGGAAATACTACGCCTAGACTTGGCAATTTTTCTGGATTTTTGGCGTCGCAGCCTTGCTCCCAGCCGCGCGCTTAATCTTCAAAGATCTTTACGCTTTTTCGCGCAGCTGCCTCGCTCTGGCGCCACACCCGCTTTTTCTCAAAATCTCGCTATTCTTCGCCGCCTCCAATTTATTGGCCTACACCTGTCAATCACAACACAAACACTACCTCCATGAGACTGTTCTTAATAAAAACTAACTATATTAAAGTAAAATCAATACCTTGGGTTGCCTCCCAAGTAGCGCTGTCTTTAACGTCTTTTAGTCGGACGCAACTTCCTTACTCAAGAGGTGTGGGGTGTATAGATCCCACAACCAATCCATTTTTTTCACATTTTTCTTTTTCTCCTTCTATTTCTCTTCTTAAAGTTATTTTCAAGGGAAGGTTCAGGAGCACATACCTGCTTCATGAGGTTCAAAGATTACGCACTGCGTGGCGGGCTTATCTCCCTGGCTTGGCTTGCACTAGCTCGCGGGATCTGATGGTGCTAATTGCAAAACACCGCCACGATCGGTGGAGCCAATAATGTGTTTAAATACTTTAAACACCATTTCTTCCTTCTCCACCCTCAACGTCAGCTCTCCTCTTTCTACATCAATCAGGGCTCTCCCTGTCGCCAAGAATGGTCTCCCCAATTTGATGGGGATCTCTACATCCTCTTCCATATCGAGAATAAGGAAGTCCGCAGGAAAAAAAAATTTCCTACTTTAACAAGCACGTCCTCAATCTCCCCCCTTGGGTGCACCACTGTTCTATCGGCTAGTTGCAGGCTCACAGTGGTTGGTTTTGCCTCACCTAACTCCAACCGTTTAAACACCGATAAAGGCATCAAATTTATACTTGCCCCTAAATCGCAAAGGGCCATGTTGCATGTTACCTTGCCAACTGTGCAAGGCAATGTAAAGCTCCCTGAGTCTTTTAGTTTAGGGGGCAACTTCTTCTGCAGGATGGCACTGCACTCCTCCGTCAGCGCCACCATCTCATACTCTGCTAGTTTCTTCTTCTTTCCCAAAATCTCCTTCATGAATTTAAAATAAGAGGGCATTTGCTCCAACGCCTCTATAAAGGGTATGTTGATATGTAGCTTTCTGAACGTCTCCAAAAATTTGGAGAATTGTTTATCAACTGCCTTCCTCTGCAATCGTTGTGGGAATGGAATCTTCTCAGTATACTCCTTCTCTGGAGCTTTCTCTACTCCTGGGAGAGCTTCAACCACCTTCTCTTTCTCTATCTCTGTTCTTTGTTCAATTACCGCCGAGGTGAACGCCGCCCAATCGCTTACCACTTCACTGCATCGCTCGCATTGTTCTCTGATTCATCTTCGTGTTGCTCGCGCTTTACCCGTGGCTCGCTATTCGATTGCTTTGCTAGTTGACCCACTTGTTTCCAAGTTCCCGAACGAAGATCTAGCCTCGCCATGAACTGGCTTGGGCGCTGTAAGTGTTAACAAAGCCGCCTCACTGCTCGATTTTCCGCCGAACAGTGCATTAAATTGTTGAGAAGGTGGGGCCTGAGTAATCGCTTCGATTTGGTGCCGCTGGTTTTGCATCGCCTCTATACCGATTCTCGCTGCCTCGGTCTCTCTCCATGAAAAATTTGGGTGATTTCTCCACCCTGGATTGTATGTGTTGGAGTATGGGTTGTTCTGGGACCTGTGATAGTTACCCACGGCTTGGCACTTTGCTTGCTCGATTGGCATATTGTTAGGATCAGCTGAAGGACATCTATCAAATGTATGTGGACCACCACACATTTCACAGCTCTTTGGCATCTGCACTGCATTCACCGATACTGTATGTTGTTGTAGCTGCTTGGTCAACAGGGCAACTTGGGCATTCAGGGCAGTGATGGCGTCTATCTCGTGAACTCCCACTGTTCTCCTTCCACTCATTTGCCTATCTTCTGTGACATGGTTATTGGTGGCTATGTCTTCTAGTAAGTCGTGAGCTTCATGGGCTGTTTTCCTCATAAAGGTCCCACTGGCCAGATCAATAATTGTTCGTTGTTCCGCCAAATTTCATTATAGAAGATGTGGACCAAGTTCCACAACTCAATACTGTGGGGTGGACACTTCCTCTGCAAGTCCTTGAATCTTTCCCAAGCTTCGTGTAATGACTCTCCATCTGCTTGGTAGAAATTATTCAACTCCCCTCTCAACTTTGCTACTTTGCATGGTGGGAAGAATTTTGCTAGAAATTTTTGTGTCAGCTCTCGCCATGTAAAAATCGAATCAGCTGGTAAGGAATTCAACCACACCTTTGCTCTATCCCTGAGTGAGAAGGGAAAGAGCCTCAATCTGACGGCATCATCAGTAACGCCGTTATATCTGAATGTTGCACATAGCTCCAAGAAATTAGCTATGTGCATATGAGGATCCTCTGATGGCAACCCTCCAAATCAGACCGTGTTCTCGCACTATGCTTAGAATTTTCGCTTGATCTCAAAGTTATTTGCTCCTATTGGGAGCCTAATACATGTCCTGCGTTCGCTCACCCTCGGCAACACGTAGTCTCCCAAGCTTCTTTCTGCCTGGACTTGAACTCTCTCCTCGACATCCATAGGTATTCGTCGAGGTATTCCTTGGTTAGGTTGATTTTCACCTAACCCCTCTCTCAGCACATTGTTGTTTTGGACGCCGTCCATCTCTATCAAGGTTGAAATTCGCTGGTTCCTTCTATTCTGTTTACAAATTTTCTCAATCTTTGGATCGAAGGGAACAAGAGTGTCTGCTCCTCTTCTCCTTTGCATAAACTGAGCGCCTGAAACAGATAAAAAACAAACAACGGATCACGGCACCCTGATCTTTACCAAAATAAAAACGTAATAAATAAAAATAAAAAATAAAAACCAAATTAGAAATTAAAAATAGATAAAATTGATATTGAACTATGTCTAATCCCAGGCAACGACGCCAAAAACTTGATGCGCGATTTAATGCACACACTTTAACGCAAGTGCACGTTATCGTGGCAAGTAATATAGTCTAGGTAAGACCGAATATCGTCCTCAAGGATTAGTGTTCAAGTACCAATTATCTATCCTTTGTTATCTATTTGGTAACCGATAATTGAGTTTGTTGATTATAACTAACAATTATAAATACTAATTAACTATGTTTTTACTTCAGTAGTGATGGAGATAGGGCTTCCAAGTCGCCTCAACTATCCGCTTATATTACTTATTAATGTAATAAATTATGGTTCTTCTTCTTTTGGAGATAGCAGGTTTACTAATTCGTTTTATACTCCCGTTAAGGCTATATAAACACTCAACCCCAGTAGCGCTCCTTTCTACCTTTCGGTGATAAGGATGACTCTATAGGAGGATTAAGAACAAAAACCTTGTTAATCGTCACGCACCATGCGTGAATTTAGGTATTTAAACCCCTATTAACGCTACACAAGTAATTGAGGTATTTTCATCCCCAATCCGACCTATGTCTACCCAACTTACAGCATAGTCACAACCTCCTCCTTTCGAAGTTTGATTAGAAATCATATAAATAATGATAATTAGTGATCAATTAATTACCAAGCATTCAAAACAACTATTGGGTAAATCTCAACAATAAGAAGAACAACCATAAACATGCATTAATTCATAACATAAGGTTCAAGTGAATTGACATGGAAAACCCTATAATGGAATTAGTTCCTAGACATTGACATGACAAGAACTAATTCAATATCCAACATAAACTAAAAGTAAAGTAAAGTAAAGAAAATAAAATTACTAAGTAAAGGTCTCCAATCTTCAACTCCAAGAAGTCTTGTGTTTTTGCAAGAAAGGGAACCCTTGAAAACTGTCTAGGGTTTTCTTTTTATAGCCTCAAAACCGCCCTTAAGGTTTTCCTTTCGTTCGCCCATAAAATCGCTAAACTCGATTTTTCGCCGCGCCGCTGCTAATCGAATCAGCGCGCGCGAAGTTTCAAACTGACGATATAAGGCACCGCGGCTCGCTGTCGCTGCCGCGCGCTGAAACTTCGCGACCCTACCGATATTGCGCCGGCGCCGGGGCGCCATTTGGCCGAGGCGCCACGGCGCTGCATTGGTATCTCTGCCTGGTTCGCCACTTTCTCGCATTTTAAGCTCTGGAACCTCCTCTTTTTCCCTCTTTTCGCTCCTTTTCCGCCAAAGAGACATTTTAACCAATTTGACTCAAAAGAAAGAAAATCTATCCTAAGACGACACGTATTTGTACAAAAAGGGACAATAGACTCACTAAAAATGACTCAAAAAGTGTATATAAAATACCCCGATCACTCAGTCCCCTTGCTCCATTTCGTGCAATCTCATATTCATCCCCTGGGTAGCATAATGTAGTTGCGACAGTATCCCAATCGATGTGGTTGGCATCTCTATACCAACCTGTGAAATGGTTTCGGTTATAGCCTCGTTCTTCTCGCCCTCAATATTTCGTCACCACCTCACCACCCACCACACATACACATACCCTCTCACAAAACATCTACCATATGTATGTTCTGGATATTTGGCATAGAATTCTTTCACCATGATAGTGTTCTACGATACTATTTTCTCCGGATTGACGAATCTCTTCCACCCATTTGCCTCTATCGTCGCCCGAATCTTCTCATAGACATCGCCATCCTCAAATGGCTCCTTTTGGTACTTCATTCCTCTCTCAGGTATCAAGGTTATAGTACTAAGCTTGTTATATCAGTCTTCTGCCTTTTTACTAGCGAACCTAGTGGTATCATATCAGGAACAGAGGTGACGCAAGCTCTTCTTTTCTCGGACATTCTTGAGAAATTTGGGCAGTGTTTCTTTTGTTTTTGTGAGGTTGCCCAACAACTCTCAATCACACAATCAACACAACATCACAAACACATCAATACACAATACAATTCAACCCCCAACTACACCCCAATCACGAGTACAACACTCCACAACAACTGACCAACAACAATCTCCCACACACAGCACAATACCCAACAATAAATTTCACACCCCCAAGCTTATGAATTACATCTCTTAATTGCTTTGAAATTTCAAGAAAAATTATGAATGTTACCTTGAAAAGTGTTCTTCAGAACTTTTCTTGTTCCTAGTGATGGAATGAAGCAATGGAATGAGGATTGTTGTTTATAATGGTTATGGGTGTAAGGAATTGAAGGAGTTTGGTTGATATTGGGTGTGGTTTATGAAAGATTTGAGTGGGAGAAGTTAATTTCGTGGGTTTTGGAGAGTTTAGGTGTTTTGGGTTTTGTGTGGGAGAAGGCAATTCGACTTGGGGCTTTTATTTTTTTTTCAAAATTTCCGTCGCGGCGCCACGACCCTGAGATTGGCGCCGTGGCGCCCAAACTTCTGCAACTGTCTGAACTCTCGGCGCCATGGCCCCTAAACTTTCGAGACTCTCTGGACTTTCAGCACCACGACCCTGAGATTGGCGTCGTGGCGCCCAAATTTCTGCGGCTCTTCTAATTTTCCGGCGCCACGACCCTGAGATTGGGCGCCGTGGCGCTGCACTCTTTTTCTCCTTTTTCGTTTTGTGCTCCACGTTTTTGTCCTTGTACCTTGCATCACAACATCAACAACAATACCAGACGTGAGACTGTTCTAACTAAGCTAAAAATGTATAAATTTAAAACCTTGGGTTGCCTCCCAAGTAGCGTTGTCTTTAACGTCTTGTAGCCGGACGCAAGTTCCTTATCAAGAAGCCTGGGATAATTTAACCCCACAGTCTATCCATTTCATGATCATCTTTATTTTTAGCCTTCTATTTGTATTTTTCTTTTTTTTCTCAGGAGGATGTTTAGAAATACTTACCTGTGCTGGCGGACTGCTCTTCTTAGTTTTGGCTTGTGTTGGCTCAAATGATGTGTCAGATGTGCTGCTTGCGAGACATTTGCTTATGACTGAGGATTAAATAGAGGGTTTAAATACTTTAAATATCATCTCCTCGTACTCAACTCTCAGTTTTAGCTCGCCCTTTTCCACATCAATTAATGATATCCCAGTGGCGAGGAATGGCCGTCTAAAAATAATGGGAATTTCATCGTCTTCCTCCGTGTCGAGGATGAGAAAGTCTGCTGGGAAGAAGAACTTCCCCACTTTGATGAGCACGTCTTCAATGATGCCTAAATGATGTACCACTGATCTGTCCACTAGCTGTACATTCACTGTAGTTGGCTTGATCACTCCCAATTCCAGCTTCTTGAATACAGATAGGGGTAACAAGTTTATGCTAGCCCCTAGATCACATAATGCGCTGTTGCAAGTCACGTTCCCTATCGTGCAAGGTAGGGTGAAACTCCCCGGATCTTTCAACTTTGGGGGCAGCTTCTTCTGCAAAATGGCACTACACTCTTCAATTAGTGCTATGGTCTCATATTCCACTAGTTTCCTCTTATTTTCAAGGATCTCTTTCATAAATTTGAAGTAGGTAGGCGATTGTTCCAACGCTTCAATGAAGGGGATATTGATATGCAATTTCCTGAAAACCTGTAAGAACTTTGAGAATTGCTTATCTTGGGTCTTTATCTGAAGCCTCTGAGGATAGGGATCTTCTCTGTGTACTCCCTTACTGGAACTGGTGGAGCCTCCTCTGAAATAGATTGGTCATCAGTAACCCCCTCATTCTCAATCTCAGCTTCCTTTTTGGTCCCCACTGCAGATTCAGGAGCAATTGGTTTTAATCGCTCTACTTCTCAATCATCGCTCGACATCGCTATTCCGGGATTTATCTTCAGATATCGGGAAGAGTGCCCTGTGGCCTATTATTTGCCATTTTTGCTAGCTGTCCAACTTGGGTTTTCAAGTTCCTTATGGATGACCTTGTCTCTGCCATGAACTGGGTCTGTGAATTTATAAGTGTCAACAAGGCTGCTCGCAATTCATATGGCTTTTCTTGTGGGCAAGGTGCACTGAACTGTTGTGAAGATGAGGCCTGATTAAATGGTTGTTGATTCTGGTATTGGCCTCTGTATTGATTCTGCTGCCCCTGGTCACCCCTCCATGAGAAGTTTGGGTAGTTCCTCCACCCCGGATTGTAAGTGTTTGAATAAGGGTTGTTCTGGGGCCTCTAGTAATTTCCCACTGCCTGACATTCTGCTTGCTCAATAGGGATGTTGTTGGGGTCTGCTGATAGACACCTATCATAAGTATGAGGACCCCCACAAATCTCACAATTCATTGGCATCTGAACTGCATTCATTGACACTGTGTTCTGCTGAAGTTGCTTGGTCAAGAGAGAAACCTGTGCATTTAACGTTGTAATGTCATCGATCTCATGAACTCCTATCGCTCTTCTTCCACTTACCCCTTTATCATATGGCATATAGTTATTAGTGGTCATGTCTTCTAGCAAATCATGGGCCTCATGTGTTGTCTTCTTCATGAAGGTTCCACCTGCAGCTGCATCAATGATGGTTCTTGTTGTCCCACTTAGCCCATTGTAGAAAATATCGACCAAATTTCACAGTTCAATGCTATGATGCAGACATTTTCTCTGCATATCTTTAAATCTCTCCCAAGCCTCATAGAGTGACTCCCCATCAGTCTGGTAGAAATTTTCCAGCTCTCCTCTCAGCTTGGCTGCTTTGGAAGGTGGAAAGAACTTTGCCAGGAACTTCTGTGCCAGATCCTGCCATGTAAATATAGAATCTGTAGGCATGGAATTCAACCAAACCTTTGCTCTATCCCTGAGTAAGAAGGGAAAGAGCCTCAACCGGATGGCGTCATCAGTAACACCATTATATTTGAACGTTGCACACAGTTCCAAAAAATTTGCAATGTGCATATGTGGGTCTTCAGATAGTAACCCTCCAAATTGAATTGTATGCTGCACCATGCTCAAGATCGCAGGCTTTATTTCAAAATTATTCGCTCCTATTGCTGGGAGCCTTATGCATGTTTGTGCTTCATTCACTCTTGGTAGCACATAGTCTCCCAGACTCCTTTCTGCCTGGACCTGAATTCTTTCCTCTTCATCATTCTGCAACCCTGGGGGTATTCTTTGGTTGGGTTGGTGATCACCCATCTCTTCATTCATCTCATTAATATTTTGTCGATCCCCCATGACTATTAAGTCCAAGATTCTTTTGTTTCGCCGGTTCTGCTTGCAAATCCTATCGATCTCAGGGTTGAAGGGAACAAGTGTATTTGCTCCTCTTATTCTTCGCATAAACTAGATACCTGAAATAGATCAAAATCAACAAACAGATCAAGACGCACGATTCCACAAATAAAATAAAGTAAAAGAAACTAAAAACCAAATTAGGAATTAAGAATAGATAGATTGATATTGAACTACGCCAATCCCCGACAACGACGCCAAAAACTTGTTAGCGATTTATCCACACGCTTAACGCAAGTGCACGTATCGTGACAAGTAATATAGTCTGGGTAAGACCGAATATCGTCCTCATGGATTAGTGTTCAATTACCAATTTCTATCCTATGATATCTATTTGGTGATCGATATTTTGATGGTTGTTTGTATCTATGACTACTAAATAATTATAAAAGTTAACTAATTTACTTTATTTAAATCAGATATGATGGAAACAGGGCTTCCAATCTCCTCAACTATCCGCTCGCTTTAATCTTTAATGCAATGATAAAGGTTCTTCTTCTATATTGAGATAGCAAGTTAACTAAGCTGTTTTATATTCCGGTTAGGATATATAAACACTCAACCCCGATGCAGAACCCTTCTATCTTTCGATGATAAGATTTACCACAAAGGAGGATTAAGAACAATAATAACCTATCAAACTACACAAGTATCAGAGTACTTTCATCCACAGTTTTAACCTATGTTTATTCAACTATAGCATATTCATAATCTCCCATTTCGGATCTCGATTAGAAATCATATATGTGATGATAATTAGTGATCAATTAATTACCAAGCCATCAAAGCAATTATTGAATAAAGCTCAACTATATAAAGAAGAAACCAACCATGCATTAAATCATAAAATGAGGTTCAAGTGATTCGAATGGAAAGCTCTAATAAAGTTTAGCTCCTAGCCATAGACATGCTAAGAACTAAAAGATTATCCAACATAAACTGAAAAATAAATAAAGTAAGAAAAAGAATTACTCAATAACAAGCCTCCAATCTTGAAGCTTTCAAGAACTATGTGTTGTGTAGAGTTAGGGATTGTGGAACCCGTCAAAAATCTGCTCTAAGGCCTTTTTATATCCTCCAAAAACGTTCCCAACTTTTCCCTCTTGGTCTTGGCCCATTCCCATTCGGATTTGACTGAAAATCCGCGTCGGCGCCACGGCCCTGGGACCGGCGCCGTGGCGCCGAAACTCCTGCGACTCGTCAGATTTTTGGGCGCCGTGGCGCATCTTTCGCTGATATAGTGGCGCTACGGCGCCACCCTGTCCTTCGTCCGCGGTGCCGATTTTTCGTCTCTTTTGGCTCTGAACCTCTGTTTCTGCCCTCTTTTTGCTTCTATTCGCCAATGTGCCATTTTAAACCACTGTGACTCAAAAGAAAGAAAATCTATACTAACATGACACGTATTTGTACAAAAAATGGGCCAAAGACTAACTGAAAATGACTCAAAAGGTGTATATAAAATACGCCTAACAATTGTCGCAAATCCTGTTTTTCACGAGAGGACGAAGCATATCGATATTGATTGTCACTTTATTAGAGAATGGATCCAAAGAGGTCTCATTCAGACTACTTACATGCCCTCCAGTGAGCAACCAACTTATGTTCTCACCAAGACACTAGGCAATCCTCACCATGGACGAATTGTATCCAAGCTAGGATTGAAGAACATCTTCATATCTCCTATCTTGAGGGGGGTGTTGAGATAATTAAAAGGTGTACAAGAGTACCATAAGGGGCAGGACATGGTATAACAGTCAATGCATAGTCAACATTAGTGAAGGTGTTTATTGTAATTAATAGAGTTAGTTACAAGTTAAGTAATGGACAATTATGTAATTAGCTAGACCTATAAAAACTAGGTAGATATTTTCCTTTACCGTTAAGCATTCATTTCCTGTATTACATTGTATTCTCTCTCTTCATTGAAGTTGAATTGAAGAAGTTCTTCTTCTGAGAGTTTTCTCCCTTCACTTCTCTTCAATCTACCTTCCGCAATCTGTAACTCTTCAGTATGTGTTTTCGTCGGGTTCATACACGCAGCGAAATTTGAAAATTTATGTTTCAAACCCGACATAAGCGGTCAAACTGAAGTATGAATATATAATGTAAAATAAACACAAAACATATGTAATACTTCGATAGACGACTTATATTTTGGAGATAGCAATTCGCTTAATCGGAGGCTTTGTGTAGTCCGAAGGTGTACACGCAAACGTCCCTAGATTTGTAAGTTTCTAGAAACTATGATGTAATAGCTAAGTCTAGAATGCTAGGGATTCCGACAGAGCTTTAGAAGAGATTTGTCTCTTGCAATTAGTATCCTGAAATGACACAACTATAGATTTTAGCTTGCGTAACGCAGCTTAGATAGCGCTTTTACAAAGCGCTATCTAAGTAACAGCTTGCATAGCGCTTTTTAAAATTTTCAAATTTAAAAAAAAAACAAATCTAACAAAAAATACTTGCATAGCGTTTTTCGGAAATTTTTACCGAAGCGCTATGCAAGTTACTCCTTGAATAGCGCTTATTATAAGCGCTATTATAATTAATATAAATATTCCACTTAGATAGCGCTTGTGGAAGCGCTATACAAGTCCATTTTACCAAATAATAAAGGACTTAGCCGAACTTGTACGTGTATGAAGTCCAAAATTCTCTTTAGAATGCGTCGGTGAACAGTGATTCCGGTGGTGAATCGTCGATTTCGGTCACCACATGACTCCATTGGAGACGAGACTTATACCATTAGTTTCGTCTCTTCAAGCCCGTCATTTCCATACCAACCACAATCGTCGATTCTACCTACATCGTCGACAATCTCAGATCGAAAAATCCCCCTATTTTCCGATTGTCGTTCTTGATTTCCGGTAGATTCTAGGGTCAAGTGTGGTTCCAAAAGGTTCGTCTTCATCAGACCTACAGTTTGCACCTAACAACACCCTTTGATTCAACCCCTACATCTACATCTATAATGTGTTCTTCATGTTCATCTGTTCTTGTTCATGTTCTTATTTTTAATTGTCTGAGTTCCTCTCTTTGATCTGTTCTTGAATTTTATCCTTCCATTTTCTTGTTGATTAGGTATTAATATCATATTTGCTCTTGATGTCTAGCATTCGTGTATATTAGCGTGTCTGATCTTTGAGAACTAATGTTTACTGTGATAGGTGAGTGCTGCCGGGGTTTTGGTGCTGAAGTGTTAATGACTGCTGAATCATGTATAAATGGTAGAAATGGTAAACACAATGCCATTTGTCTCTCGAAACTGTTTTTGCAACTTCTGGAAGTTCAGTTTAGGAATAGTTGATGTCCTGATGCTTAGTTGTTAATTTGTAGGAAATGACCGTTGTAATGAAGCTCTTCAAATCGATAAACACCTCAGCTTCATTTATCATCGATCGCATATACCTTTAACATCTCCGAGTGGATTCGACGAGTCGAGACGACATTCGATTCGCCACCCGAGAAGGTAAACACGATTCCATCTTTAACTTCTTGTTTAAGTTACTTAATATGATCTGTATGAATGTGTTTGTGTGTTTGATAAGCCTGTTTAATTGAGATCAGTGCCTATGTACGTTTGTTTCAGTTGGTTACTAAACCTGTTTGATTTAATGATGACTGTTAAGATTATTTAAGGAGCTATTAAGCATGTTCAGTCACAGATGAATTGTCACGACCCGACCCCGGGCCCGCGACTGGTGCCCTACCTGGGCACCCTTACAGGTATACATCAGAGATAATCAGCGGAACATACATGAAACTTATAAAATAACTCAACTGTAATAAAATAACAGGTTAGCCGATGGGGCTACCTTCCTGGACATACATATACAACCGAAACAGTCGCCTCATTTCCTTTACAAACTGACCCACAATATGTGACTACAGACCTCTAAGAGTTTTAACATAACAACTGTGGCGGGACAGGGCCCCGCCATACCCCTGAATATACATGAATCTACAACCTCAGGGGAAACCGTACCAAGAGATAAGCCTCCGGAGCAAATGGAGCTTTTTCCCAAAAACTGAACCGAGATCCTAAGAGCAAGGATCACCAACCTGTGTACCTAATACCTGCGGGCATGAACGCAGCCCCCCGAAGGGGGTCAGTACAATAGGTACCGAATATGGAACGGAAGTAAGGTACAACAATTAAAACATATCTGTATAAAAGCATGACAGAGGTAAGTGTAAAAGAAGTAAATACCTGAACCTACCATGTCATTACCATCTCGTGAACTTAATCGTACCTTATTATCTTTTCCCATTTTTCAATAAAAGTTATAGCCACTTTCTTACGTACATACTTAGGAAAATCATCAAGTTCATTACCATATAACTTACTTATCTTTCATAACCTAATCCAGCCCTTTGCGGAGGGACGCATATACTACCCGGCCCAAACTAGGACGCGATAAAGTCAAATAGTCTGCCCATACAGGTATACTGCCCGACCCATTTCTGGGACGCGATAATGTCGTATAGTCTGCCCCTAAAGGTATACTGCCCGGCCCATTCCTGGGACGCGATAATGTCATATAGTCTGCCCATATAGGTATACTGCCCGGCCCATTTCTGGGACGCGATAATGTCATATAGTCTGCCCATAAAGGTATACTGCCCGACCCATTTATGGGACGCGATAATGTCATATAGTCTGCCCATAAAGGTATACTGCCCGGCCCATTTCTGGGACGCGATAATGTCATATAGTCTGCCCATAAAGGTATACTGCCCGGCCCATTTCTGGGACGCGATAATGTCATATAAAATCCGGGAATTTAACCCAAAGTACTACGCACCTCTACTCCTTTAGAAAGACTCGTTTTCAAATAAAACTTCCCAGATACTAACAACCGTAGTATCAAGTCATATCTACCTTTCAAGACAAGTCACAATACTTTTTTAGAAGTACATTTACCGGCTTCTAAATCAAGTGACTTCTTCATAAAAACCTTAAGCAATTGGTACCTTTAAAACAATTTGCATTTCTCTATTTTAAATCATTTCTTTGCTTACATTACTGAAGCAAACCATTCTTTTAATCTTCCATAAAGTTGTTATAACCAACTTCCCATAAAGCCGTTATAACTCTTTATGTCTTAGGCAAATTCATTCCTTTTATAACCAAGAGACTTATACGTTCAAGTCGAATTTCATAGCTTTTAGAATACTTCAAGTCTCTTAACTTTTAAGAAAACAAGTTTCTTAACTTTAGAAATCAAGTCTTTCCAAATCAAATATTCTATACTTGTAAATCAATTCATTTCTTCCTTTAAGAATCAAGTCCCATAACTTAAAAAAATAAAGTCTATGCTTTGGTGCGTTGTGAATAAGTTATACTTATTTATAGTGATCTTATTCAAGTAGCCATGATCTAGAAAATGTAATACAATTTTGTCTTATCTTAGCTTCTATGCAGATGGAGAATTCTACTCATTTTAACATAGTTTGATTGTCATTACATTTTCCTTTATTAACGCTGCAATGGCTTGCTCGCTACTTATTCTCATTCGTGCCGTAAATTAGCCAAGTCAATTCGACTCCAAATACTTCCTAACGACTCTTACCAACATCCCCCATAAGACTTGGTAAGAACTTAGGATTTCTTAGGCGTAGCTTTTACATAGAGTAAATTAACATAACTACCTCTTAACTTCTAAGAGTAGACGGAATCATGAAATACTACTACATGTATATTTCATACATAGAATCATGCCAAAGGAAGGAAGAGGTTCACATACCTCGCGACGATTATCGACAAGTAGCAAAATGCTCCAAAGTACTTCAACCTTGATAGCTATTCCATCCTTCAAGTAGGATACGCTATACTTAGTACTTCAACCTATAATGGCCACAATACGTCCATTAACTTCTTACTTCAAACGTAGAATATTCTAAGTGCTAAGTTACTAAATTCTACGGAAAATCGGACAGCACTTCCTTTGTTTCTACATACTTTGCCACCTTTTTCAAGGCCGAATTCAATAACCAAACACGCCACATTTAAGGCCCAACAATGCAATTAATCAATAGGGGATTAGACGCCTACTAGACGTGTAAAATTCCGCCCCACAAAAGATATCAAACTAAAACAAACTACTAGTCCAATTCGGCCACATTGAGTACAATAACACCAATTCTTATCCAAATTCCATTTCAATCCAAGTTGTTAGCATAACATGATATCAAGTCGCAATCGATTATAACCACTATAATCTTCAAGTAAGTAACATGCGACGATTCTAATAAACGACCAAATTGTAATCCAACTTCAAATGGCTAATATGTCATTTCGGATTTTAGGCTACAACAATCCATAACACTTATAAAACTTCAACACATATACTTCATGCTAGTAAAATGTAAGGCTAACAACAATATAAAATTTTGTAGCACTTAAGAGACAAGATTATACCTCAACGAATCTTAATCCAACTCCAAATCCGAAGTCGCTCCTTAGAAACTTAGAGTCTCTTCAAGACACTTCAATCCGCTACTAGAGACCCTTAGAACAATACCAACCAATTTCCTTCAATCTTCCAGACAAAACCTAGAAAGGCAACTAGGTTTTCACCTTGCGACTAATACGAAAACTATCTTTTTCCGGGATTTTTCTATTGAGATACACTCACAATACCCTCATGAACCTTGGTTTAAAGTGTAGAGCTAAATGGACAACAAACAATTTTTTTTTTGTTGAGAGCTAGCCCAAACCCGAGAGCATGCCTTGTGTGTTCTTCAATTTCTTGAAATTTTTTCTAAGTGTTGGACACACTCTTGCTACTAGTAGTAATATATAGGGACATAGAGGGTCAAGATGTAAACAATTGGGTGGTTTGGATGAGGTCTTACTAAATATCAAGACTTTGTGGACCCTTTGACTAAGTCAATTATGTCAAGCTCTCTACTTGAAAGACTTAGTCATCCAACAAAGGTCAAATGACCCTTTAGCCATTGCTAAAAATCGTCCAAGGCAACCATAAGGGGGGGTGACACGTGTCGCCCTCCCATTCGTCACAATATTACGTTTTTCGACAATTTCAAAATTCCGATAAAATTTTACAAGTCTCAAATCTTAACACTTGTGAGTTCTTACGTACGTTCTTAAAACATGTCTTGTAAATACGGGGTGTAACATTTTTTCCCCTTTAGAAACATTCGTCCCCGAATGTTCTTTCGGAGTTCACTTTACCATTTCTCGGCATAATCTCATACAACTACACTTTACTGAAACCTAGTTATGCCACTTATGGCCCTAATACCTCGCACACAAATCCGTCCATCATAAGCCCAAAAAGGGATTATCTTTTCGTACTTCCAACTCTTTCTAGCATATACATAGTCTCAATAGAATCTGTTCATGACATTTAAACATACCACAACTTTATCATGCATACAAGTTTCTAAAGGGCCAAAGACATACCTGAAATCATATAGGCGGTTCAAAGGACGGCTAAAACTGGGAACTCCCACCACGACCTTCGCACTACCGCTTGCATACGAACCTCTGCCTAGCTATTGAAGGTGAAGAACCCGCAACTGATCCAGTAGATGGTGTTGTCCCACCAGGACCCCCTCTATAAGGACACTCTCTTAACATATGACCTAGACGTCCACAAGAAAAACAAGCACCCGTACTAGCACGACATACCCCAGAATGTAACCTACCACACTGGGCGCATTGAGGCAAAGGTGGCCTCGACTGACTGGAACCCCCATCTCTCTAAGACTCTGAAGCTCTAGAGACCTGACCGTCCCCTGCATTCCCGGGGTTGTAAAAACCCCCGCCGAAAAACTGTGGAGGAGCACTCGGTGCTGGCTGCAATGTAGACCTGGTCTGCTGCTGAGGTTGTCCGCCTCGAAATCGCCTCGAGACCTGCTGCCACGGCCTCTTGGGTGGCTCGAGTCAATCTGATCCTCCCTCTCTCTATCCTCTATCCCCTGCGCATAGGCCTGCATCCTAGCAATGTCCATACCGGGTTGAAGAGCCACCCCCAAGCATGCAATAATCATATGACGGTCTAGCCCCATCACATAACGATGAACTCTATCCGCCATGTCAGCTACAATAGTGTGCGCATGTCTGGCCAAGGAGTCAAACTCCAGGCTGTACTCCCTGATAGTCCTCCCATTCTGCCTCAAGGTCAAGAATCTATCTACACGGGCTCTCCTCATCTCAGGAGGCAAAAAGTGATCCATGAAGGCCTCTGTAAACTCCTCCCAAACAGCTGGAAGAGCATCCTCACCTCTCGACAGCTCCCATGACTCAAACCAGTTCAACGCAATATCGCGTAACCGGTAAGAGGCTAGCATAACAGACTCTGTCTCTGAAGCCCTAAGAACCTGCATCGTCCGCTGTAGCTGCCGAATGAACTCCTGCGGATCCTCCTCAGACCTCGAACCATAAAACTCGGGCGGATGACAACCCAGAAAATCCCGGATCCGCAAACTGTCGGCTCTAGGGTTAGCTGCCTGCTCCTGTCGGCGCTGCCCTGCTACTATACTGGTCAATAACCGGATCTGCTCCCCGTAGTCTCTATACTCAGCTCCTGGTTGTGGGACTGGAGGCTCTGGTACCGGAACCTCTGGAGCTACTGCCGCTCTCGGCTCCTCTAATACTGCCGGCGTGGCTGAACTCGCCGACCCGCCTACTACCTCAGGCATAGTCTATGCCTGAGTCTGTGTAACCCTCTGAGTACCGCTAGCGCCTCCGCTGCATTGCCTCTCGGGCCCTGGTCGCTTTCGTGGAGGCATAATCGTTTCATAAGAATAGGTCGAGATGATTCAACCTAATAAGACAAATCATCGCACGATCTCTAAGAGAGAAGAATGGAAACCAATCCTAAATGTCCTGCAGCCTCCTGATTATAGATGTGGTGCACAACACACCGATAATCAAGACTCTACTAGACACGGTCTGTAGACACTTTACGAGGAATAACTGTTCTGATACCACTTTTGTCACGACCCGACCCCGGGCCCGCGACTGGTGCCCTACCTGGGCACCCTTACAGGTATACATCAGAGATAATCAGCGGAACATATATGAAACTTATAAAATAACTCAACTGTAATAAAACAACAGGTTAGCCGATGGGGCTACCTTCCTGGACATACATATACAACCGAAGCAGTCGTCTCATTTCCTTTACAAACTGACCCACAATATGTGACTACAGACCTCTAAGAGTTTTAACATAACAACTGTGGCGGGACAGGGCCCCGCCATACCCCTGAATATACATGAATATACAACCTCAGGGGAAACCGTACCAAGAGATAAGCCTCCGGAGCAAATGGAGCTTTTTCCCAAAAACTAAACTAAGATCCTAAGAGCAAGGATCACCAACCTGTGTACCTATTGCCTGCGGGCATGAACGCAGCCAGAAGGGTCGATTAACAGTGCAGAATATGGAACGGAAGTAAGGTACAACAATTAAAACATATCTGTATAAAAGCATGACAGAGGTAAGTGTAAAAGAAGTAAATACCTGAACCTACCATGTCATTACCATCTCATGAACTTAATCGTACCTTATTATCTTTTTCCATTTTACAATAAAAGTTATAGCCACTTTCTTACGTACATACTTAGGAAAATCATCAAGTTCATTACCATATAACTTACTTATCTTTCATAACCTAATCCAAATTTGCGGAGGGCGCTATACTACCCGCCCAAATCGACGCGATAAAGTCACATAGTCCGCCCATACAGTATCTTGCGGCCCCATTTCGACGCGATAATGTCGTATAGTGCGCCTAAAGGTATCTTGCCCGCCCATTCTCGTGACGCGATAATGTCATATAGTCCGCCATAAAGGTATCTCGCCCGACCCATTTCGGGACGCGATAATGTCATATAGTGCGCCCATAAAGGTATCTTGCCGCCCATTTCGAACGCGATAATGTCATATAGTCTTCCCATAAAGGTATCTCGCCGGCCCATTTCGGGACGCGATAATGTCATATAGTCTGCCCATAAAGGTATACTGCCCGACCCATTTCTGGGACGCGATAATGTCATATAAAATCCGGGAATTTAACCCAAATTACTACGCACCTCTACTCCTTTAGAAAGACTCTTTTTCAAATAAAACTTCCCAGATACTAACAACCGTAGTATCAAGTCATATCTACCTTTCAAGACAAGTCACAATACTTTTTTAGAAGTACATTTACCGGCTTCTAAATCAAGTGACTTCTTCTTAAAAACCTTAAGCAATTGGTACCTTTAAAACAATTTGCCTTTCTCTATTTTAAATCATTTCTTTGCTTACATTACTGAAGCAAACCATTCTTTTAATCTTCCATAAAGTTGTTATAACCAACTTCCCATAAAGCCGTTATAACTCTTTATGTCTTAGGCAAATTCATTCCTTTTATAACCAAGAGACTTATACGTTCAAGTCGAATATCATAGCTTTTAGAATACTTCAAGTCTCTTAACTTTTAAGAAAACAAGTTTCTTAACTTTAGAAATCAAGTCTTTCCAAATCAAATATTCTATACTTGTAAATCAATTCATTTCTTCCTTTAAGAATCAAGTCTCATAACTTTAAAAAAATAAAGTCTATACTTTGGTGCGTTGTGAATAAGTTATACTTATTTATAGCAATCTTATTCAAGTAGCCATGATCTAGAAAATGTAATACAATTTTGTCTTATCTTAGCTTCTATGCAGATGAAGAATTCTACTAATTTTAACATAGTTTGATTGTCATTACATTTTCCTTTATTAACGCTGCAATGGCTTTCTCGCTACTTATTCTCATTCGTATCGTAAATTAGCCAAGTCAACTCGACTCCAAATACTTTCTAACGACTCTTACCAACATCCCCCATAAGACTTGGTAAGAACTTAGGATTTCTTAGGCGTAGCTTTTACATAGAGTAAATTAACATAAATACCTCTTAACTTCTAAGAGTAGACGGAATCATGAAATACTACTACATGTATATTTCATACATAGAATCATGCCAAAGGAAGGAAGAGGTTCACATACCTCGCGACGATTATCGACAAGTAGCAAAATGATCCGAAGTACTTCAACATTGATAGCTATTCCATCCTTCAAGTAGGATACGCTATACTTAGTACTTCAACCTATAATGGCCACAATACGTCCATTAACTTCTTACTTCAAACGTAGAATATTCTAAGTGCTAATTTACTAAATTCTACGGAAAATCGGACAGCACTTCCTTTGTTTCTACATACTTTGCCACCTTTTTCAAGGCCGAATTCAATAACCAAACACGCCACATTTAAGGCCCAACAATTCAATTAATCAATAGGGGATTAGACATCTACTAGACGTGTAAAATTCCGCCCCACAAAAGATATCAAACTAAAACAAACTACTAGTCCAATTCGGCCACATTGAGTACAATAACACCAATTCTTATCCAATTTCCATTTCAATCCAAGTTGTTAACATAACATGATATCAAGTCGCAATCGATTATAACCACTATAATCTTCAAGTAAGTAACATGCGACGATTCTAATAAACGACCAAATTGTAATCCAACTTGAAATGGGTAATATGTCATTTCGGATTTTAGGCTACAACAATCCATAACACTTATAAAACTTCAACACATATACTTCATGCTAGTAAAATGTAAGGCTAACAACAATATAAAATCTTGTAGCACTTAAGAGACAAGATTATACCTCAACGAATCTTAATCCACTCCAACCAAGTCGCTCCTTAGCAACTTAGAGTCTCTTCAAGACACTTCAATCCGATACTAGAGACCCTTAGAACAATACCAACCAATTTCCTTCAATCTTCCAAACAAAACCTAGAAAGGCAACTAGGTTTTCACCTTGCGACTAATACGAAAACTATCTTTTTCCGGGATTTTTCTATTGAGATACACTCACAATACCCTCATGAACCTTGGTTTAGAGTGTAGAGCTAAATGGACAACAAACAATTTTTTTTTTGTGTTGAGAGCTAGCCCAAACCCGAGAGCATGCCTTGTGTGTTCTTCAATTTCTTGAAATTTTTTCTAAGTGTTGGACACACTCTTGCTACTAGTAGTAATATATAGGGACATGGATGGTCAAGATGTAAACAATTGGGTGGTTTGGATGAGGTCTTACTAAATATCAAGACTTTGTGGACCCTTTGACTAAGTCAATTATGTCAAGCTCTCTACTTGCAAGACTTAGTCATCCAACAAAGGTCAAATGACCCTTTAGCCCTTGCTAAAAATCGTCCAAGGCAACCATAAGGGGGGGTGACACGTGTCGCCCTCCTATTCATCACAATACTACGTTTTCCGATAATTTCATAATTCCGATAAAATTTTACAAGTCTCAAATCTTAACACTTGTGAGTTCTTACGTACATTCTTAAAACATGTCTTGTAAATACGGGGTGTAACATGAATCATTGTAAAGAGCTATAATGAATTATCTTGTTAGTTTAGGCTTAAATTAATCATACATGACTACACTAAGTCATCTAATTGACTTGGAACCTATTTTGAGGTCTATTTAACATGTTTCTGTGAGTGGGTATATCTTTGGGATCTATAGCCTCACATATTTGCAATGTACACTTTGATGGTCTATTTAACCTGCCTGGGGTTTTTTTAAAAAAAACTTGAATTTCCAATACTGAAATTGACATTCTCGGACACATTACCATGAAATTTGAACGTTGAAATCTATTGTATATTGCGAGATATTTAGCTTTGAAAAGGGAAAAAACGTAATGATTAGGGGGAAAAGTGAAATTGATTGCCAAAAAGGACATTTTTGGAGAAATCATCTGGATTTAGTCTGTTTGGGATGGCTCCGTCTCGAACAAATACGCGAAATAAAAAAAAATTAGATCAAACGGACATCCGAGTGCAAAGTTATGACCATTTAAAATTTCACTAATTTACAACCTACATTTGATATGTCAATACGCCCGGGCTGGCTTGGGAGGGGGCTGGCTGGAGGGGATGCCTGGGGGGGTTTATAGTCGATATGAGCCTTATGTATGTTTGATAAGTTTCTAAATGAATGGATTATCCATGTATTAAGGAATATGGAAGTATGTTTATAAGTCTTTGTTAAGTTTATCATGTATATTAAAGTTGCTAAATGATATACTTTAAATATTTCAGTTGTGAAGCTGCTGGATAGGATTGCAGTTTGTCGATTTAGAAAATGATCAAAATGTGGCATTCGAAGTGTCCATCCATTGCTATTTATTTTGTTGTTATCCTTTGCTGCTGCAACTTTGAGATGTTAGTTTGGAGCATTTTAAAAAATGGGTTGTTGCACTTTTTTTTTCCGGGTAAATGGTAATGTTATTACTAAGAAAGAAATTGGAAACTTACAATCAATCATTGAGGGTTCCCAATCCTCAACGTAACAAAAAGCAAGAAATGAAGGAGGGAAGGGGCGTTCACTCAGAGGTGACGTTACAAGAGGGGATTAAATCATAAAGAACTCTATATGTTGTTGTTTTAACTTTTGCCACAACCTCATCCTCTGTTGATCTAGTGCCCGCAAATAGCATTTCATTCCTTGTTCTCCAAATCTCATATACCACTATGCAAAAGGAAAGTAGGATGGCTTTGGATCGTATGTCAGTCCCGCAGTGTTCTTTCTTGATCCACTTGAGTGCACTTTCAATTGTTGTCATTTCTCTTCTAATTCCCAACCATTCTTTTGTGTGCTTCCAAATCTTATGAGTGAAGGGGCATGAAAAGAAGAGATGAGCCATTGTCTCATTGGCACGCTTGCAGAATCCGCAAGTCTTATCTTCTATGTTGAGGAATGAGAGAGTATCTTTAGTAGCAAGACGCTTCCTACAAGTGAGCCAAACCGTGAATGAGTATTTAGGAGGAATGTAACCTTTCCAAATTTGAGACATCCAAAGCTTATGTTCTCTCGGGGTACGCAAGACGTCGTACACAAAACCCGAATCAAATCTCCCATTGATGCAACACTTCTCCAAGCCGGCAATAATGTTTCCTTGATTCCCAAAGATGTTTATGAAAGTGTCACGGATGCAACAAAGCTTCTTGAATAAAGGGGAATCTCTAGTGCGTACCTCATAATCCCAAATGGATTGATTCCTCAAGTAGTAGCTATTAATCCATTGAACCCATAATGTATCCGCCTTAGTGTGAGCTTGCCAGATGGTTCGAGAGAGTAAGGCGTGATTCCATACTTTGATGTCCATGAGGCCTAAGCCTCCCTCAGATTGAGGCACACAAATTTCTTCCCAAGCGACTCTTGGTGGCTTGCCACCCCATAAGAACTGGATGCATGCAGAGCGAACCTTGTTTAGCACTGAAGAGCTAATGGGTAGAGCTTGAAACCAAAAGCTCTCAACCCCCTGAACCACCGATCTGATAAGTTCCAATTTGCCCGCATAAGAGAGTGAGTGGTGTCTCCATTTCTGAATGTAACCCGAGATTGCACTAGTGAAAGGGGAAAACTGATCCACGGAGACAGAGATTGGAGACAAAGGGACACCCAAGTACCGCACGGGAAAGACTCCTAAAGGGCAGCCAACTCTAGCCAAGATCAAGTCGCGGATAGAATCTTGAACTCCCGCAATGTAGATGGAAGATTTTGACGGGTTAAGTGTGAGGCCAGAAGCCGTCTCCAAATCTTCAAGACAATCCACAAGGACACCAACCGAAGATAAATCCCCTTTGGCAAAAAGCATGGGGTCATCCGCAAAGGCAAGGTGAGAGATGACTAGTCTTTGCACTTTGGATGAAAAGAAAAGGTTCTATCCGAAGTTTTAAGCTTGAGCAATCTGGAAAGGTATTCAATGCATAGGATAAAGAGCATAGGAGACATAGGATCACCTTGCCTCAAGCCGCGTTTACCCGTAAAGTAGCCATGCAACTCTCCATTGATTGAAAGTGAGAAAGAAGTTGAGCTTACACATTCCATAATCCATCTTATAAATCTGTCCGGGAACTTGAGGCCTTTTAGTACCGATTCGAGGATATTCCAGGAGACTGTGTCAAAAGCTTTCCGAAGATCCACCATGAGCATACATCTTGGCGAAACTCTAGTTCTATTATAGCCTCTCACGAGTTCTTGGGCAATGAAGACATTTTCAACCATGTTTCTTTCTTTCACAAAAACACCTTGGCATTTATCAACTAATGAAGGAAGAAACCTTGCCATCCGGTTAGCTAGGATCTTAGTAATGATCTTGTATACCACATTTGTCAATCCAATAGGTCTAAAGTCACTCACCTTGGGGTCCCGATCAGTTTTGGGTAGAAGGGTGAGTATTGTATGGTTCACTTGCTTCAAGAGCACACCGGAAGAGAAGAATTCTTGTATACTTCTTACTACATCATGTCCCACATCCTTCCATCTATTCTTGAAGAAGGCGGCTGAAAAACCATCCGGGCCAGGTGCTTTGTCATTGCCAATATCGGATAGAGCATCCCAAACCTCTTTTGGGGAGACAGGATGTAAAAGGAATGAGCCATCCTCCCCCTTAGTTTCGGACCACAATTAAGTACCGCAAGGTCGATGCTTGTTACGGGTCGAGAGGAGCCAAGAAGTCCTTTATAGAACTCAACCAGCATGCCTATTACTTCACCGGGAGATGTTGTGGTGTTGCCGTTGTCTTTTACAAGATAAGAAATCGAGTTCTTAACATTTCTTCTCTTGATCAAACTATGGAAGTATTTGGAGCACCTATCACTTCCAATCAAATGTTTTTGCCTCGCCTTTTGTCTTAAGAAGTGTCTCTCGGATTCAAGGAGGTGATTGACTTTAGCTCTTAAGGACTTGACCTTGGCTTTTAAGTCTTCATCAAAGGGATTCTCCATATGCTCATTTATAGCCTCCTTAAATTCCATGTTAGCCGCATTTGCTCTTTGTTCAATACTCCCGAATTCACTAGAGTTTAAATCCCGCAATGGCTTCTTTAACGACTTCAATTTTGTGACCAATGTGAATTGAGCAGTTCCAAAGACACGCTGTCTCCAGCATGAAGTTAGGATGTTCTCAAAGGCGGGGTGTGAGAGCCACATGTTCATAAACTTGAAAGGTCATTTCCCAATACCACAAGATGCAATTACCGAAGCAATCACGGGGCAATGGTCCGAGACTGGTTCCATAGGCAAAAAGTTGGCTGAGCATTCAAGGTTCAAGTCACTCCAATGCTGATTCATTAACACTCTATCCAGCTTGGACCAAATTGAGCCATTCGTCCAAGTGTAGAAGGACCCCTTAGAAGGAGTATCATCAAGTCCGTGAGCAATTCTGAATTCCCCGAGGTCCCTAAGTGCATAAGGCGTGAGTGGAGGACCACCGGCCTTGTCTTGAGGGTAGAAATAAGTATTAAAGTCTCCAATGATCATCCAAGGAATGACAATACCCGTGCCCAAGTGGGTGAGATGGTGCCAAAGTTTCCTTCGTTCCGGAATGCTATAGACCGGATACACAAACGTAGCAAGAAAGGACACTTGAGAAATGTTACAACGTGCTTGGACATGGATATGTTGAGAGTCCATACCAAGCACATCACAACTAACTCTGGAGGGGTCCCATAGTACCAGCATTCTTCCGCCATCAATGAAATCTATGTTGGAGCAAAATTTCCAAGCAAGGAATCTTTGAGAAGTAAAAGAGTCCATCCGCATTCGGTTGAATTTAGTTTCTTCAGCTTCCACCATCTCTCTCAGGATGTGGTACTTTCTCGGTAAATGCTTGTTTCTGTTAGTTGATCTTGGTTCATTTGCCTGTGCAATTGCACCAGTATTGTCACAATAAATAGTTATTGGACAACTAGTACTCGGAACAACCCCTAGTTCCTTCAGGAACTCAGAAATCGCGACAGTTTCCGATCCAGCAATGTACTCCGCTTCAGTAGTCGAGTCTGCAGTAGTAGCTTGCTTGGAACTCTTCCAGCTCACTGTTCATCCGTTGAAAATGAACGTGTAACCAGAATGAGACTTAAAATCATCAACATCTGTCTGGAAACTAGCATCGGTATACCCAGTGGAAACCAACTCATTACTTCCACCATAGACAATAAAGTAATCTTTAGTACATCTGAGGTACTTGAGAATACTCTTGACTGCTTTCCAGTGTTCCTCGCCAGGATTCTGCTGGAACTTGCAAGTCAAACTAAGTGCAAAGGCCACATCAGGCCTAGTACAAGTCATGCCATACATGATTGATCTTATAGCCGAAGCAAACGAGATCATTTTCATGCGCTTAAGTTCTACAACACTAGAAGGGCAACCTCTTTTAGATAACTTGATGCCTTGACACATCAGAAGACCGCCTTTCTTGGAATTCTCCATTGAAAAATGTCTAAGCACTTTGTCTATGTAGACTGACTGTGACAGCCCCAACAATATATTAGGTCTATCTCTATAGATCCTAATTCCCAGAATGTAGCAGGCTTCACCTAAATCCTTCATCATGAAGGTCTTGGACAACCAATCCTTAACTGACTGCATGAAAGCCTTATTGTCCCTCATTATCAATATGTCATCAACATATATAATAATGAAGACAATGCCCTCATCCTTGCATTTAATATAAACACAAGGATCATCTTTGCTTCTAATGAAATCAAAAGATTTGATAGCATTGTCAAAGCAAATGTTTCAACTCCTAGAGGCTTGCTTAAGCCCATAAATGGACTTTTGTAGCCTGCACACAAAATTTGGTCTGGACTCACATGAAAAACCCTCGGGTTATTTCATATACACTTTTTCAATTAGATTACCATTGAGGAATGCAGTTTTGATGTCCATCTGCCAAATGTCATAATCATAATGTGCAGCTATCACATGCAAAATCCGAATAGACTTTATCTTAGCCACCGGTGAAAAGGTTTCATCAAAATCCACACCAGGACGATGAGTAAAACCTTTAGCCATTAGTCTAGCTTTATAAGTCTGAACCCTTGCCAGATGCATCAATCTTCTTCTGGAAGACCCATTTGCATCCTATGGGTTTAACCCCATTTGGAAAATCAACCAAGTTTCACACCTGATTGATATACATAGATTCCATTTCGAATTTCATGGCTTCTTTCCATATCTTCGAATCAATGTCTAGCATTGCTTCGTTATAGGTTCTAGGCTCGTCATCATCTGGAATATCTTGCTCATTTTGTGTTTCCACAAGTAGATTTAGTCTTTCCGGAGGACGATGAGTTCTAGTAGACCTACATAGTTGATTGTCTTGCAGTTCAGTTACATGTATGTTCTGACTGTGAGTAGGTTCTTGTGCACTTGTCGATCCACCAACATTAGAACTTTCAGGAATATCATTTTCATGTCTTTCCTGAATGGGAGGAAATGCAACTGGTGCACTTGCTCCCAAGGTCTGTGCCGGAAGATCTTGCATTTCTGCATTACTCCTCGTAGCACTCCCACTGGCCGAAGGGGGTACCCTAAATACCCAATCTTCACCAAAATCTCCCACTGAATTCTTGCCTTCATCATCGGACAAGGATTCAACCTCTATATTACCTTGTTCTTGAATTTCTTAAAGTTCTATTTCCGTGCAACTCTCATCCTTGTAGACATATTCATCTTCAAGGAAAGTTGCGTTCCTAGAAACAAATATCTTATGTTCTCCAGGAAGATAGAAATAATATCTCTTAGTTTCCTTTGGATACCCAACAAAGTAACATTTCTCACTTTTAGATTTCAACTTATTAGTGATCAACTTCTTGACATATGCAGGACACCCTCAGGGCCTCATGTGTCTAAGTGATGGATTCTTGCCACACCATACCTCATATGGTGTCTTTTCGACTGATTTAGATGGAACAATGTTCAGAACATATATTGAGGTCAGAATAACGTATCCCCAAAGGTATGTTGGAAGAGCTGAAAAGCTCATCATGGAACGAACCATGTCAAGCAAGGTTCGCTTTCTCCTCTCGGCAACACCATTCCTCTGTGGTATTCCAGGAGGTGTCCATTCGGAATGAACTCCATGAAGCTTTAAGTAGTCAAGAAATTCTTTACTTAAGTATTCACCCCCACGATCAGATCGGAGAGTCTTGATACTCTTTGAGAGTTGTTTCTCAGCTTCACACTTAAACTCCTTAAACTTCTCAAAGGCCTCGGATTTGTGTCTCATAAGATACACATATCCATACCTTGATAAGTCGTCTGTGAAAGTAATGAAGTATGAGAAACCTTCTCTAGATTGAGTCGAAAATGGTCCACATACATCCGTATGTACCAACTCAAACACCTCTTTGGCACGGATCCCCTTTCCAGAAAGAGGTTTAATGGTCATCTTACCTTTCAAACAAGAGTTACCATAAGATTGTAAGTCAAATGGTTCGAGGTAATTTAATTTCCTCAACCGTTTTATCCTCGTTTGATTGATATGACCAAGTATACAATGCCACAACTAGGTAGAATTTCTTTCATTTAACTTAGCCCTTTTATTTTGTACATTGAAAATTTTCCTGCGGCAGTTTAATGTATACAATCCATTCACAAGAGGCGCAATTCCATACACAACATCATCAAAAGTCAAAACCATATTGCCATTAGACGTGTTTGAGGAAAAACCCTCTAAATCAAGTACATGAATGGGAATAATACTCCTTGTTAAAGGAGGATCATAATAAAAATTGTTTAACATTAAAAATTTGCCGGAAGGTAAATCTATCCTATAAGTTCCCACACGCTCAACAGCAACTTGTGCTCTGTTTCCGACGCGCAGGTCCACCTCTCAAGGCCCGACCTTTCTGCTATCACAGTTAGCCCCTGCACATTTGTACAAATGTGTGAGCCAAATGCGGTATCAAGTACCCAGGAATGAGAATCGTTTATAGATAGATTAATTTTAATTACAAACATACCTTGCCCAATAAAGGCTGAAGCACCTGGTGTCATTCCTCCGCCTGGAGCAGTACAATCATTTCTCCAATGCCCCTTCCTGTTGCAATTCATACAAACATCTGATGTCGACAGTTTCTTCTTCTTCTTCGCCCCAACCTTGGGCTTCATCGCTGCTGCCGGAGCAACATCTTTTCCCTTCCCCTTCTGTTGTCTCTTACCTTTTAGTTTGGGGCGACTAGAGGAGCCAACCATAAGAATAGGTTTGGTCTTGGAGGTCGAAGATTCAAAAGTTTTTAGCATATTATGTAACTCTGGCAATGTCGCTTTAGTTCTATTCATATTATAACTAACAATAAAACTCTCAAACAACCTAGGAAGTGAGTGCAGGATGAGAGTGGTGGAGACTCTGTCATTAAACTTTATGTCAATGACGACCAACCTCTCAATCAACTCAATCATCCTCAACACATGAGGTGAAACTTGGCCCCCTTCATTTAGCCTACACTTGAAGAGTTCTATTAGCAGGTCATACTCTATTGTCTGAGTCTGTGAATCATAGAAACTCCTCAAATGGGCTAACATTTCGTTGGGCCCTATAGTTTCATGATGTCTTTGCAATGGTGGTGACATAGAAGACAACATAAGGTATTGAGCTGAGGTGGCATCCTTATAATGTTTCTCGTAAGCAGCCTTGTCGAAGGTTGCATACTCAGTAGAGTCCTCTGTCGGAGCGGTGGGGAATACTTTGTCCAATGTATATTCAATATGTTCTTGTCTCAGGATAATTCTGACATTCCTGAGCCAGTCTATGAAGTTGGGTCCAGTAAGTCTGTTGGACTCCATAAGCATTTTCAACGAAAAATTTGACATTCTGAAGATCTGAAGATATAGATAGAACAGGAAAATGCAATCAAAATTCATTCTCCTAATTTATACACATTCATTATATTCTAATTTAACATGACCTTTTGTTTAATTAGCTCCCAATATTGTGCATACTTCTACGACCCCAAGGTAGAATACGGATCTAAATCAATATAAAGGTCATAATGGGGCAAGATCCAAACATATGTTATATCCACGTTTGCTTTGGCTGATAACTTCATTAACACACTTTGGTAGATCCTCAATCAATTGTAAAGCAACTCTACAACTCTTGGTTTGATTAAATATCTTTCATTTTAATCTTACGTCTTTAGACTTGTACGACACATTGGCTCCAAGATTCATCTAAACAAGTCAACCCCATTACACGACTGCGTTTAAATGCCTAAGTAAATTTAGCCTTTGCAAGAAAACACTTTGGTGTAAATACCTACAAAAGTTTATTATCTACTTTCATTTTAACACATCTATGAAAATGCCTTGGTCCTCGTAGACTTAGAGCAAATGCTTTGGAATAAATACTCGTATCGCCGAAGAGGATTTAGCACCCTAACAATTATAATGGACGACGCGTTATAAATAGACTTGTATTTAATGTTGGGGGAACATTTTCAGTTTTCGGGGATTCATTCAAGATCAACAATCAAGTCATACATCATATGACTTCCTATAATGCAATTTCTAAACACAATTAGATGGGAAACCATCAAACTCAATAGGCATGATACAAAATGGTTTTAATCACATACTGGGCGCCGTCTACCCAGACAGTTATAGCGGTCATTTGAAATTAAACAATTACTGGGCGCCGCCTACCCAGACAATAATTGTGGATGCTATGTTAATAATTTAAATGCATCACATTCAATCACTTAGCACATTTGTATATTATACAGTAGTATACTATTAATGATAATCATGAGTTTATTTGTCTAAACTCTACAATCTATGTTAATGCCAAAACAGTCCCTAAACATTTTCTGATTTCAAAATTCTAATTTTCAGGAATTCTTAACACTTTTAACATTTACAGTTCAGTCCCTTAAAAATTTAAAAGTTCAATCTGAACCCCTATAAATTCAAAAAATGCAATTTTAAACCTTAGAAAATATTTTCAAGTTTTTGGGACCTATTTGCAATTTTCAGAACGTAAAATCAATTTTCAGAAAACTTTCTTTAATTACATATTTGCCCGAAAGGATCAAATCTGTTCGATTTAAAAACTTATTTTCATAAACTAAAACTTTTAAAACTTCAGATTCAGAATATGAAACTTTTTAAGTCTCTATTTCTGATTTTCGAAATAATATTTTTTTATAAACTATCGTCGGCACCGCGGTCCCAACAGGTGACACTGTGGTGCCTCTGAGGCAGTGAACTACTCTTTCTACAAAAACCAATTAGCACCGCGGTCCTAACAGGTGGCACTGCGGTACCTCATAGGCAGTTAACAGAAACGTAAATTACCGTCATAGGCGTCGCGGTGCGTCGAAGGCAGTGAGTCCAGAAAATTAATTTCAAGCTTTCTGGATGAACAGCGCCGCGGCTCCCATGAACAGCACCGCGGTGCCTCTGGCTTCATCTGGGCAGCACCGCGGTGCTCCATCATGGAACCGCGGTGCCGCCTCAAAAACCCTAGCAGCACCGCGGTGCTCCATCATGGAACCGCGGTGCCTTACCTCTAGAATCACAAATCCCGAAAATCCAAACTCCTAAAACTGGTTCAGAGTCAGATTTTCAGATGTATCACTTGTATTTTTATCACCATTAAAACAATATGTTCATCGACCATCAAATACAATTTTCTTCTCGTTCTTCATTTCAATGCACCATGCTTTAAGCTGGATAACACATATCAACTTAGAAGAGTTATTATTGGATTGACTTGTTCGAATACGTTATTGCATTAACAGATATGGGCACAAGGATCATGTGTTCTAAAGATTTAGGATTTTAAAGCTTTTAACAACATAAAATATAGATTTAAAAAAACCTAACCCATATTATCATTAATATTCATTACATATCACACGAAACATCCCAGACTCTGATACCACTGTAGGTATTTTCGTCGGGTTCGTACACGCAGCGAAATTTGAAAATTTATGTTTTAAACCCGACATAAGCGGTCAAACTGAAGTATGAATATGTAATATAAATTAAACACAAAACATATGTAATACTTCGATAGAAGACTTACATTTTGGAGATAGAAATCCTCTTAATCTAAGGCTTTGTGTAGTCCGAGAGTGCACACGCAAACATCCCTCGATTTATAAGTTTCTGGAAACTATAATGTAATTGCTAAGTCTAGAATGCTAGGGATTCCGACAGAGCGTTTTAGAAGAGATTTGTCTCTTGCAATTAGTATCCTGAAATGGGAGGAGGAAGCCCTCTATTTATAATTGATAATATAGGCTTCTAGGGTTTCCATGGGGCCAGGCCCAACAAAAAATGAACTGGCTAAAATTGGGCGCCTAGCGGCTCGGCTTGCGGCGTAATGGCAGCTGCGATCGCATCCCGATTTTCAGCCTTGTTCCCATTTCTAATGTCCTGGTCATCAACCGAACATATATTTAATCTCATTTTAATTACATCCTTCAATCTACTGAATATTTGACTTAGTGTTACCCTTCAGGCCTTTACATATCGTCACTAATTACATTAGGATCTTCACGGAACTCCTATACTGCGCCGAAGACGAACCCAATATGTAAAGTTTAGCTACACAAAACATGTGAACTGAACCTCTATGTAAGAAGATAAAGTCCTTTCATTCATGACACACTCAATCAACTTAGGATCTATCAAGTGTCTATCCAAATGGCTTGATCATTATAACTCATCTATATTAGTTGACAATAGGACCATATCACAGACATGTCCATTGCATTGCCTAATGACTTAGTCAACCTAATACCATATGAGTGTCTGAGTGTTCACTTGAATATATATTCAAGGAATGAATCCTAATCTTGGCTCACATACCATATTTAATCTACTTCGTAATGCACCCAAAACAAGTTGCGTCTCAACCTATAAGGCATTTGAGCTTAGGACAGGATCAAAGTACATTACTCCGTAAACAAGGTGATATTGACCTCAAGTCTAAGGACTTCTATCTTCCACATGCCGATGACATTATAGACATATAACAAAACAGTGCATCAGCAGGGTATATCAATACTTCAACAAGTATCCATGTGTCCACCACGAGTTTCCATAACTCGTAGCAAGTGAGACATACTACATCCCCTAAGGATATGATGCAGACCACATATCGACGTATCTCATATCATCGATATCCCAATCTCGATGATCATTAGTCGAGGTAATTTAAGAGATACATTATAACATTAATTCTCACATCATTAACAAACACGTAAACTCTAGGAATGCATTTATAGAATATTATAAACAATCAACTAATAATTCAACAAATGCAAATGCCATAATATTAATCATCATTAATATAAATACGAATGTGTACAAAGTACATTGTGTCATAATATAGATTATCTCTAGGACATACATATACTTTTAGAATGGTCTCAACTTTTATTTTATCACACTAAAATCACTAAACTATAACTCAACTTCACCTAAATATATTGAAAGTCGCCAAACTATTCTTTATAATTGAAGTTTCACACTGTGAGTCATTAGGAGAAAACACAAAAAATATTTTATATCATTCTTTGGCACAATCGAATAATTTGTTGGTTAAAATAAAATATTTTGTAATTTTACATGATACTTAAAAAAAGTTGAGTGTTATTTTTGTAATGAAAAATAACTCCGTGATTTTCTATAATACTTTGGCAAAATTATATGATTTTTATGGGAAAAGTAGAAATATGCTATTGATATTTGGAAATGACCTAAATATGACATCCATTTGTAATTAGGGTAAAATATGTCCCTAGCATTACGAAACTAGTCCAATTATGCCATCCGTTTTATAATTAGGGTAAAATATGCCCCTATCATTAGGAGACTAGTCCAAATATGCCCTTATCTACTAACGACTAAAGCTTTCCAGCACACAACCATTTTTTTACAAGAGAAAAGACTCAAATTTGCCTTTGAATTTTGAGAAATGATCCAGATTTGCCCCCGAACTTGTACATTTTTCATTTTTCCTGAGCTACCATCCATCATCGTTCTAAATGAATCACTACTATATATAACAATCAATGATTCTCCCCGCTCTAAAAAAAGCCACTTGAAAACCACAACTACGACACCATCACTTCACCTCGACGACACTCACATAATGCACACACACAAAAGTTCACAAAAAATTACCTCATTCGAATAATCGAATGGTCAATCTCACACCTTCGTGTTTACTATTTCTTTTCTTATCACTAGTTTACCTCTACTGTAAGACCAACGATCCTCAACCAATATAACCAACCATTGACCGGTACAATGTTGTTGTAAACTCTAGAAGTTAAATAATACATATCTAGGTTTATTTTAGCATTATAAGGTTAATGAGGAGCTTTGGCATCGCTACTGATGTTTTGAAAAGGATTTGTGATGATTGAGTTTCCAGCAAATGTGAAAATTTAGTTTGGTAGTGCTATTATTAATTGTTTCAGTTCTATTTGAGATGGTTTGAGGGTGGTTAATTTGAGTTTGAGGGATAGACAAATTATGGTTCGAGATTTTGTGTGTTAAAGAAGATGATGTTGATGCCGCAGGAATAATAAGCCCAATTTCTCAAAGTTTAAGGGAAAATTTGAACTTTTTCTCGTGTAAAAAATATCGGGTACTGTAAAGCTTCTGTTGTTGGTGAATAAGGACATATTTGTAACGGCAGGGACATAATTTTGTCCCAACTATTGATGAATGACATACGTTAGTCATTTTTTAAAGGTCAATGGTATATTTGAACTTTTTCTCGTTTTATTATAAAAAATAATTAATGAGTTTATTATAAGAAAATAGAAATTAGGTGACCATCTATACAAATTGCTCTCATTTGTTAGAGATAGTGTACATTAGTAGGAAATTCGGTTGAGTCGCTGACGAAAAAAGGAATACAAAATAATTGAAATATCCTCAGAATCTAGAAAGAAACGATTTTCAAAAGGACCCAATAGATTTTTCATGTATTTATTTACCGATGAAAAAAAATGATATAAGCAGGCTCCACGATCTTGGTATAAAAGATTTACAGATTATGTATCTACTATTGATTTTTCTCACAGCAGATCTGATAATTCTCTATTCATATATCGTCGTGGTACTTCTCTGACATACATTTTATTGTATATGTGAATGATATTATATTGATTGCTTGATACTGTGCAAGTCTATCATGTCATTTCTTAGCTTAGAGTTTGCTATGAAAAACTTGGGGCCCTTGAGTTATTTTTTGGGTATAATTGTCACTCGTCATGCAGTTGGTCTATTTTTATTGTAAAAGAAATATGCGCATGAGATCATTGAGAGAGCTGATATGTCATCTTGTAAGTCTACTTCTACTCCGGTTGATGCCAAATTGAAGTTGAGCTCTACGTCTGGCACACCATACACGGATCCCACCCACTACCACAGTCTTGCAAGGGCACTTCTGTATCTGACTTTCACACGACCTGATATTACTTATGCAGTTCAGCATGTGTGTTTATTTATGCATGACCCACGGATTGAGCACATACATGCGCTCAAACGCATTATACGATACATACAGGACACACTTGACTATGAATTGCATTTATATCCATCCTCCGTCACTACTCTCGTGTCATATACTGATGTTGATTGGGGTGGCTGTCCTAATACCAGAATCTCTACTCTCCGTCTCTAGCCAATGTGGTCACTGAATCATGTTGGCTGTGTAATCTTCTATTAGAACTTCACTTTCCTATTTGGAAAGCTACCTTGGTCTACTGTGATAATGTTAGTGTAGTCTATCTTTCTGGGAATCCGGTCCAACATCAGCGCACTAAACATATTGAGATGGATATTCATTTTGTTCGCGAAAAGGTAGCTCATGGACAAGTACGCGTCTTGCATGTCCCTTCCAGGTACCAAATTGCAGACATCTTTACTAAGGGTCGTCCCTCGGTTTTATTTGAAGATTTTAGGAACAGTCTCAGCGTACAACAACTGTCCGCTATGACTGCGGGAGTGTGACAAATATATCGTGTATACACAAATTTTATACACGGAATTCAAAGCAAATAAGTTACCGAAATTGTAATCAAAGTTGTAGACAAACTTACCATAATTGTAGAATTCTTGTATAAGTATAATTAGGATTTTAGAAGTATAATAGGAATATAATTTTCCATATTTGAAGATTGTAAATTGTATATATACTTCTTCATCAATAGAAATAATCAAGAAATTATTTCTTTCATTAAAGATCATTGCAAGAGTCATAAAATCAATTTCCTCTTAACTTAGTTTTAAGACTTGCAAGTTAGTGATTTCCTACTAAACCTAGCTTAAAATCCTACTAGTACCCAATGGCACTAGGCTATCACAGGAGTAACATGTATAAAAATCATTGAATGGAATGCATCAAAGGAGTAACATGTATAAAAATCATTGAATAAAATGCATCAAACAATTCAAGTAATTACTGAGAACCAAAATTACTAATGATTCTTGACGGGGTCTGTTCATGGACAAACATATCGGTAAGGGAAAAAGCCTAGACACGTGGTACCAAATTTCATAGAGAAGTACGGCAAAAAGAGAAAAAATTATAATTATTGCAAAACAGATGAAATGTCATCCTCAAACAACTTTTGCAAAGAACTCTTTTTTAACATATGTAAAATACACCAAGAGGTTTCAATTTTTTTGGAAGCCTTTAAATAATATGTTATTTAATTTTATTAATGAATAATTTATAAGATTACAAAAATATTTATTTTAATACAAACTACATAATTAATTAACCTAATTATAAAAGAATTATAATTCTACCTAAAATAGGAGATATATAATTAATGAAAAAATATTAGGAAATATTCTATTACACCTCCGCAGTCGAAGCGGGAGGTTCTCGAACACTGAGACTGACTCAAAAATCATCAAAAAGTATGCGCGGAAGTCCTTTGGTAAAGATGTAGGCAATCTGATATCTGGAAGGAACGTTAAGGACACGAACTTGACTATGAGCCACTTTTTTGCAAACGAAATGAATGTCCATATCAATGTGTTTAGTGCGCTGATGTTGGACGGGATTGCCGGAAAGATATATCGCACTAATATTATCGCAGTAGACCGGTGTTGCCTTTTGAATCGGGTAATGAACCTCAAGTAGAAGGTTACTGATCCAACAAGACTCAGAGATGACGTTGACAACACCGATGTATTCTGCACTGGATCGGGATAGTGTAGGTTGCCTTTTGGTAGACCAAGACAATAGGTTATTTTCGAGGAAAATGCAATAACCAGACGTGAGGCGTCGGGTGTCAGGACATCCACCCCAGTCAGCATCAGAATAAGCAGCGAGATCAGTGAGCGAAGACCTGCACATATGTAATCCATAGTGAAGTGTACCTTAGACGTATCGTAAATACGTTTGAGGGCATGCATGTGTGCTTTCGTCGGAATGTGCATGTGCAAGCATATTTGTTGCACGACATATGATATGTTTGGTCTCATGAATGTGAGGTACTATAGTGCCCCAGCCAGGCTATGGTAGTGAGTCGGGTCTGAATATAAAGGTCCGGAATCAGCGCTGAACTTGAAATTGGTGTCTATAGGCGTGTGGGATGATTTGCAAGATGTCATTTCTACACGGCCAATGATTTCTTCAGCGTACTTCTTCTGAAATAAAATAGGCCGCCAGAATGTCGAGTGACAGAGATGCCCAAGAAATAACTCAGAGGGTCCAGATGTTTCATAGCAAACTTAGAGGAAATAAGAGAAATAATAGACCAGCGGAGAGCATCAGATAATGTGGTGAAGATGATGTCATCAACATATAATAATAGGTAAGCCATGTTTGTACCCTTGTTGTAGATGAATAGGGAATGATCGAATTTGCTGTGTGAAAACCCGATAGAGGAAACATAATCGGCGAACCGCTGGTACCATGCTCGAGGAGCCTGTTTCAGTCTATACAGCGATTTCCACAACAAACACATAATCCAGATGAATAGGATCCCTGAATTTTGTTTGAGATTATGTTTAGGAGATTGGTGGTCATGGAGTGTAATGCCAGAATTTAGGGGGAATTGAGGCATGAGCAAGTAGTTTTGGGAGGATGTGTGAGAGAAAGAAAAATGAGATGTAAGACCATTTTTGGAGCAAAACTATTTGAATTGGTTATTATTGAATTCTCTGTCATTGAAAATATTTAATACTCTTTTCAAATTGTGTTTTTACGAAAGTACTAAATGAATAAAAAATGGGGTAGACTTGGTGTTGACACCCAATTTTGACCCTCTCTCCCATTAATAATCAATAAATTTAACTAATTTTAAACACCGCAAAATAACATATACATACATAAATAAACAATTTAATAATGGCATTGCATTTATATAAAGTATTAAGCACTAATTAAATAATACGTCCGCATTTATTATTTTAATAATATTTAAAACAAGTTATAATTTAAAATCCATTCCCTAAACTCTAAAATCAGCCCACCTTTTAATTACCAAAACCAATTTCCCTTTCCTAGCCCAATTCTCGCCCAATTCGTTCTTCTCTTCGGACAAGCCCAAGTCCTCAACATACCGACTCCCTGCCCAACTACCCTTCAAGCCTTTATCTCATCTTCACCCCTAAACCACAAACAAAAGACAAAACCTAGAACCAGCACCAGCTAAAATGTCGCACGTACACCCCACCCCAAAATTTTCGCCGAAAAATCTGGGTGTAAATCCCATTCCCAAAGCTTACCATTTTTTTACCATAATCACCACAAACCATACCAAAATCGATCAAGAAATCTCGTCCCCAAATCAGTGTAAATCTCATACCAAACTTACCAAAATTGAAAGACCCAAATATGTCCTCTAAACACCCGAATCTTCTAAAATATAAACTTACCTTAATCGAATTTTACACCAAGAATCTTATCACCAAATCAACTTTAAAGTCTTACCAAAATCAGAGCCTAAACCGTGACTATAAATATGACCCTTTATAGATCTTCAAGGGCAGTGGGTTTAAGGTCGAAGACAAGTGAACAAAAGAACACCTTAAAACCACTCGGTATCGGTAAAATAAAAAAAAACAGTAGCAGACAACAACAAGAACAACCGAACATCAAGGAGCATAAAATCCTAATTCTTTAAAGAAAATCAACGAAAAATCTTCATTCCCTTTTAATCGCATCGCAATAAATCCTTCGAGTGGATCTACGATTGATACGCTGCCTCGGTTCACTGCCCGGAGAAGGTAAATTTATCACCATTTCCGTTTTAGATTTCGTCGAATATTAATGTGTGTGATGTGTTTATGTGATTGATTAAATATGTGTTAGATTGATATTAGTGGTTGATTATGTTTGTTAGGTCAATTGTTGAACATACCCAGTCAATCTGATTATTGTTAACATTCACGCCCCTGTTTAAAGTATACATATATAAAAAAATATAGTTTAAAACGTCTGTGTGGAAGAGATTCCTTGGGCTGATTAATTAAGCATTCGAATCATATTATGTTCACCGCGTATTTGTCGGATTGATACAGTAATACATGTTTCGATGTTTGTCTAAACTGATGGTCCAATACCCAGATAACTATAGGTGTGTGGTTTAGGCTATAGAGTACCCTGTGTATTTAAATGCATATTAATTGTGGTCTTGCGTATGTCTTGAATCTGTGGAGGATCTTACTTAAAGCCTCGTTAATGCTTTGGATCTATCTTAAGGCCCTTTCCCATAATCGAAGCTTTTTGATTTAGTGCGTTAGGTTTCTACTTTGAATTATCGAGAATAAAAATTAAATTTCATATAAATGTTACTTACATTATGGATAGATTTGAACATGTATTAATCCTTATCTTTTCTTATTTTACATGAAATGCATTGGGAGAAATGAAGAGTCTCATTGCGAGACTCATCACGACTCTCATCAAATGAAGATCCATATCCATGTCCGTCGCACTCTCTGCATCAGAAATTCCAAAATCACAGGCGGAATGACACTGTCATGCCTTCGAGTCCTCTTTTAATTTCCTACCCACCCCCATTCATTTTTTATAATTATTTGCCTAATGCTACTCTGATTAGTAGAACACTTAGAATAGTTAAATCTTGAATCAATAAGATTAGCAAGTAGTTTGATATTAGAAATTTGCTCCCTCCTTAGTCCCCTCCTAAGTTAATTACTTTAGTTTGTCATACATTATTTAAAATCATACTAAACCACTTAATAATCTCATTCGCATAATTATTTAGGTAGCTAAGATATTATTTGTTACTAAATCCTAACATGAGAAACCCATTTTTCATAAATCCTTATTAGCACTCATATAGGGAAAAACTACTCAAATCATAGGTTTGATATCCTTGCATAATAGACATTCATCTGCATCTTATCTACAAGTATATATATTTTGTCATAATAGCTTTTGCATTATTACTCCTATATCATATATACATTACTTAATATGTTATTAATGCATGATTTCAACCAAAACTAACTTTATATATTTTCTTACATTTTATGTTGATCAAAAATACATTTTATACTTACAAATATATTTTGCTTAAGTACTTTCAAAACATGCATTTTTAGCAAAAATAATTAGCCTAGATTTGAACGGACAACCGCAAGTTAGCGGAACTTAAAGAATGTTTAACCCCTTCCCTTTAGGATAATAAAGAACCCTTGCCTAGAATCTCACATAGTTTGCAGACCACTTAAATGGAGTTAATGTTGACTTGACTTAGTTAACATTTAGGTGTCATAATTCACCCAAAATAATTAGGTGGCGACTCCGCGAACCCTTTTAGCACCCTTTAGCACAACCTTTTGCACTTTATTTTATTTCTAAGTAGCAGGATTCGCTGAGAATTAATGTCGCGGTCAAAAAAGGGCGTGACAGCATGGCGATTCCGCTGGAAAAAATCAGGTTCTTGACCATAGCAAACCTAGGTTTATTTTTGCTTGACTTTATATGCTTTTATTTATTTTAAATGTCTTAAAATTGCTTGCTTTAATTTTGTAAGCTTAACTGCTTTAATTGCTACTTTCTTTTACTGCTTTCCTTAAATTGACATTCCGCTCATATTTCTTTCCTTTCGGAAAATTCACACTTTCACACACTACACGCAAGGTGTGCTTTGCGCACCAACAAATTTATTTCAAATACCCAAATTTAAGAGAGCTATCATTTTGCGTGGAGTGTCCGGACCATCCTGTGGTCGCGTAGCCTTCTCACTCGAGTAGTCCGCTCAGAAACCTTGCGTCTAGTAAGCCAAATCTTAGAAACTTAAGATAGAGCTATACCACCCTTTTCATATTAAGACATGCATGCATTTACCTTAGGTGGGTCAATCTTTGACATCGTCTCCACGATTAGGAAAACACCAAAAATTTGTCAACGGATTTTCATGACCCAAATGACCAAAATCAGCATATTATGTGTTGCATAATCATGATAAATCGATCCAAGCCAAAAATGACATGCCAAGTTGGGAAACGCAAATTCATTTTTTTTTTGCATTGATATTATGACTCATGTAATATGACGATAAGCACAATTTAGTCCTACGATTGTTTTGTTATTATAAATTTTAGTTTTATTTCCCAATCCAAAGCATCTCAATTCAATGTTGGACCCGTTTGTAATAATTTTTCATATGTGGCGTTTAGGCCTACCTCTGGCATAAAGAGGCCTCAATACATGCTTAGGACTCGATTTTGTGCAAAATATATTCTTGATATGTGTTAATCATATGTCTTACACTAACTCAATTTGCTACATTTTAAAGAATTTATCACTTTCCCCAAGGTCGATTTGTATTTGACTAACAAATGACAGAGCATCAGCACTTCACAAGGTCAAAGGCAAGGAATGAAGACAGACTGATTCAGTAGCATCTGAGCAGAATTTTTTGGGACCCATCCTTGTTCCTATAGACAAAGCAGATGTCTCAGAAAAGAGAAGCACTACAGATCAAGCTGAATACCTCGCCCAACTGCCGCAACAAGTGACAACTATGCAGGCCAAAATTGAGAGGCTACAGAATCTCACCAACCCATCCATGAGCCTAAATACTCCACTCCAGCCTATCTGTCCAAACATTCAAAATCCTGCACCTTACTATCAATACCGACCTACTTCATATCCCAACTATCACACACAACAATGCATCTCAACCACCTATTTATTTCTCATCATACTCACCTACATATCCACAAAGCCAAATATCTGCCATGCCCAAAGTCAACGCAAGCCATAAGAAAAAGCCAGCCAAAACATATACTCATTTAGCCGAATCTTTGCCCTAGCTATATGAAAGGTTGAAAACAGCAGGGATACTCCGACCGATCCCAGGGAATATTTGCAACTCCTTCCCCAAATGGTATGACGAGACTAAGTGCTGCGCATACCACTCCGGTATCCATGGGCATGACACCGAAAATTGCTATGCACTCAAGGACAAGATCGAAACATTGATTAAATAGGGGATCATCCAGCTGAAAGAAGTTTCCCCCATGAGCACAATAATCTCTTACATTATCAACCCACATACTCATCGCAGTCAAAAGCCCATCCACTAAATGCACTCAGGCCTTGCATAAATCCCAAGAAAAAGTCAGTCAAAATATACACCCCTCTAGCCGAGCCTTTACCCAAGGTGTATGAAAGGTTGAGAGCTGCAGGAATACTCCAACCAATTCCGAGAAATATCCCCAAAATTGCTTCCATATGGCACGATTAGACCAAAAGTTGTGTGTACCACTCCGGAGTCATTGGACATGATACAGAGAGTTGTTATACCCTCAAGGACAAAATTGAGGAGCTGATCAAAGAGGGAGTCATCCTGTTGAAAGAAGCATCTCCCAGTTTAAGTAATAACCTTTAGCTCAATCCTGACCATGCCCAGCAAAACAGGATTATCGTTGATGGAGAAAAGATTGTTGGACTAGCCGAGGAAGATGAGAGGGCTGAATCATCGACCTATCCCTAAAGTAATAAAGATGCTCCGCTTGCGAAACACGCCACCCTAATCGATCATTTATCGGCATGCGCGCGAAGTCAAAGAAGATGTTCGCGGCGAAGCATAATCGTGTTGAAGACCCAGCCATCTGGGATGTAGAGCAAGAAGACAGCTTAAAAATTGGACTTGCACTCATGTCCTGGCTCACCTAGAATCTTGATAAAAAGAGCACATTAGTTTAACAGAATTAGTTGAGTCTAGACTCATATTTAAGTTTTAATAATGTTTTGTTTCCGTTTGCTTGTAATTTGAACTACATTTGACCTGATTCCCTTGGTAGGGATACGTAGGCGGCCATATCGGCTTCGGTCCCACCTTTAAAATTTTAATTATATCTAGTCTTGCTTGTAACGAACTACGTCATGACTTGATTCTCTTGGTGGGATACGTAGGCAGCCTGAATTGGCTTCAGTCACACCATTAGTAAACTTCCCCCTTGTTTTGGAAATAACAAAATACGCACTTTTGGTAGGATAGACAAACAATCCCCCAAAAGACTCATTTTAAACCAAGCACCCTTGCATGTTTTAAAGTTAAAACTGAGACAATTTTGATAAGATATTTATTTAGTCAGTCCGACAAAAACCTTTATCAAAATACTCACTTTGTCAGAAGCAATAATTAATAATTAGCGAAGGCAGGAAACCGTACAGGGGTTACAGGTCCAAACAAATCAGGAGTGCAAATATCAAGGATCAAAGCTGTAAAGTCAATACAAATCGGTCGTCCCCCTCCCCCCAAAACTCACAAGTTTTCTTTGAGCGCATGTTCTTCATATTAGCAGAAGAAGAAAATACAACAGCAGAAGCATAAAGATTCTTCATAGCAAAGGCAGAAGATACAATAGCAGAATCAGAAAACACAACAAGAAGGTTCTACATATTAGCAAAAGCAGAAAGAAGTAGCAGAAGCAGAGAAGATAGCAACAATCAAAGTTCAAATTCCACAATGAAGCAAAAATACTGAGATTCATGATTCATAGCGCGTGAAGCGAAAAAGCGGCAATAATCAAAATTGAAATTTCGTAGTTCTTTAGAAGTAGTAAAAGAAGAGAAGATAGCAAAAAACAAAGTTCAAAATCCGCGACGTATGCGGGGGCGACATCGGCGTTCGCGATATCTAGCAAGTGCATGCATGGGCGACATCGGATTCACGGCATTTAGCGTGCGGGCATGGGCGGGATCGGCGTCGCGATGCGTCTGAGCATGGACTACATCAGCATTTGCAGCATTTAGCACATCTGAGCATAAATGACATCAGCATTCGCAGCATTCAGCACGTCTGGGCATGGACGACAACAACATTCAGCACGTCTGGGCATGGATGACATCAGCATTCACAGTACGTCTGAGCATGGACGACATCAATATTCGCAGTACGTCTGAGCATGGACGACATCATGTAACGACCCGTCCGGTCGTTTAGCAATTTAAACTATGAAAAAGAATTATGACATTGAGAATACGATGCTTTATGAAATTTTCGAAAATTAATGGAAGCGAGAGTTAAGATTAAAAAGAAGTGGAATTAAGATTTAATTACTTGGGGGATTGATTTAATTTAAGTTGACAATGATGGACTAAAATGAGTATTTTAGGGACCTAAGTGTAACAAGAGAAATTCAGATTTGGTTTTAATTAACCTAAAATCTTTCTTTCTTTTAAGGGAAATAGGAAACAAGAAGGGAAAAGGGGAGGGGAACGAACCCTGGCAGAAAAAGAAAAGAAAATGGTTTGCAGCAGCCAAAGGAATGAGAAAATAAAGAAAAAAGGGAAATCCTATTATCATAAGGAGGAGGAAATACGTGCAGCAACTAAAAAAGAAAACAAAGGGAAGAAAAGAAACCCTAGTAACTAGAAGACAAGGAGGAAGCACTCAATTAAGTTCAGGTTAGATTCTATGTATATGGTTGGATTAATTTATTCATGATTCTTATAATAATGTGTTGTAGAATGAAATCAAATTTTTAAAGGAGTCATTACACGGAAATTCCACAATCCACTTGAACAAGAGAAACTTGGTGGATTATCATGGCATAAAGATTGCACAGCATATAAAACGTACAAACTGTACAAATCCGTAAGGAATATGAAAATATGGGCTGAAAGAAAGTTGTAGGTTACTCTATTCCCGTCAGTTTGATATCTTACGGAGATAAATCCTACTTATGATTTGAAAGTTATAACTGTTTAGAGTTTCTGCCTCGTTTTACCGAAACTCAGGCGACACAGAATATAAAATGTGCAAACTGTACAAATCCGTAAGGAATATGAAAATATGGGCTGAATGGAAGTTGTAGATATATTTGTTCCCGTCAGTTTGAGATCTTACGGAGATAAATCCGACCAGTGGTTTGAAAGATATGATTGTTCAAAATTCTCCCTTGTTTTACCAAAAATATCTAGAAAGTTGAAAGAAAGGAATGTTATTTGAAATTTCTGAAGTTATGTTAATATTTTTATATGTGTAGGGGTTTAGTCATACAATTGAAATGGTAAATAAATATTGTTGATATAAAGATAGCAATATGGGTGTCCTTAGATTCGTATTATAATGTAGTTCACATATTTTCTAGATTTTAATCGTTCTGAGGCTCTACGCAAGGGGAAGGCATTGGTTGATTGTTCGTGGCACCCGCTCGACATTGAGGTAGGTTATGATTTACTTTAGTTATACTCTGATTAGAGAATCATATGTAGTTGTAGAAAGTGACAGAGATAGCATGATAAGTCTTCGGGCATGAAGTTGAGATAAATTACAATTACGTTGGTTTCATCAGCTGTTATATGGGCTTATCGCCATATGTGTAATTTTTTGTGATTATCACTTGGTATGACTTGTACTTGTCGATTATCTATTTGTGATATGTGTTAAGACGGCTATCATGCTTGTCATATTTTTTTTTATATTATTGTTGTGATAATATTGATTGGCCTCCGAGGTTTCTGTTGGAGAGCGTGAGTGATTGGCCTCCGAGGTTTCTGCCGGAGAGCGTGAGTGATTGGCCTCCAAGGTTTCTGCCGGAGAGCGTGAGTGATTGGCCTCCGAGGTTCTATCCGGAGAGCGTGAGTGGTACATGGACTTCGCGGGTCCCCATGGGTCATGGCTTGAAGGCACTGCCTTAGCATGTGTGTACGAGAGTGGAGTGAGAGAGAGGTGACTATTGCATTGCATTGCATTCATTCATTCTTATATTTGACTGATCATTGGTGAACTATATCTGTCTTGATAGATTATTGATTTCTTTGCACTTTATTTGTATATGAGATCTGACTGTACCTGTGTGCTCTATGTGCTACTTATTGGTTTCAACTTCTTCATGCGTTATCTAATCTTTGCACTTTTGATAAGATTTTGGGAAACTAAGTGTTTAAGACTTATAACTTCTTTTTCTTTATTTATTTTTCCGCTGATTTAACTTGTAAATGAGAACGTGGTTTGCTTACTCGGGGAATAGGGTAGATGCCATCACGACTCGTGATTTGGGTCGTGACAAAGTTGATATCAGAGCTTCTAGGTTAATCGGTCTAATGATTACAAGAGCAATGTCTAGTAGAGTCTTGCGGATTGATACGTAGACATCTGTACCTATCCTCGAGAGGCTATAGGACATTTAGGAAACACTCCACTTCTTTTCTCCTTTCGTGCTAGTTCAGTCCGATTGGTATATGGTTCATTCTTTTCGTGTGAGTTTAATCAGATTGTTATCTTATCATCATTCTTCTGTTTTCTGACTAATAGCGGGGACATGTTTTTGGGCTTAGACATGAGGAGTCAATTGTGACTTTGCTTGATTTGGAAAGTGTGTTTCAATGTTGATGACACTTGATTAGATCCAATTTATTGGGATACAATAGGATGGAGTATATATTAATATCCTGGAGGTAAAGAAAAACTAAGATGAATCTTTTACCGGACAAAGTGAACAAATGATGAGGCTATGAAGGAAATCGCGGGGAGGCACATTAGCATGAATGAGGACCTTCGTGATAAGGTATGAGAAAGTAGGACTTGTGATAGAGAGTGTGTGAAGACTCTTTAGCTACTTGATGGGACAAAAATGTAAAGGAATTCAAATGGATCATTCTCAGTAAAATGGCGAGCCTAAGTGATAGGGGTGCTCGTCCGTCAAAGATTACTATGGAAGATTGAATCTTGTGGAAATAATTTGGTGTGTTATTTAAGTTGAATCCGGGGTTGATAGTTCACTTGATATTTTGGTGTAGGGCGATGAGAAATCATTGTTGAACGGTGAGCTTGATTATCCGGTGTGAGATTATTTTAGTTATGAAAGGAATGCTAAAAGAACATAATTTGATTAGTTGGGTGGACTGCGTGTATATTTTTGGGGAAGGAACAGTAACTGACTAGGTGAATGATTCTAGCGATAGACGAGGGTGAAAAATGAATTACTTACGGAATTTTCGGTTGTTACACTTAAGTTGGGGGAGGAAATGTGATTTATTGTAATGTCATGAAATAGTTGAACATGAGGAATAAAGCATTATGAATGCAAGATATGATTTGTCGTTATTGTTTAGTTAAATTGTAGTTCATTGTAGTGAAGCATGCTGAGGTAGTTGTGCAATGATGAAGCTATTATGGTTATAGATTGTAGACACCGCATAGGCAGGTCATATGATACTGATGCAGTAATTAAGGGTGTTCAAAAAAGAAGCTATAAGCAAAGACGTGGTAATATGGTGTAAGTATCAATCACAATATGATAATGTAAGTGAGAAAAATAAATAAATATAAGCAGGTGATTGCACAATGCAAACCAAACGTAACTGTATGTAACAATGTGATGAATAATGGAAATTAGGGTGAAAGAATTAATTCAAACAATTTGTAATATTATAATATATCATAAGCTTACACTATGAATAAATGTAAGCATGAAATTGAGTGGTATGAATCATGATAATATAGGTTATATAAGGGACATTAAAGTTATTATGGAGGAAAACTATACATTATTAGAAACATGTGCTGATAAAAAATGACTAGAATAATAATGTATGGGGTAGAGGTATGGGAGTAAATAGCGATGTGTCACGACTGAAGTTATCAAAAAAAGAGGGTATGCACGATTCATTGGTGACATTGTACTACATCTTGTAGTTAGAGTTAAATAGTGATAAGAATGATTGAGGAAGAATCTCTACAATTGGAGCTGAAGGCATAGTTTCGAGGTAAGAACTATGTCGGGGGTAATGGACGGTGTCGAAGAATCGATGGTTGGATAGTGCAGTTGCGTATTTCAGATATGAATGACTTAGAGTAATTATGCGAGGTAAGAAAGATGTAGGTGTAAGATTTGATAGTTTAGATTGTTGAAGGCGTAATAAGGTATTGCACTCAGAGATCTTATAATTGTTAAGGGTAGAAGTGATTGTGAATGGAACATGAAAAATTGAAGAATTAAGATGAGGCATGTTTGGATTCGAATTGGAAGTATTAAGGTACATCTTCAGAAAGAAAAAAAAAGATTTAAATTTGAAGACACGAGAGTACTTGAGTTAGGTATGGAGTATGGCGGCGTTGTCATGCGTCATTTGGTTGGAGTGTAATTGATAAATATGATTGAAGAGGAAAGTATATGGAACTTGACTAAGTGTTATGACGAAGTGTCAGGGGGTGTTGCGATTGGTGACTGGTAAGGTGTAATATTCAGATGACTAACATGATAAGATTGATGGAAAGGTGATGTGTTGTACCAAGATACGTAATTTTCTAGTATTATTTAATTGATGGGCTAGAGTTGATAAATAAGAGGAAATCTTGGAATCTCTGCAACTTGTAGTTGATGTATATTTTTTAGGCGAAAATGTGTCATGTTAGTAGACTATGTCGAAATGTTTCTAGCTTGATAGCATGATTGAACATTTCAAGTACGAATAACATAGGAATATTGGAGTGAGACATGTAAAATTTTAAGATTGGGTACTTTTGGATTTTCGTAAGGGTGTAATGAGACATCACACTCAGAGTTGTTACGGTCGTGAAAGGTAGGAGGCCAAAATCCATATATCAAAGTATTCGGAGTGGTGAATGAGATAAGTGAAAGAACAAAAAGGAGGACTTGAAGCATTTTGATTTTTATAAGGATTTATCAAATTTGGGTGACTAGTTAGGGTTAATTGAGAAACATGGAGATTTAAGTCGAAGGGTATAGTTGTACCAAGTTAATGAGTTGGGTGAAATGGTTAGAGTGACGACACAAGATTGATTATTCAAGAGAAAATGAACGGAATGAGTCATCACAGACTTTTGGAAGGCTCGCTACTTATACTGTTAATGTTCAGAACCAGTTCGAGTGACTATTAGTGATATTCGAGAAATTTTACATTTTATATCTGGTCGGATCTGCTCATCTAGGGTCAAGTGGCTTATGGATGCATTACCATAGAGGCTTATCGGTATCCTAGTAGCTCATTTTTAAAGATGATAGATTTTATTTCAGGATAGAGATATAATGGGTTATTCAGGCTTATTGGAGTTTATAAGGAGATTTGATAATATTTGGTTGATGGCAACTTTACGAACCGTTCTAACGGTTTGCACATGTACTTAGTGATATACTGAGGATTTTGATGCGCGTTAAGATGCACACACTTTTAAACGCAAGTGCACGTTATCGTATCAAGTAGTATAGTCTTAGATAAGACCGAATATCGTCCTCTAGGATTAGGGTTCAAGTACCAACTATCTATTTTCTAGTATCTATTTGGTGAATTAATGATTGATTGTTTTGTTTATAACTAAGAATTATTAAAGACAAGTAAATATAAAGAATTACTTCAGATGTGATGAGAATAGGGCTTCTATGTATCCTTACTATCCGCTTATGCTACTTACTAATGCATTACTTATGGTGTTCTTCTTTTGGAGAAAGCAGTTTACTGAAATCGTTTTATACTCCGTTAGTTATATAAACACTCAACCCAGTATTGTTCCTTACCTAACTTTCGATAAGGGTAACTACATAGGAGGATTAAGAACAAAAACCTAGTTGACCGTCACGCACAATGCGCAAAATTAGGGTTGTTAAGCCTCTCATCAACGCTTACAAAACTAATTGAGGTATTTTCATCCCCAATTCAAGCTGTCTACCCAACTTACAAAGATATTCACAATCCCCTTTCCGAATCGATTAGAAATCATATAGTGATAACTAGTTGTCAATTAGCTACCAAGAATTCAACTCGATTATTGGATAGATCTCTCAATAAGAAAAATAACCATAAGCATGCATTAATTTATAACATAAGTTTCAAGAAGTTCAACATAGAAAGCCCTATAGGAGAATTAGTTCCTAGCCATAAAGATGACAAGAACTAATTCCAAGTTCATCATGCAAAAACTGAATTAAAGAAAAGAAAAAGGAAAGAAATTACTAAGTTTAGGTCTCCAATCTCCTAGCAAGAAAATCTTGTGTTGTCAAGAAAGGGGAACCCTCAAAAACTGCCTAGGGTTCTCCTTATATAGGTTTAAAAACGCCTCCTTCTTTTCCCTGCAGGCCTGGCCCAAAAATCCGTCAAAAGACCTAATTTTTCCGCGTCGGCGCCGCGGCCCTGCAGATAGGCGCCGCGGCGCCGGAAGTTCTGCGATCCGTCGGGTGTTTTGGCGCCGCGGCCCTGATATCTGCTGTCTGAGGGCGCCGCGGCGCTGAATCTTCTGTAGCTCCTCGGATGTTTAGGCGCCGCGGCCCTGCTTCTGGTCTCTGAGGGCGCCGCGGCGCTGAGTTTTCTGTCCTCTCTGGATAGTGGGCGCCGCGTTTTAAGCGCGCGACGCTGGATCTTCGCGCTTCTGCGAATGATGGGCGCCGGCCTTCTTCCATTGCGAGCGCCGCGACTGATGCGGATTTACGCCTTGTTCGCCACTTTCTCTGTTTTCATCTCGCATCTCCTCTTGGGCCCTCTTTTTGCTCCTTTTCCGCCATTTGGTTATTTTAACCACTTTGACTCAAAAGAAAGAAAACCTATCCTAATACGACACTTATATGTGCAAAATGGGACAAAAGACTAACTAAAACTGACTCAAACAGTGTATATAAAATACAGATCAAATACCCCAAACTTAACCTTTGCTCGCCCTCGAGCAAAGATTGAAAGAAATAAAAGAAAAGACTCAAAGAATGAAAAATAAAAGACTCCCTGTTATTAATCACTTTTGCTGCATAAATGTTAACTAGAAAAACATGAAGGTTAGCGAATAATACGCAGGAACATATAGCATGAAATTTTCAAAGACACTAAACACATGAAGCTAAATATTTCGCAAACTCATATTCATCATGCTTAATGGAAGTCAATATACTAAATCATGCATATAAATTCAAGAATTCCTATGGCATGCTTACTTGCTATTCTCCACTAATTCGGATATGCATAAAAGAGATCTTGAGGACTTTGAGGTTGTAATGTAGGCTTAGGTAGGGGTTGGTAAAGATAGGCATTTAGACTCGTTTTTACGTACCATAAGCTCTTTGGCTTTTCAATTTTTCCCTTTTCTTTTGATTCTTTCCTTCACTTCAATTCTATCCTTCCTCTTTTGTTTTGGGAGAGTGAAGTGTATTATACAAATAGGCACCCCCAAACTTAGGCTTTGCCTCTTTCTTATTACTTTTCCATTAGGGTCATCAAACTTGTTCACTCTTTTGTTTCTTCTTTTTAACACAATGTACTCCACTATTTCATATTTTCACTTATGGCACAATTTTGTGGGAATATGGGGTGTCAAAGAAGAAGTTTCAAATTTAGGCTCAATGGGGCTGACTAGGAATATATTTAAAGTACGGGATAGAAAGAATGGTAATAATTGGCTATCAAAGAAATGCTGAGTCATCTCCTAACATGCATATCCTAACTATTTCGCCTCAAATAGCAAGCTATCATAACACAGAAGCATTTATCATTTAGCATGCATAACTCAAGCAAGAAACTCCAAATAGACAGATTATGTGAGCTTTTGGCATATCTAACCTACGTGTTTAGATAGTTGCTTCAATTCCTTTACATTATTCCACCTTACTTCACTAGGTGTTTCTAGCAACTACAATATACATGATCTTTGACAGGCAATTATGACTCAAGAAAGAAAAATTTTGGTGACTCAAAAATAAACATAAGACAAATAAAAAAATTAAATAAAACATAACATGACACACAAATAACAACTAAAACACAAAACACACCCGAACTTAAATCACACATTGTCCCCAATGTGTGTAGACTCAAAGATGAAAGAAAATAAGACACTTACAAACTTTGGTTAAAATGGTGGTGGTGGCGGTGGATAATGATCGACCGTTGGTTGAACAAGGCACTCATTTCGTCGATTTGTTGCCTTGTTTCTTGTCCTTGTACTCTTGTTTGCAAGGTCCGCATCATCTCCTTCGGTGTTGGTACAATTGCCCCATTGTGGGCTCAAGGTTCTGCTCTTGTGGTTGGCGGTGGTGGGTCTCGCCTCGTATTGAGCCTCTATTTGTGCTCATCTTCATCTATGGCGGCCTCTGCTGCTGCTGCTGCTTCAGTGGTGCTCTCGTCCGTCTTTGGCTGGAAGTGCAGGAAAGAGTGCACTATCCCATAGACACCTTGGCGATTGGTTTCTTTCATGAGTATCCGTGGGTAGTTGTGGGACCGCACTCATGTGGCCTAGACTGGTAATAAGTGAACCATGTCCCAATCCACCTGTCGTTACCAACCTGCTGATTTCTTCCATGCTCTGCACTATCTCTTTCCCCACATCAATCGTCAGCCCCTTCATAATTCCATAAATCAACTTAATCCTATCTTCTGGCACTCGCGGTGAAGTGCGTGGATGGAATCATGCGGCATCGGCGAAGTATAGCCAAGCCTTGGCCGCTTGTTGAATGCTTTGCTCGGTGCTCTAGATCCATTTCTTCCAATCTCAGCGGCTCGGGGTAGCTTCGTGCGTATGCGGCATTCGATTGATGTTGTTGGTACTCCTAGACCATGTTCTAAAATGGCTCCAATCACCAATTCCACCTTCAACATCCACTGTTTTTAGAGTCGCATTTATTGCTTCCCGTCGCGAGCATATAATTTTCCTTACAAAGCACCCCTTTCGTCCTCCGGAAGTTTGCATAAAATTCCCGCACCATTGTTGTATTCATTGGTTTTATCTTCTAGGATTGACAAATCTCTTCCACCCCCTTAGCTCTATCATGCTTGGATGGGCTCATAAATGTCTTCCTCCCCATATGATCCCCTTTGGTAATCCATTCCCTTCGGAATTACGGGCACAGTATCAAGCCTTTTGTATCTTTGGAAGGCACAGTAACTCACAAATCTATTTTCATCGTATTGTGGTGTTGGGGTGGATGTGGAACCTCTTCTGTTTCTGGTCGCCATTTTAAAACAAAATCTGCGACTTAATTTTTGTGGCCTGATGTCTCCTACACACTCAACAACTAGCAGCGACAACACCCCCAAACTTCAACAATGCCCACAACCTCTTTTTCTACTCTTTTCTCCAACTTCACAACCAACTTTTCAGTACCCAAACTACTCCAACTACAATACTCTTCCCAACTCCTACCTCCTATGACTTCAGTGAAAGGATTCAAGAACAAAGATAGGGATTACCTTTTGATGAGAAGATTCAAGCTTGTCTTGTTTCAATTGGTGGGTTGAGGCTATGGAATGGAGTTTTGTTGTTTGAGATAGTTGGGGGTTTTTGGGAATTTAAGAGTTTAGGTTGTGGTTGGGTTGGATTTGTGGAGGATTTGTGGGAGAGTTTCTGAAAATTCGTGGGTTTTTGGAGAGGGAAGGTTAGGTTTTGGAAGTTGGAATTGGGGAAAATCTGATTTTTGGGCGTTTTAAATTTCTGGATTCCCGCTTCGGCGCCTGGCTTTTAGCGCGCGGCTAAACATCTGCGCTCCGTCGGGACTTTCTGCGCCTTGCTCGCCTGGCGCGCGGCGCCTAAATTTCTGCGATCTTTCTGGAATTGTACCGCCGCGCTCGCCAGAGCGCGGCGCCTAAATTTCTGCGCCTGTTCAACTCTTTTGGCACCGCGGCCACTCTTGGCCATGGCGCTACCCGCTTTTCTGGAAATCCTTGCTTTTCTTTCAGTTTATTCCTCACTGCACAATCACAGCTCAAACACAAGACCCCATGACCGTGAGATTGTTCTAGACAAAATAAAATAAACTAAAAACAGAAATTAAAATGACATAATTGAAAAACGTTGGGTTGCCTCCCAACAAGCGCTGTCTTTAACGTCTTTTAGCCGGACGCAAGTTCCTTAATCTTAATAACCTTGGGGTGGATTAAGCCCCCAACCTATCCACTTCCTCCACATTTGGCGTTTCCTTTTTCTCCTTTTCTTTTTAGCATTATCGGTAATAGGGAGTTCAGGAACACTTACCTCCTTTAGTGGCATTTCGGCAAACCATGCCTGCTTTCTTGGGCTCATCACTCTTTGGTTGACTTGTAATGGCTCGCATGGGGGTTTGATGGTGCTGATTGCAAAGCACCTATTCATTGGTGGTGGTTCGATGACATGTTTAAACACCTTAAACACCATTTCTTCACTCTCCACCCTTAATGTCAACTCCCCTTTTTCAACATCAATCAAAGCTCTTCCCGTTGCTAGAGCGGCCTCCTAATATGATAGGGATTTCGCATTTTCTTCCATATCAAGAATGAGGAAATCTGCGGAAAGAAAAATTTTCCTACCTTCACAATCACGTCCTCAATCTTGCCTCGTGGATGAACTCTGCATCGTCGGCTAGTTGCGGACTCACGATGGTTGGTTTAGCCTCTCCCAACTCGATCTTTTGAAACCGATAAGGCATCGATTTATACTTGCCCCTAAATCGCATAGAGCTCATGACGCCACCCCGCCCATTGTGCATGGTAGTGTAAAGCTTCCAGGTCCTTTAGCTTTGGTGGCAATTTCTTTTGTAAGATAGCACTACACTCTTACATTAGCGCTACTATCTCATATTCGGCCGCTTCCTCTTTTTCCCAAGATTTCTTTCATGAACTTGAAATAAGGCGGCATCTGCTCCAAAGCCTCTATAAGCGGTATGTTGATGTGCAACTTCTGAATACCTCCAAGAATTTGGAAAATTGTTTATCGACCGCCTTCCTTTGTAATCTCCGGGGAAAGGAATCTTTCTGTATACTCCTTCTCGGAGTTTTCTATCATCGGGCTAGGTTGACCACCTTCTCTTTTCTAACCCCGCTCTTCTCAACTATTGGTGAGGTGGCCATTGCTCCAATTGTCTTCCACTTCTCAATCGCATCGCTTTACATTGCTCCCTCGGATTTACCTCAGTATTGCTTGGCAATGTCCCCTGTGGCCTGATGTTTGCCTGCTTTGCTAGCTGTCCTACCTGTGTTTCCAAGTTTCTGAACGAGGATCTAGCTTCTGTCATAAACTGCGTCTGGGCGTTGGCAAGTGTTGTCATAGCTGCTTTAAGCTCATCTGGTTTTTCTTGCTGACCTGGTGCATTGAACTGTTGAGGCTGTGGGGCTTGAATAAAAGGCTGCTGATTCTGGTTCTGCTGGTTCGCATGCGACCCTGTATTGGTTCTGTTGCCGCCATCGATTACGCTGCCCTGCAGTGCGGATTCTGCCGCCACGATATTGATTCTGCTGGCCCTGATCTCCTTTCCATGAGAAATTTGGGTGATTCCTCCACCCTGGATTATAAGTGTTTGAGTAGGGGTTGTTCTGTTGCCTCTGGTAATTGCCTACTGCTTGACACTGCTCTGCATTCCATTGGTATATTGTTGGGATCATTGAAGGGCATCTATCAAATGTATGTGGGCCACCACATATCTCACGACTTTTAGGCATCGTACGCGTTCACCGACACTTTGTATGTTCTTTGCTGTTGTTTCGCTAGAAGGGCGGCCACTGGGCATTCAAGGCGCAATAGCATCTATCTCGTGGACTTCCACAGTTCTTCTCCCACTTGTCGCCCTCTCTTCAGTGACATGGTTGTTAGTGGCCATATCTTCTAATAACTCATGAGCATCGTGGGTTGTTTTCCTCATGAATGCTCCTCTGCTTTGCATCTATGATGGTCACGGTCTTGCTTTCGCCGTTGTAGAAGATGTGGACCAAGTTCCACAACTCAATGCGAATGGTGTGGGCACTTTCTTTGTAGATCCTTGAACCTTTCCCACGCTCATATAAAGATTCTCCATCGCTTGGTAGAAGTTGTTCAACTCCTCTCGGTTTTGCTTTACAAGGCGGAAAGAACTTGGCTAGGAATTTACTGCCATTTCGTGCCATGTGAATATCGAATCGGTGGCGGTGAATTCAACCATACTTTTGCTCTATCCACGAGTGAGAAGGAAAGAGCCTCAACTGACGACATCATCGATGAACGCCGTTATATCGAAAGTGCACATAGCTCCAAGAAATTAGCTATGTGCATGTGGATCCTCGATGGCGATCCGAATTGCACGGTGTTGTACCGTACTCAAAATTGCTGGTTTTATCTCGAAGTTGTTGGCTCTGTGCAGGAGCCTAATGCATGTCTGTGCTCCATTCACTCTTGGCAGCACATAATCTCCCAAACTTCTTTCTGGCTGGATTCAGACTCTATCCTCCACATCTATTGGCACTTGATGAGGATCTTCTGGGTTAGGTTGATTTTCAATTAACCCTTCTCTCATCCTGTTATTGTTTAGATTACCGTCCATCTCTATCAAAGTTGCAACCCGTTGATTCTTTGCTCGTTTGCGGAGTTTTCTCGATCTCTGGATTGAAGGGCACAAGAGTGTCTGCTCCTCTTCTCCTTCGCATAAACTGATTTCCTGAAATAGATCAAAAATAGAAAACAAATCACGGCAACCTGATTTTCCGAAAAATAGCGAAAAACTAAAAAAAATTAAAAAAAAAATAAAAAATAAAAATTAAAGACCAAATTAGAAATTAAAAATAGATAATTTTGATATTGAACTATGCCTAATCCCCGGCAACGGCGCCAAAAACTTGATGCGCGTTAAGATGCACACACTTTTAAACGCAAGTGCACGTTATCGTATCAAGTAGTATAGTCTTAGATAAGACCGAATATCGTCCTCTAGGATTAGGGTTCAAGTACCAACTATCTATTTTCTAGTATCTATTTGGTGAATTAATGATTGATTGTTTTGTTTATAACTAAGAATTATTAAAGACAAGTAAATATAAAGAATTACTTCAGATGTGATGAGAATAGGGCTTCTATGTATCCTTACTATCCGCTTATGCTACTTACTAATGCATTACTTATGGTGTTCTTCTTTTGGAGAAAGCAGGTTTACGAAATCGTTTTATACTCCCGTTAGGGTTATATAAACACTCATCCCAGTATTGTTCCTTACCTAACTTTGATAAGGGTAACTCTATAGGAGGATTAAGAACAAAAACCTAGTTGACCGTCACGCACAATGCGCAAAATTAGGGTTGTTAAGCCTCTCATCAACGCTACAAAACTAATTGAGGTATTTTCATCCCCAATTCAAGTCTGTCTACCCAACTTACAGCATATTCACAATCCCCCCTTTTCAGAATCTGATTAGAAATCATATAGTGATAACTAGTTGTCAATTAGCTACCAAGAATTCAACTCAATTATTGGATAGATCTCTCAATAAGAAAAATAACCATAAGCATGCATTAATTTATAACATAAGTTTCAAGAAGTTCAACATAGAAAGCCCTATAGGAGAATTAGTTCCTAGCCATAAAGATGACAAGAACTAATTCCAAGTTCATCATGCAAAAACTGAATTAAAGAAAAGAAAAAGGAAAGAAATTACTAAGTTTAGGTCTCCAATCTCCTAGCAAGAAAATCTTGTGTTGTCAAGAAAGGGGAACCCTAAAAAACTGCCTAGGGTTCTCCTTATATAGGTTTAAAAACGCCTCCTTCTTTTCCCTGCAGGCCTGGCCCAAAAATCCGTCAAAAGACCTAATTTTTCCGCGTCGGCGCCGCGGCCCTGCAGATAGGCGCCGCGGCGCCGGAAGTTCTGCGATCCGTCGGGTGTTTTGGCGCCGCGGCGCTGAATCTTCTGTAGCTCCTCGGATGTTTAGGCGCCGCGGCCCTGCTTCTGGTCTCTGAGGGCGCCGCGGCGCTGAGTTTTCTGTCCTCTCTGGATAGTGGGCGCCGCGGCCCTGTTTTAGGCGCCGCGGCGCTGGATCTTCTGCGCCTTCTCTGAATGATGGGCGCCGCGGCCCTGCTTCTGGATTTCTGCCTTGTTCGCCACTTTCTCTGTTTTCATCTCTGGCATCTCCTCTTTTGCCCTCTTTTTGCTCCTTTTCCGCCATTTGGCTATTTTAACCACTTTGACTCAAAAGAAAGAAAAACTATCCTAATACGACACTTATATGTGCAAAATGGGACAAAAGACTAACTAAAACTGACTCAAAAGGTGTATATAAAATACACCGATCAAATACCCCCAAACTTAACCTTTGCTCGCCCTCGAGCAAAGATTGAAAGAAATAAAATAAAAGACTCAAAGAATGAAAAATAAAAGACTCCCTGTCATTAATCACTTTTCTTTGCATAAATGTTAACTAGAAAAACATGAAGGTTAGCGAGAATAATACGCAGAACATATAGCATGAAATTTTCAGCACACTAAACACATGAAGCTAAATATTTCGCAAACTCATATTCATCATGCTTAATGGAAGTCAATATACTAAATCATGCATATAAATTCAAGAATTCCTATGGCATGCTTACTTGCTATTCTCCACTAATTCTGGATATGCATAAAAGAGATCTTCAGGACTTTGAGGGTTGTAATGTAGGCTTAGGTAGGGGTTGGTAAAGATAGGCATTTAGACTCATTTTTCTGTACCATAAGCTCTTTGGCTTTTCAATTTTTCCCTTTTTCTTTTGATTCTTTCCTTCACTTCAATTCTATCCTTCCCCTCTTTTGTTTTGGGAGAGTGAAGTGTATTATACAAATAGGCACCCCCAAACTTAGGCTTTTGCCTCTTTCTTATTACTTTTCCATTAGGGTGCATCAAACTTGTTCACGCTCATTTTTAAAGATGATAGATTTTATTTCAGGATAGAGATATAATGGGTTATTCAGGCTTATTGGAGTTTATAAGGAGATTTGATAATATTTGGTTGATGGCAACTTTACGAACCGTTCTAACGGTTTGCACATGTACTTAGTGATATACTGAGGAGTTTGATGCGCGTTAAGATGCACACACTTTTAAACGCAAGTGCACGTTATCGTATCAAGTAGTATAGTCTTAGATAAGACCGAATATCGTCCTCTAGGATTAGGGTTCAAGTACCAACTATCTATTTTCTAGTATCTATTTGGTGAATTAATGATTGATTGTTTTGTTTATAACTAAGAATTATTAAAGACAAGTAAATATAAAGAATTACTTCAGATGTGATGAGAATAGGGCTTCTATGTATCCTTACTATCCGCTTATGCTACTTACTAATGCATTACTTATGGTGTTCTTCTTTTGAGAAAGCGAGTTTCTGAAATCGTTTTATACTCCCGTTAGGTTATATAAACACTCAACCCAGATTGTTCCTTACCTAACTTTCACGATAAGGGTAACTCTATGGGAGGATTAAGAACAAAACCTAGTTGGCCACGCACAATGCGCAAAATTAGGGTTGTTAAGCCTCTCATCAACGCTTACAAAACTAATTGAGGTATTTTCATCCCCAATTCAAGCTGTCTACCCAACTTACAGATATTCACAATCCCCTTTTCGAATCGATTAGAAATCATATAGTGATAACTAGTTGTCAATTAGCTACCAAGAATTCAACTCAATTATTGGATAGATCTCAATAAGAAAAATAACCATAAGCATGCATTAATTTATAACATAAGTTTCAAGAAGTTCAACATAGAAAGCCTATAGGAGAATTAGTTCCTAGCCATAAAGATGACAAGAACTAATTCCAATTTCATCATGCAAACTGAATTAAAGAAAAGAAAAGGAAAGAAATTACTAAGTTTAGGTCTCCAATCTCTAGCAAGAAAATCTTATGTTGTCAAGAAAGGGAACCTCAAAGCGCCTAGGGTTCTCCTTATATAGGTTTAAAACGCCTCTTTCTTTTCCTGCAGCTGGCCCAAAAATCCGTCAAAGACCTAATTTTTCGCGTCGGCACCTGCGCTGCGAGATAGGCGCGCGCGGGAAGTTCTGCGATCCGTCGGGTGTTTTGGCGCCGCGCCGATATTCGCTGCTCGAGGCGTCGCGGCGCTGAATCTTCTGTAGCTCTCGGATGTTTAGCGCCGCGCTCGCAGTCTTCGGTAGCGCGCGCCGAAGTTCTGTCCTTCCGGATAGTGGCGCCGCGGCTCGTTTTTAGGCACCGCGGCTGGATCTTCGCGCTTCTCGAATGATGGCGCCGCGCTCGCTTGCGATCGGCGGCGGCGCGCTGTCCGATTACGCCTTGTTCGCCACTTTCTCTGTTTTCATCTCTGGCATCTCCTCTTTTGCCCTCTTTTTGCTCATTTTCCGCCATTTGGCTATTTTAACCACTTTGACTCAAAAGAAAGAAAAACTATCCTAATACGACACTTATATGTGCAAAATGGGACAAAAGACTAACTAAAACTGACTCAAAAGGTGTATATAAAATACACCGATCAGAGTTCAAATAGATGTAGAAAGTCGTTGGGGTGATGGACTTATTTTTGACAAATTTGGAATGATAAAATAATCACTAGAGTGATGCACATAATACGTCACTTGAAGGTTTAAGGGGAATTGGACGATGAGTGTTATTCTTTCTGGCGAGAATGAGTCACGATTAAAACTTGTGGTGGGTGACAACGTATTTTATATGGATTTTGTACTGATGACGATATTAGAAGGGTGTGAAAGAAGAGTAAGTAGAATCAAGATAATTAACTAGTACATGTTTGATAATGGATTGCGGCTACAACTAAGGGATTGTGGTGACGATGATGGTATTTGTGGAATCGATCAATTCCGTTAAGAGATGTGGTTATAATCAAAATCAAGCAATTCGATCAGAGTCAGTTTAAACTTATGGGAACTAGCTGCGGGGAAATTTTCGGCCATGAAAAATGGAAATTTGATTTTGAGCTAAGTTAATTCAAAAATTTGATAGATACAATGAGCAAGCGTAACTATTAGCGTGATCCTTGCCACGAAGGCTTACACGAGGTTTATAACATAGATTTTTTATGCTCGACAACTTTAATACTTTCCTTACCATGCGAGGAAGAGCCGGTAGCAATCTTGGATGGGCAAATGAGAAAGTTGAAGAAGTCACTTGGGAGACCGAGGCGGATATGCGAAGTAGATATCCTCAGTTGTTCGACAGTTGAGGTATCTCTTTTCCTCCACCCCTACCTCGTCGCTCGAGGACGAGCGATTGTTTGATTGGTATCTAATGTAACGACCCGTCTGGTCGTTTAACACTTTAAACTATGAAAAAGAATTATGACATTGAGAATACGAGGCTTTATGAAATTCTCAGAAATTAATGGAAGCGAGAGTTAAGATTTAAAAGAAGTGGGATTAAAGTTTAATTACTTGGGGGATTGATTTAATTTAAGTAGACAATGATGGACTAAAATGAGTATTTTAGGGACCTAAGTGTAACAAGGGAAATTCAGATTTGGTTTTAATTAACCTAAAATCTTTCTTTCTTTTAAGGGAAATAGGAAACAAGAAGGGAAAAGGGGAGGGGAACGAACCCTAGCATAAAAATAAATAAAAATGGTTTGCAGCAGCCAAAGGAACGAGAAAACAAAGAAAAAAAAGGGAAATCCTATTATCATAAGGAGGAGGAATGACGTGCAGCAATTAGAAAAGAAAACAAAGGGAAGAAAAGAAACCCTAGTAACTAGAAGATAAAGAGGAATCGCTCAATTAAGTTCAAGTTAGATTCTATGTATATGGTTGAATTAATTTATTCATGATTCTTATAATAATGTGTTGTAGAATAAAATCAAATTTTTAAAGGAGTCATTACACGGAAATTCCACAATCCACTTGAACAAGAGAAACTTGGTGGATTATCATGGCATAATAATTACACAGCATATAAAACGTGAAAACTGTACAAATCCTAAGGAATATGAAAATATGGTCTGAATGAAAGTTGTAGGTTACTATGTTCCCGCCAATTTGATATCTTACGAACATAAATCTGACTTATGGTTTGAAAGTTATGACTGTTTAGAGTTTCTGCCTCGTTTTACCCAAACCCAGGCAACACAGAATATAAAACGTGAAAACTGTATAAATCTGTAAGGAATTTGAAAATATGGGTTGACTAGAAGTTGTAGATATCTTTGTTCCCGTCAGTTTGAGATCTTACGGAGATAAATCCGACCTGTGGTTTGAAAGATATGACTGTTCAAAGTTCTGCCTTGTTTTACCAAAATATTCTGGAAAGTTGAAAGAATGGAATGTTATTTGAAATTACTGAAGTTATGCTAATATTTTTATATGTGTAGAGGTTTAGTCATACAATTGAAATGGTAAATAAATATTGTTGATATAAAGATAGCAATATGGGTGTCCTTAGATTCGTATTATAATGTAGTTCACATATTTTCTAGATTTTAATCGTTCCGAGGCTCTACGCAAGGGGAAGACATTGGTTGATTGTTCGTGGCACCCGCTCGACATTGAGGTATGTTATGGTTTACTTTAGTTAGACTCTGATTAAAGAATCATATGTAGTTGTAGGAAGTGACAGGGATATCATGATAGGCCTTCGGGCATGAAGTGGAGATAAATTACAATTACGTTGGTTTCGTCAGCTGTTATGTGGGCTTATCGTCATATGTGTTATTTTTTGTGATTATCACTTGATATGACTTGTACTTGTCGATTATCTATTTGTGATATGTGTTGAGACGACTATCATGCCTGTTATATTTTTTTATATTAATGTTGTGATGATATTGATTAGCCTCCGAGGTTTCTGTCGGAGAGCGTAAGTGATTGGCCTCCGAGGTTTCTACCAGAGAGTGTGAGTGATTGACCTCCGAGGTTTCTGTCGGAGAGCGAGAGTGATTGGCCTCCGAGGTTTCTGCCGGAGAGCGTGAGTGATTGGCCTCCGAAGTTTCCGCCGGAGAGCGTGAGTGATTGACCTCCGAGGTTTCTGCCGGAGAGCGTGAGTGATTGGCCTCCGAGGTTTCTATCAGAATGCGTGAGTGATTGGCCTCCGATGTTCTATCCGGAGAGCGTGAGTGGTACATGAACTTCGCGGGTCCCCCATGGGTCATGGCTTGAAGACACTGCCTTAGCATGTGTGTACGAGAGTGGAGTGAGAGGTGACTATTGCATTGCATTGCATTCATCCTCTCTTATATTTGAATGATCATTGGTGAACTATATCTGTCTTGATAGATTCTTGATTTCTTTGCACTTTACCTGTATATGAGATGTGACTGTGCCTGTGTACTCTACGTACTACTTGTTGGTTTCAACTTCTTCATGCGTTATCTAATCATTGTCGGCCTATGATGCTTACTGGTACTAGTGTTGTACTGATTCTATTCTTGGTGCACTTTTGCTGAGTGTAGAGTACGATCCAGGTTTCAGTTCTACGCCTCGTGGCTGATTCGTGAGGTGAACATTTTCTAGTCCTTCGGGGTGAGCTACTTGGTCGTCCGTGGCCCCTGAAGGACTTCTTAGTTAATTCCATTTTTCTTGAGTTATTGACAGACAGTATGTAGCCTTCGGGCATTCTTTCAGACTTCTATTTTCCAGATTTGTTTGTACTTTTGTACCCTTTTGACCAGATTTTGAGAAACTAAGTGTTTAAGACTTATAACTTCTTTTTCTTTATTTATTTTTCGGCTGATTTAACTTGTAAATGAGAACGTGGTTCGCCTACTCGGGAAATAGGGTAGGTGTCATCACGACTCATGATTTGGGTCGTGACACATCAGCATTCACAGTACATCTGAGCATGGACGACATTAGCATTCATGGCGTTGGCGTATGCGAGCTAGGGCGACACCAAAGATTCGCGATGCTCCGAGCATGGATGACATCGCGATTCGCGATGACGTACGAACATGGATGACATCAACATTCATCGTACATCTGAACGTCTGAGCATGGATGACATCAACATTCACAGTATGTCTGAGCATGTATGACATCAGCATTTGCAGCATTCAGTACATCTGAGCATGGACGACATCAGCATTCACAATACGTTTGAGCATGAACGACATCAGCATTCGCAGCAATCAGCACGTCTGGCATGACATCAGCATTCTCAGTACATCTAAGCATGGATGACATTAGCATCCACAACACGTCTGGCATGGACATCAGCATTCACAGTATGTCTAAGCATGAACGACATTAGCATCCACAGTACGTCTGAGCATGGATGATATCAGTATTCACAGTACGTCTGAGTATGGATGACATCAACATTCACAGTACGTATGAGCATGAACGACATCAACATTCGCAGTACGTTTGAGCATGAACGACATCAACATTCGCAGCATTCAACACGTCTGAGCATGAACGACATCCGCATTCGCAGTATTCAGTACGTCTGGGCATGGATGACATCAACATTCGCAGTACATCTGAGCATAGACGACATCAACATTTACAACATTCAGCATGTCTGGGCATGGACGACATCAGTATTCACATCATTCAACACATCTCAGCATTTACATCATCACATCAATACAATGACGTCATCAACAGCGTCGACATTGCATTATATAGGACGATATTCCTACCCACCTGATCGCATTTCTTATATTATTCATGCTTTATTTTGTCTTAGCAGTTATGCACTAACGTTTCTTAAGCTTTAGCTTACAGGAACCTCAATTTACAGGAATAATTATAGCACGTTTGTGCAAGGATAACATGTCAATATTCCTAGTGACAGCAATGGCAACATCACATTAACACAAGAACACCGTCAACAGCATCGACATCACGCTACCCAGGATAATATCTCTACTATCATAATCATATCGCTTATATATCCATGCTTTATCATTTTTTGCCTTAACAGTTATGCATTAATTTTTTCTTAATCTTTAGCATGCAGGAGCAGGAGCGCAACGTGAATTTTTCTCTTACAGCGAACCGGAATAATTTGTTGGGGGGTCAGCCTTTCCAACAAAGGGCAAAAGCGGCCTCGAGCGTCGATATACTTTCCAATAACCCGATGTCATCATAATTCGAAACTGGGACAAAATTTTAAATCTGCGTCAGTCCCGCCTTTGATTTTCAGACACCACAGTAACCCAGTGTCATCATAATTCGATATTGGGATAAATCTTGAATCCACGCCAGCCTTGCCTTTAAGAGTGTCACTACAACAACCCAGTGTCATCATAAATTGACACTGAGACAAATTTTAATATGTGTCAGTCCGCCTGTCAGTCGTTTCTTAATTCTCCAGCACCAACAACCAAGTGTCATTTTCTATCATCGCAGTAGTCCAGTATCGTCATAATTCGACACTGGAATAAATTTTTGAATCGGCATTTGCTCTTGCATTTCTTAATCCTTGTTCTAATTCAGACAATCGAGACAAAAATTATCTATAAGTCAACGTCTTTGTCTGAAGACTCTTCCATCATCTCCAGTCAAAGAGAGACAAATTGTTAACACCCAATTTTGACCCTCTCTTCCATTAATAATCAATAAATTTAACTAATTTTAAACAACGCAAAATAACATATACATACATAAATAAGCAATTTAATAATGGTGTTGCATTTATATAAAACATTAAGCACTAATTAAATAATACGTCCGCATTTATTATTTTAATAAAATTTAAAACAAGTTATAATTTAAAACGCATTCCCTAAACTCTAAAACCAGTCCACCTTTTAATTACCAAAACCAATTTTCCTTCCCTTGGCCCAATTCTCGCCTAATTCGTTCTTCTCTTCAGACAAGCCCAAGTCCTCAACAGACCGACCCGTGGCCCAACTACCCTTCAAGCCTTTATCTCATCTTCACCCCTAAACCATAAACAAAAGACAAAACCTAGAACCAGCACCAGCGAACCCGCTGCACGTACACCCCACCCCAAGATTTTCGCCGAAAAATCTGGGTGTAAATCCCATTCCCAAAGCTTACCATCTTTAGACCATAATTACCACAAACCGTACCAAAATCGATCAAGAAATCTCGTCCCCAAATCAGTCCAAATCTCATACCAAATTTACCAAAATTGAAAGACCCAAATCTGTCCTTTAAACACCCGAATCTTCCAAAACATAAACTTACCTTAATCGAATTTTACACCAAGAATCTTATCACCAAATCAACCTTAAAGTCTTACCAAAATCAGAGCCTAAACCGTGACTATAAATATGACCCTTTTTAGATCTTCAAGGGCAGTGGATTTAAGGTTGAAGACCAGTGAACAAAAGAACACCCTAAAACCACTCGACATCGGTAAAATAAAAAAAAACAGTAGTAGACAGCAGTAAGAACAATCGAACATCAGGGAGTATAAAAGCCTAATTCTTTAAAGCAAATCAACGAAAAAGCTTCATTCTCATTTAATCGCATCGCAATAAATCCTTCGAGTGGATTGACGACTTGATACGCTGCCTCGGTTCGCTGCCCGGAGAACGTAAATTTATCACCCTTTCCGTCTTAGATTTCTTCAAATATTAATGTGTGTGATGTGTGTTATGTGATTGATTAAATATGTGTTAGATTGATATTAGTGGTTGATTATGTTTGTTAGGTCAATTGCTGAACATATCCAGTCAATATTGATTACTGTTAACATTCACGCCCCTGCTTAAAGTATACATAGATAAAAAAATATGGTTTAAAATGTCTGGGTGGAAGAGATTCCTTGGGTTGATTAATTGAGCATTCTAATCATATTATGTTCACCGCGTATTTGTCGGATTGATACAGTAATACATGTTTCGATGTTTGTCTAAACTGATGGTCCAATACCCAGATAACTATAGGTGTGTGGTTTAGGCTTTGGAGTACCCTGTGTATTTAAATGCATATTAGTTGTGGTCTTGCGTATGTATTGAATCTGTGGAGGATCTTACTTAAAGCCTCGTTAATGCTTTGGATCTATCTTAAGGCCCTGTCCCATAATCGAAGTTTGTTGATTTAATGCGTTGGGTTTCTACTTTGAATTACCGAGAATAAAAATTAAATTTCATATAAATGTTACTTACATTATGAATAGATTTGAACATGTACTAATCCTTATCTTTTCTTATTTTACATGAAATGCTTGGGAGCAACGAAGAGTCTCATTGCGAGACTCATCACGACTCTCATCAAATGAAGATCCATATCTATATCCATCGCACTCTCTGCATCAGAAATTCCAAAATCACAGGCGGAATGACACCGTCATGCCTTCGAGTCCTCTTTTGATTTTCTACCCCGCCCCATTCATTTGTTATAATTATTTGTCTAATGCTACTCTGATTAGTAGAACACTTAGAATAGTTAAATCTTGAATCAATAAGATTAGCAAGTAGTTTGATATTAGAAATTTGCTCCCTCCTAAGTTCCCTCATAAGTTAATTACTTTAGTTTGTCATACATTGTTTAAAATCATACTAAACCACTTAATAATCTCATTCACATAATTATTTAGGTAGCTAAGATATTATTTGTTACTAAATCCTAACATGAGAAACCCATTTTCCATAAATCCTTATTAGCACTCATATAGGGAAAAACTACTCAAATCATAGGTTTGATATCCTTGCATAATAGACATTCCTCTGCGTCTTATCTACAAGTATATATATTTTGTCATAATAGCTTTTGCATTATTACTCCTATATCATATATACATTACTTAATATGTTATTAATGCATGATTTCAACCAAAACTAACTTTATATATTTTCTTACATTTTATGTTGATAAAAAATACATTTTATACTTACAAATATCTTTTTCTTAAGTACTTTCAAATCATGCATTTTTAGCAAAAATAATTAACCTAGGTTTGAACTGACAACCGCAAGTTAGCGAATCTTAAAGGATGCCTAACTCTTTCCCTTTAGGATAATAAAGAACCCTTGTCCAGAATCTCACATAGTTTTGCAGACCATTTAAATGGAGTTAATGTTGACTTGACTTAGTTAACATTTAAGTGTCTTAATTCACGTCAAACTAATTATGTGGAGACTCCACGAACCCTTTTAACACTTTAGCACTACTTTTTGCACTTTATTTTATTTCTAAGTAGCAGGATTTGCTAAGAATTAATGTCGCGGTAAAAAAAGGGCGTGACACTTGGGATTTATTTTCAGTTGGAAAAGTCCATAGAAAATTAGAATAATCATTCAAAACAACACATAATATCAATGGTCGGTCGTACTTAGAATGGGAGAAGTCGACAAATCATTATGTATTATATCAAACGACATTTGGCGGGTAATAGCATCAATCTTAATGATGGTGTGCAACAGATCATTAGTCGTGTCGTATATCCACTGGAGGACGGCTGCGTCTAAACGAGACCAATGTGCATCATCAGAAGTCGAAGTCGATGATACGTCTGTGGACTTCGGCATGAGAGGGATGATGTGGTTGATAACTTCGTAAACACGACAATGGATCTTAAAAAGCTCCATCCACGAGAAGTATTGACATTTTTCCATCTTAAGAATCACAGGGATGAAGTTTTTAATATTTTTTACGGCAAGTGCCGGATGGAATTTATTTTTGTCAGTCATGGAAGAGGAAATTTAGGAGGAAGATGGAGGGAGAATGACCGGAAAAACTAGAGCTCCGTCATGGGTAAAAGAGGGGGCGCCCGAGAGAGGTCAGCGGTTAGGGTGCCGACATGGAAAAAATGTGGAGGCCGAGAAGGTGTATCGGTGGCTATGATATTGTTTATAGTTTTAGGCTACTGATACCATACATGAATATTTTCTTTGATTTTATTGATGAATGATTTACAATATATATAAAGTTAGAAAAATATTTACTTTGATATAAATCAGGTAACTATTTAACCTAATTACAAAAAAGTTATAATTTTACCTAAAATATGAAATATACCATTAATATAGTTAATGAAAGAATATTGACAAATTCAATTAGTCTTTATAGGCAGGAAGTTTGATGGAAAAGGAAAGGACGATACCACTAATGTTCAATAGCAATTACCTTTACATATGCCAAATAAAGTGAATTTGAAAGTGATGAAATTGGAGGAAGTCATCATTATTATTCCCCCAACTAGGATTTTTAGACCAGCCTTTTATTATCTAACTTATGTCATGACTTTATGGATCAACAGTGTGTTTAATTTTATTTCTACCTTTCTTCGTTTTTTCCCCCTCCTTTTTCTTTTTTCCCGAGAAAAAAGAGAAAGAAAAAGGTATCGAGTCGAGTGTGTGGATGAAGAGTAACATTCCCATGATCGCATGGAGAAATTGTCATGTCGTGTAAGGGAAAGTGGGTGCAAATATGCAGTGAAAGTGATTTGTTAGAGGAAAACACCTTTTTTCCTTCTCAACCCAAACACCACAATGGTAAATAATAAATGTAAGGTAAGAATATGTAATTAACTAATAAAATATGTGTGTAATATAAATTTATCTTTTATTTATTGACGGAGTGTAAATATCTAATGCGAAATTTTTCAGCTACAATAGCGGCAAATTCAAATTAAATATGACGGTTTCAATTTTTATATTTTTACCAGTGAACTAATTAAATATAAAAATTCAAATTTACCATTATATTTTGCAAAAAGGTTTAGATTTAGCCTTTGTTAGAAGTTTGGCTGAATTGAGAGCTCGCCTTTATATTTTTGGGTTAAATACATATGCCCTTAATCGCTACGGTCTAACAATGGGTATTAATTAGATTTTATATGGAGAAAAAGTTCACATTTATCCCAATTTTATTTTGTGAGAAGTTTGGCTCAGTTGGATCCTCACTGATACTTCCCCGGATAAAAACAAAATATTCATTTAGTCATTTGCACGTTCCTTAAAAAGATACGAACTTCTAGATAAAAATAAGTAATTTGACTAAAACGCCTAATTAAATATGTATTAGGATTTGATCACATATTACTTAGTGTGTGTTTGGTTCTGCGGTGGACATAATTGATTATGAGGAGAATTGATTCTGTCATAATTGATTTTGATAGAATTGATTCTGGTAGAATTGATTTATGTTTGGAGTAAAAGTGATTGTTATCAATTTATGATGTTTGGATAATTTGGATCAAAATTTCTTTTGAACGTAAAATTACCAAAAAGGACATAGTTAAATAGATAATAGAATTAAGAAGATTTAAATTTATTTTTCTTAATTAAATATTTTCCTTCTGTATTTTGATTAACTGAAGTAAGATGATATCTCATTTATTAAATTCGAACATACAATATATATTTTTAAATGGTTATACAAAGTTGAATCAAGATATTGTCCAAATCAAATACCATTATTTTGAAGTTATGCATTATATATTAAAAAATATTATATTTAAATATAAAATTATACATTGATTGCTTTACTACACGTGTGAGACATATGCAGTGCGTTCTAATTTTCCTCTTTTAATAAAGTGCAATATATAATACTTAAATATTAGAATTTTACTTAATACTTAATTTTTATAATTAAATAATACTTAATTTTACTCTTTTAAACTATATAATCTCCTTAACAAAACTTCCTTCTAATTTTACTCTTTTAATAAAGTGCAATATATAATACATAAATATTAGAATTTAAAGTATGTAAATAAAAATTACAAACAAATAATAGAATTAAAAGTGCAATATAGTACTTAAATATTATAATATAAAATATGTAAATTTCAATCGTTCATTTTATTCCTTCAACAATTGCACAAGCTGTAAAAATAACAAAACTTGGAATGAAGGTGTATATTTGATTTTTCTTAGTAATTATTTGTAGATATTTAAAAAGAGGGTAATGAAGGTGGATAGAGTTGTTGATGAAAATTAAAGAGGGTAATAAAGAAAAATGTAAAATTCAAATTGAAATAAATGACAAAATTGATTCTGGAATGCGGAATCAAACATCTCAATTTTCCTATTTTCACGAAAGTGGGTACCTAAAAGCCGCGGAACCAAACATACACTTAATAGGAGGAAATCTGGAAAAATAAAATTAATTCGTTCTTAATTTGATAATCGAACACTCAAATAGACACTATTTTTAATCCGGAGGGAGTATGCTCTTTGCCCGTCTAATTGATATCAATTGTTGGACTGTTAATGAATAAGGACATATCTAGCCCATGGATTTAATTGCGATAATCCAATAATGGAGGGTAAGTCAAGTAATTGCATGGTGTACTCTTAGAATGGATTGGTCTTTAATTTTTCCCCTTCAAATGAGCTGGTCTTTAATTTTTGTCCTTCAAAATTGAACTCATACCTATAGGGTCATAATTTACGCATCATATTTGAAAGACAAAAATTAAATACCAGTACAAAATAGGAACAAAAGTGCAAATGACCCAAGGTAAGTCTTAAAACCTTTTTGCAAGGTATAAAATAATATCAAACCTCGTTAAAATGTGGTTGCTCAGGCTCCACAACTACCACTGAAGAGAGGTGTGAATGGATGACAGAGCAAAAACAATTAGGTGAATTGATGGCACAGAAAGATCCCTCTCCCAATACAAAAATTAACAACTTTCCTTTTCATTTTATTCCAACCTTTTTAAGCTTTTGTTGTTTTCGTGCCAATGCCTTTTCTATATGCTTCCAATTTCTTTTCTTTACAAAATCCCTTTCACTTTTGTGGTGTTTTGCACAAACTAAGAAGAGTTAAAAATCTTGACTCTCCTCAAAGTCCAAATGTCCTTTTCTATACCACTAACAATTGTAGGAAATGCTATTTCCCAAGTGTTTTTCTTAATGCCCTTTTTTCAAAATTCACAAAGAGACAACATAAAATTGATGCAAATGTGTTTCTTCTTCACCATATAGTGGACATTCTTTAATTATCATTTACATTTTCCTGCCTAACACATCTAAATTTGGTTAATATCTTTTTCACAACCTAAAGCTTACTAAAAGGCTAAAGGCCCCTCTACTACAAAAGCTCATGCATCCAAATGGGAAACAACACTTGTTAATCATAGTTCTTCACTTTTTTTTCAGCCACTTGATAATATTAATTTCTTTTTTCTCTTGTTTGATGTCCAAAAAATTAATAGTAATGGCTACAATACATATTGGCAAATCTTTCAGATTAAATTAATTAGTCTAAAGAATGACAAAATTTTAGTGCTTGGCAAAATACACCTCATCCATATTTGTTAACAGTATTAGGTTTTCCCTAGCTACTATGTGAAATTGGATTAATAAAACCCAATTCAATTTGTACTAGCTTATTTTTACCCTAAAACTCACTATATATAGGATTAACTTAGGTCTTATTTCATATACACAAGAGTGAATTCATAGCAGTCATATGGAGAGAAAAACTGATTTTCGCATATTGAAAATTGCTACACCAGTCCGCTTCAAACAATGTTTTTCATTTCGTTAACTTTTGGATCGTGCTCAAATTTGAACTGGATATTTTCAACATCTGGTTCTTTGATTTCAATGGTGGATATTGAATTTTCCAGTTTTTTAGCACGAACATTAGATCAATATTTTAGGGTGATTTCTCTCTTTCACTAATTTTGGTGCTATCTTTTATGTATTGTTGCTCCGTCTTTGGTGTTGATGTTGTAGCCATTTGGAGAACATTGTTGTAACTCTTATTAATTTTACTGGAGCTTTTGTGGGCGAATGTTCCGTGGGTGTTTCCTCTTCACATTGAAGGGGTTTTGTGGAAAGTTTTTTGACTTGGGTATCTTTCCGCATTTACCTTGTCGTGCAATTTGATTATTGCTAGTTTCTTCCCAACAAGGTGGTATCAGAACTTGTGACTGTACTTGATTACGTTGATTGTCTATTTAAATGATTGAGGCAAATATGAGCAAGATGATTTGTTTAAATGACAGTAATTACCATATTTGAAAAGGCAAGATGAGAGTTCTTGTATTTGTTATGAAATGCATTTATCTATGTTTGCTTCTAACAAGACCGAGTCTATCAATGATGAAGATTGGGAATTCGAGAACCTACATGTTTGTGGTTATATCAGACAATGAGTTGAAGATAACGTGTGTAATCATATTATGAATGAGACACATGATAGAAGTTTATGGGATAAACTCGAGACATTATATGCTTTAAATACTGGCAATAACAAGTTATTCCTACTGAAATAATTGATGAATATCATATTTAAAGAGGACAATCTTATTTCTCATCATAATAATGATTTACAAGGTGTCTTTGACCAGCCATCTTGAAATGGGTGTCAAGTTTGATGATAAAATACAAAGACTTTGGCTATTTGATACTCTACCAGACTATTGAGAAACTCTTTGGGGTTTTTGACTAATTCTGCTCCTAGTGGTGTTGTCACTATGGAAGGTCAAGAGTGGTGTCTTAAATGAAGAGATGTGAAGAAAATCTCTAGCCTCATCTTCTTCAGCTTCACACTACAATGTTTTGGTTACTGAATACAGGGGGAGAAGTAACTTCATAGGTCAGAATGCCAGAGACAAAAGTAAAAGAAAGTCAAGATCCAGGTACAAGAATGTTACATGTCACTATTGTCACAAGGAATGATATATCCATAAATATTACTACAGGTTTAAGAGAGACCCGAAATAACAAAAGAAGGATGGCGACAATAAAATTTGTGTTGCCATTGTTGCTGAAAATGATCTTCTTGTTACTTGTGGTATAAATGAAATCAATCTTGTTTGTGATGAGTCTGCGTGATTTGTGGATTCAGGTGCCACTTCTTATGTCACGTCAAAGAAGAAATTGTTTTCTTCTTATACTTCATATAATTTTGAAATATTACAAATGAGTAATGATAGTGAGGTTGAGGTATTGAGCATTGGTATAGTTTGCTTGAAAAGTAAGAATGGTTTGAGGTCGGTTCTTAACAATGTCAAGCATGCTCCAAATGTCCGTCTGAATTTAATTTATGTAGGAAAACTTGATGATAAAGGTTATGAACAAACCCTTGGTGGTGGCCAGTAAAAGCATCTTAGAGGTTGAATGGTGTGGCCCGAGGTGACAAGATATCTGACTTGTACTTATTTCAGGGCTCCATTTATAGAGACTCGGTAAATTTGATGGAGAATTATACTTCATCAAAGTTATGGTATGGAAGGCTGAGTCATATGAGCGAGAAGGGGATTGCTAGTTTAGCTAAGAATAATTTGCTTTCTAGAGTGAAACAATTAAAGTTAAAAGATGTGTTCATTGCTTAGCCGGGAAATAAAAAAGAGTTTCTTTTCAGAGTCATTCGCCTTCACAAAAGCTTTATTTGCTAGAGTTGGTACATTCTAATTTATGTGGTCCTTTTAAAAGCAATGTCTCTTCATGGTGTACTTTACTTTCTGACATCTATTGATGATCATTCTCGCAAACTTTGGATATATCCTTTGAAGTCCAAGGATCAAGTACTTGGTGTGTTCAAGACTTTTCAGGCCCTGGTTGAGAGACAAACATGGAAGATACTAAAATGCATCCGCTCAGATAATGGTGGTGAATATATTGGTCCTTTTGATAATTATTGTAGAGAGCGGGGTATTCAGCATCAGTAAACTCCACCAAAGACTCCTTAGTTAAATGGTTTAGCAGAGAGGATGAACATAACTCTAGTTGAGAGGGTTAGATGTTTGCTTTCATATGCTAAGTTTACATATTCATTTTGGGAAGAAACACTTAATAATTTTGCATGTGTTATCAATTTATGTCCTACTGTTGCTTTGAATGGTAATGCCCCTGATAGAGTTTGTTTGGTAAGGATGCCTCTTATATTCATTTGAGAGTTTTTGGGTGTAAGACATTTGTGCATGTTCCTAAGGATTAGAGGTCAAATCTGAAAGTTAAAACTAGGCAGTGTATCTTCAATGGTTATGGTTAAGATGAATTCGGCTATCGTTTCTATGATCCAGTTGAGAAGAAAATTATTAGAAGTCGTGATGTTGTGTTCTTAGAAGATCGGACAATTGAAAATTTTAACAAATCTTAGAAGGTTGATTCTCAGAGTAGTAAGAGCTTAGTTAATGTTGATCCAGTTCCAGTTACTATTGCACTAGAAGAAAATCTTCAAAATAATGAAGATCAAGTTGATAATGAAGATGTTGATCATGTTCAGAATGACCAGCATGATGTCGTTGATGCTCCAGTGCAAGATGATGTGGTTGGCTAGCAACCAGTTGCTATTGATGCTCTAGAGAGTTTTCTCAGAAGATCTACTAGAGAGAAAGTACCTTCATATTCTCCTAATGATTTTGTACTTTTGACTGACGGGGGAGAATTTAAAAGTTTTGATGAGGCCATGGATAGTGAAGAAAAAGAAAGGTGGTTTGATGCTATGAAGATGAGATTAAATATTTACATGATAATCATACATTTGATCTTGTTAAGCTTCCTAAAGACAAAAAAGCTTTGAAAAACAAATGGATTTTTAGGGTGGGGCATAAAAACGGTAACCCAATTTTACGGTACAGGGCTAGATTGGTTGTAAAGGGCTTTAATCAGAAGAAGGGAGTCAATTTTGATAAATATTTTCTCCAATTGTGAAGATATCATCCATTCTGGTTGTTATGAACTTAACTGCAAGTATAAATTTAGAAGTTGAGCAAATGGATGTTAAAACTGTTTTTATCCGTGGTGACTTAGATGAAGAAATTTATGGAGCAGCCAAAAGGTTTTGAAGTCAAAGGAAAAGAGAATTATATTTGCAAATAGAAGAAAATCTTGTACGGTTTGAAATAAGCTCCCAGACAGTGGTACAAGAAGTTTTGTTCTTTTATGAGTCAATAGGGCTTCAAGAAGACTTCTTCAGATCATTGTGTTTTTGGACAAAAATTATCTAATGGTGACTTTATCATTTTATTGCTTTTATGTTGATGACATGCTTATCGTTGGTCATAATGCTTGCAGAATTCAGAAGATGAAGCAAGAGTTGAATAAGTCTTTTACCATGAAAGACTTGAGACCAACAATATAGATTCTTGGCATGTATATTGTCCGTGACAGAGAGGCCAAAAAGTTGCGGTTATCACAAGAAAAGTACATTCAGAAAGTACTTCGCATGTTCAATATGGATAAAGCTAAGGTTGTACTTATACCTTTAGCTATGCACTTCAAATTGATCACGAAGTAGTGTTCTTCCAGTGATGATGAGAAGGCAGATATGAAGAAAGTTTCTTATGCTTCAACTGTTGGTAGTTTGATGTATGTGATGATTTACATGAGACCAGATATTGCTCATGATGTTGCTATTGTTAGTCGTTTTCTTTCTAATCCAGGAAGAGAGCATTGTAATGCCGTGAAGTAGATTATGAGATATCTTTATGTCACTTCTAGTCCGAGTTTGTGTTTTGGGAAAAGAAAACTTATTCTTTGTGGTTACACTGATTCAGATATGGTTAGTGATGTTGATACTCACAAGTCTACTTCAGGGTACTTGGTTACTTTTGTAGGGGAGCTGTGTCGTGATAATCTAGGTTGCAGAAATATATTGTTCTATCTACTATAGAAACTGATCTTATTGCTGCCGTTGAAGCTTGTAAAGAATTGCTCTGGATGAAGAGATTTATAGAAAATTTGGCTTTGCTCAAGAGACGTATGTGCTTTATTTCAATTGTCAGAGTGCTATTCATCTTGGCAAGAACTCTACATTTCATGATAGGTCGAAACATATTGATGTGAGATACCATTGGATTAGAGATGTGTTGGATTCTAAGTTTCTTGAACTTGAGAAGATTCCCACTGATGATATTGGTTCATATATGTTGATTAAATCTTTGCCAAGAGAGAAGTTTGAGGATTGTTACTTGATCGTCGGGATGTCAGTTTCTTCCACATAGTCAGGAGGTGGAGAATTGTTGGGGTTTTTGGATTTTCCATTTCTATGTGGAATTGGATTAATAAAATCCAATCCAATTTGGACCAGCCCACTTTTGCTCTAAAACTCACTATATATAGGATCAACTTAGGTCTTATTTCATATACACAAGAGTGAATTCATAGCAGCCATATAGAGAGAAAACTTGAGAGAGAAAAACTGATTTTCGCGCATTGAAAATATGCTACAATAGTCCGCTTCAAACAGTGTTTTCCATTTCGTTAACCGTTGGACCGTGTCCAAATTTGAATTGAGGGTTCTCAATATTTGGTTCTTCTATTTCAATGGTGGAGATTATATTTTATGTATGTAGCTCCAGTTTTCGAGCACGAACATTAGATCAGTTTTTTAGGGTGATTTTTCTCCTTCACTAATTTTGGTGTTGTCTTTTATCTATTGTTACTCCGTTTTGACGTTGATGTTGTAGCCATTTAGAGAACATTGTTGTAACTCTTGTTAATTTTATTGGAGCTTTTGTGGGCGGAGGTCCCGTGGGTGTTTTATCTTCACATTGAAGGGGTTTTCCATGTAAATTTGATGTCTCTTGCATTCAACTTATTTTTTGCTTGCTTTGGTATTTATTGTTGGTATAACTATTGTCCATATACCTGTTTGTGTTTCGAAATTAGTTTTATCCTCTTGTTCAAATAGTGTGAGAAGTTTTTTGACTTGGATATCCTTCTACATTTACCTTATAGTGTAATTTAATTATTGCTCGTTTCTTCCCAAACAAACATAGTAGTTTGAATTTTGCTCAAATACTTTTGGAGGTTAAATACAAATTTTTGAAGTAACCTCAGATACAATTAACTATTTTTTGAATGCAAAAGTCAACAGATAAATGACAAGCTTGTAACATTCAATTTATAAAAGATAATGACATGCTTAAAAGATGGCACTCTACGAGAGAAAATGCATATAAAAGCCAGTAATATATACTTTCTCTATTTTAAAATGTTTGTCTTACTTTATTTTTACTCCGTTTAAAAAATATTTCTTTCCTTTTTTGCGAACTCGTTAATTCAAATTTTTCAGATGACATGTTTAAGACCACAAGATTAAAAGATGTTTTGGTACATTCTACATATCTTTAGTTAACTGAAAGAAATAATCCCTTGATTATTCTTATTGATTGAAGACATATATATACAAGTTACAATAAGAGAATCTTATTCCTACTTTAGACCGTATGGTGTCAGGACAACCACACCAATCAGCATATGTGTAAGAGACAAGTGTAGACATCGATGAGGGATACAAATGCAAACCATACTCAAGTGTTTTCTGAATGTATCTAAGAATGCGTTTGAGTGCATTCATATGTTCAACTCTAGGATCATGCATAAACAAACACACCTTATCAGACGTATATGTAATAACAGTCGCGTGAACGCCGAATCTTGCGGCGCTCGCAAGATCGCGATAATGGTCGGATCTTCATATGGAGAGCCAGCTGCAGCACCCAACTTGGGTTTAGTATCAACTGGAGTAGAAGTGGACTTACATGATGAAATCCTAGCCCTCTTAATGATCTCTGCTGCATAATTTCTCTGTGATAAGAACAATCCGCCTGCATGACGAGTGGCTGCAATCCCCAAAAAATAACTCAATGGGCCCAAGTCCTTCATGGCAAACTCAGAACTGAGCATTGTCATAATAGACTTTCGTAAAGCATCAGAAGAGGCAGTCAAGATAATATCATCAACATATAACAATATATAAGCCATAGAAGACCCTCAACGATATATGAATAATGAATTATCAGATTTACTGTATGAACCATACTCAAAACAAAGTTAGCAAACCTCTTATACCAAGCCCGTGGAGACTGCTTAAGTCCATACAAGGACTTCTTCAATAGACAGACATGATTAGGATATCTAGTATCCTTGAACCCCAAGGGCTGATGCATATACATTGTCTCCTGAAGATCACCATGTAGAAAAACATTATTCACATATAGATGATGAATGAGTCAGGATTTCGAAAGAGTCAAGCTGAACACAGTGCGAATGGTAGCCGGCTTGACCACCGGGCTAAATGTCTCACCACAATCCACACCAACCTGATGAGTCTTACCATCACCTACAAGTCTAGCCTTATGTCTTGCAAATGAACCATCAGAGTTTTCCTTATGAACAAAAATCCACATAGCCGAATAATATTAACACCAGATGGACGGGGTACCAACTCCCACGTCCTATTATCAATAAGAGCATTATATTCCTCGGTCATGACAATTTTCCAATTAGGGTCATTTAAGACAGACACAAGATTACGTGGTAAGAGAGATTTAAGAACATTAGAATTCAAATTAAAATGTATTTTTTGTTTAAAAATACTCTGTTGACTACGAGTGACTGGACCATGACTCTGGGCTGAATTGGGTGAATTTCTGGAAATTTCTGAAATGACCGTCGAAGGAGCCGCGACGCTGGGGGCAAGGGCCGCGGCGCTAGAAGAGCTGCAGAGCTCTCTGAAGTTTTGGTGCCGTGGTGCCTCTGTGCAGGGCCGCGACGCTGACTCACAGAAGTTTTGGCGCTTACGGTGTTTTTTCGGACAAATCTGAAAAATGAAGGAGAACATAGGGGGAGACATCCTCATTCAAAAAATCATAAGAACTAGGCACGAATTTTTCTACTTTAGAAAAGGGAAATTGAGATTCATCAAAGAGAACATGACGACTAATGATGATTCGTTTAGAGGACAAATCAAAGCATTTATAACCACGGTGATTTGACGGAAAACCCAAAAATACACAAGGAGTAGAACGGGCCTGAAGTTTATTGATCGTAGTGGATGAAAACAGTGGATAACATAGGCATCCGAAAACTCTAAGATGAGAATATGACGGAGTCTTATTGTATAACACTTTGAGAGGGGATGAATATGTCAAACATTTCGAGGGAAGAATATTTAGTAGATCGGTAGTCATTTATAGCGTATGATGCCCAAATAATGGAGGAACGGAAGAATGAACTAATAAAGTGCGAATAATATTATTAATGATACGAATTTTCGCTCAACTTTCCCATTTTGTGAAGACGTATGAGGACAAGAAAAATGAAAATTTATTCCATTTTGAGCACAAAACTTCCTAAATTCCCCATTGTCATACTCTTTGCTATTATCACATTGGATGTTTTTGATTTTCCGTTCAAATTGTGTTCTTATGAAAGCTCTAAATTTTATGAAAATGGAAAAAACTTGAGATGTTTTCGCAATTGGAACGTCCATAAATATTTAGAATAGTCATTTAAGAATAAAACATAATAACGATGACCCATAGAACTGAGAATAGGAGATGTCCATAAATCACTGTGAATTATTTCAAATGGCATTGTAGTATTAGAATTCGAAGCTACAAATGGTAACTTAATAATTTTTCCCAAAGCACAGGATTGAAAATGTGGAGTACTACGCATACCCTTACAAGAAATAAATTTATGTCTATCTAACAAAGATAAAATAGACGACCCTGTTAGACGAGCATGCCACAAGAAATGTGCAAGAGCTGCAAAAGTGGATGACATAGCTTGATGCGAGATGCTGAGACTCGGTGTGATTGGATAAAGATCCCCCCTACTATCACACCTTATGAGATGACTCCCCGTCTTGAAATCCTTCACAGAAAACCCAAATGGATCAAAACTAATAGAAACCCAATAATCAGTGGTGAATTTACGGACATACACCAAATTTTAAATCAATTTTGGGACATGAAGGGTATGTTTCAAGACAAGTGGTGGATGAGGAGGGGTGAAAGTTTTATGACCATAACCCTTAATTGGAACAGAATTTTCATTACCAACAGTTATACCACGATTAGTGCTCAAATTGGAATAAGACGAGAGAGTACCTTGATCGGATGTCATGTGGGTAGTGGTGCCGGTGTCCATGTACCAGTTAGGGTCCGGTTGAGTTAAGCCAAGTGTGTGCATCGCTGCTTCAATGTCGGTCTGAGTGGGCCCCACTGCGTGGTGGGCCTGATGGGGGCGCGACCCAAGTATACTGGATTGTTGTTGCTGCCCATAGGCTAGTTCAACCACGGATAAAGGTTCGCCGCGGTCTTGCACCGATCGACATCGAGGTGCCGCGCGCTTATAGGCGCCGAGCCGCGGCGGCCGTAAGCGTCGCTACCGTGATGTTGTATTGCAGAGGCATGACGTAGTGAGTCGCCGATCCACCGCCATCGCCTGCGGGCCTCGCGCCCTAGAACTGCTGATGTTGCTAACGGTTGCCTCCGTTGTTGCCGTCTCGATTCTTGCCATTATTCTTTCGATTTTGGGCCTTCTTACCACCCCCGTTGTTGTGATTTTGGGTCACGTTGGGTGGATTGGAAGGGGAAAAATTGGAAGCATTCATCATGGCGATGTGATTTGCTCCGATCGATACCCTTTTAGCCTAACCCGCTTCTTCCAAAGTGAGCATGAAGCGGGCTTGATAGAACGCCGGCAGGGGGTTACTTTGACGAATAACCGAAGTAACCCCTGTATAGGCCTCAGATAAAACGACAACCATCTGAAGAACTAGACGACTATCAGAAACAGGAGAACCCACATTACGAACTTGGTTTGCCAAGTCCTTGAGGCGTTTGCAATAAGAAGAAACGTTTGGAAAATTCGCCATAGAAACTTGAGAAAATTCCTGCTCAAGGATAACAATACGAGAATTACTGTTATCTTGGAAGATGTCACGCAATCGATTCCACGCCGCCATAGTTGTGGAGTTGGGTTCCATAATCGTCTGTAAAAGATCCAAGGAGATAGTGACATAGATCCACTGAAGAACTTTGGCGTCGAGCATGACCCATAATTCTGGATCTGTGTCTTTAGTGGGCACAATCGTCGTAGAAGTAGACGCTGCATCATCCTCATTTGGAGGAGTTGGAGAAATGATGTGGTGAAAGACTTTATGTGTCAAAGCATGAATCTTAAATAATTCCGCCCATGTCCCATATTGAATATTTTCTAGGTCAAGAACGATAGGAATGACACTCTTGATGTTAGAAACTGTAAGAGCATGGTGAAAATTGTTCTTATCAGCCATAGGGAATAGAACAATAAGATTCGGATAAGGGAATTTGGAGATAGGAATTTCTGAAGGGAAGAGCCGCTACTTCGGAAGAATACCGAGAATAGGGCTGCGGCGCTAGGGTGAGAAACTCGAGAAAAAAGAAGAAATTTTGAGGAGCGGAAGCAGGGTAAAGAGAACCTAGACTCTTGATACCACGAAAGAAATAATCCCTTGATTATTCTTATTGATTGAAGATATATATATATACAAGTTACAATAGGAGAATCATATTCCTACTTTACATCTAAATCAATATTCTATACAATTAAGGTAATAGAATAATTCTAATTATAGTACAAGACTAAGTCTACCAAATATACAATAATAATGTGTGTCCACTGCTGGACACGTAATGGTCCCTGAATATGGCCTGACTGGGGCCCACTGGACGTGGGCCTGAGTCGCGGCGCTAAAGCCTCTTTTGGACACTGTTTAACATTAACAACTACAAAATTAAAAAATATTCTTACTTTCTTAAATTTTATGCCAAATCAAAATACAAAAATATTTTAAAACGGATGGAGTATTACATTTCCTTCAAGAAAGAAAATCATATGTTAACCTCTAATAAAATATATTTCAAGTTTGCAAATACAAAAAAAGGATATGATAGAGTGACAAGAATTCTTTCATTTTTAATATTTGAGTTCATTTGGATACGAAGTTATCTTTGTTAGGTAATGCTTTTCCCCCTAATATAAAAGTTTCCGGCACGAATCAAAATTCGATTGGACCCTAATGCTGATATCAGAAACGGGGTGAAAAGCAAAAATAATAATCTACTTCAAGCTATTTTTCTCAAAAGGAACTGAACTCAAATTGATTCCAAGCATTAGCTAGTTATTCTTCCTCAAGTAACATAAATAGTTTTAGTATGTTCTAGATTACACATTCATATTCTTTCGTTAATTGATTTCTTAAAGATATATTTTTCTATAGTACTAGAGGCAAAGAATAGTATAAAACATAGACTAGAGGAAATTTAGGATAAACAATAAAAAAAGAAAAGAATCAAAAGCAGTAAAAGAGTAGTATATTTTCATAGGAGTAACCTGAAATATATATAATTTATTTTCGAGTAAGTAAAAGATCTCGTTCGTTATATTAAAATACAAATTAATGTTCTGTTTTAAGATTGCTAGTTAAAAAAAATACCCAATATTAAAGCAAAAAATTGCATAATTTTCCCTTTAAATGGGCTGGTCTTTAATTTTTGTCTCTCAAATAGAACTTATACTTTATAGGACATAAGTTTATTACGGGCACACCATGTATCAGATCCCATAAAGAACTTATGTCCGAGAAGGCATAAGTTTCATTTGCAAATGACCCCGAATGGGGTTGAATTTGGACTGAGGTTGCCCCTACTTGGGCCAAAAGAGTCCACCAAATGTTGGTCTTGCTCAATGGATAGACTGTAGAGCAAGTGACCCATGCGTGCTGGTTTTTGGGCTTTGATTATTTTGGTTTCCTGAACAGGTATTTGGGCTTGATTGGAATGTGTTGTTAACCACCAAAATTGGAAATATCCGCAATAAAAGGAAGGCAACATATAGATTATGTTATATCAATTAATGACTCTTTTCATAGGAGATCATTAAAAATTTAAACTGGAAATCAGTAAGTACAACACATGAGATCTCTCTAAGATCTTTTTCTAATATTCAAATGATAATCTGTTATTTGGGATCATTTCCTCTCGCGTTTGGCCATCGATGCCAAATAATCTCAGGCCAACATGGCCAATTTATTTTGCAGTAACAATATAAAATTCCAAAATTCATTTGCAGCATTAGCAAGTTTGGTACAAGATACATATTTCTTTAGCTTATCTTGTGTGTATGTAATTCTTGTCCTGTTACTGTCATGTCAATCGTTAAGCTCCATATTGGAAGGCGTAAATGATTAATTATGTTGCACATTCTTGCCGACCATTTCTTTCTTCAAAATAATCACGTATTACTCTTATTAAGTCAGTCAAAAATTCCTAACTTTGAGAAAAAAATGTTTCTGTTTCATTATGTTAAATTATTATTTCATCATCAAAACCCGTATCTTATCCAGTGACTGTGTATCAGCCACTGGTTCAACGTCGTGTTCATCTTGGTTGTGATCGATTAGTAGTAGTGAATTACAACAATGATCTAGCTTGGAATGGAAAGGAAGAAGGAGAATAAACAGAATTGAGAGATGGGAGAGAGATGCGAGGAAGAGAATGTACAGAAGAAGAGAAATGAGAAAAATTAATTGATTGATTTATCTGTGTGATATTACATGTGTAAATATACTTATATCCCCATGTCACACTGTCTAGAATATTCTACTATAGGATATTTTCACCATCTACTATGAGATATTTTTATCATCTTACTATGTGATATTTTCATCATCTACTGTATCTACTATATCTTTTATACTTCAACACCCCCCTCAAGCTAGGCACTGAAAACATTGGTTTCAGTCCTAGCTTGGAAAGAAGCAATATCACTTGTACCATCAAATTCATTAATGCAGCCACAACAGCCACACCAGCATTTGTCGTTTATTCTCTGCTCGTCAGGTAAATCAAATTATCATGAATGACCTCCACAGCTCCTTCAAGCTTTTTCAGCTCAAGCTCAATACCCAAATATCTTCTCTTTTCTGACAACTGATTCCCAATCCTTGGAAGCAATTCCAGTTTTCCAGTCAATGTTAACACTGAGACTCCCACTTCCTGGATTATCAGCCCAAAAACAAGCTAGGTAGTTGCCAGCCTCTGTAGTTGTGAAGGCAGCAACCAATATCACCAGCAACATTTTTAACAACAGTAGCTGCAGTAACATTAGCTCGACTGCTGCATGCAACAACAACATCAGTAACATTTGATCTACCAACAACAATAATACCAACACAAAAATCAGTCCTACAAAAGCAACAACATCAGCCGCAAACGCTGCAGTAGCACCAGCATATTTACAGCAAATTCACACAAAAATCAATCCTGCAACAACAGGAAATACCAGCAGCAACAAATGTTGCTTCAACCGAACTAATATACCTCAGAAGCACACAAGTTTTCGACGATCTTCGACGCCGCAATGATAGCCAAAGGCGGAGTGTTTCCGCAGGAAACGATGATTTCAGTTCCATCGCAGTCAATCGCAACTTATCAATTCAGAAAAGAAATCGAAGAGGAAATCGAAGAACAATAGAGAAATTGCTCGATTGAGAAATTAGGGCAAATTGCGATCTTCAAATTGATGAATTCGATTTTAACGAGAAAAGGAAAACTCGATTGCGGAAGATAGCATGCTCTTTTCCAGCTACCGATTGCAAATGATCTTCACAATTTGAAGTAAATGAATTCGGACCTTCAATTTTGAATCCTGTCCAGAATTCACAAAATTCTTTCTCCAACTCCGGATCGATCTATCACCCGAGAGCTTTGATATCATGTTAAATTATTGTTTCATCATCGAAACCAGTATCTTATCTCATCCAGTGACTGTGTATCAGCCACTGACTCAACGTCGTCTTCATCTTGGATGTGATCGATTAGTAGTAGTGAATTACAATAATGATCTAGCTTGGAATGGAAAGGAAGAAGGAGAATAAACAGAATTGAGAGATGGGAGAGAGATGCGAGGAAGAGAATGTACAAAAGAAGATAAATGAGAAAAATTAATTGATTGATTTATCTGTGTGATATTACATGTGTATATATACTCATCTCCACATGCCACACTATCTAGAATATTCTACTATAGGATATTTTCACCATCTACTATGAGATATTTTCATCATCTTACTATGTGATATTTTCATCATCTACTGTATCTACTATATCTTTTACACTTCAACACATTAGTAGTGAATTCTTATCATCTCTCAAATTAAAAGAAAAATGATCAATCTGGTTGCCTCAGTACCACCAATTTCTTTAATAAAAAAAAGTATACTAAAGGGTATTTTCTTATACTTCTGTGTGCAATCTTTGTACAATATTTCTTTAGATTTCCTTTATTTAAGCATCTCAGAATATATTAAAATTTTGTTCTCACGTAACAACATTACAATAGGGGTTTATATATGTGCTAATAGATTCTTCCAGAATCACACCTATTAAGTACGTTCATACACAAACTTAAATCTAACCACATTGATACCTTAAAAGTCATCTAGTTAATAAAAAAGACAATGAACTTAAATATCAAAATCATGCACCTAGGTATCCTAAAAGTCATGATTAACACCAAAAATGCATCTTGTAATTCTAGAATATCAAATTTATATTTCTGACACTCCCCTTAATTTTGGATTTTCATTTCATATTCTTAATGTTCCTTATGATTTATGCATCCTCTTTATGTCGCCTTCTTATAATTTTACCTTCAAAGCTAACTCTTAAAAGAACTAGGTTTGTGATCTGGGCATAATTTTTAACATTCACAAATCGCTAGTAATAACTTCAACTTTTCCAGCAATTTCTTCAAAATTGGCTCAAACTTAACAATCACATGCTACATGTAATTAAATCTCCATTTTCTTTCAACTTTTGAATTTTACAAACACAAACTCACTGAAGATTCTGTTGTCTTCTCTTTCTATCTTGTGAAGTCATTCAACACTCACACCTTCTCGATGAGTTACTCTTTCTTCATAAATCCGGAGGGATCCACTTCTCTTTACAAATAGTTGGTCTCTCAACACGTCCTCAAGCCTAGAGACACACCTTCAATGGAGATTGCTAAAATCTTCACATTTACACCTTTCAGGATCGAATCAATGCTCTGATACCATTTGTTAGAATCTTGAGAGACCAAGACAACACAAATAACACTCAAAACTCACTAGAAGAGAAATGAAGGAAGGATGATTTTCTATTTAACTTGACTTTAACAAAATGGATAGCATACATGGGTATTTATAGGTGAACTACACCATGTATCTAACTATGTGTACATGCATATTAATTTAATTCTAGACTTCTCCCTTTTCCAAAGTACATGCATGATAGACTTCATCTCCTAAAGTACATGAATGAACTCACTAGACTAATATAGAATTCACCATTTATCTCCTAATACATTAATATACTAATTCATGAACAAAATTAAACTATCATGTGAACAAGTTTATTATTCAACATTTCCTCTTAATCTTAATTCACTACTCTAAGATCCATCCACAATCTCTGAAAAATACCTATCTTCAACAGTTTGGTGAAAATATCGATCTTGCGATTTCACGAACTCAAACTCCACATTCTTCTTGAATATGCAATTTCTAATGAAATGATACTTAATATCAATATGATTGCTCCTTTCATGAAATATCGGGTTCTTGGCCAACACAATAACCGATTTGTTATCAACATAAATCTTAGTTGCATTTTTTTGTGATTGGTGAAGTTCTTCTAACAAGCTCCTTAGCTAAATCACATGATAAACACAAGAAAAAACTGGTACATACTCCGCTTCACAAGTTGAGGAAGTCACAATTGGTTGCTTCTTGGATTTTCATATAAATGCAGAATTTCCACACAAAAAATCGACAGTACTTTTTCGGTCATTAACATCACCAACCCAATCACTATCACAATAGCCAACAAACTTGAAGTTTTTGAAAGATGAATAAAAACTTCTATAATCAAGTGTACCTTTAATGTACTGAAGTATTCTTTTGACTTATTTTAAATGAGAAGTTGTTGGAGTTTCCATAAAGCGACTGACAAGTCCAACACAAAAAAGAATATCAGATCTCGTACAAGTCAAATACCTCAAACTTCCAACTATACTCTTGAAATATATGGGATTAATATTGTCTCCATCCTCATGCTTGGATAATTTAACTCCACTATTCATGGGGGTGCTATCAGGCTTGCAATTCTCCATCTCGAGAAATAACATTATCACATTTCCTTAATCCACTTTAATGCCGAGATAGTATGACATTAGGCCAATGTCCGTCATCTCAAATTCTCTGATCATTGCTTTTTTGAATTCTTCAAACATCATTGGATTATTTTATGTCAAATCAAATCATCCACATACAAACAAACAAGTAATATGTTGCCATTTTCATTAATTTTTACATAAAGTGCATGCTCATGTGGACACTTCGAAAAATTACTTTTTTGGAAGTATTTGTCAATTCGACAATTCCAAGCCCGTGGAGCTTGTTTCAAGTCATAGGGAGCCTTCTTCAATTTCAACACTTTATCTTTATGTCCTTCAACCTTATAGCCCGAAGGTTGATCAGTGTAAACTTCTTCCTTTAAAACCCCATTCATAAAAGCGGACTTCACATTCATTTGATGAATTTTCCACTAGTTTTGAGTTGTCAAAGAAATTATCAAGCAGATAGTATCCAAACGTGCAATTGGTGCAAACACTTTATTATAATTAATACCGACATTTTACTTGTACCTCCTTTCTACCAATCTTGCTTTGCTTTGTACCTTTCTACTTCTCATTTGGAATTTTTCTTTAGCTTGTAATTCATTTCACACCAATGTTGTTTTTTTCTTTTGAAAGTTTTGCCAACTCCCAAGTGTTATTCTTGATTTCTTCATCCATTTCATCTCTCCATTTTGGATTACGGACAACATCGTCATAGGTTACAGGCTCACAGTCCACCAATAAATAAAAGTGAGTTAAATCACTTAAATTTTATGTTATCTTTTCTGTTGCATCACACAATTCATGAAGACTTCTAAACTTTTAAGGTACGGTGCTTGATCTTGATTCCCCAACTTCTTGAAATCATTGCGAAGATGTTGCAGGTAGTGTAGTAGGTTGCTTCATAACTTCTCCATCATCAAGGAATGGACTAAAAGAGTAATCTTGCTCTTTAAATTTTCCTTCCCAAGCACTATCTTCATTAACTTCAATATCTCTGTTTATTATAGCCTTTCCATTTCTTGGGCCTTTAGATCTTTCATCATAACGAATGAAAACATACCTCTCACTTTTGTCATCAAGCTTAGACCTCTTCTCATCTAGCACATGTGCATAAGTAATGCTTCCAAACACACGTAAGTGATCTTTCATCATAATCAACGAAAACATACCTCTTTTGTCATCAAGCTTAGATCTCTTCTAATCTGGCACATGTGCATAAGCAATGCTTCCAAAAATATGTAAGTGAGTAACTTTTGATTTGAAATTACTCCAAGCCTCGTGCGGTATTTTGTCACGAACATTTTTAGTGTTACATCGATTTGATAAATACACCGCACAAGCAACTGCTTCAGTCCAAAACTTTTTTGGCATATTTTTGCTCTTCAACATACTTCTTACCATGTTGAGAATAGTCTGATTCTTCCTCTACACCATGCCATTTTGCTGAGGTGATTTTGAAACGGTAAAAAAATGACGAATTCCAGTTTTTTTCAAAAAAAGCCTTGAATTCATTTGAAGTGAATTCTCCACCATTATTGATTTGAAGTGACTTAATTTGGTAGTCACTTTGTTTCTCCATCATTCTATTGAAGTTCTTGAAATTTTTAAAAACCTAAAAAATTTCCTCCAAAAAATAAGCTCAGGTTTTCCGAGAATAATCATCAATAAAAATAAGAAAATAATTACTTTTACCAAGTGAGGCTGGCTTGATAGGACTGCACACATCCATGTGAATCAACTCCAAAGGGCACCGTGCTCTTGTCAATGACTCTTTGGAAAAACTTTTTCTTGATTGGTTTCCAAAGAGACATCCTTCACAAAGCTGATTCAGATGACTATTGATTGACAATACTTTCACCATATTTTCCTTATTCATCAACCTTAAAATATCAAAATTCAAATGGTAAAACCTCGTATGCCAAGATGAATCTTTCACATAAGAAAATCAGCATCTTGGTACATCACTTTGAAGATTCAAAACGAATATTTTATTTTTAGCCATGGGAACCTTGGTTAACAATCTCCCATTTTTATCTTTCGTAGTCAATATTTTATCTTTCAAATGAATGTCATAATTTTTCTCCAAGAGTTGTCTCAAACTCAAAATATTACTTTTCATTTTCGGAATATATTTGACATTGGAGATAAATTGATGACTTTCATCTTTTAAACGGATTAAAATCGTACCTTTTTCTTTGAATTGAACTTTTGAAGAGTCTCCAAGAGTGATGTTGCCACCATTCAATTACCTAAATTCCGTAAATAAATGCTTCTTTCCGCAAATATGAATGTTGCACTGGAATCAAGGTATCATTGATTTTTCTTCTTCTTTACACGCCATGAGTAAATTGTCATCTTCATCGTCATTTTTGCTCTTCACAAATTATTCATCTCCTCCAAATTACTTTTACATTCCTAGGAGAAATGATCAAATTTATGACAAGTATAACATTTAATATTTAATTTGCCATACCTTTCTTTATTTGACATTCATGTTCTACCTCTTCCATGACCTTTTCCTTGATTGGAGTCTTGTCTTTTATATTCTTTGGTTGGAGGTTGACTACCACATCTTTCTCTACCATGACCTCTTCCACGCCCACGACCTTTGTGTTGTAAGCCACATCTTTCATCTTTCTCCTTCAAATAAAGTTTTGCTCTACATGATCTTCTTCATTAATGCGCCTTTCCACCATTTCTCAAACATCATAGGCTCCAAGTAAATCCTTCCTTCGGATGCACCAACTTAAATAGTTTTCTTTAGTGAGCATCAGAATTTGAAATGGAGTTCCATTAATGTTGGTCATCTTCTCTCTACGTTTGGTTGTCTCTCGAACACACCAGCTCTTATACCATTTGTTGAAAATATAAGGCGGGACCCTTAATAATATCATAGTTCACAAAGAGGGAGAGACACTAAGCTCATCTCAGAACATATTAAAACTCCGCTCTCACATAATAATATCACAATAGGGGTTTATATATGTGCTGATAGATTCTTCTAGAATCACACATATTAAGTACGTTCATGCACACACTTAAATCTAACCGCATTGATACCTAAAAAGTAATCTAGATAATACAAAAGATAATGAACTTAAATAACATCAAAACCAAGCATCTAGGTATCGTAAAAGTCATTATTAACACAAAACATGCATCTTGTAATTCTAGAATATCAAAATTATATTTCTAACATATTTATGATACTGGATGAGAATAGAGTGGGTGTTCTTCAGTTCCTAACGAGTAATAATTGATCAATTATATAGTGTTCAATTATTGATGTGAATTATGCGGAGGATAACTGGCCAAAGAGTCCTAGTAGCTGAATGCATTAATAATAAAAATTATTGAAGTAACATCTTTATTGGTTAAACCAGAAAAAGAACAGAAATTGGGTTAGGTGCTTAGTAGGTGATACTATAGTGATAAGTTGTTAAGCACCAGCCAGTGACATGGTAGTGGTTGAATGAACATAATTCTCAGCAGGTTCTATTGATCATACACTTGGGGCAAAAGGCGAAATCCCTCGTCCACAGGGTCCCCACCCCCCGGCCCGACAGAGATTGGTGGAGAAGGTAAATCATAGTGACTCAGCGGCCCACTAGGTGGGAGACTTTTAACATTAAGTTGAGGTGATAAGATATGTTTTTTTCATTCTCGTGACACCCTTTTGTAGGGTTTTGTTGGGTATAAAATACACAAGTAAGACATAACAGAAGTTTAAAATTTTATTAACTTACTTGCCCCAACAATTACGTCTGGTATGTTTACGCTACAATTGAAATCTGCAAGACACAAAGAAAACTTACAGTTTACAAGCTTTAGAATCTTTACTAAAAGGTGCGCACGCGATTGTCTGCTCGGGTGCAAGCCTTCGCTATGGTATACCCCTCTGTCAGGAAAGCCAAGAAATCTTGGCAGAGGTTTGAGAGGATTTTAGTCTCTGAACTCTGAGTTCAGAAAGAAAGAGTTTAGTTTATGATTCTAGTAAGAATTCAACCAACCTAAAATTATGGAACTTTTTCAACTCACTATTCCACTATTTAAAATGAAGGCATAACCAGACTGAGACTTGAAGTCATCAAGATCTGTATGGAAGCTAGCATCAGTGTACCCAATAGCTACTAGTTTTTCTTGTCCACCTTAGACTAAGAAATATTCTTTAGTTCGTCTAAGATACTTAAGAATACTCTTGACTGCTGGAATTTGCAAGTCATACTTAGTGCATAGGCCACATCTGGCCTTGTACAAGTCATGACATACATGATTAATCCTATAACTGAAACATATGGAATACTCTTCATGCGTTCAAGTTCTGCAGCAGTAGAATGACTATCCTTCTTTGATAACTTGATGTCTTGACCTATAGGGATATTTCCTTTCTTGAAATTCTCCATGGAGAAACGTTTTAGAATTTTGTCTATGTATACGGACTGTGACAGCCCCAACAATCTATTAGGTCTATCTCTATAGATCCTAATTCCAAGAATGTAGCAGGCTTCACCTAAGTCCTTCATCATGAAGGTGCTGAATAACCATTCCCTGACTGATTGCACGAGAGTCTTGTTATCTTCCATTATCATTATGTCATCTACATATATGACAATACTCTTATCTGTGCACTTACTATAAACGCATGGGTTTTCCTTGCTTCTAACAAAGTCAAACGATTTGACTGCTTTGTCAAAACAAATATTCCAACTCCTTGAGGCTTGCTTAAGTCCATAAATGGTCTTTTGTAGTTTGCATACTACTTTCGGTTGAGTCTTGGATGTAAAATCCTCTGGTTGTATCATATACATTTCCTCAATTAGGTTACCATTGAGGAAGACAGTTTTAACATCCATTTGCTAAATATCATAATCTTAGTATGCAGCTATTGCAAGCAAAATCCGAATGGACTTAATCTTTGCAATAGGTGAAAAAGGTTCGTCATAATCGACCCCAGGCCGTTGATTATAACCTTTAGCCACCAATCTTTCTTTATAAGTCTGTACTTTGCCATATGCATCAATCTTCTTCTTGAAGACTCACTTGCATCATATGGGTCTAACCTCTGTTGGCAAATCAACCAAGTTTCATACTTGATTTATGTACATGAATTCCACTTCAGATTTCATGACTTCTTGCCATCTCTGTGAATCAATGTCTAACATTGCTTTGCTATAGGCAGTAGGTTCATCATCATCAGGAATATATATCTCATTGTGTGTTTCAACAAGGAGGTTAAGTCTTTCAGGTGCACGATGAGTCCTAGTGGTCATACAGAGTTGAATATTTTATGTTTCAGTGTTTGTTGTATTTTAATTGTGAGAATGTGTTTGTGTGTTGGACAATCCAGCATCTTGAGAGCTTTCAGGAATATCATTTTGAATAGGATGATGCACAACCATTGTGTCATCTTCCATTGGTTGTGTATGAGAGTCTTGCATTTCTGCAGTATCCCTCACATCACTCCCACTAGCTGAAGGGCGTATTATCATTACCCAATCATCATCAAATACTCTCACTGAATCCTTGCCTAAGTCATTTTACAAGGGTTCATCCTCTATATTATTTTGCACTTCTTGAATTTCTTCAAGTTCTATCTTGTTGTAACTCTGTTCCTTGTAGACATAGTATTCTTCAAGGAAAGTTGCATTTCTGGAAACAATAATCTTATGTTCGCCAAGAAGATAGAAGTAATATCCCCTTGTTTCCTTAGGATACCCCACAAAATAATACTTCTCACTTTTAGATTTCAATTTGTCAGTAAGCAACTTCTTTACATATGCAGGGCACCCCCAGGGTCACATGTGTCTAAGTGCTGGCTTCTTGTCGTTCCATATCTGATATGAAGTTTTCTCTACTGACTTTGAAGGAACTCTGTTTAAAATATAGATTGAGCTTTGTAATGCATATCCCCATAGGTATGTTGGTAGAGCTGAGAAGTTCATCATGGATCTAACCATATCTAATAAGGTCTGATTTCTCCTTTCAGCAACACCATTCATTTGTGGCATTCCGGGAGGTGTCCATTGTGATTGAACTCCATGAAGCTTCAAGTAATCTATAAATTCTTTACTTAAGTATTCACTTCCTTGATCTGATCGAAGAGTTTTAATACTTGTTTCAAGTTGCTTCTCTACTTCTGATTTGTACTTCATGAATTTCTCAAAAGCTTCGGACTTATATTTCATAAGATACACATGCCCAAACCTTGATAAATCGTCTATAAAAGTGACGAAATAAAGAAAGCTTCTCTTACCTTGAGTTAAAAACGGCACACATACATCGGTATGGACTAACTCAAGCACCTCTTTGACACATATCTCTTTCTCAGAAAGTGATTTAGTTGTCATATTTACTCTTAAGCAAGATTCACAATTACCATATGACTCTAAGTCAAATGGTTCTAGGTAATCTAATTTCCTCAATCTTGCTATCCTTGATTCATTGATGTGACCAAGTCTGCAGTGTCATACGTAGGTGGAATTTCTTGGATTACTTATTTTAGCTCGTTTATTTTGAATATTGAAAATTTCATGGTAACAGTTTAAAACATACAATCCATCCACAAGCGGTGTATTTTCACAAATAAAACTATTATAAGATCAAACATAACTTCCATTGGTAATAAATGAGAAAAAACCCTCAATGTCTAACATAGGGACATAAATAATATTCCTCGTTAACGAGGGAACAAAATAACAATTATTGAGTTCTAAACAAAATCCTGAAGGTAAATCTACACTACGAGAAATTTGTCATATACCAACGGACACTTTTAATGACTGCCAACAAAACCGTTGGTATAGATAGCATATACCTACTGAAATTTCTGGTTGTTGGTATAGGTAAATCATACAACAATATACCGGTTCCGTTGGTATAGGGTTATGTGGATACCTATGCTTATTGGCATGAGTTCCATTGGTATAGGATTCAGTGGGCCCCAATTTTGTAACATTATTTCAGTGTTATTTTTAGAATTTTCATCTTCTCTCCCTTAATTTTTGTATTTTCCCTCCTTCATAAATCTGACCCTCTCTTTCTTAAGTCAAGTACCTCTCTCTCTTTCTTAAATCTTAAATCCCAAAATCCCAAATCCTACTCCTACGACCTAAACCCCAACTCGTGTACTCTCATTTTTTCACCCCAAAAGTTCTTCAATCTTCATCAACAGTAGTTCATCCCTGCAGTTTGTACCTTCTTCGTTGAGTAAAGGTTAATTTTTCACTATTTATGATAAAATGTAGACTAGGATTTTATTTTGTCAACTCTTTATTATTGCGATATTTCTAAGTGTTTACGCAAGTGTACGTATCGTTCAAGTAATAAAGATCTGTAAGACCGAGTTTATCGTCCACAGAGATTGGTTTATTAAGTACCGAATATCTATTTTACGGTATCTATCTGGTTGACGTTCTTTAGTTTGAGAATTATAACTACGAATTATGACTAATTGCAGAAAATAAACTAAAGATTATAAGACTTTGGGTTTATAATAGTTATGAAGGGAATAGGGCTTCCAATCTCCTCTTCTATCCACCCTTTCACGCGTTAATGCAATGCTAATGATTCTTCTTCTTATTAAGATAGTAAGTTAACTAATCTGTCATTATATTCCGGTTAGGACATACAAGAGCTCAACCTAGTGCAAAAACCTTCTATATTTCTATGATAAGTTTTATCACACAGGAGGATTAAGAGCAATAACCTTTAAATACTACATAAGTATCATGGTACTTTCGTCCACGATTTTAACCTATGTCTAGACAATTACAGCATATTCAAATCTCACCTTTCAGACTTTTGATTCGAAATCATATAAGTGATGACAATTAATGGCTAGTTAATTATCAAGCAATCATAACAATATTGAATAAATCTTAATATGATGAAGAAGAAATCGATAATCAATGCATTAAATATATGAAAGAGTTTCAAGAAGATTCGATGGAAACTCTACTAAAGTAATCAGCTCCTAAATTGTCATGTCAAGAACTAAATTACAATCCAACATAAACTGAAATAAAATAAGGGAAAGAAAATAACTTGAACAATAAGATGTCTCCAATTGTAGCATGTTACCGTCGTTCTCCTCTTCAAAAAATGATATATGATATCCCTCCAATAAGGTAAGGGTTTAGGAATTTTATAGCTGAGATAAATTGCCTTTTGTACCATAAACACCTTGTCCAATTCGGCCCAGGCTTCTGAAATTTACGTGTCGGCACCGCGGTTCCGTTGTCAGGAACCGCTTGATTCTCTAACTCCGAGCAACTTCTGCATATTAGCCTTGTAGACCCCATCCGATTTACAGTGTATTTTTTTGTCAGGATTTCGTCTGATTTCTTCTATTCTTCCCAAGATTTCATAGGTTTCATTTCTTGGCATTTTATTGTGCAACTTCATTCTAAAAAGTAGTATTCTATCCTTTATAACCGATGTGACACAAAAGAAATAAAAACACACCTAACACTATACTAAACGCAAAATAAAAAAGTAAAATACTAACTAAAAAGGACTCAAAAGAGTTTATAAAATACACTCAACAAACACCCCTAAACTTACACTTTACTCGCCTTCGAGTAAAGCACTAAACAAAAACAAAAATAAAAACAAAGAAAAGACTCTATGAAATAGATCAAGTAGTTATAGTAATGCTTCTTCAAAATTATGGATGAAAAATGGGATAATATGTTAGAACATACATAGCATGAATAATTAGCAATCTCGAATTTCAAGTTAGATATTTCGCAAATTCACTTAGATCATAATCAATGGAAATACGAACACCTAACCTATGCATGTCAATTTCATTCCATCTTTTCAAAAACGTTATAGATCTGTTTACTTGCTATTCTCCACTAATCATTGACATACATATTAGAAATCATCAGGACTTTCAAAGGTTGTAATGTAGACTTAGGCTGGGGTAGGTAAAAGTAGGCATTTAGGCTCAATTACGTACCATAAGCACTTTTCATTCAACTTTTTTCCTTCTTTTTGACTATCTTCTTAATCTCACACCTATTTTTCTCCTCTCTTTACTTTTGAGAGAATGAGATACAATATAAATAACAAGCACCCCCAACTTAGGCTTTTGCATATTTTTCATCGGGGTGCATCAAATTTTCACTCTCTTCTTGTTTCTTTTTCAACACTTTTCATACCACTAACTTTCAATTATTACTTGTGACACAAACAGGGAATCATAGAATGTCAAAGAAAAATCTTATTTTAGGCTCAAAGGGGCTGACTAGTGATACAATTTATGTCAGGATAGGTAATGACTGGTCAGAAGGGCTATCAAAGAAATATCTGAATCATCTCCCTAAACATGTACATTTTAACTATTTCGCCTCAAATAACAAGAAAATAGATTTTCTAGACATTTTTCAACCTTTCTTTCTATAACTGACACACATAGACTAAGCACAAATATCCCAAATAATTAGATGTCATGAATATTTGGCATATCTAACTTAAGCACACAGAGTTTTGTTTTCAATTCCATTACATTATCCCATTTTATCCACTAAATATCGTTAGCAACTACAACATGTATGATCCATTAAAAAAATTATGACTCAAAAACATATAAAACAACACAAAGACAAATAAAAAAGACTAAAAAACAATAAGACAAAATAAGACACCCCCCAAACTTAATCGACACATTGTCCCCAATGTGTGAAGACTAAAAAATAAAGGGACAACTTACTGACAAAACACAACGGTCATAACAGAGGTTTGGGATGAAGGACAAATTACTGTGCACATTGTCGAAGGAGTAACCGCGATCCCTTGACCCTGCACCGCGGTGCTATTTCCGGAAAAATTCCAGTGTCTTCCAGTTTTCTGCATTGTGAAGCCTTCGCCCTTCGGAGTGAGTCCCTGCCTTTATCTGGCATCCAAAAACACTAACATACCAGATCGTGAGACTGTTCAAGACAAAATAAAATGGACTAAAACAAAAATTGAAATAACATAATTAAAAATATTGGGTTGCCTCCCAAATAGCGATGTCTTTAACGTCTTTTAGCCGGACGCAGGTTACTTACTAAATCAAGGGGTAGAGTGTCCCCTCCACATATCCATTTTAACACAATTCTCTTTCTCCCCCTCATCTTCTTTTTCACCGTTCTGATTTCAGAGGAGTTCAATTTTCTTTTATCAATAGCTAGTTCAGAAATCTTACCATCCGATTCTCCATGCTGCTTTGGTGGTACCCCACGAGTATCAATACTTGTGAGGATTTTCTCAGGCACAACCTTGTCAACTACCCCAATAGAAAAACATCTATCATCGACTTGAGGTTCAGTGGTCTGCTTGAAAACTTTGAATATCATTTCCTCACCTTGGACTCTGAGTTTTAACCCCCCTTTTCAACATCAATGAGGGCTCTCCCTGTGGCTAGGAATGGTGTCCCAAAGATCATGGACATATTTCATCTTCATCCATGTCTAAAATGAGGAAATGAGCAGGAAGGATGAATTTACCCATTTGTACCAACATATCTTCAATAATTCCTTGGGGATGCACAATCGAGCGATCAGCTAGCTGCAAGGTGACTGTGGTTGGTCTCGCTTCCCCCAAACCAAGTCTATTGAACACAAAGAGGGGCATAAGATTTATACTTGCCCCCAAATCACATAAAGCTCTTTTACATGTAACACTTTCTATGGTGCAAGGTAAAGTGAAACTCTCTGGGTCTCTCAATTTAGGGGGAAATTTCTTCTGCAATATAGCACTGCACTCCTCTGTCAGTACCATTGTCTCATAAGCTGTCAGCTTCATCTTCTTAAACAGGATGTCTTTCATGAATTTCACATAAGCTGACATCTGCTCCAAAGCTTCAATGAATGGAAGATTGATATGCAGTTTTTTGAATACCTCTAAAAATTTCGAAAACTGCTTATCCAAATTCTTCTTCTGCAGTCTTTGAGGGTAAGGAATTTTGTCTGTATACTCCCTCATCACTGCGGGTGGAGCCTTCTCTAAAATAGGGCGGTCATCAATAACCCCATCATTTTCTACCTCAACTGTCTTCCCCACATCCTTCTTCTTTTCAACCACTGGTTGGGGTGCCCTCTGTTCTAACTGCTTCCCACTTCTCAAACTGATTTCTTGGCATTGCTCCCTTGGATTCATCACTGTATTACTAGGAAGGTTACCTTGCTTTATATTATTCAACGTGTTCGCCAGCTGTCCCACATGTGTTTCCAAAGTTCTGATGGATGACCTAGTATCGGTCATGAACTGGGTGGTCTCCTTCATGAATTGAGTCTGGAAGTTGTTGAATTTTGTATGGGATTTAGCCAAGGTCATCAGCGTTGCTCTTATTTCTCTTATATCATCTAACTTATCTTGTGGGTCTGGTGGGCTGAACTGCTGTGAGGATGATGCCAGAAATTATGGTTGTTGCCCTTGTTCATTCTTCCATGAAATATTTGGGTGATTTCTCAACTCCGGATTATATGTGTTGGAGAATGCATTGTTGTAGGGCTTCTGAAAATTCCCCACTGCCTGAACCTGCTTCATGGGCACATTATTTGGGTCCGCTGCTGTACACTTATCAAAGGTATGGGGACCCCCACAAATTTCGCATCTCACTGGTGTATGTACTGCTTTAACTATCATGGTACTCTACTGCATCTGTTTTGTCAAAGTAGCTACCTGCGCATTCAATGCATTGATAACATCTAGCTCATGAATCCCAACCATCTTCCCACTGTTCATTGCTCTCTCATCGGCCCCCTGATGGTTGTTTGTGGTCATATCCTTTAGCAAATCATGTGTCTCATTGACACTCTTTCTCATGAACGTACCTCCTGCTGCAGCATCAATGATGGTACGAGTTGTACCACTCAGCCATTGTAAAATATGTGGACTAGCATCCACTTCTCAATCCCATGATATGGGCACTTCCTCTGCAAATCTTTGAACCGCTCCCATGCATCATAGAGTGACTCTCCATCCATCTGATAGTAATTATTAATCTCTCCTCTGAGCTTTGCTGCTTTGGATGGAGGGAAAAACTTGGCAAGGAACTTCTGGACTAAGTCTTGCCATGTAGTGATGGAGTTTGCCTGTAATGAGTTCAGCCAACACTTTTCTCTATCCCTGAGTGAGAAGGGGAATAGTCTCGACCGAATGACATCATCAATAACACCATTGTACTTGAAAGTTGCACATAACTCCAGGAAATTTGCTAGATGCAAATGAGGATCTTCATATGGTAATCCCTCAAATTGAACTAAGCTTTGAACCATGAGCAATATGGCTGGTTTGATTTCAAAATTATTGGCTTCAACAGCTGGAATCCTGATGCAAGTCTGCACCCCTGTAATGGTTGGCATCATATAGTCCCCCAAGCTCCTTTCTGCACGGATTTGTCTTAAGACAGGAAGTAACTCATCATCCACTAAATTGTTGTTTTGCTGATCTCCCATTGCTAAGGAATCAACTGCTCTTTTTTCTTTCCTGTTCTGTCTGCACAATCTCTCAATCTCAGGGTTCAGAGGGATATGAATGTCAGCTCATCTCCTACTTCGCATAAACTAAGTTCCTGAAATTAATCAAAAACAACAAACAGATCACGACAAACAACACTAAAGCAAAATAAAAATAAAAATAAAAATAAAATAAAATTGAAAATATAAACCAAATTAGAAATAAGAATAGATAAATCGATATTAACAGTACGTCAGTCCCCGACAACGGCGCCAAAAACTTGTTGCGATATTTCTAAGTGCTTACGCAAGTGTACGTATCGTTCAAGTAATAAAGATCTATAAGACCGAGTTTATCGTCCACAGAGACTGGTTTATTATGTACCGAATATCTATTCTATGGTATCTATCTGGTTGACGTTCTTTAGTTTGAGAATTATAACTACGAATTGTGACTAATTGCAGGAAATAAACTAAAGATTATAAGACTTTGGATTTATAATAGTTATGAAGGGAATATGGCTTACAATCTCCTGTTTTATCCACTCTTTCACGCTTTAATGCAATGCTAATGAATCTTCTTCTTATTAAGATATCAGGTTAACTAATATGTCACTATATTCCGGTTAGGACATACAAGAGCTCAACCTAGTGCAGAAACCTTCTATATTTCTATGATAAGTTTTACCACACAGGAGGATTAAGAGCAATAACCTTTAAATACTATACAAGTATCGGAGTACTTTCGTCCACGATTTTAACCTATGTCTAGACAATTACAGCATATTCAAATCTCACCTTTCAGACTTTTGATTTGAAATCATATAAGTGATGACAATTAATAGCTAGTTAATTATCAAGCAAGCATAACAATATTGAATAAATCTTAATATGATGAAGAAGAAATCGATAATCAATGCATTTACTATATTAAAGAGTTTCAAGAAGATTCGATGGAAACCCTACTAAAGTAATCAGCTCCTAAATTGTCATGTCAAGAACTAAATTACAATCCAACATAAACTGAAATAAAATAAGGGAAAGAAAATAACTTGAACAATAAGATGTCTTCAATTGTAGCATGTAGCCGTCGTTCTCCTCTCCAAAAAATGATATATGATATCCCTCCAATAAGGTCAGGGTTTAGGAATTTTATTGCTGATATAAATTGTCTTTCGTACCATAAAAGCCTTGTCCAATTCGGCCCAGGATTCTGAAATTTATGAGTCGGCACCGCGGTTTCGTTGTCAGGAACCGCTTGATTCTCTAACTCCGAGCAACTTCTGCATATTATCCTTGTAGACCCCATCCGGGTTTTAGTGTATTTTTTTGTCAGAATTTCGTCTGATTTTTTCTATTCTTCCCAAGACTTCTTAGACTTCATTTCTTGGCATTTTATTGTGCAACTTCATTCTCAAAAGTAGTATTCTGTCATTTATAACCGATGTGACACAAAAGAAAGAAAAACACACCTAACACTATACTAAATGCAACATAAAAGAGTAAAATACTAACTAAAAATGACTCAAAAAAATGTATAAAATACACTCAACATTTATCCGAAAATTAATACTATATTTAAAAAAAAACCTATTGTTATGTCCTTGTTGATATTGTGTAATTGTTATAGTTTTAAGTGTAGTGAAATTTGGGAGAGCCTGGTAGGCTTTGTGATGGTTTGGAATACTGGAGAGGATATTATCAGTCTTCGACCAATTCAGATGGGCCTCTCTCTCAATATTGGTATGAACCTGCAAGGAAGTCTGGGATTGGGATTTTACAAATTTTGTGTTTGGTGTATTTAATTTTTTTTTGCTTCTTTAAGACTAATTGGATTACTTTCTCTAACATGCTTCTTGTCCCGCTACTATGCTGCAGATATGTCAGCCAGAGCATTCTATGAGTCCATTTATGTCTCTGATTATGTTATTGGGTACTTGAATCTGAGGGATTCCAATAGGGTTGTGTCTGATGCGGACCGTTTGAAGGTACTTGAGAATTACTGTCGTCTATATTCTATTTATGGTTTGCCACAATTTGAAGCCTCTGAAATGTTTGTCAAAAAAATTTGAAGATATTGCAGGATGATAGTGTTTCTAGATGTCCTCTGATCAATTTGAAAATGCCTTTTAGATGTTAATTCTATTTATCTGAAAAATATTTTAAATGTTCATTCTATATTCCACACAGTTCATATGTGCATTTCACTATTAATTTCAGGTTAAAAGGGTCCTGAAAGGTGTTAAGGTGGAGGTGCATCATTCAGGTATTAGACGCTACAAGATCTCCGGGGTGTCCGATCGACCAATGAAGGAAATTATGTATGTTATTAATTTGCTGACTGTGACTGATATGACACAATTATACTAGTTTCGCAAGCTTGTTTTTTATTTTATGGTTGTGATTTATGGGTATACAGTTACTAAATGCTTATAACAAATCGAGGCTTTTAAGCATGTAAAACTTTACCATCAACCTAATGTAACATCACAAATTGATCTGTTTATATTTTGTAATGCATTCTTTTCATTTTACATTCCTATGATTGGTTTGAAGGTATTTTTCTTATACGGTTATTGCCTTATAAATTAGCTTCACTTTTCTTGTGTTTATTGTTACAATTGTATTTTTGGATTACTTTATGTTCTTCTAGGTCTGACTAATTATTTTGACAATCTCAAATTGATTAAGGTTTTCTGTTGATGGCACCGGAGCAAGGACATCCATTGTTGACTACTTCCGACAGAAGTACAATATTGAACTAAGGTACCCGATGTTACCTGCGATTCAGGCTGGCAGCAGGGCAAATCCTGTGTGTCTGCCTATGGAGGTTACTTACTCTTGTTGCCATTCTGCTGCTTTTAATTTTATTTTCCACCTTTTCAATTGTTGTTATCTTTGTGTGTTACTATTCTTCTCTTCTGATATGTTTTCTTTCAGCTTTGGGTAATTGTCGCAGGGCAAAGGTACCCTAAAATGTTAAATAGCAGACAGGTTACAGAGATGCTAAAGGAAACCTGTCAAAGACCTGTTGATAGAGAGAAAATCATTAAGCAGGCATGTACACATTGGACCTAACGAACATGAGACTAGCCCTGGTCGAAATTAGATTCACATGCTTCTAACACCTGCTTTTTTGATTGGATGTTGTTCTTCTCCTGTAGATTGTGAGCAATAACAGGTATGATGCTGACGATATCGAGAAAGAATTTGGCATTGAAGTTCTAAGTGAACTCACCACTATTGAAGCTAGGGTTCTTCAACCTCCAATGGTATTTCCTTTGGCTATGCTTTGTTTGATGCATTCATTAAATCTTTAATTTTATGTGAGTTTAACATCTGCATCGTTATTGGTCTCGCAGCTAAGGTATCACGAGTCAGGGAAAGAGTCACGAATCGATCCTAGAGTTGGGCATTGGAATATGATTAATAAGGTATTTTGATAATCACTTGTCCCCTTGAGCAATTCTGGATTCATATGAAAAGTTGTTACCTTTAAATGACTACTTATTCCTGATTGTTGTGTCTAATCTTTTATCAGTGCCCCAAGCCTACTGCTGAATTCAAGAAATCAAAGGGCTTGTTGTTCCAGTAGCTATGCCTAGGGGTGTTATTGGTCTGGTCCGGACCGATAAGGTTTCGGTCCGGAGTCCAGATTCAGGACCGGACCCAAACTTTATAGGTAAGAATTTTCCGGAACGGATTTCGGGGCTCGGTTTTTAAAAAAATAAAATAATTGAATTTACAATACTGAAATTGACATTCTCGGACACATTACCACGAAATTTGAACGTTGAAATATATTGTATATGCGAGATATTTAGTTTTGAAAAGGGAAAAAACATAACGATTTGGGGAAAAAGTGAAATTGATTGGCAAGACGGACGTTTTTGGAGAAATCGGCTGAATCAAACGGCCTCTGGCCGTTTGGTTCGATTCGATTTCATCTCGAAAAAATACGCGAAATAAAAAAATAATAGGTCAAACGGACGTCCGAGCGCAGAGAACATTTAAAGTTTCACTAATTTACAACTACTTTATTTTCTTCTCTCCCTACCTATATTTTATATGTTAATGCTTCAAATTAAAACATAAAGTCGACATCACATATATTGTTAAAACATGTAAAATAGTCCAACATAGGAAATATTGCAATTAAATATAATTAGGGTTGTTGGGGTGGTGAGTGTGTGGGGGTCGGGGTGTTCTGAGTGTATTTTATCAGATTCTGACCGGCTCCTTATCGGTCGGGGTAATTTTTTGGTACTCGTATCCGGACCGTTAAGACTTCGGTCCGAGTTTACCGGTCCGATTCTTGGGTAATTATCGGGAGTATCCGGACCGCTAACAGCCCTAGCTATGCCACTGTTGTTGTGTTCCATACTGCTGTGTTCTGTTGCCTCTACTGATGTGAGTAGGCTTCAGATGCTTCTAGTGTCCCCAACCAAATAAATTCTCCAAGTTCATACACTGATGAAGATGAAAGAGAGGAAGATTAGAAGTTGTTTTTATCTTAAATAGGTTTTTACTCATCTATTGTATTGTGTGTTTTGCTGTCGTAGAAGTTGTTTTGGTGGTTATTATAATTAACATTACTTTGATGTGTTTGTAAGACTTGTTAGTTTGATAATATAATTGAAATTTTCTTTTATTTTGCTTTAAATTTTGTGCGGTGCATATAAAAAATATTCTCAAACTTTTATTATTAAAAAAATATTTATTTGAGGCAAAAATATTATTTATAAAATAAATCAGACCTATACCAACGGATAATGTGGTACTATACTTATGGAAATAAGTGGTGGGTAAAGTTATTAAATAGGTGTCATTAGCCGTTGGTATAGCTCTAAACTTTTGTCCAACGCTTTGAAACTACCGTAGGTATAGGCTATTGCGACGGCTAATTTGCTTTTGGTATAGCGAATCAAAGTTGACGGAACTAAACTTCCGCTGGTATTTGGTTTTATGACCTATACGAATGGTTTTTGGACCTTTTACCTATGGATTTCTCCCGTTGGTATATGGCAAATTCCTTGTAGTGCTAGACTATAAGTCCCTACGCGTTCATCATCAACTCTTGCTCCGTTTCCAACGCGTAGATCTACTTTCTAAGGTCCAACCTTTCTGATGTCAGTTAGATCCTTCACATTATTACAAATGTGAGAGCCACAGACGGTATCTAATACCCAACAGTGAGAGTTAGTTACAGACATATTTATTTCAATGACAAACATACCTTGATCAGCAGGTCCAGAAGCACCTAATGCCTTGTCTCCTCTTGGATCGTTGCAATCTCTTTCATAAGCCTTTAGTATGTTGTGAAGTTCTGGAAGATTCACCTTGGTTCCATTCATGTTGAAGTTCACAATGAAATTTTCTAATGAAGCAGGAAGCGAATTTAGGATTAGATTGTCAGAGACATTTATAGGCAGCTTCGTTCCAATCGAAGCCAACCTCTCTATTAACCCAATCATCTTCAGAACACGACCGACATCGACCCCGTTCGACCTTTTACATCAAGAGATCTCTCAATAGTTCATACTCTATTGTTTGAGACTGTGAGTCATAGATATTCTTCAAATGTTCTAGCAATTCGTTGGGACCCATGTTTTCATGTTTCCTCTGTAACTCTACAGTCATGGAGGACAACATTATACATTGTGCCAGGGTAGCATTGTCTAGATGTTTCTAATAAGCCGCCTTGTCAAATAGGGCATACTCAACCGAATCATTAGAAGGGACTGTTGGGAATGTTGTGTCTAACACATACTCAATTCTTTTTAGTTTTAACACCAATCACAGATTTATTAACCAGTCAAAAAAGTTTGCTCCAGTCAACTTGTTTGTTTCAACCAACATTTTAAGTAACAGATTCGACATTGTATACTGAAGAAAAGATAGACTTGAAATTAACATCCTAATGTAATTTCTATTGAACACATTCGTTAACTAATTTACATGGTCTTTAGTTTAATTAACTTCCACTATTTTAACATACTCTTTTACCCCATGAAAGAATACGGGCTCATATCAAATACGGTCATAATGGGTCAAGATCCAGACTCATGTTGTCTCCGCGTTTGCTGAGGCTAATAACTTCAACAACTTGATCCGGTAGGTCTCTAAATCAATTACAAACAATTTGAAACTCTTGGTTGATTGCATGTTCTAAACAATACGATCTGCGTCCCTCGGTTGTCCGACACTGGGGCACCAAGACAGCCTAGCAAGTCAACCCCGTTATGCGACTATAATTATGTATCTAAGTGGGCTTTGCCTTCATCGAGCAAACATTGGGGTGTAAATACTCACAAAGGTTTATCACCTACTGTCACGCCCTTTTTCGACCGCGACATTATCCAACTCCTACTTAAAAGCGTTAGAAAATAAAATATATGCTAAAAGGTGCTAAATGCTAAAGAGTTCGCGGAGTCGCCACCTAATTAGTTTGGGTGAATTAGGACACCTAAATGTCAACTAGGTTAAAGTCAACATTAACTCCATTTTAATGGTCTGCTAAACTTAATGAGATTCTGGGCAAGAGTTATTTATAAATCTAGAGGGACGGAGTTAGGCATCTTCTAAGATCCGCTAACTTGCGGTTGTCCGTTCAAACCTAGGTTAATTATTATTGCTAAATAATGCATGTTTTGAAAGTACTTAAGCAAAAGATGTTTGTAAAAAATGTATTCTTGACCAACGTAAAATATAGGACTTGTTTAAAACACATAAAGTTAGTTCTAGTTGAAAACATGCATTTAAAAAGTAATTAGAGAGCATATGAAATTATTCTATAAGGTATATATATTTCTTAGCATAATATAGAAATAATAATGCAAAAAAATGACCAAAATATATACTTAAACATAGGATGTGAAAAATGTATATCACGCAAAGGCTAAGAATCCTACAATTTAAATAGGGATTTATAGAAAAGGACTTTCTTATGTTAGAATTTAGTAATAAATAATGTCTTGACTACCTAAATAATTATGTGAATGGAAAATTACTAAATGGTTTAATTATAACTTAAGAAAGCTAAAATAATTAACTTAAGGGGGAAAATAAATTTCTAATGTCAAGCTACTTTCTAGTCTATTGGTTCAAGGTTTAACTATTATAAATATTCTACTAGTAGCGTAATGTTAGACAAATAATTTACAACAAATAAATGGGGCAGAATAAATAATTAATAAAGATGACTCGAAGGAGCGGCGATGTCATTCCGCCTGCGGTTGGAATTAATTGCATATGCGGATATAGTTGCACATAAATGTGGGTCTTCATTTGACGAAAGTCGCGATGAGTCTCGCAATGAAACTCCTCATTTGGCTCTGATGCGTTTCATGTAAAAAATAGAAGAAAATAAGGATTAGGACATGTCCAAATTTTATCATAATAATAAATAAGCATTTAGCATAAAATTAAACATATGATTTACACTTAAGCACATATGTCGTGATTAAACTGTAAGATCAACAGGTTAACACGTAAAGAAATAAACCAAATGGCCTACCCAACATGTATGTAGGACCAAGACAAGGAAATAAAATTTTAGGGGAGGGACCTGGGACAACCTTTTGCAGTGTATGTAGACAAATGACCAATAACATATAGGGAGAGATAATCAGTACATATTTAAAAGACAAGAGGTTTTTATTCCATCAATATGCAAACATGTAATAGTTCCTAGCCTACTAGATTTGGCTTCATTTTATTAATGCAACTGAGTTAACACAGAAAATTGAGTTTCCTTTACATTTTTCTAACCATGTATCAGTATTGAATGAGTAAGTTCAATAGATGGACAATAATAATGAAACATGATAGGAGATGCACCACATTGACTTCTAAGCATTCATGATACTAGCTTGAAACAGTCAGGAGTCAAGCAAAATCCCAGGCAGTAGAATACTTACAACATCTATTCATACTCACAGGTTACTCCTAGCTAACTAATCACAGACAGTGACATTCACACGACATTCGCCAGTCTGTTATGATATGTTTTCACGTTTCCAACTTTATTAAATGATCATTAATTGGGCTGTTAGGACTCTATGATGAACCATGCTATAAGCAGAATTATTGTCAATGATTTCTATCCAACTTCAGACCATTTACTATGGGACCCAAACTGATCAATACATACAACATAGTCTTGATTAAGTGATAAGGATACTCGACAATATACAAGGCATCAAGATTCATGTTTGAGAACTAACAGAGAATAGCATACCCACATCAAGTTTCAGCAACAAAGATCATTTTTAAGAGGCTTATATGGAAGGTCCATGGTGCAGCTTTGGCTATCTATGAACGGATAAGAAAAACTAGTTTCATTTAGAACCTCAATCTAGAAAGTAAGAGGTCCAAATATTACCCACATGCTAAGGAACACAATGCTTCGACCAACCTATTCAGCCCATTTTTTAGTTGAGATTAATATTAAGACACTATGCCACATTAATGAACCACAAGACATGCTTTTAAAGATCTAACTATACTCTAAGGTTGAACCAGATTTACCATAGAAGAGTCTATCACACTAAATTAATCTATGATCTACTCATACCAATTTCTTAACTTCGAGAATTTGTTAATGTCTACTGCTTTACATGATGAGCACTTAATGTACACAAAAACGATTACTATAATAATTGCAACGATCACAGACTTAATGAATATAAGTAACATAACTCAGTCGGTCCCACAAACTCAAACAATGACTACTTGACTCAGCCACACCACAAATGCTAGTAAAACACATTAACGATCATGGTCGCGAATATCAATAACAACTGATATTAACTAAACAAGTTCAGCAATTAATTTTATAAGCGTAAGCAGTTATTAATTTTGACTGAATGCATGAATAATCAGTCATACAGAGAGACACGTTGCACACACTGATATTGCACGAATTTAAGACTGAAAGGGTAATGGATTTACCTTCTCCGGGCAGCGAACCGAGGTAGCGTATCAAGTCGTCGATTCACTCGGGGTTTATTGCGATGCGATTTGAAAAGGCAGAACCTAGACTTCTAATTCTCGAATTAGATTACATGTCGGACTACTGATCTTCGACGCCTTTTCTCTAATGTTTGCTTCTGTGGGAATCGATACCTCCTTCCCTGCTGCTGATTTACTTCGCTGATTTCCTTAGGTAAATTTTCTGAATTCTCCTCTTTTTTTTTATGCTTTTCCCAAATTTCTGGATTCATATAATTTGTAAATAACTTTGTATTTATATCCCTCATTCGGGTTCTAATGTTGGTAAGTAATTATGGCGATTACTTTACACGACTTTTGGTACTAATTGGTGCGATTTTATTCGATTTCCTACTGATTTTGTATGATTTGGATATGGTTATGGCGAGGAAATATTTTGGAGTGCGCGATTTGGGTGAGATATGGTGGGATTAATTTGGGAAAGGACTTGGACAATGAGGCGGCGGGTGTTAGGATTAGGGTTCTTAAGTCTATGTTATCCTTCTTTTAGGTTAAAGGGTTATGGTCGTTGGTTTTGGGTTGGAGGAGATGGACGAGTGAAATAAAAGGGTTGGGGGGTGAGTTGGGCCGCGGGTCAGTCTATTTGGGCTGGGCAATTTAAGTAAAGGGAGAATGTTTGATTTTAATTGGGTATTAGTTTTAAGTGTTAGTTTTAGGTGTTAAATTTTAATTAGTGGTAAATAAATGGGGTTTTAAATTGCAAATAATAATTATGAAATTGCTTTGAGTGTTAATAAACGTGGATATAATTTTAAGGAATGTTTGATGCGACGTCATTATTAAATTATTTATTTATTTACGTATTTATTATAATTTAAATTATTAAGAATTAATGAAATAGAATAGGGCTTAAGTTATGAATAATATTTAGGCAAATAACAAATGCGGACGTGAGACTCAAAGTGCTTAAAATTCTACGTAAAACACAGTGCCATTATTAAGTCGCTTATTTATGCATGTATTAATGTTTTATTGTTGCATTTTATTATTATAAAAATGTTAACATTATTTTGGAAAATTAGTGTAATTTTATAGTTAATGATTGGACGAGAGGGTCAAAATTGGGTGTCAACAACTTGTCCATCTTTGTATGGAGATGATGGAAGAGTCTTCAGACAAAGACGTTGACTTATAGCCAATTTTGTCTCGATCCTCAGAATTAAAAATGATGGGCAGTTGGGACAAGGCTGACGCGAATTCAAAATTGTCTCAGTGTCGAGTTATGACGACACTGGGCTACCATGGTCAAACACCAAGGCGAGCTGACGCAGACTCAAAACTTGTCCCAGTGTCGAGTTATGACGACACTGGGCTACCATGGTCAAACACCAAGGCGGGCTGACGCGGACTCAAAATTTGTCCCAGTGTCGAGTTATGACGACACTGGGCTACCATGGTCAAACACCAAGGCGGGCTAACGCGGGCTCAAAATTTATCCCAGTGTCGAGTTATGACGACACTGGGCTACTATGGTCAAACACCAAGACGGACTGATGCGGACTCAAAATTTGTCTCAGTGTCGAGTTATGACAACACTGGGTCGACGTGATGTTAAAAATAAAAATAAACTGGCTTGCATTTGGAAGTATACCGGTATCGACTTATGATGATGTTGGGCTTATTGGTGTGGCGGGATATTGGGGAGAGTGGACCGATGCTCGAGGCCGCTTCTGCCATTGGTTGAGAAGGTTGCCCCCCCCCCCCAACAAATTGCTCTGGTTCGCTGTAAGAGAAAATCCATGTTGTGCTCCTACTTCTGCATACTAAAACTTAAGCAAACGGTTAGTGCATAACTGTTAAGGCAAAAACGATAACGCATGAATTCATAAGCTATGTAATTGTGTGAGTAGAAATGTTATCTTGTAAAAATGTGATGGTGGTTGTGTTGATGTGATGCTGCAAATGCTGAGATTTCATCCTTGCACGGACGTGCTGCCACTGTGAATGCAGATATGTCATTCTTGATGCAAACGCTCATTTAGATTGAAGCTCTGTAGACTAAAGCTCAAGAAAAGTTAGTGCGTAACTGCTAAGACAAAATAATAAAGCATGAATATATAAGAAATGCAATTCTGAGAGTAGAGAAATCGTCCCTGCGCAGATGTGATATGTTGATAACGTCATTGTATGATTGCGCTGCAAATGCTCCTGTAAATTGAGGGTCATGTAGGCTAAAGCTTAAGAAAAAGTTAGTACATAACTGCTAAGAAAAATAATAAAGCATAAATATATAATCAATGCGGTCATGTAAATAGTAATGTCGTCCTGTGTAATGTGATGGCGATGTTGTTGACGTGGTCATGGTGTTGATGTGGTGCTACAAATGATGAATGCCGTCACTGCACGGACTTGCTGGATGTTGATGTCGTCTCTGCACGGACTTGCTGCATGCTGTGATTGCTGATGTCGTCTCTGCACGGACTTGATGGATGTTGGTTTCATCTCAGCAGGACTTGCTGCATCTGCTCCTGTCTCATCAAGATGAACCAATGAATATATGCAAAATAAGGAGCATAGTTTCTCAATGGTGTTTGGTGACAAATGTGTTTAAATGCCTTTAAGGGTGTTGGTTCCCTGAGGTGCCTCTAAGGGTGTTTGTTCCCTGAGGTGCCTCCAAAGGTGTTTGTTCCTTGAGGTCAACAATGCCTCTAAGGGTGTTTGTTCCCTGAGGTGCCTACAAAGGTGTTTATTTCTTGAGGTGAAAATGCCTCTACGGGTGTTTGTTCCCTGAGGTGCCTCTAAAGGTGTTTGTTCCTTGAGGTGAAAATGCCTCTAAGAGTGCTTGTTCCATGAGGTGCCTCCAAAGGTGTTTGTTCCTTGATGTCGAAAATTCCTCTAAGGGTGTTTGTTCCCTGAGGTGCCTCCAAAGGTGTTTGTTCCTTGAGGTGAAAATGCCTTTAAGGGTGTTTGTTCCCTCAGGTTCCTCCAAAGATGTTTGTTTCTTGAGGTCAAAGATGCCTCTAAGAGTGTTTGTTCCCTGAGGTGCCTCCAAAGGTGTTTGTTCCTTGAGGTGAAAATGCCTTTAAGGGTGTTTGTTCCCTGAGGCTCAAAAGCAACAGACGTTTCATTATATGCGGGATAAGGGAGGGAATTTAAATAGTGTGACTGAAGTCGATATAGGCCGCCTACGTATCCCACAGGAAAATCAGGTCATAACGTAGTTCATTTACAAACCAATGTAGTTTCTTTGCAGATTATGTCTGGGTTGAAATGATGTCGCCGCTCATGCGCGCTTATGTGACTACACGGTGTTGATGAAGACGTTATTGAAGGCGTCATTGTGTTGATGTTCCTACTCCTGCTCCTGCTCCTGTGAATTAATGTTCCTGCAAGCTAAGTGTTACACCCCGTAAATTCAAATATAAGATAAGTTGGCAACCATGTGTCGAACGGATTTTAAGTCTTCTTGGGAATGTTGTACCCCAATATTTTTTTTTATAGTATGGGGTGTTTAGCTAGCCTAGTATTCAGTTGGATGAGTCTAGTTTCCAACGCAACAAACCACTCGTCGAGGGGACATCGGAGCGGAGGGGCATGGGCGTTAGAAATTCAGTAGCAGGCGCAGAGGAAGGATTTTCGTATCGTGTCTCAGCGTGCCGCAGGCGCGCGCCACTAGTCCCAAGATCTCGGAGGTTTCAGCCGCGCCGAAGGTGGCCGCGACGCCAAGGCGGGAATTTTTCATGGAATTGCTAAAAACAGGGATATTTTCGAAAGAGCCTATGGGAGGGTGACAAGTGTCCTCCCATCTTGTCACTACGAAAACAGCCTATTTTAAGACCAAGTCTTGAAATACTTGGTCATTTCACCTTTGAACACCTAAAACCCCTCTCCTCCTCTCTTGAGATTTGAGAAAGACCTAGCTTAGTGGTGTTGTTGAGCGCGGTAAGAAGGCAAAGTGATGGTAGCTTGTGGGAAACTCACAAGGACGAGTTTGTGAATAGAAGTTGAAGAAAGAGAGCTTTGGTGGCTAACCCAAAGGTAAGAGACTTCCTCTCCTCTTGGAAATTGATAGAAATCCTTGTTAAAGTTGATATCGCCACGTGAATCATGTTTAGATTGATATGTATAATAGGTTTGGTGAGCCAATTGGGGTCATTTAGTTATGCATTGTATTGGACTACTTTATATAAATTGCGTGAGCCAATCGGGGCTGTTTGGTTATTGTATTCGGCCTCGAAAGAGGTGGCAAACGAGTAGAAACAAAGGAGGTGTCGTCCGATTTTCCGTAGAAAATAGAGACTTAACACTTATAATATTCTACGATTGAAGCAAGGCTTTAATAGACGTATTGTGAATATTATAGGTTGACATACTACGCGGGACTTTGTACTTGGCAAGTGGTTTGACCCGACGAGGTATGTAGAACTTTCTCCTATCTTTTGAGCATGACTAGTTTCGCGTATATAGTACGCAGAGACGTACAAGACTTTGACATTCCTTACTAGCCTTATAAAATGCCAAGTCTGGTGAGTTAGGAAGTTAACTCACTTATTTGAAAATATTAAGAATGTCTTAAGTCTTAGTAAAGTTAAGGGACTTGAAGGGATTTAAAGTATGTGATACTTTTGTCGTTTTAATCGTATAAGTCCTCGATAGGAAAATGTACTTGACTAAGGTATAAAGTGAATATAACGACTTTATGGGGAGTTGGTTATATTGACTTTATGCAAAGGTAAATGGCTTATATTAATGAAAGGCAAATTGATTTTAAGGTATCAATTGCCTAAGATTTTTAATAAGAAAAGGAGTCACTTGATTTAGAAACCGACTTTAATTCTAAAGGTATTGTGACTTGTCTTGAAATGTAATTTGGACTTGATACTAGGGTTACTAGTGTCTTAGAAGCTTTCTTCTAAAAGGAGTCATTCGCTTTAAAGAATAGAAGACGTGGTCCTTTGGGTTAAATGCCCGATTCTTATAAAAGAAATGATAGTGCCTTAAGTAACTAAAATGAGAGTGTAGATGAATAAGACTAATAAGAAGTTGGGATTGCTAACTTGCTTAATTATAGTATGACGGTGGTATTGAGATAGGTAAGAGTATCGGTGAGGGGCAAACCCCAAGACGCTATACCACCTTCTCCGTGATAAGAGTATAAATGGCGGTAAGCCCCCAAGACGTTATACCACCGCATTATCTTCTTCAGGGTAAGAGTATAAATGAGGGGCAAACCCCCAAGACGTTATACCACCTGCCTCAGGGTAAGAGTATAAATGAGGGGTAGGAACCCCAAGACGTTATACCACCGGTTTTTATGGGTTCGCTACCCATGATATGATCGGGAGACCGCTATTGTGATATTGCACGTATTCTCTTGTACTCTCATTGTTAGTAAGGCAATCGTAATCGTAATTTTGTTATCATACATGTCCCGCTTTCTTTTAAACTTATGTTGTAATTACGATTTTTACGCTTTACATACTTAGTACATATCAGGTAATCGAATTTCTTCCTGGCCGCTCACGCCGCAGAGTGGTAAGGTGTCATGGATCCACACTCTTAGATCACTTATCGACGCCGGAAGCTCCATTCTCCGAGGCTTGTCTTTCTTTTGGTACGCTTCTTCCCCGATGTTGTAGATTATGTACATTCGTGGGTATGGCGGCCCCGTCCCGCCACGCTTGTTTCCTGAGGTCTGTATTCACATACGTGGTTGGGCTATAAGAACCGAGTTGTAAAGTTGTACTTTTGACTTTGTTTATATTATGGGCGCCTTATCGGCCAGCCTCGTGTTGTATATTATTTTTACCCACGTGTTTATGTTGTGTATGTTCCGCCGTTCTCGATGTATACTCAACAGGGTGCCTGTAGGCACTACCGCGCCGGGTCGGGTCGTGACAAAGTGGTATCGTGAGCGCTTAGTCCTCTGAAAGTGTCTACGCATCGCGTGTCTAGTAGTCTTGATTATCGGTGTTGTGCACCACATCTATAATCGTGAGGTCGCAGGACATTTAGGATTGGTTTCCATTCTTCTCTCTCGAGATCGTGCATTGTGAGCCGTCTTATTAGGTTGAATCCTCTCCGACCTCTTCTTATGAAATGCCATGCCTCCACGGAAGGCTACCAGGCCCAGAGCAAGGCAAAGCAGGAGTCGCTAGCACTCGAGAGGTTACAGGGCTCGTGCACGAGTATGCACGAGGTAGTAGGCGGTCGGCAAGTTCAGCCACGCTGCAGCTTTTAGAGGAGCCGAGAGGCAAGAGCTCCAGAGGTTCCGATACTGCACTCTCCAGCCTCACCACCATGCGAGTATAGAGACTACGGGGAGCAGATTCGGTTATTGACCAGTATAGTAGCCGGGCAGCGCCGACAGGAGCAGGCAGCCCACCCTAGAGCCGATAGTTTGCGAATTAGGGATTTTCTGGGATGTCATCCACCTGAGTTTTATGGTTCAAGGTCTGATGAGGATCCGCAGGAGTTCGTTCGACAGCTACAGCGGACCATGCAGGTTCTTAGGGCTTCAGAGACAGAGTCTGTTACACCAGCCTCCCACCGGCCATGCGCGATATTGCGTTGAACCGGGTTTGAGTCGTGGTTGCTTTCGAGAGGTGATGATGCTCTTCCACTGTTTGGGAGGAGTTTACAGAGGCCTTCCTGGATCACTTTTTGCCTCCCGAGATGAGGAGAGCTGCAGATGATTCTTGACCTTGAGGCAGAACGGGAGGACTGTCAGGGAGTATAGCTTGGAGTTTTACTCCTTGGCCAGGCACGCGCATACTATTGTAGCTAGCATGGCGGATAGAGTTCATCGTTATGTGATGGGCTAGGCTCACATATGATTACAAAGATGCTTGGGGTGGCTCTTCCGGTACCTGGACATTGCTAGGATGCAGCCTATGCTCGTGGATAGAGGATAGAGAGAGGAGGACCAGATTGACGCAGCCACCCAAGAGGCTGTGACATCGTGGTCTCAGGCGCTTTCGAGGCGACCTCAAGCAGCAGAGTAGGTCCACATCCCACCAAAGACAGAGTGCTCACACGGTTCGCAAGAGGTCCGATCGCCTAAGTCGAGCAGTCGTGGCCCGGACTACAGGATTTCGTGGCAGAACCGCCACCGACGGGACCACCCACACCTCAGTGTGCTCAGTGTGGTAGGTTCCACCAGGGCGAGTGTCGCAGAGCTTCGGGAGCGTGTTACTTGTGTGGCCAGCTGGGCCATTTGACGAGAGATTGTCCGCCTCAGAGGCGTGGGTAGTACAAAGACACCGACGGATCGCTTCGGGTCTTCTTCTCCTTCGTGGTTACGCGCCCGAGGCGTGGTACTCACGACAGGTGTCGCGGTAGAGGTCGAGGTGGTGGTTCTAGTTCTAGCGGTCCTCAGAACCGCATATATTCATTAGCCAGCCGCCAGGATCAGGAGGCTTCCCCTGACGTCGTCACAGGTACTTTACTGATTTCAGGCTGTGATGTTTATGCTTTGATAGATCCGTGTTCTACCTTGTCCTATGTGTCCTCTTATGCGGGTAGAATCGGGATAGAGCCGTGTCGATAGAGCCGTTTGAGGTAGCTACGCCAGATGGTGATTCGGTGTTAGCCGAAGGTGTACCGAGGTTGTCCGGTTTATATTTGATCGCCGACCGCAGACTTGATAGAGCCGGAGATGACAGATTTTGATGTCATTATGGTATGGACTTGGCTTCTTGTTATGCCAACGCTGACCGTAGGGACAGTTGGTTCGATTCCGCTTCGGCGAGCCGCTTATCGAGTGGAGGGCAACACAAAGACGCCGAGGGTAGGTTTATTTCTTACCTCAAGGTTAGGAAGATGGTGCGAAGCGGTTACATCTATCATCCGTTCGGTATTTGATACTGAGACCGAGGTGCCGCTTCTTGATGCCGATGGTTAGGGAGTTTCCAGATGTGTTCCCAGATGATCTTCCGGGTATCCATCCTGAGAGGGAGATAGAGTTTTGTATTGACACGTTACCAAACACTAGACCTATTTCCATTCCGCCATACAGACGATGGCACCGCCGAGTAGAGGAATTGAAGGACCAGTGAAAAGATTTGCCGAAAAAGGCTTTATCAAAGCCTAGTGTATCTCCCGGGAGCGCGGTGTTGTTTGTGAAGAAGAAGGATGGGGACGCTGCGTGCGTGTGTTGACTACAGCGGTGAATAAGGTAACCATTAAGAATAGTACCCTCCCCGTGATTGATGATTTGTTCGACCCGATTGCCACAGTGCGCGAGGTGTTTTCAAAGATAGACTGCGGTCCGGTTATCATCGTTCGAGTTCGAGAGGCGAGATATCCCAAAGATCGCATTCAGACCCTGTATGGGCACTATGAGTTTGTGGTTATGTCTTTCGGTTTGACCAACGCCCGGCCGGTATTTATGGATTTGATGAACCGGGTGTTCAAGCCATTTTTGGATACATTTGTGATTGCATTCATTGATGACATCCTGGTTTATTCACGGACAGAGCAGGAGCATGCAGATCACTTGAGGATTGTACTTGGGATTCTCCGGAGCCGGCAGTTATTCGCCAAGTTCTCCAAGTGTGAGTTTTGGTCGCCTCTGGCATTCCCGGGCATATTATTGGGGCTGATGGTGTTCGCGTGGATACGGCAAAGATTGAGGCAGTCAAGTCTTGGCCGAGACCTACTACTCCGACCGAGGTGCGCAGTTTCTTAGGGCTGGCAGGGTATTATCGTAGGTTTGTAGAGCAGTTTGCTTCGATTTCAAAGACCATTGACTAGGTCGACTCGGCGCACCAAGTTCCAGCCGATCTGAGGTCATGCGGCGTGGTTTCGATTCTGTCAAGAAAAGGTTGACTACGGCTCCAGCCTTACTCTTCCCGGGCGGTTAGACGGTTATGTGATTTATTGTGATGCCTCTGCATCGGGTTAGGTGTGTTTTGACGCAAAGACGGCAAGCGTGATAGCCTATGCTTCCCTAGCTGACGAAGCATGAGAGGAATTACCCTACCCATGACTTAGAATTGGCCGCGTTATTCATGCCTTGAAGATTTGGAGACACTATTTGCAGGGGTTCATGTGGATATTTATACAGACCACAAGAGCCTCCAAAGATATCTTCAGCAGGGAGTGAACCCGAGATGAGCGGTGGTTAGAGTTCGAAAGATTATGATGTTGATATTCTCTACCATCCGGAAAGCCAACGTAGTTGCCGATGCCTTGAGTCGTAGATCGATGGGAGCCTATCGAGGTACCAGAGAGACAGATACGGTCCGTCAGATCCACCCGTTAGCGAGCCTTGGGGTTCGTTTGATCGATACCGACGATAGTGGAGTGCGGGTTCGTGAGGTTGCCGAGTCTTCCATCATTGATGAGGTGAAGATGCGACAGTTTGAGGACCCAGTGTTGGTGCGGTATCGAGAGGCAGCTCTTCGGGAGGAGAAGAGTCTCTTCGAGGTAATACCATGGGTGCTGAGATTTGAGGGCCGGTTGTGTGTTCCCGATGTGGCAGGACTCCGACAGCAGATTCTGGGGGAGGCACACAGTGCTCGTTATTCTATTCATCCGGGGTCGACCAAGATGTACCATGACCTCAGATGTTTGTATTGGTGGGATGGCACAAGAGGACGTGGCGTGTTTCACAGACAGGTCCTAATTGCGGCGAGTTAAGGTCGAGCACCAGAGGCCCAGTGGATTATTGCAGTCTATTGAGATTCCGACTTGGAAGTGGGAGATGATCAACATGGACTTTGTTACAGGGTTACCTCGTACTCAGAGGAAGTACGACTCCATTTGGGTTATTGTTGACAGGCTGACGAAATCAGCCCATTTCCTTCCAGTCAGGACGACGTTACCGAGACTATGCCAGATTGTACATCAGGGAGATTGTGAGGCTGCACGGTGTCCCAGTGTCAATTATTTCTGAGAGGGGAGCCCAGTTTACGGCTAACTTCTGGAGGTCTTTCCGTATGGTTTGGGGACACAGTGAGTCTCAAAGACGCCTTTTCATCCTCGTGACCGACGCGGTGTAGGCGTACTATCCAGACACTTGAGGATATGCTGCGAGCCTGCGTGATTGATTTCAGTGGTAGCTGGGAGGATCATTTGCCTCTTGTGGAGTTTGCTTACAACAACAACTACCATTCCAGTATACAGATGGCGCCATACGAGGCTTTATATGGGCGGAAATGCAGGTCGCCGATCGGTTGGTTCGACGTGGGCGAGGTACAGTTAGTTGGCCCAGACTTGGTACAGCAGGCTGTGGATAAGGTGAAGCTTATCCAGGAGAGACTGTTAGCAGCTCAGAGTCGGCAGAAGTCTTATGCGGATAATCGGCGTCGGCATTTGGAGTTCCGTGTCGACGATTGGGTCTTCGAAGCGCCACCCACGGCGGTGTGATGAGATTCGGTAAGGGGAAACTCACCAAGGTACATCGGGCCCTACCATCGTTCGTAGAGTGGGCAAGGTTGCCTACGAGTTGGATCTGCCATCAGAGTTGGAGGCGGTACATCCGGTTTTCCATGTTTCTATGTTGCGGAAGTGTATCGGTGATCCAGCGAGAGTTTTCCCTACTAGTGAGGTTCAGGTGACAGAGGGGTTATCGTATGAGGAGAGTCCCATAGCGATACTCGATCGCCAGGTCAGGCGACTGCGGACCAAGGATGTAGCTTCCGTCAAAGTCCTGTGGAGGAATGATAACCGAGAGGAGATGACTTGGGAGGCGGAGGAGGACATGTTGAGGAAGTATCCTCACTTATTTCCTACACCTTCAGGTAATTCATCTTCCCTTACTTGTCAGGTTTTAATTGAAGTATTTCTTTTGCTTAAATGCTTGTGTGGCATTCTTGGTATGTCGGGGATGTGAAAGGAAACTATGTCGCTATTTAAGTTTGACTCCGAAAGAACATTCGGGGACGAATGTTTCTAAGGGGGGAAGAATGTTACACCCCGTAAATTCAAATATAAGATAAGTTGGCAACCATGTGTCGAACGGATTTTAAGTCTTCTTGGGAATGTTGTACCCCAATATTTTTTTTTATAGTATGGGGTGTTTAGCTAGCCTAGTATTCAGTTGGATGAGTCTAGTTTCCAACGCAACAAACCACTCGCCGGCGGGACATCGAGCATGGTACGGGCGTTAGAAATTCAAAGAGCGCGCAGAGGAAGGATTTTCAGATCGTGTCTCAGCGCCGCGCTGCCGCCAGGCGCGCGCCACTAGTCCCAAGATCCTCGAGGTTTCAGCCGCGCGCCGAGAAGGGCTGCGCGCCAAGCGCGGAATTTTTCTCATGGAATTGCTAAAAACAGGATATTTTCGAAAAGAGCCTATGGGAGGGTGACAAGTGTCCCTCCCATCTTGTTGACCACGAAAACAGCTCCTATTTTAAGACCAAGTCTTGAAATACTTGGTCATTTCACCTTTGAACACCTAAAAACCCCTCTCCTCCTCTCTGAGATTTGAGAAAGACCTAGCTTAGTGGGTGTTGTGGAGCGGCAGAAGAAGGCAAAGTGGGTAAGCTTGTGGGAAACTCACAAGGACGAGTTTGACGGAATAGAAGTTGAAGAAAGAGAGCTTTGGTGGCTAACCCAAAGGTAAGAGACTTCCTCTCCTCTTGGAAATTGATAGAAATCCTTGTTAAAGTTGATATCGCCACGTGAATCATGTTTAGATTGATATGTATAATAGGTTTGGTGAGCCAATCGGGGCATTTAGTTATGCATTGTATTGGACTACTTTATATAAATTGCGTGAGCCAATCGGGGCTGTTTGGTTATTGTATTCACCTCGAAAGAGGTGGCAAAATGAGTAGAAACAAAGGAGGTCTGTCCGATTTTCCATAGAAAATAGAGACTTAACACTTATAATATTCTACGATTGAAGCAAGGCTTTAATAGCGTATTGTGAATATTATAGGTTGACATACTACGGCGGGACTTTGTACTTGGCAAGTGGTTTGACCCGACGAGGTATGTAGAACTTTCTCCTATCTTTCGAGCATGACTAGTTTCGCGATATAGTACGGTGACGACAAGACTTTGACATTCCTTACTAGCCTTATAAAATGCCAAGTCGGGTGAGTTAGGAAGTTAACTCACTTATTTGAAAATATTAAGAATGTCTTAAGTCTTAGTAAAGTTAAAGGGACTTGAAGGGATTTAAAGTATGTGATACTTTTGTCGCTTTAATCGTATAAGTCCTCGATAGGAAAATGTACTGACTAAGGTATAAAGTGAATATAACGACTTTATGGGAGTTGGTTATATTGACTTTATGCAAAGGTAAATGGCTTATGTTAATGAAAGGCAAATTGATTTTAAGGTATCAATTGCCTAAGATTTTTAATAAGAAAAGGAGTCACTTGATTTAGAAACCGACTTAAATTCTAAAGGTATTGTGACTTGTCTTGAAATGTAATTTGGACTTGATACTAGGGTTACTAGTGTCTTAGAAGCTTTCTTCTAAAAGGAGTCATTCGCTTTTAAAGAATAGAAGACGTGGTCCTTTGGGTTAAATGCCCGGATTCTTATAAAAGAAATGATAGTGCCTTAAGTAACTAAAATGAGAGTGTAGATGAATAAGACTAATAAGAAGTTGTGGATTGCTAACTTGCTTAATTATAGTATGATCACGGTATTGAGATAGGGTAAGAGTATCGGTGAGGCAAACCCCAAGACGCTATACCACCTTCTCCGTGATAAGAGTATAAATGGCGGGTAAGCCCCAAGACGTTATACCACTGCATTATCTTCTTCGTGGTAAGAGTATAAATGAGGGCAAACCCCAAGACGTTATACCACCGCCTGGTAAGAGTATAAATGAGGGCAGGAACCCCAAGACGTTATACCACCTGCTTTTAGGGTTCGCTACCCATGATATGATCGGAGATCGCTATTGTGATATTAGACGTATTCTCTCATTGTACTCTCATTGTTAGTAAGGCACCGTGGTAATCGTAATTTTGTTATCATACATGTCTCCCGCTTTCTTTTAAACTTATGTTGTAATTACTGATTTTACGCTTTACATACTTAGTACATATCAGGTAATCGACCCCTTCCTGGGCGCGCTCACGCCGCAGAAAGTGGTAAGGTGCGGATCCACACTCTAGATCACTTATCGACGCCTAAGCTCCATTCTCGGAGGCTTGTCTTTCTTTAGTACGATCTTTCCCCGATGTTGTAGATTATGTACATTCGTGGTATGGCGGCCCCGTCCCGCCACAGTTGTTTCCTAGAGGTCTGTATTCACATATGTGGTTGGGCTATAAGAACTGAGTTGTAAAGTTGTACTTTTGACTTTGTTTATATTATGGAAGGCGGCCTTATCGGCTAGCCTGTGTTGTATATTATTTTTACCCATGTGTTTATGGTGTGTATGTTCCGCTGCTGTTCTCTGATGTATACCTGAACGGGGTGCCCAGGTAGGGCACCAGTCGCGCCCCGGGGTCGGGTCGTGACACTAAGCTTAAGAAATAATTAGTGCATAACTGTTAAAACAAAATGATGAATATATGAAAAATGCAATTCGACGAGTAGAGATGTCGGCCCTGTAGAATGCTGAAGTGTTGTCCTTGCACGAACATGCTAAATGTTGCAACTGCTGAGATGTTATCTTTTCACTGACGTAATGCGTTTGTGAATCGCGTGGATTGCCATGACGTCACTGATCTAGGTGTTGTGCGTTTGTGAACCACATTGATTGCAATAATGCCCTTGCTTTGTGCGTTTGTGAACCGCATGGCTGGCTGCAACGTGATTCTGTGACTGCGCTGATACGCTAGACTTTGAAACTTTGATTGTTGCTGTATTTTTCTGCTTCTGCTGCTTCTGCTAATATGAAGAATCTACGCTCAAAGAAAACTTATGAGTTTTGGGGGGGGGGGGGGGGTCGATTCGTATTGACCCTGCAGCTTTGATCATTTTATATTAGCACGCCTGGCTTGTTTGGCTCTGCCACCCCTGTCTGGTTTTCTGCCTTGACTAATTATTAACTATTGCTCATGAGAAAGTGAGTATTTTGATAAAATTTCTGTTGGATTGAATAAATGAACATTTTATTAAAATTGTCCCAATTTTAATTTTAAAGCATGCAAGGGTGCTTGGTAAAACGAGTTTTGGGGGTTGTTTGTCTATCCTACCAAAGTGTGTATTTTGTTATTTTTTGAAACAAAGAGGAAGCTTCCTAATGGTGTGACCGAAGCCGATTTAGGCTGCCTACGTATCTGCACGAGGGAATCAGTTCATGACGTAGTTCGTTACAAGCAAAAGGGATTGTGAATTTTCTAAAAGTGGGACCGAGGCCGATGTGGCTGCCTACCTATCCCTCCAAGGGAATCAGGTCAAACGTAGTTCCAATTATTTTAATTTTAAACTAGTTCAAAGTTTATCGAGCTCTTCGGAGGACCAGGACAGGGGTGCAAGTCCAACTTTGCATCTCAGATAGTTTGCGTGGTTTTCAGCATCGTCTTCTTTTGATTCTTGTGCAACGCATGCTTTGATAAATGACTGATTCATATGTTGAACAATCTTCGGCAAGGAGTACTCCTTTCCTTTTGGCGATTGGTCGATGATTCAACCTTCTTCCCTTTCCGGGCTAGCGTAATAGCCCCTTTCAGTCAGCTCTCCTAATTTTCATTAATCATGTTCACATATGCGTTGTCATGATCGGGAAAATGGTTATTGTTTATATTGGGGGGAGCTTCTTTCAGTTTGATGACTCCCTCTTTGATCAACTCCTCAATTTTGTCTTTGAGTGTATAGTAATTTCCAGTGTCATGTCCGATGACTTCAGAGTGATATGCACAACGTTTAGTTTCATCATGCCATCTGGAATTAGGATTGGGGGTATTTCTAGGAATTGGTTGGAGTATTCCTGCGGTCTTCAACCTCTCATATATCTGCGCTAGAGGTTCATCCAAAGGTGTATAGGTTTTGGTTGGCTTTCTTTCGGCATTTATGCGAGGTCTGAGTGCATTTGGCGTACGGATTCGTGACTGCGGTGAGTATGAGGGTTTTGGATATGTTGGTTGGGTATGGAAAACAAGGTATGGGGTGGTGCTGTGCTGATAATACGGTTGTGGATTTTGGGTGTTTTGGTTATAGTAAGAAGGTGGTGGGCTTTGATACACTAGAAGTTGTTCTGGCCTATGCTCCCGAATGACCATGATAGAGGGTGATGCACCTCTTTTCCTCTGTGAGGTACCTCCGATAGAATCTGACTGCATTGCTCTGCTAGTTGTTTGTAGGGCTGCCAGGTTTGTAATCCTGCCCGTTTTAACGCCTTCCTCCACGAAGTCGCCCATTCTTACGACTTATGCAAAACTTCACCCAATTACGCTGATCATCCTTTCATAATACGTCGCATCTTTTAAAGACTGCACGAACAAAGTGGTCATTTCGCTCTCTGCCAATGGAGGTTGGACCTTTGCTGCTTCTGACCGCCACCTCATGGCGTACTCTCTGAAACTTTCTATGGATATCTTCTCCAGCTTCATTAGATAAAATCTATCTAGAACAGTATTAGTGTTGAATCTGAATCTATCCATGAAATCCTGTGCCATGGCATTCCAACTGTTCCACTTTCGGGGGTCTTGGCATGTGTACCAATCCAGTGCCTCACCGGTTAGACTCCTAATGAATAGTTTCATGATGATTGTTTGATCTTTTCCAACTCCGATCAATTATCACAGTATGACCTTAGATGAGCGCGGGGATTCCCTTTTCCATCGAACATGTCGAATTTGGGCACCTTATACCCTACTGGCAATTCAACATCGGGGTGCATACATAAATCCTCATATCCTAGCCCTTCGTCCCCCTTGTTCATCTGAATGCTTTTGAATGCTTCTTTCGGGCTACAGATTTCTTTTGCCATATTTTCATCGACTCTGGATCGGGTCTGCCTCTCAACTTTCTCATATCGGTCTATTTCTGGAGAAAACATGGGCATACTAAATGGTTGGGTTTCAGTCGTATGTGCCAATGGCGTGTACTGTTTGTTAGGGCTGGAGATGCGTGTTGTCTGCTTGTATTGTATGGCTTGGCGATTTGGACTGAGCGGGGTAATATAAGTAAGTGAAGGTTGGGATATGTATGTGGTGAATGGATCATTTTGTAGGTTGTCTTGTAAATTGATTGGGCGAGTGGCAGTTTGGTGTGAGCTGGTATGTTACGGCCTTTGCACGGAGTTTTGGGGAAGTGGAGGCTCAAGGGGTTGAAATGTTTGCGGTATGGTTGCATCTGCCTTTTGTTCTGGGAGCGGTGCATTTAGGCTAATGGACAGGTTCGTGAGGTTTCAGAGCCTCTCCATTTCGGCCTGCATGGTTTCCATCTGCTGCAGTAATTTGGCTAGGTGTTGATCAGCGGTGTTTCTCCTATCTGAGACCTCTGCTTCACCTGTATGAACGAGGACGAGTCCCAAACCGGTTTGTTCTGATGCCATTGACTTAGTCATATTATTGGATGATTGTGCTTTTACTTTTGTGGAGTAGAGATGCTCTTCCAGTCAACGCGAATCGACCTTTGAGGGGAATAGGCAAAATAATCCTTCTAAGAAATTGATCGGTGTATTTTATATACACCTTTTGAGTCAGTTTTAGTTAGTCTTTTGTCCCATTTTGCACATATAAGTGTCGTATTAGGATAGTTTTCCTTTCTTTTGAGTCAAAGTGGTTAAAATGGCCAAATGACGGAAAAGGAGCTAAAAGAGGGCAAAAGAGGAGATTTCAGAGCTAAAAAAAGAGAAAGTGGCGAACGAGGCTGAACGACTGCATCGCGGCGCCTCGCAAAGCGCGCGCCACTATCCGCAGAGGTCGAAGACTCGTCGCCGCGCCCTCGCACGGCAGTGCGGGCGCGACGCCTAAACATCCGAGAAGCTTGCAGCGCCGCGCGCCTCGCATGCCAGAAATCGTGTCGCGCGCCAAATCATCCGACGGATTGCGAGTTCCGGCCGCGGCTGCGCAGGCCGCGCGCCGACGCGGAAAAATTAGGTTTCCAGACGGATTTTGGGCCAGGCCTGCAGGGAAAAGTTGAGGCGGTTTTCAGCCTATAAAAGGAGAACCCTATGCAGGTTTTAAGGGTTCCCCTTCTTGCAAAACACAAGGCTTCTTGCTTAGAGATTGAAGACCATAGTCTAGTAATTTCTTTTCCTTTTCTTTTCTTTATTTCAGTTTTTGTATGATGAACATGGGATTAGTTCTTGTCATGTCAATGGCTAGGAACTAATTCCTCTATAGGGCTTTCCATGTTGAATCTCTAGAAACTTATGTTATGATTTAATGCATGCTTATGGTTATTCTTCTTCTTGTTAAGATCTATCCAATATTTGAGTTGAATTCTTGGTAATTAATTGACAACTAATTATCACTATATGATTTCTAATCAGATTCCGAAAGGGGGGGATTGTGAATATGCTGTAAGTTGGGTAGACATTCTTGGATTGGGGATGAAAATACCTCAATTATTTATGTAGCGTTAATGAGAGGCTTAAAAACCCTAATTTTGCGCATTGTGCGTGACGATTAACTAGGTTCTTGTTCTTAATCCTCCTATAGAGTTATCCTTATCACCGAAAGGTAGGTAAGGTGCAATGCTGGGGTTGAATGTTTATATAACCCTAACGGGAGTATAAAACGATTTAGTGAACCTGCTTTCTCCAAAAGAAGAAGACCATAAGTTATTGCATTAATAAGTAGCATAAGCGGATAGTGAGGAGACGTGGAAGCCCTATTCTCATCATCACTGAAGTAAACCCTTTTAGTTAAATAGCTTTTATAATCCTTAGTTAAAAACAACAAATCTAAATATCAATTTACCAAATAGATACCAAAAAATAGATAGTTGGTAATTGAACCTAATCTCGAGGACGATATTCGGCCTTATCAAGACTATACTACTTGTCACGATAACGCACTTGCGTTTAAAATGTGTGCATCTTACCGCGCATCAAGTTTTTGGCGCCGTTCTTGATTAGGCATAGTTCAATATCAAATTTGTCTATTTTTAATTTCTAATTTGGTTTTTAATTTTAATTTTAATTTTTAATTTTTACGTTTTTATTATTTTTGGAAAATTCGAGGTAAGTGATTGGTTGTTTGTTTTGATCTATTTCAGAAATCGGTTTATGCGAAGGAGAAGAGGAGCAGACACTCTTGTTCCTCAATCCAGAGATTGAGAAAACTCGCAAAGCGAGCGAAAGAATCGGGATTGCAACTTTGATAGAAATGGACGGTGCTCAAAACAATAACATGATGAGAGAAGGGTTAGGTGAAAATCAACATAACCCAGGAATGCCTCGGCAAGTACCAATGGACGTGGAGGAGAGAGTCCAAATCGGCCGAGAAAGAAGTTTGGGGACTATGTCGCCAAGAGTGAATGGAGCACAGCGTGCATTAGGCTCCTGCAATAGAGCCAACAACTTCGAGATAAAGCGGCGATTCTCGAGGCATGGTACGACATGCGGTGCAATTTTGAGGACTGCCATCGGAGGATCCACATATGCACATAGCTACTTCTTGGAGCTATGTGCAACTTTCAGATATAACGGCGTTACTGATGATGCCGTCAGATTGAGGCTCTTTCCCTTCTCACTCAGGGATAGAGCAAAAGTATGGTTGAATTCCCTGCCGGCCGATTCAATTTTTACATGGCAAGAGCTGGCACAGAAATTCCTAGCCAAGTTCTTTCCCCCGTGTAAAGCAGCAAAACTGAGAGGGGAGTTGAACAACTTCTACCAAGCAGATGGAGAGTCCTTATATGAAGCTTGGGAAAGGTTCAAAGATCTACAGAGAAAGTGCCCACAACATTGCATTGAGTTGTGGAACTTGGTCCACATCTTCTACAACCGGCGCCGAGCAAAGACAACTGTAACCATTATAGATGCAATCGGTGGAGCATTCATGAGGAAAACAGCCACGACGCTCATGAGCTATTAGAAGATATGGCCACCAACAACCATGTCACAGAAGAGAGGTCGACAAGTGGGAGAAGAACAGTGGGAGTCCACGAAATAGATGCTATTGCTGCCTTGAATGCCCAAGTGGCCCTTTTAGCGAAACAGTTGCAGCAACATACAGTGTCAGTAAATGCGGTGCAGATGCCTAAAAGCTGTGAAATATGTGGTGGCCCACATACATTTGACAGGTGTCCTTCAGCTGATCCCAACAATATACCAATGGAGCAGGCAGAGTGTCAGGCCATAGGTAATTATCAGAGGCAACAGAACAACCCCTACTCCAACACTTATAATCCAGGGTGGAGGAACCACCCAAATTTCTCATGGAGAGGAGACCAGGGGCAGCAGAACCAGCACCAGAACCAGCAGAACCAATACCAAGGGCAACAGAATCAATACGAGCGTGAGAACCAATACGAGGCGATGCAGAACCAACGAGAATCAGCACCGCTTCATTCAAGCCCCACACCTCAGCGATCAATGCACCGGTTCAGTGAAAAGCCAAACGAGTGAAGCAATGCGAAAGCAACGCCTGCACCCATTCATGAAGCTAGATCCTCATTCAGGAACTTGGAAACTCAAGTGGGTCAGCTAGCAAAGCAGGCAAACAGCAGGCCACAGGGAACATTGCCAAGCAACACAGAGGTAAATCCAAGGGAGCAATGCCAGACAGTGCAATTGAGAAGCGGCAAACAGTTGGAGCAGCAGTCACCGCAGCCAGTAGTTGAGAAGAAGGCAGAGTTAGAAAAAAGAAGGTGATTAAGCCCAACCCTGTAGTAGAGAAAGCTCCGGAGAAGGAGTATACAGAGAAGATCCCTTTCCCCCAGAGACTACAGCGAAAGGCGGTTGATAAACAATTCTCCAAATTTTTGGAGACATTCAGGAAGCTGCATATCAACATATTTTTCATAGAGGCATTAGAGCAGATGCCCTCCTATTTCAAGTTTATGAAGGAGATCTTGGGGAAGAAGAAAAAGCTGGCAGAGTACGAAATAGTAGCACTAACAGAAGAGTGTAGTGCTATCTTGCAGAAAAAGTTGTCACCAAAGCTAAAAGATCCAGGGAGCTTTACACTACCTTGCGATGGGCGGGGTAACTTGCAATGAGCTCTATGTGATTTAGGGGCAAGTATAAATCTCATGCCCTTATCAGTATTTAAAAGATTGGAGTTGGGTGAGGCCAAACCAACCACAGTAAGCCTGCAACTGTCCGACAGGACAGTGGTTCATCCAAGAGGCAAGATCGAGGACGTGATTGTGAAAGTAGGAAAATTCTTATTTCCTGCAGACTTCCTCATTCTTGATATGGAAGAAGACGCGGAAATCCCTATCATATTGGGGAGGCCATTCCTAGCAACGGGGAGAGCGTTGATTGATGTTGAAAGAGGAGAGTTAACATTAAGGGTGGAGAATGAAGAAATGGTGTTTAAAGTTTTTAAACACGTCATTGAGCCACCAACAATGAGTGGGTGCTTTGCAATCAGCACCATCAAACCCCCATGCGAGCCAATACAAGTCAACCAAAGAGCGATGAGCCCAAGAAAGCAGGCATGATTTGCTGAAATGCCACTAAAGGAGGTAAGTATTCCTGAACTCCCCCTTACTGATAATGCTAAGAAGAAAAGAAGAAAAAGAAAACGCCAAATGTGGAGGAAATGGATTGGTTGGGGGCTTAATCCACCCCAGGGTTATTAAGGCTAAGGAACTTGCGTCCGGCTAAAAGACGTTAAAGACAACGCTACTTGGGAGACAACCCAATATTTTTAATTATGTTATTTTAATTTATGTCTTTAGTTTATTTTATTTTGTCTAAGAACAGTCTCACGGTATTGGGGTCTTGTGTTTGTGTTATTGACAGTGCATAAACAAACCGAAAGACGAAAGTCGAAGCAAGCCGGATTTCCAGAAAAATGGGTAAGAGTCGCGGCGCGAGGAAGGTGGTCGCGCGCCAAAAGAATGAGCAGCGCAGTTGGCCGCGCGCAAGCGAGGCGCGCGGTAGAATTCAAAATTTGCCAAGTTTAGCGCCGCGAGAAGAAGTCCCGAAGCGCAGAAAGATTGGGCACCGCGGCGCCCGAAGGCGGCGGCGGCGGGAATCCAAAACTTAAAACGCCTAAATCAGATTTTCCCAAATCCAATTTCAAAACCTAACCCTTCCTTTCCAAAACCCACGAAAATCAAAATTTGCCCACAAATCCTCCATAAATCCAACCCAACCACAATAAAAACTCTTAAATTCCTAAAAACCATTAGTTATCTCAAATAACAAAGCTCCATTCCATAGCCTCAAACCACCAATTGAAACAAGAGCAGATTGAATCTTCTCAGAAAAATGTAATCTTTTTTTGGTTTCTTGAATCCTTTAATGCAGTCACAGGAGGTATTAGTTTGAAGTATTATTGTACTTGAAGTAGTTGGGTCTTGAAAAGTTTATTGTGAAGTTTGGAGAAAATAGTAGAAAAGGAGTGTGGGTATTGGGTAGAAAAGTTGAAGTTTGGGGGTGTTGTGTTATTGCTAGTTGTTGATTGTGTAAGAAACATTGTGCCACTAAATTGAAAGCTCGAAACTATTTTAAACCATGGCCACTGGGAAGAAGAGGCTCCACATCCACCCCAACCCCACATTACGATAATACTAGGTTTGTGAGCTACGAAGCCTTCCAAAGATACAAAAAGCTTGATACCAGACCCATAATACCAGAAAGGGGAATGGACTACCAGAGGGAGTCATATGGGGAGGAAGATGTTTATGAGCCCATCCGGGCTATGATTGAGTTAAGGGGGTGGAGGAGATTCGTAAATCCGGAGAAGATAGCACCAGTGAACACAACAATGGTGCGTGAATTTTATGCCAACTTTCCGGAGAAGGTGGAAAGGGGATGCTTTGTTAGGGAGCTTATGTGTGCGTGTGTGAGAGAATGTAAATGCACAATTGAAGACGGTTGATGTTGAAGAAAGAAGTGATTGGAATCACTTTAGAACATGGTATAGAAGCACTGACCGCATCGACTGGAATGCCGTTGCAGACACCGTGAGCTACCATGGGACTGTTTTTTATATTGGAAGAAATGGATCAAGAGCTTTGAGCAGTGCCAATTCAACAAAGTGGCCAAAGGTTGGCTATATTTCGTCGGCGCCCGCGTGATTCCATCCACGACTTCACCGAGTGCGGAGGATGAGATTAAACCGATATATGGAATTATGAGGAATGACGATTGATGTGGGAAAGAAATAGTGCGAGCATTGAAGAAATCAGCGAGTTGGTGACAACGGTGGATTGGGACACGGTTCACTTATTACGGTCTACGCCACACGAGTGCGGTCCCAAGACTACCCGACACTCATGAGAGAAACCAGCTGCCGGTGTCCCGTGGGATAGTGCACTCTTTCCTGCACCAAGCCCCGGCGTGACGGAGTACAACCAGCAGCAGCAGCAGCAGAGACCGCCATGGACGAAGATGAGCCTGAAATAGGGGCTCAATATGAGGCAGGACCTAACCACCGGACAACCACAGAAGCAGAACCTTCAGTGCCCACGATGGAGCAATTGTTTCAAAATCAGATGAGGATGATGCAGAGTTTGGACACAGTGATACAAGGACAACAAGAAACAAGGCAACAAATCAACGAGTTGAGTTCCTTGTTCAGTCAATGGTCCATACACTATCCCATGCCACCGCCACCACCACCATTTTAGCCAAAGTCTGTAAGTGTCTTATTTCTTTTATTGTCTTTGAGTCTACACACATTGGGGACAATGTGTGATTTAAGTTTGGGGGTGTTTTATTTGTGTCATGTTATGTTTTATTTAAGTCTTTTTATTATTTTTATGTATTTTTGAGTCACAATTTTTTTTCTTTTTGAGTCATAATTGTCTGTCAAAAGATCATGTATGCTGTAGTTGCTAGAAACACCTAGTGAAGTAAGGTAGAATAATGTAACGGAATTAAAGCAACTATCTAAACACCTAAGTTAGATATGCCAAAAACTCACAGAATCTGTCTAGTTGGAGTTTCTTGCTTGAGTTATGCATGCTAAATGATAAATACTTATGTGTTATGATTACTTGCTATTTGAGGCGAAATAGTTAGGATATGCATGTTAGGGAGATGACTCAGACATTTCTTTGATAGTCAATTCTTTCCATTCTTTTATATCCCGTACTTTAAAAGTATCCCTAGTCAGCCCCATTGAGCCTAAATTTGAAACTTCTTCTTTGACACCCTATATTCCCACAAATTGTACCATAAGTGAAAATATGAAATAGTGGAATACATTGTGTTAAAAAAAAGAGACAAAAAGAGTGAATAAGTCTGTTGCACCCCAATACAAAAGTAATAAGAAATAGGCAAAAGCCTAAGTTTGGGGGTGCTTGTCATCATTATATACTTCACTCTCCCAAAACAAAAGAGGGAAAAGATAGAATCGAAGTGAAGGAAAGAACAAAAAGAAAAAGGGAATTACTGAAAAGCTGAAGAGCTTATGGTACACGAAATGAGCCTAAATTGCCTATTTTTACCTACATATACCTAAGCCTACATTGCAACCCTTAAAGTCCTGAAGATCTCTTTTATGCATATCCAGGATTAGCGGAGAATAGCAAGTAAGCATGCTATATGATTTTTGAATTTATATGCATGATTTAGTATATTGACTTCCATTAAAGCATGATGAATATGAGTTTGCGAAATATCTAGCTTAATGTGCTGAAATGTCATGCTATATGTTCCTGCATATTATTTTGCTAACCTTCATGTTTTTCTAGTTAACACTAATGCAGCAAAAGTGATCAATGTCAGTGAGTCTTTTATTTTTCGTTTCTTTGAGTCTTTTATTTATTTCTTTCTATCTTTGCTCGAGGGCGAGCAAAGGTTAAGTTTGGGGGTATTTGATCGGTGTATTTTATATACACCTTTTGAGTCAGTTTTAGCTAGTCTTTTGTCCCGTTTTGCACATATAAGTGTCGTATTAGGATAGTTTTCCTTTCTTTTGAGTCAAAGTGGTTAAAATGGCCAAATGGCGGAAAAGGAGCTAAAAGAGGAGATTCCAGAGCTAAAAACAGAGAAAGTGGCGAACGCAGTGAAACCAGGCCGCGGCGCCTCTGATCGAAGCGGGCGCGGCGCCACTATCCAGAGGCTGCAGAAGATTCGGCCGCGAGCCCTCGAGCAGCAGTGCGAGCGCGGCGCTAAACATCCGAAGCTACGAAGTTGCGGCGCGCGGCTACCGAGCCAGAAATCGGGGCGCGGCGCCAAATCATCCGATGGATTGCGGTTCGGCGCTGCGCGCGAAAAAATTAGGTTTCAGACGGATTTTGGGCCAACTGCAGGGAAAAGTTGAGCGGTTTCACTATAAAAGGAGAACCCTAGGCGGTTTTAAGGGTTCCTTCTGCACAACACAAGACTTCTTGCTTAGAGATTGAAGACCATAGTCTAGTAATTTCTTTTCCTTTTCTTTTCTTTATTTCAGTTTTTGTATGATGAACATGGGATTAGTTCTTGTCATGTCAATGGCTAGGAACTAATTCCTCTATAGGGCTTTCCATGTTGAATCTCTAGAAACTTATGTTATGATTTAATGCATGCTTATTGTTATTCTTCTTCTTGTTGAGATCTATCCAATATTTGAGTTGAATTCTTGGTAATTAATTGACAACTAATTATCACTATATGATTTCTAATCGATTCGAAAGGGGATTGTGAATATCTTTGTAAGTTGGGTAGACATTCTTGGATTGAGGATGAAAATACCTCAATTATTTATGTAGCGTTAATGAGAGGCTTAAAAACCCTAATTTTGCGCATTGTGCGTGACGGTTAACTATGTTCTTGTTCTTAATCCTCCTATAGAGTTATCCTTATCACCGAAAGGTAGGTAAGGTGCAATACTGGGGTTGAGTGTTTATATAACCCTAACGGGAGTATAAAACGATTTAGTGAACCTGCTTTCTCCAAAAGAAGAAGACCATAAGTTATTGCATTAATAAGTAGCATAAGCGGATAGTGAGGAGACGTGGAAGCCCTATTCTCATCATCACTGAAGTAAACCCTTTTAGTTAAATAGCTTTTATAATCCTTAGTTAAAAACAACAAATCTAAATATCAATTTACCAAATAGATACCAAAAAAATAGATAGTTGGTAATTGAACCCTAATCCTTGAGGACGATATTCGGTCTTATCAAGACTATACTACTTGTCACGATAACGTGCACTTGCGTTTAAAGTGTATGCATCTTACCGCGCATCAGAAATGTAGCAAACCAAGTTAGTGTAAAGCATATGATTTTGCAAAGGTGCAGACAGCATGTAGTAAAAACATCATATTAAAGCGATTCCTAATATACATGGGGCCTCCTTATGCCAGAGGTAGACCTAAACGCCAAATATGCGAGATTATGATAAATTAGTTCAAGCCGTCAAACTGTAATGCTTTTGTTAGAAGTGGCGACCAAATGACGATGCACTTTCTCCAATTTCGGCATGTCATGATTAGACTTGGATTTGTCTATCATTGTCACGCTACACATAGTATGTTGTTTGGTTGTTGGGTTGAGAAACCCGTCGACAAGTTTTGGTGTTTTCCTAACTATGGTGTCGATACCAAGGACCGACCCACCTAAAGTAAATGCATGCATGACTTAATATAAAGGGTGGTATAGCTCTATCCTAAGTTTCTATGATTTGGCTTACTAGACGCAAAATTCTCGAGCGGACAACTCGAGTGAGAAGGCTACGCGGCTGACCAGACGAACCGATCTAACTCCGCGCAAGCGCCAACTCTCCTAAAATTTGGGTATTTTAAAAGAAATTTGCGGGTGCGCGAAGCACACCAACGCGTGTAGTGTGTGACAGTGTGAATTTTCCAGAGTGGAAGGAATATGAACGGAATGCCAGTTTAAGAAAAGCAGTAAAAACAAATAGCAATTAAAACAGTTAAGCATACAAAAAAGCAAGCAATTTTAAGGCATTTAAAACATATAAAAGCAAATAAATCCAAGCAATAATAAACATAGGTTTGCTATGGTCAAGAACCTGATTATCTCCAGCGGAGTCTCCATTTCTGTCACTCCCTTTTTCGACCGCGACATTATCCAACTCGTGCTTAAAAGCGTTAGAAAATAAAATATATGCTAAAAGGTGCTAAATGCTAAAGAGTTCGCGGAGTCGCCACCTAATTAGTTTGAGTGAATTAAGACACCTAAATGTCAACTAGGTTAAAGTCAACATTAACTCCATTTTAATGGTCTGCTAAACTTAATGAGATTCTGGGTAAGAGTTATTTATTAATCTAGAGGGACGGAGTTAGGCATCTTCTAAGATCTTCTAACTTGCGGTTGTCCGTTCAAACCTATGTTAATTATTATTGCTAAAGAATGCATGTTTTGAAAGTACTTAAGCAAAAGATGTTTGTAAAAAATGTATTTTTGACCAATTTAAAATATAGGACTTGTTTAAAACATATAAAGTTAGTTCTAGTTGAAAACATGCATTTAAAAAGTAATTAGAGAGCATATGAAATTATTATATAAGGTATAAATATTGCTTAGCATAATATAGAAATAATAATGCAAAAAAATGACCAAAATATATACTTAAACATAGGATGTGAAAAATGTATATCACGCAAAGGCTAAGAATCCTACAATTTAAATAGGGATTTATAGAAAAGGACTTTCTTATGTTAGAATTTAGTAATAAATAATGTCTTGACTACCTAAATAATTATGCGAATGGAAAATTACTAAATGGTTTAATTATAACTTAAGAAAGCTAAAATAATTAACTTAAGGGGGAAAACAAATTTCTAATGTCAAGCTACTTTCTAGTCTATTGGTTCAAGGTTTAACTATTATAAATATTCTACTAGTAGCGTAATGTTAGATAAATAATTTACAACAAATAAATGGGGCAGAATAAATAATTAATAAAGATGACTCGAAGGAGCGGCGATGTCATTCCGCCTGCGGTTGGAATTAATTGCATATGCGGATATAGTTGCACATAAATGTGGGTCTTCATTTGACGAAAGTCGCGATGAGTCTCACAATGAAACTCCTCATGTGGCTCTGATGCGTTTCATGTAAAAAATAGAAGAAAATAAGGATTAGGACATGTCCAAATTTTATCATAATAATAAATAAGCATTTAGCATAAAATTAAACACATGATTTACACTTAAGCACATATGTCGTGATTAAACTGTAAGATCAGCAGGTTAACACGTAAAGAAATAAACCAAATGGCCTACCCAACATGTATGTAGGACCGAGACAAGGAAATAAAATTTTAGGGGAGGGACCTGGGACAACCTTTTGCAGTGTATGTAGACAAATGACCAATAACATATAGGGAGAGATAATAAGTACATATTTAAAAGACAAGCTTTTATTCCATCAATATGCAAACATGTAACAGTTCCTAGCCTACTGGATTTGGCTTCATTTTATTAATGCAACTGAGTTAACACAGAAAATTGAGTTTTCTTTACATTTTCCTAACCATGTATCAGTATTGAATGAGTAAGTTCAATAGATGGACAATAATAATGAAACATGATAGGAGATGCACCACAATGACTTCTAAGCATTCATGATACTAGCTTGAAACAGTCAGGAGTCAAGCAAAATCCGAGGCAACAGAATACTTACAACATCTATTCATACTCACAGGTTACTCCTAGCTAACTAATCACAGACAGTGACATTCACACGACATTCGTCAGTCTGTTATGATATGTTTTCAGGTTTCCAACTTTATTAAATGATCATTAATTGAGCCATTAGGACTCTATGATGAACCATGCTATAAATAGAATTATTGTCAATGATTTCTATCCAACTTCAGACCATTTACTATGGGATACATACAACATAGTCTTGATTAAGTGATAAGGATACTCGACAATATACAAGGCATCAAGATTCATGTTTGAGAACTAACAGAGAATAGCATACCCACATCAAGTTTCAGAAACAAAGATCATTTTTAAGAGGCTTATATGGAAGGTCCATGGTGCAGCTTTGGCTATCTATGAACGGATAAAAAAAACTAGTTTCATTTAGAACCTCAATCTAGAAAGTAAGAGGTCCAAATAATACCCACATGCTAAGGAACACAATGCTTCGACCAACCTATTCAACCCATTTTTTAGTTGAGATTAATATTAAGACACTATGCCACATTAATGAACCACAAGACATGTTTTTAAAGATCTAACTATACTCTAAGGTTGAACCAGATTTACCATAGAAGAGTCTATCACACTAAATTAATCTATGATCTACTCATACTGATTTCTTAACTTCGAGAATTTGTTAATGTCTACTGCTTTACATGATGAGCACTTAATGTACACAAAAACGATTACTATAATAATTACAACGATCACAGACTCAATGAACATAAGTAACATAACTCAGTCGGTCCCACAAACTCAAACAATGACTACTTGACTCAGTCACACCACAAATGCTAGTAAAGCACATTAACGATCATGGTCGTGAATATCAATAACAACTGATATTAACTAAACAAGTTCAACAATTAATTTTATAAGCGTAAGCAGTTATTAATTTTGACTGAATGCATGAATAATCAGTCATACATAGAGACGTTGCACACACTGATATTACACGAATTTAAGACTGAAAGGGTAATGGATTTACCTTCTCCGGACAGCGAACCGAGGCATCGTATCAAGTCGTCGATTCACTCGGGGTTTATTGCGATGCGATTTGGAAAGGCAGAACCTAGACTTCTAATTCTCGAATTAGATTACATGTCGGACTACTGATTTTCGACGCCTTTTCTCTAATGTTTACTTCTGTGGGAATCGATACCTCCTTCCCTGCTGCTGCTTTACTTCGCTGATTTCCTTAGGTAAATTTTCTGAATTCTCCTATCTCTTTTTATGCTTTTCCCAAATTTATGGATTCATATAATGTGTAAATAGCTTTGTATTTATATCCCCCATTCGGGTTCTAATGTTGGTAAGTAATTATGGCGATTACTTTACACGACTTTTGGTACTAATTGGTGCGATTTTATTCGATTTCCTACTGATTTTGTATGATTTGGATATGGTTATGGTAAGGAAATATTCTGGAGTGCGCGATTTGGGTGAGATATGGTGGGATTAATTTGAGAAAGGGCTTGGACAATGAGGCGGTGGGTGTTAGGATTAGGGTTCTTAAGTCTATGTTATCCTTCTTTTAGGTTAAAGGGTTCTGGTCGTTGGTTTTGGGTTGGAGGAGATGGACGAGTGAAATAAAAGGGATGGGGGGTGAGTTGGGTCGCGAGTCAGTTTATTTGGGCTGGGTAATTTAAGTAAAGGGAGAAGGTTTGGTTTTAATTGGGTATTAGTTTTAAGTGTTAGTTTTAAGTGTTAAATTTTAATTAGTGGTAAATAAATGGAGGTATAAATTGCAAATAATAATTATGAAATTGCTTTGAGTGTTAATAAATGTAGATATAATGTTAAGGAATGATTGATGCGAGTCATTATTAAATTATTTATTTATTTATGTATTTATTATTATTTAAATTATTAAGAATTAATGGAAATAGAATATGGCTTAAGTTATGAATAATATTTAGGCAAATAACAAATGCGGACGTGAGACTCAAAGTGCTTAATACTCTACATAAAACGCGGTGTCATCACTAAGTCTCTTATTTATGCATGTATTAATGTTTTATTGTTGCATTTTATTATTATAAAATTGTTAACATTATTTTGGAAAATTAGTGTAATTTTATAGTTAATGATTGGACGAGAGGTCAAAATTGTTGTCAACACCTACTACAGTATTTTTATGCATCTCTGAAAGGGTCTGAGTCCTCGTAGACTTAGAGCAAATGATGGGGCATAAATACTCATCTCGCCGAAAAGAATTTTGCACCATAATCAATTATAACTAACGACGCGTTCATTTTAAATGAGACTTGTATTAAATTTCTGGGGAACTTATTAATTCAGGTTTATATTCAAGATCAAATATTACATGTTTAAAATATTACTCAAAACATTTAAAATATGTATTTGGGCGCCGCCTACCCAAGCATGATTACGGACTCTAAATTAGTTTTGGACGCCGCCTACCCAAGCATGAATTGTTGACTCTAGACTAGTTTTGGGCGTCGCCTACCCAAGCATGATTTGCGGACTATAAAACTAAGTAAAGTAAATGACAATCATTTAGCACGTAAACAACATACCAACATACTGTGTAATAATAATCATGGATTAAATTTCGAAAACTGAGATTTTAACTTTCTGGACTTTAGGCGTCGCGGTGCTCCACTATGGAGCCGCGGCGCTCCTCCAAGGAGCCGCGACACTTAATAGGTAGAAACTTTTGGTTTCTGTTTATGTGAATTAGCGTCGCGGCGCCTCAGTTCCAGTAAGCTCTGAATTTTAAACGAAGGTTTTAATCACGACCCTGATAATTACCATGACTGGCGCCGGGCGCTCCAACATGTAGTCGCGCCGCCGTCGTGAAACCCTAGCTGGTGCCGCAGCGCCCTACAATACGGTCGCGGCGCCGACGACCTTTTCAGAGTAGTTTCTGCGCTGATTTTCTAAAAATCGTCCAACCCCTAAATCTAATTTAGGATTCAGATTACGGGTCCTTTACTACCACCCACCATTATTAATAACGCACATGTCGACCATCACCCATTACTACACGTTCTTCGTCGTGCACCATGTTCGCAATGAACCGATTTCTGCACAAGGCTCAGTTCGTGCTAGTACGGAATGACTTCCTCAATTTAGCATAGTTGATAATTTACGTTTAACTCATATTATTATATCTTTCAATTGTTACGTAATCATTGAACTAGTCTGGGCTCTGATACCACTGTAGGATTTTGTTGGGTCTAAAACACACAAGTAAGACACAACGGAAGTTTAAAATTTTATTAACTTACTTGCCCCAACAATTCTGTCTAGTATGTTTACGTTACAATTGAAATTTGTAGGACACAAAGAAAACTTACAGTTTACAAGCTTTAGAATCTTTACTAAAAGGTGCGCACGCGATTGTCTGGTCCGGTGCAAACCTTCGGTACGGTATACCCCTCTGTCAAGAAAGCCAGGAAATCTTGGCAGAGGTTTGAGAGGATTTTAGCCTTTGAACTCTGAGTTGAGAAAGTAAGAGTTTAGTTTATGATTCTAGTAAGAATTCAACCAACCTAAAATTATGGGTTAAGTGCTAAATATATACGGGAGATTAGGATACAAATCAGACTGAGATTAGGCTTAAAAACCTGACCTAAATCCGAGTTGCGATGGGCGGTCGGTTGGGCCCATTGTCGACCACGACTTCGACCTCGGTAGCGGCGCTGCCCCTTTTATTTTAAAGTTTCAGCACGTTTTGATTTTAATTAAATCCAAAATCTAATTTTGACTTAATTAAATAATTTCCATCAAATGAAAATTATCCCATAATTTATCTTGGTTAAATTATCTCGATTCTAAATCGAACATTTTATCCTCTCTCAATATACCCTTAGACCGAAAAGACAATCGACTTAGTGTGACCATTTAGGTCTTCATACATCGACACTTAATCAAATTAAGGTTCACACGGAACTTCTAGACTGCGCCACATGACGAACTCAATATGTGAAGAACGTTTACAAGACTCTTAGTAAACATAACCTCTGTGTGGGATGATAAATTCCTTTCATTCGCTACACACTCGATCTAGCTTATGATTTGCCTAAGTGTCTATCCAAACGGTTTGATCACTTTATCTCATCTATATTAGTCGACAACTAGATCATATCTCAAATATGTCTCTTGCATTGGCCAATGACTTGGTCGACCTAATATCACTGAGAAGTTGAGTGTTCTCTCGAATATCTAATCGAGGAATGAATCTTATTCTTGGCTCAACTACCACCTTAGTCTGTATCACAATGTACCCAATTCAAGTCATGTCTTATCCTATAAGGAATTTAAGCTTAGGACAAGATCAAAGTACATTAATCTACAAATCAGGTGCGTATTGACCTCAAGTTAAAGGACCTCTATCTCCCACATGCTGATAATACTCTAGACATGTATAACAAATAGTTTATCAGCAGGGTATGTCAATACCCTCTAAGAGTATCCATGTGTCTATTACTAGCAATCATTACTAGTAGTAAGTGAGACATACTACATTCTCTAAGAATGTGAAGCAAACCACACGTCGACTTACAATATATCATTGATATCTCATTCTCAATGATCATCAGTCGATGCTACTTTAAGAACTACGCTCTATCATTAATATTTCACCCTATCAATGACAACGTAAGCTCAAGGGATGCACGTTAATGAATAATACAAACAATCATAATTCAGTAATTGCAAAAGTCATAAATATATTAATCTCATTAATAATACGAATGTGTTTAAATACATCTGTCCCTAAATAATTTTCTCCAGAACATATATATTTTCACCTTTCGTTTCTCAAACTTTTGCTTAATTGCCTAGACAGATTCCAAAATACTGATATGGTATAATCTCTATTCACAAGATCTGTTTTTATTTTATTTTCTTTTGTGGAGTGGTCACCTCACGTGATGCAGAACACCAGAGACATAATGAATTAAAAGAGAAGACAATAAAAGAGAATATATAGGGACTATCTGATTTCCAGTACTGCAGGGTTTGGGACCATCGACCGACACAATATAACCTACACAAGTGTGGAAATATACCTCTACTGTTTTCACTACAACATTTCTATATAGTTAGAAAATTATAGCCACACACATATTATGTACTCATTATCGCAGCTTATATATTATATGGCATCTATACAGACATTGGAACTAGTGGCAGAGCAACAGCCACAACCTGTGGAGGGCTTCAACTGAATCCTCTTAATCGGAAATCATACTGCATAGATAGGATTAAAATAATTTGTTTTTCGTATATGTATAAATTTTTATTCTCCTTAACATAGGCGAGGTTTTTATTGTAATGGCAAAGGTAGTTCAAAAGTTTGGTAAGATCACAGATTCTAATGTTTGAATTCCTTATGAATATTCATAGCTCCGTTTCATTGAAACTAGAAAAGTGTTTTCTGTTGTTTGCATTAGATATTTGAGAATAGAAACATTCTATTGTCATTGGTGGATCTTGCATTAATCTTAATCAGTGGAAACAGACATGCAGTAGAAATGTAGAATGCTTCTATTCTGAAATGTGGATGAAAATAATTAGGGATTCAATTTCCAGTTTCGACTTGTTTTTTTGTTAATAAACTGTGAAATATCACCATTACTAATAAAATAAATACAAACTAAAGAACATTTAGAAGTCAACTACCACCTTTCAGGAAGGGTGCAGTGATCCAGCTAGACCTCCGGAAACAACAACTACCAAAACTACTAAGCACAGATATGTTGAATCCAATATTGACATAATTCTTGCCCTTTTAGACTTGTTACACTTGAGTATTTTTTAGCTTCCAATAAAAAACAGCAAGACAAATTAAAGTAACATAATTTTTACACGGTGCAATCATTGGCGGACAGACTATAAACATGGTGGTGCAACTGCACCATCAATTTTTTTTTAATTTTTTTACTAAGTACTCATCTTATGTTAGCTTTTGGAATCTTTTATACCAGAAATGAATATGAATGTTTGTCTTTGCACTGTTAATGAGCTTCTATAAGTGCAGTAGTTTGCACTGTTATTACAAGCTTCTTATTATTTAAGACCCCGCGCATAGCGGGAGCTTAGTGTACCGGACTGCCGTTCTTCTTTCTTTTTTTTAAAAAAAATTCTGCATAATTGTAAGCAGTTTTGTCTATGCTACCATTGCATTTTCTGTTGCGTGGTGGCTCTTGCAATTACAAGGTCTCTACATCACGTTGATAAACACCATCTTTATTTAACTTGCTGTCTATTTTCTCATTTAACTTCATTCGGATTTGGTTGATTGTTGGTAAGAAAACTGAAATGCGTACATTGACTCGCAATTTTTTTTTTCCTACGTAAAAAATTATTACTTCATATTTTGCACCACCAGATTATTACTCCTGGATCCGCCACTGAATGTAATTAGGGTAAATATAATATTTTAATACATAAATCGTTGAATCCCTTTAACATAAGAGAATCTTTTAGTGTAGTAATAAAGAAAGTTTAAAAGTTATCTTAAGTCACAAGTTAAAAAACAAATTATCTTTGTGAATAGACAAAAGTTGTTAATGAACTTCAACAAGTATTTGTATTTCATCACAGGATAACCCAACAGCTTCTCCACCTCTCCCACCCAAAACAGGAAATCAAAAACTTTAAATAATGTCCGAATTTGTACCTTACGTTATTGATAACACAATAATTGTAAAAAGCACTCGATCACTTTCCTATAAATTTGCTAGTACATCAATAATGGAAGAGTTAAACCTAAAAAAGAAGAGTTTTCTGGAGGTATTTGTACGTAATAAATCTACTACAACTAAATTATAAATTAAAATGTGCTAACTCCGAATTTCATCATTTCAGTCCGGTCTTTATTCTATATTTAGCTATTATGGTCCCTTTTATGTCCTTTTTGTCGTTCTTATTATATGTTAGACCTTTTCAATGGACTCTCTCTATTTTCTTTTGATTTTCACGTTTTTATATGACACATTACATTTTCGGTAATGAAATTCTTATAACCATACAAATGTTATGACAAGTTTAATAGCTTGTTTAGCCCACGGAAGTCAATTTTTTTTTTAATAAACATTACTTATTATAGGAGAGTTCATATGTTTGCCCAAGTATTTAGGAAAAAATGTGCTTTTGAATAGTAGCATGAAAAAGTAGCTTCTCTTAAAAAACACTTGTCAAAGATTGGTCAAACACAAATTGTTATTTTAATATATAAAATTGCATTTTAAATGAATTAGTCAAACACAAATTGCTTTTCCAATATACACTTCTCACAAAAAAACTTTTTTCAAAATAAGTCGATTTTCAAAACTTGACCAAACAGATTACTAAAAGCATAAGTTTTAAAGTTTTATAACCACAAAATATTATCTCATATTTATAATCATATATTTCAATAAAAAATATTACTTTTAAACTTCAGATCAGACTCAAATTATGTCAAACAAACATGAACGGAGAGAATAATACTTTTTCGAATCATATGCTCCGTAAGTCCGTATAGATATATAGTACTCTCCCCGTTTAAAAAAATTGTCTTAGTTTGATTTGATATTACGTTTAAGAAATAAAAGAATTTTTTGAATTGTATGATTCAAAATAAGTCTTAGATACTTGTATGACTATAAATCGTTTCATAAAATTAAATTATTTTTAAATATAAAAATTTGACAAATTTTAATAAGGAAAATAAGATAATGTTTTTTTAATCGGAAAGAGTAGTAAAAATCTATCTTGGGCCCAGCGTTAGGGTTGCGAAACCAAATCTCGTCCATAGCAATTCTTCATAACAATTCTGATTGCAAATTGAAAAGTAGAGCAACTATCCGGTTCAATTATATTAATAGTGTTGAAATTCTTTACACCATCTGTTTATATCATCCAAGTCCTCCTTTATATATTATGACTACTTAAGCCTGAAAGTTTGAATTTCTTATTCGATCACTACAAGAAATATAAAACCGAAGTAGATGGAATCACCAACATTGAATTTTTGGCTAAAGGTTATTGCGAGTATTGGAGAAGAACCATTATATATTTTCCTCCCATAATTTTTTTTCTCTCCGCCAATTCCTATAAGAATAAACAATTTACAACAATAATATATCTAGTGTAATTGCATAAAGTGAGGTTTGGGGATAGCATGTACGCAAATTTTACCTCTACCTTTGTGGGACAGAGGTCAGAGAGATTGTTTCTGGTAGATCTCGACTCAAAAAAACGTAGTCAATACAGGAATGCAAGAAAAATAAGATTATAAGAATAAATAATTGAAAAATAAAAAATGATTAACATTCTATCACCAAGATTATTGAATAAGAAAAATCAGATAAATTATAAAAGAATAGATGCGTAATTATCCTATACTTTGAAGTTTGGAGTTAAATAAGAGACTGATTTGGCCGAACTCTTATTAATTTAATAGTGGTCCAATTATTTGGAGATTAATCAATAGAGCTTAGCCGACCACAGTATTAATTAGTTTAATTTTTCCAGGAGAAGTGTATCATCGTTGCTCTAATTAATATTGATATTGGTTGAATCTTTCTTGTGCAACCGCATTGCATCATTCCATAGAATAAAACTCCCAAAAAGAATGGAATAGCCGACCAAAACGTTGGACAAGTGGAAAAATCCTCAAAGATCTCTTTGCTGTACTTAGATTTAGTATTAGGAGTAGTAACTAAAAACAATCATATAGGTACCAACTGAACCTCCAACCACCAAACATCAAGCATAGATAGCAACACCATTTTTGTCATTCATTTGCATAATATAATGTTAGAAAACTCGTATTTGGTGGAAAATCAGAACATTATTGGACTTCACTGAACTGCTATGCCTTGTGCTGTGTTGAAGAAACTAGACAAATGGAACCTGACCACTGAAATGTAAGATGTGTTTGATACGAAAGAAATAATTTATTTATTTTTTGATATTTAATAAATAAACAGAAAATATTATTGCAAAAATATTTATATATAATTTACACGAACACTATAACGATGGAGATCGTGATGTCACGGAAGGGACAGTGCTGAGGGTAGAGGTGAGGTATGTGTGGAAGCAAGTAAGGGTGTGGAGTTGGGGGTTGGGGTGGGTGGGGTGTGGGCTAGGGGGTCATTCTCTAATGGAAAAAAGGTTTTTAGGCAAGACAAGAAAGAAACTCGTCTATTGACATCGGTGCAGGGGGTGGGTAAGGGATTAGGAGTAAGCAGTGGGGGTGCAGGGATGTAGAGGTGTGAGAATAGGTTGAGCATTGGGATGGGACTTGGGAGGGGACCATTGTTAGGGGTTCTCTTGAATTTTTATCTTATTTAATTTTATTATAATTGTATTTTACTTTAAAAAAAACTAGGTAAAAAATGTTTCTTTTCATAAAAAAACACAATAACATCCATAATGTACTCGTTTAAAGAGTTTTATTTATGGGAGTATATTAATTTTTCATATATAGATCAATTGATCAAATTAATCATATTAGAATATTATGCATTTTTAGTATATTTTCTTTGTTGTCTGATTTATCGCCGCTAATGCTTGCAATTATAAACTTTCGCATGACACCCTGATTATTTCGATCACAACAAGTGGTATCAGAACCAATGGTTCAACGAGGTTGAAAACGGGTTCAAGGCAGATTCAAATCAAGCTGTAAACCGATTTCGTTATAATGAAGGTTTTGTCCGGAGTACATGTGGAGATGAATTTTCAATCATATTTTCAACATATTTGTTGTTGCATCTTTAAAATAAAACAAAATAATTTTAACTCATAATATTTTAAACTATAACAATCAGCAGTGATGAAGATTATGTGAAGAAGAAGAACCAAGATTATTTTGCCTGAAAATTAGGCCAAGGGGAGATTTGTTAAGGTTTGCCTTGAATTTTTTACTTCATTTGAATTTTATCATAATTGTGTTTTACTTCAAAAATAATTTCTTGGTGGAATTTTTTTATTTATGGATTCTACCATATCTATCCTTATCTTGGAGGAGAAGTTTTGGACTTCTATAAATAGGAGATCATTTCTCCTCTTAAAAAACACAATAACATCCACAATGTAGTCGTTTAAAGATTTTTATTTTAGGGGGGATTTTCTCTCAATAGTGTCCACGCTTTTATATTATTTTTTACATATATAGATCAATTGATCAAATTAATCATATTAGAATATTATAGTTTTAGTATATTTTCTTTGTTTTCTGATTTATCGCCTCTAAAAGTTTTCAATTATAAATTTCCACATGAGCTCTGATTATTTTGATCCAAAAAACAATCACCATGCAGTGGCACTTTAGGAACATGTTTTCGATATTTTTATCATGAAAATCATTATCCTCATTTATAATCAACTTAAATTTTTGAAAATATTTTGACCTTTATGTTTAACTAAAGATCACATCATGTTTCCCATATATATATATATATCATGTTTTCACCAGCTTGATACACCATAATTAAGCTTGTGGTTATATTTTATGTTAATTGTTAAGTACCCTTAATTTTTAAAGATTTTGGATTGGAGCTTTGATACTGAGTCTGTTTTGGTAGAAATATATTCAATGTGAGATTTTGGTGCAAATTTAAATTAATCAGACTCTAAAACGAATATTGAACGCCTGGTAACGAAATAAGGATGCATGATAAGCTAAATTACTCCTCTTTGGCTCACAACTCTTTACTCTTTAGTTGGTAACGTTATATATGTACCACTAGCTATAAGTTTGGATTGATTTGAAGGAATTGCTTAACAGAAGCTATTTTCATACAGTTTCAATTACTTTCTTATGGGTAATACGAGGTCTGAATAAATAAGGTTCATCATCCAATATGTGATCTCTTAGACAATGGGGGTAATACGAGGTCTGAATTAATTAAGGTTCATCATCCAATATGTGATCTCTTAGACAATGGTTGTTTAGGATTAGTTTGTAGCTATTTTTATGGGAGCTTTTGACAGGGTATCATATCCGCCTCGCACTTATCTCCATGTTCCTAATTAAATAGAACTAGTTGTACAATTAACTTATTTTAGTTTAAATTAACTTTGCATCAGAATTATGTACTTGTTGAATATTAATATAAAATTACAAGGAAATGGGAAAGCAACAACAACAACAAGTAAATAAGAAATTTGAAAATTAAACAAGTAAAAGATCTTGCTGAGTCGATTGAAGTTTCAATCTTTTCTTAAGATAATATTGTCCCGTATGTCCTTTCAACGGTTGTGTTAGCAATTTATCTCTCAAGATAAAACAACAATCAAACAAGTGAGCAAAGGGACTCAAGTGTTCGCTTGATAAGAAAGATCTTTGAGTGGTAGATTGCTAGAGAGGAAGATAATTTTCAGAGAATTGGTTAAGTGTCAATGTGTAGTGTCATTTGCAATTGTGCCCAAGACATAAATTTATAGGTAGATGATTTGGTCTTCTCAATTCACCAAATGAATGACCATCAATGTCAAGTAATGACCATTGATATTGAAGTTAATTCAGCCTAGTAATGGCTGAATTCAATAGCCAAGTAATGGAGAGTAATTTCTCCAAAGTCAGCCCAAGAATCAGTTTCAATTCGCCCATTTCGTTACTGAAAATCGTCGAGGCACCGCGGTCCCTCGGGATGGCACCGCGGTGCCTAAATTCCAGTAAGTCACTGGAACAAAAAATGGGATTAGCACTGCGGTCCCAAGGTGGGGCACCGCGGTGCCACCTAGCACTGCGGTTCTGTCCTTGTGGCATCGCGGTGCTTCCCTTTTTCCGTGGCAAATTCCCTGATTCGTTTTCATCTCTTACATATTTATTCCTTTCATTTACCAACGTGAAACCAATGTCATTTGGCCAATAACCGTCTATTATCTTACGTCTCAAACAATTCGTATACATACCAATATATCTTTCATTTAAGGAAATTCTGATCCTTGGCACTATATGTACACATGTGTGGAAACAACGTTTCCTACGTGCGGGGCCTAATTGTTCGATTCGTAATTAAATAGGATTAACTTTATTTCACGTTTAATAAATATTTCCAACAATCCCCTCTTGGAAGAGATTTTGGCGCACAATATGGTGTCTTTATAGCAATCATCCTGCGGATCGACGTTGCATCTGGAGAGGTAGCCGTAGCTTTGAACCTTCCATAGTAGAATACCATCGGACATATTTACTGCGCGGTGAACGTGATATCTTGAACCGTCAGTGTTTAGTATATGCCAAGACAATGATACCAACATAACTTCTTTCCTACTCAATCTTTCTAGTATTTTGTCCATCGTGGGCCGTGGACACCCTTGGTTTCTTAAGTGCGTTCATTTGAGGCGGCCTGCCCTCGCACTTAAACAAGTGGTCTCCTACAAGGTATCCTGCAATACCCAGCTATACAAGCGTTAGGAACCATTAAAAGTTTCCTCAACCTAACCTCAACTTTGGAGGATCATTAAAGGTTTTGAAACTTATCTTTACCCCTCTACAGGTAACATTTTTTTTCTATCACGGGAATGGCCTTTGGATTATGTTTCTTAAGAAGAAATCATTATCTGAAGTGCTCTTGCTTCCACCGAAGCGCTCATCTGAACCTTTACAATTTAGTTTTCCCATTGAACCTTATCCCTGGGATCTCTAGTCTGTAAGGTTGGGTGTCCACTATATTGATTATTATTGATTAGGTTTCAAGTCCATTCCCCTAGACAGACAGTTCTTCTGATCTCTGGGTATTCCCTTCGTCAAGGGATCTGCGATATTTTCCTTAGATTTTATGTAATCAATGGAAATAACACCCGAGGTGATCAGTTGCCTAACAGACTCATGTCTCCGTCGAATATAACGAGACTTGGCGTTGTATATTGAACTTCGTGCTCTTCCTAGAGCCGACTGACTGTTGCAGTGGATCATTACAGAAGACACGGGTTTATCCCAACATGAAACATCCTCTAAGAAACCTTGAAGCCATTCAACTTCTTCTCTCGCTTTGTCCAAAGCGATAAATTCTGATTCTATCATGGATCGGACAATAAGGGTTTGCCTAGAGGATTTCCAAGACACAGCTCCACCACCGATTGTAAAAATATATCCGCTGGTGGACTGGATGTCATCGATATCAGATATCTAGTTTGCATCACTGTACCCCGCTAGTACAGCTGGATATCTCGAATAGTGCATCCCGAAATTTTCTGTGAACTTCAGGAACTGTAGTACCCTATTCAGTGTTTTCCAGTGATCCTCACCTGGCATATGGGTGCACCAAGATGCTTGTTAATCCTTTGACATTTCTCCAATGGTGTCGTTACTGGTGAACTGTCGAGCATCTCAAATTTCTTCAGCACATCTTTAATGTAGTGAGATTGAGACAACACCAGTCTATTAGATATCTTAGAAATATTGATCCCTAATATGATATCTGCGACCCCCATATCTTTCATGTCGAAACATTATTTCAACATGTTCTTAGTCTCAAGGATTGTCCTCTGATTGACAAGTCATCTACATAAAGGCATATTATGACGAATGAATCGACATTTCCTTTCATGTAAACACATTTGACACACTTATTAATGGAAAACCTTGTTGATAGTAGGGTACTGTCAGATTTCTCATGCCATTGTTTAGGGACTTGTTTCAGCCCGTACAACGATTTGACAAGCCGACAAACCTTTGTCTCTTTGGAACCATATACCCCTCTGGTTGGTCTATGTATGTTTCTACTTCCAAATCATCATTTAGGAAGACTATCTTGACATTCATTTGATGTATTTCAAGATCCCGCAAGACAACGATAGTTATGAACATACGTATGCGTGTCTTTAGATTTATATAGACCCATTGGGATAGTTGGTTCTTAACCTTTGGTTTGTGGAGCTTAGATGCTTTAGAAGCTTCGTCTTTACTTTTAAGTAAGTAAAGGTAGCATAATCTTGTGCCATCATCTAAGCAGGTCACAAATTACTTGTTTCCCCATCTAGCTTGAGTGAACTTTAAGACACATATTTTGATATATGTGTGAGTCCTAGAGGAGCGGTTTCCCTTTAGACGGATCTAATGGAAGTTTTTTGGAGATTCATTGCCTCTATGCCTACCTCACACTTACGTTGAGGGTTTATGTTGATAGACGGCAATGATTCCAACTTTACCAATTTCAGTATAAATTGATAGTTAACATATCTAATCTATGGTGCCATAAATTAGAAGACATAAACAGGTCAAAGGAAGGCTCGGTTTTATTGATATTAAAGAAAATCTCGCGTTGGTGCAGTGGCCCTGCAGATTGGCGCCACGACGCTGAAATTACTGCAGCAAAATCAGAACTCGCAGGAAATTAGGCGTCGCGACGCTGCTGGCAGGCGCCACGGCGCCGGAGGCGTTAATTGGACAATTTTCTGATTCTTCGTCCGGACTTCGTCTGATCTCTTCTATACTTCCCGAGACTTTTTAGACTTCATTTATTGGCCCTTTTAGTGTTCAATTCCATCTCAATTATGCTCATTTCCTTTCCTTTTCGTCATTTCTCCATTTTTGACCGCTGTAACACAAAAGAAAGGAAAAACACACCTAATACTATACTAAACATAAACGAAATGAATAAAATAGTAACTAAAAATGACTTAAAGAGTGTATATAAAATACACCTAACAAATACCCCCAAACTTAAACTTTGCTCGCCCTCGAGTAAAGATCAGAAATAGGGACAAAGACACGAAAGAAAAGAAAATAAAAAGACTCAAAGACTCTGATCAATCTGCTGCACAATTGCCACTAAAAAGCATGAAGGTTAGTAGGATAATATGCAGGAACATATAACATGGATATTTAGCATTCTAAAACTCTTAAGTCAGATATTTCGCAAATTCAATTCAATCATTCTCAATGGACGTAAGAACACTTAACCTATGCATGTCAATATCAAAATTATATGGCATGTTTACTTGCTATTCTCCACTAATCATGGGTATACATACTAGAGATCTTCAGGACTTTTCAGGGTTGTAATGTAGGCTTAGGCAGGGGTAGGTAAAAAAAATAGGCATTTAGGCTCAACTTACGTGCCATAAGCTCTTTTTCTTTCAACTCTTCTCTTTTCTTTTGATTTCCTCTTTAATCTCGTATCTATCTTTCCCCTCTTTTTGTTTAGAGAGAATGAGGTGCATTGTGAATAACAGGCACCCCCAAACTTAAGCTTTTGCATTTTTTTCATTGGGGCGCATCAATTTTTTTTCCTTCTCTTTTTGTCCTTTTTCAACACTAACATCTTAATTTTCCACTTATGGAACAATTATGGGATTATAGGGTGTCAAAGAAAGATCTTATTTTTGGCTCAAAGGGGCTGACTAGGGATACAATTTTAATGTCAGGGATAGACAATGAATGGTAAGAAAGGGCTACCAAAGAAATGTCTGAGTCATATCCCTAACATGTATATCCTAACTATTTCGCCTCAAATAACAAGTAAGCAGACACATAGGCTTAATCATTAACAAATGCATAAATCAAGCAAGATACCCCAAATAATTTGATTTCAAGAATTCTTGATATATCTAACTTAAGCGTTCAAATTTTCTACTTCTAATTCCATTATATTATCTCACTTTACTTCATTAGGCGTTTCAAGTAACTACAGCATGCATGATCATAAAAAAAAAATTAGACTCATATAAGACATAAAAATAAACAATAACAAGACTCAAACACACAAAAATAGACTCAAAAATAAACTAAGAACAAAAATAAACTAACAACCCCCCCCCCCCCCCAAACTTAAATCACACATTTTCCCTAATGTGTGCAAGACTAAAAAATAAAAGAAATACGGGACAACTTACAGACTTGTGGTTTAAAATGATGGCGGTGGCGGTGGATAATGCATGACAGATAATTTCAGGGTGGTGTCGTGGCTCTGCATGTCGGCGCCGTGGCGCCCAAAGTACTGCGAGGTCTGAGAACTCGGCGCCACGGCACTTTGCTCCACGTTTTTGGCCTTGTACCTAGCATCACAACATCAAAAACAATACCGACGTGAGACTGTTCTAACTAAGCTAAAAATGCATAAATTTAAAACCTTGGGTTGCCTCCCAAGTAGCGCTGTCTTTAACGTCTTTTAGCCGGACGCAGGTTACTTACTAAATCAAGGGGGTAGAATATCCCCTCCGCATCTCCATTTTAGCACCATTCTTTTTCTCCTCATCTTCTTCTTTTTTCCCAAGTCCAATTTCAGAGGAGTTCAATTCTTTTTCATCAAGAGCTAGTTCAGTAGTCTTACCATGAGGTTTTTCATGCTTCTTTGGTGGTATCCCACGAGCATCAGTACTTGTGAGGCTTTTCTCAGGCTCAACCTTGTCAACTACTCCAATAACAAAACATCTAGCATCAACTTGAGGTTCAATGGGTTGCTTGAAAACTTTGAACACTATTTCCTTACCTTGGACTCTGAGTTTTAACTCCCCCTTTTCAACATCAATGAGAGCTCTCCCTGTGGCTAGAAATGGTCTCCCAAGGATCATGGACATATTTTCATCTTTCTCCATATCAAGAATGAGGAAGTCAACCGGTAAGAGGAATTTGCCCACTTATACCAACACATCTTCAATTATTCCTCTAGGATGCAACTCGACCCTTATTACTAGAACTGTCTCTAAGAGACCTGATGTAACTGTTATTGAGGGAATTTCTGTCGTCGAACAAGTTTTCGACCCGAAAAGCTCCACAAAGTTGTCGTATGCGGGTACTACGATGCCCACGATTATTTACGAATCCCAATCCTGGAAATATAGCATCCCACTTTTCTTTACTACCCAGGACTTCGATACATTTCGAAATTAGGTAGAAGAATCAAGTTTTATTCTTCGGGAATGCTACTTCAACTACAGCAGCAAGAGCAAAGGCGAGTCATAATATACTTTTTTTTCCCAACCAGGACCTCGAGATTCTAATCCACGAAAAAGGATACTATAAATTTGGAAGAACTCATATACGGAACGAGGGCAACCCGTGTAAATACATCGGTTTCTTACTCGTGCAAAAGAACTCTTTCTTGGCAACTTGGACAAAGAAACTTGTCTAAAATTACCTATAGGTGGTAGGGGTCGGGTTATTGATGTGAGGTGGATCCAGAAAAGGGGGAGAAGGTGCCCCTTCTGCTAAGTTAGAAAACCTAATAAATGAGGATGTGATATCGTATTCCGAGATTGAAGAGATTCCGCAGAGCGGTCGATTGACGATAGAAGCAAAAGAGACCTGATGCCATTTGCAATTGCAATATCTTTTTCTGTAGTACAAGTACTAGGTGAAAGAGAGGGTCGAGAATTGCTCGGGAATTCATTGATAATGACTTTGCCAGCTTCTGGGGAGGCTACTCTTATTTTTTGTCGATCGAGCCGCTTTCCCTCATTCCACTCGTCCAACCCTCTTCACGAACTTGTACAATCGATTCCACAAAGATAGCCAACTCTATTATCAAAGAAAAGTATTTGGCATAAAGAGCCCTCAATAACTTGCTTGTCCTATACGCAATAACTGAGGATAAAGGTTTTCCAACTTGAAAAGAAAAGGGAATAAAATATGATTGCGAACTGTAGATAAACTCGTTAAACAGGTGAACAAGTAGAGTATACTAGGGCGCTTGAGAGAACCAAGTCGAAGAAACTCAGAAAAATGACCCCGTAACTTCAGGAGAAGGGGTGCTCTCCTATCTTTTGATTAGGAAAGCGGCACATACCAGGGGGTAGCGACTGTTTATTAAAAACACAGGACTCTGCTAAGTGGTAACACGATGTATAGAGTCTGACACCTGCCCGGTGTTGGAAGGTCAATCTAGCAACCATTACGTTGGATTCTCAACGAGGTTGGACTCTAGCACAACGGCTAAGAATTCTTCAATCATATCGTCTAATAACGTGTCTTCGACGACGTTCACCTTATCCTTTCCTTTGGCATTATCATATTTTTTCTTGCGGCAGTCTTTGGCCATATTACCAACTTTACCACAATAGTTGCATGCTCCCTTAAACTTTTCAGTTGTGTGGGACTGGGTATCCTTCTGAAACTTCCGCTTTTTGCTTGGGTTTCCTTTGACTTCCGTCAGATTTGCCTTAGCCTCGGCGGGTTGTTTCCCCTTTGACATGGCCTACATATTGTCTTCATGAATTTAAAGTTTGATAATAAGTTCATCTAGTGTCATCTCATTCGTCTTCAGTTTCAAGTAATTTATAAACTCAGTCCATGAGGGATGTAGTTTCTTGATTAACGCCCCGACCAAGAATTGCTTGTTGGACTTCAATCCTTCCAAGTCTAGATGATGTAATATCATTTGAAATTCCTGGACTTGGGATGACAAACTTTTGTTGTCCACCATTTGAAATTTCCCAATGACAAACCTTTTTAGCACCCGCATCTTGAGTGTTGTATTTATTTTGCAATTTGTCCCATAATTCCTTGGTTGTCCCGACGGTGCAATATACAGTGTACAAAGGATCGGACAAACTATTCAGAATATAGTTTCTACACATGAAATCACTATGTTTCCATACATCACGAACCATCTTCATGTCGTCAACAACATGGATACCTTGGCCCCCTCCCGCCAAATCATTTGGCTGAGGGTCCTTGTCTTTCCCAACTTGTGGAGGGTCTTCGGTTAGGAAACGTGACATTCCCATAACCGTCAGAAAAAATAGCATCTTTTGTTGCCATCTTTTGAAGTGTGTACCCATGAACTTCTCAGGACGTTCATGGTGAAAACCAATCGGAGTTGTAGCAGTGATGCTTCCTTGAGCAAGAGCAAGGACGTTTGGAACGCCTTGAGCATTAGTATTAGCATTTGTGGTACCAAAAATAATGGTGTTACCTTGAGTGGTGTTCGTATTTCCAGCGTTGATTTGATCGTGTCCAGTCTTGTTGTTGTTGAAAGCAGCGAATATTATCTTAAACTTATTGAATATAAATATAAAATTACAAGGAAATGGGAAAGCAACAACAACAACAAGTAAATAAGAAATCTGGAAATTAAACAAGTAAAAGGTCTTGCTGAGTCGATTGAAGTTTCAATTTTTCCTTAAGATAATATCGCCCCCATATGTCATTTCAACGGTTGTGTTAGCAATTTATCTCCCAAGATAAAACATCAATCAAACAAGTGAGCAAAGGGACTCAAGTGTTCGCTTGATAAGAAAGATCTTTGAGTGTATTAGATTGCTAGAGAGGAAGATAATTTTCAGAGAATTGGTTAAGTGTCAATGTGTAGTGTCATTTGCAATTGTGCCCAAGGCATCAATTTATAGGTAGATGATTTGGTCTTCTCAATTCACCAAATGAATGACCATCAATGTCAAATAATGACCTTTGATATTGTGGTTAATTCAGCCTAGTAATGGCTGAATTCAATAGCCAAGTAATGAAGAGTAATTGCTCCAAAGTCAGTCCAAGAATCAGTTTCAATTCGCCCATTTCGTTACTGAAAATCGTCGAGGCACCGCGGTCCCTCGGGATGGCACTGCGGTGCCTAAATTCCAGTGAGTCACTGGAACCGAAAATGGGATTAGCATCGCGGTCCCAAGGTGGAGGCACTGCGGTGCCACCTAGCACCGCGGTTCTGTCCTTGTGGCACCGCGGTGCTTCCCTTTTTCCGTGGCAAATTTCCTGATTCGTTTTCATCTCTTACACATTTCTTCCTTTCATTTACCAACGTGAAACCAACGTCATTTGGCCAATAACCGTCTATTATCTTACGTTTCAAACAATTCGTATACGTACCAATATCTCTTCCATTTAAGAAAATTCTGATCCTTGACACTATATGTACACGTGTGTGGAAACAACGTTTTCTACGTGCGGAGCCCCAATTATTCGATTCGTAATTAAATAAGATTAATTTTATTTCACTAATTTTCATGTGAAAAACAATAAGGAATCTGAGACATGCTTCAGAATCCTGTACTTTGATCTGACAAAGCAAATAAGAATTTCTGGTCTTCATGTGAAAACAACTGAAACCTAACCAACGCTATCGAAGTAGAGGAAAAGTGAACATATATTAATCTCATGAACTCTGTATGTAGAATGTAGATACGTCGTGATTGTTCGATTTGTGAAAGCCAATATGAGAAACATCGGTTATCTCCACCACTCTAACACATACATTGGCAAAAATGCCTTAAAATTCAGTACATAACCCGCAACACAACAACAATTACACTGCTTCCATGTAGCAAATTGAAACCCACCCGTACGAATTCTTTTCGATTTAATTCCTAGCATCACGATAGCAAAAGTCATAAAGCACTAAAGAGCTGAGAATAATCGCACTTAACATACCAATTCTTTTTTATACGTGGGTAACGTGGCCGTCATTAGTATGATACTTTAGGCAAATCAAATTATTGACGGAAATCAATTACCTTATGGTCCATATCCCGCTCTCATATTTATCCTGTGCGCACTCGAAAGAGTATGCGGCTGCGGGTTCCTTCGTCAACAAAAATATCGTGCTATCATCTCAAATAAAGGTAACATAACATGCATATAAGTAATTGAGTCCATCCAACATATCTTATATCGTATTAACTCTTATCATAAATTAACTAATTTTAAGTTTCGCTTCAACGTATTCCCTAAGCCTAAAATCAGCATATTCCTAAAAAAGTTTTAGGAAGAATTGAAACGTGAGATCGTGTTTTTCCCTGAGCTAGATATCAGGATATTCCTTATGAAGTTTTAGATCAAAACATGATAGTATGATTGCCTAAATAAAAATTCTGGAACAATAAAGTACAATTAATCAGTTTAGATATTCATGACTAAGGGAAAAAATCTGCAACTCCCAGCTCTCCATCATCCACTACCCAACTAAACAGGGAATAAACCTTTCCTTCTCAGCTTAAAAACCATCATAATGCCCACCCCTGACAACGACTTAGGACCACTATTTTCTCCTTTTTATCGTTTCTTTGTTAATATACTATTGACTCGCGTGGGCACTCCATCCTGTGGCGGTGGTGGTGTCCGCACCCTCTCCCTACCCCATTGATCAACGTCACATATTTTACCGGTTTATACACACAACCCCATCTCTCTCTTATCTTCTTATCATCAGTCACATGTGTGACGATTCAATTCCCATCTTCAATGGAACAGTAACCAAATCCGAAACTACGAAAAAGAGATAAATTCAAGAACAAGGGATTCCAGAGATAAAAATAGAAGGAACGAACAAGCAATAATCAATATTAATCGTAATTAAGATTTTTTAACAACCAAAGTGATAATATTAACATATAATCCCTTTGGATTATATTCATACAAATACGGATATCCTCAATATCTATGCCATAATAATACAGCCTGTGACTTGAAGCAGTACTGGTATTTTTTTTTTTTGCCAGTAATTTTCAGACCGAACTAATTAAAGCTGTTGATTCCGTTATCTTCCTCACAACTTTCCGGGCTCGGATATTCATTTAAATCAGGCTTCATCGATACCCTAGTGGGTTTCGAATTCGATTCAGCAGGACAAGCAGAAGAATTCTGAATGGCAGTTTGAAGAGCATCAACTCTAGCACCAACTTCGGTAGCTTTCTTACGAATAGAAGCGGCGGAGAGATCATGAATTTGATGATCATCATTAACTATACATTCAGGGAAATTAAGCCTAGCTGAAGGACCTCGTAAATGAAACACGGCAGTGTCATAAGCACGAGCAGCTGCCACAGGGGAAGAGTAAGAACCAAGCCAAATACGAGAACGTTTGTTGGGTTCTCGAATTTCAGCAACCCATTTACCCCACTTCCTCATACGTATACCTCTGTATGGCTTATCTTGTTGGTCTTGCCTTTGCTTTCTCTTTTCTCCTTCCATCATCCCTAACAAAAAAATAAAAAGAATCCTAGCTCCTTTTCGTTTCTCTTTTCCAAAAAATGTGCCTTTGAAGATGCAATTAAGCACTTGATATATCTATCTATATAAGTATGGAGGAAAATGAAAGGCTACCCCAAGAGAGAAAGAAGAGGAGATGGGGAAGCACAGAATCTAAGAGAGAGAAATCAGGTATATGAAAGAACGTTTGTTATTACAACAGATGTCCTATTTATATGGAGGTGGGAATTTATTAGGAAGGAACAAATAACAACACTAGGTCAAGCTGTGCGAATTTAAATTTAGATTTTATGACTTTAATTTTTATTTATTTTTAAATTTTTAATTATGAATTTATATTTATTATTTTATTTAGTATAAATTAATAAATTCTTACTATAATTTGACAGTTTCAATTTATGTGGTTTTATTTAAATTAAAATTAAATTTAAGAAATTGATGTGACGATAAAATATTTTATAAAAGTAAATGTATAAAGATAATACAAATATTTTTTTGTGACAAATTAAAATAAAAAGAATACAACATAAATTAAAATTAAAAATTTGCATTTTAAATTAAAAATTTGAGTTAAGATAAATCCGAAAACATTAAAGGGGCGGTGTGGTGTGTGAATGATTGAGGAAGAGAGCATATGGAGCACGTATAAGGGAAGAAGGAGGGGGTAATTGTTTACTTTGCTTGGCTGCTAGTCTGTCATCTGGGCACGGCTGCCACGTTGATCTTCCTTAAAGATAACTACAAATTCGGTCGACATATTCCATCGCTTCCTTTCTTTCTCTTTCCTCCCAACAATTTTTCATTATCAGTATTAAAGCTCAATTACATTTAAATTCTCATCATGTAAGATTTATTCGAAAAAAAAAATACTATTATTTTTTTTATACTTAGAACTTGAATTCGAGAACTCTAATTAAATGAGAAGAATTTGTTAGAAATTTATTTATTAAACGTGAATATAATTAATCCTATTATTTATGACTCGAACATGTGAGGCCCCGCACGTCGGAAACATTGTTTCATACACGTGCACACGTTGTGCCAAGGATCACAAATTTTCTTAGTGAAAGAGATATTGATACATATACGATATGTTCGTGACATGAAATGATAGACGGTTATTGGTCAAATGACGTTGGTTTCACGTTGGTAAATGAAGGAAGAATTGCACAAAGTGTTTATGTCGAAACTAGTCGGAAACGGGCCGCGACGCCACCAGCCAGCGCCGCGGCGCCAACCTGCAGGGTCGCGGCGCTGCGACAGTTTCATAACGTTGGAAGCAAATTTAAGGTGATTTTTGGGCTGACTTTGGAGTATTAACTCCCCATTATATTGCTCATGAATTCAGCCATTATTTGGCTGAATTGTAACTCCACAATCAAGTCTAATTCATGGCAATTCAAGACCATTACTTGGTATGTGGAAGGTCATCTTCCAACACTATAAAATGATACATTTGACTCATTTGCAAAACACACTTGACACTAAACATTTTAGAAAGTATTCTTCCATCTCTTGTAATCCTTCACACACTCAAAAGATTTTTCTTTTATAGTAAACTCTTGAGTTATCCTTTGCTCAAGAGTTTGTGGTTGTTTTATCTTGGGATACGAATTGCCAATAGCCGTTAAGGGATTAATACGGGGCAATATTGTTTTAAGGACAAATTGAATATCAATCGACTCAACCAACCTTTCGTTATATTCCATTTCTGATTGTAATTTGTTGTTGTTATTTCCTGATTTCCTTGTAATTCGCAATTTTACTCACAATCTTAAGACAATATTTGTTGTTAACAACAACATGACTGGAGAACATCAAATCAACATTGTTCAAGGAAACTCAAATGCCTTTACTGCTCAAGGCACAACTAGTGCCAACACCACTGCTGCTCAAGGCGTTCCAAACGTCTTTACTACTGCTAATGGGAACGCCACTGTTCCACCACCTTCTGGTTTTCATCATGAACGCCCCGAGAAGTTCATGGGAATGAATTTTATGAGATGGCAACAAAAGATGCTTTTCTTTCCGACGGTTATGGGAGTATCTCGCTTCCTAACCGAAGATCCTCCAAAAGTTGGAGATGAAGTGGACCCTCAGCCTGAAACATTGGCGGGAGGAGGCCAAAAGATCCATGTCACTAATGGCATGAAGTTGACTCTAGATGCCTGGAGTCATAGTGATTTCCTTTGCCGAAACTATATCCTGAACTGCTTATCTGATCATCTTTACACGGTATAATGTACCGTTGGCACTGTCAAAGAATTGTGGGATAAGCTTCAGATGAAATACAACACCCAAGATGCGGGTTTTATGAAGTTTATCATTGGGCAGTTTCTAAAATTTCAAATGGTGGACAACAAGACGGTGACATCCCAAGTCCTAGAATTTCAAATGATTGTACAACACTTGGATTTGGAAGGTTTGAAGCCAAATGAACAATTTTTGGTTGACTCGTTGATTGAGAAGTTACCTCCCTCGTGGAATGAGTTTATGAGTTATTTAAAACTCAAAATGAAAGAAATGACTCTAGATGAGCTTATTGTCAAACTCCAGATTCAGGAGGACAATAAGAAGGTCATGCCAAAGGGGAAGCAACCAGCTGAGGCTAAGGCAAACATGGCGGAAGTAAGAGGGGACTCAAGCAAGAAGCGTAAGTTCCAAAAGGATGCAAAGGGCCCAACAACTGAAAAGTTTAAACGAACTTGTTTTTACTGTGGCAAATCTGGCCACATGGCTAAGGAGTGCCGCTGCCACGACCCGACCCCGAGCCGCGACTGGTGCCCTACCTGGGCACCCTTCTAATCATACAACATAATAAACTGCGGAAGATAAATAACACTTTTTTAAAACTGCCAAGCCGATAAGGCCGCCATAACATAAAAATTTCCAAAGGGCTACACTGCTTAACAATGTAAAAAAACAACTCAGCCGCCTAGCCTGGATGAATACAGACCTTAAGATTTGAACAAATACTATGACGGGACAAGGCCCGCGTGCACTCGAATATACATAGCCATGACAACTCCGAACATTGGAGCCATCTCGAAATCTTGAACCAGGATCCTAAGCTCGCGGATCCACAATCGTGTACCTAAACTGCGGACATTTAACGCAGCTTCGGGCGGGGTCGCATAACAAAATTTCGAATATGGAGCGGAAAATAAGGTACAAGAAACAAATCGTAACTGTACAAAAGAATGACAGGGGCAAGTATAAAAAGGGTACATACCAGATCCTACCGTGTCATTACCATCTCGTGAACTTAATCGTACCTTATTATCTTTTCCCATTTTCAATAAAAGTTATAGTCACTTTCTACGCATACTTAGGAAAAATCGTCAAGTTCATTACCATATAACTTACTTATCTTTCATAACATAATCCGACCCTTTATGGAGGGACGCATATACTACCCGGCCCAATCTGGGACGCCATCAAGTCACACAAATATCAAAACGTGCCCGTGGAATACTTTCCTCATCGCCGCCTATGACATAAATCATACTCGCGTGGACGCCGGTGTCATCCTACCTCACCGCTTGCGCACATATACAATACATATATATACCTCGCCAGTGGAATCTCCATCGCCGGCACTGTAGATGTAACGTATAACCAGTGACACGCCTGGCATCCTACTCACTTGTCAGACACGTATACAATATATATATATATATATATATATATATATATATATATATATATATATATATATATATAACACGACCGCATGCCCTAATCCTCATCGTATAAGTACGCCATAACGTGCCTCTCAAAGATCCTCATCGTAGGCGCAGGTCTTCATGGGAGCTAGCCCATGGAATAAGAATATAACATGCCCCTAATCCTCATCGTGGGTACATGTCTTCGTGGGAGCTAGCCCGTGGAGTAATAGTCGTGACATGCACGGTCGCATGCCTAATCCTCATCGTATAAGCGTGGCCATGGGTAATAAAACAACCGAATCTAACCCGCCTGGTCAAATGCCCCGGAATCCCACATCGTATAAGCATGTCCAAGGATCAATCATAATGGAAGCATACCCGTGGAATCCCACATCACTGTCGGTACGTCCAAGTAAACTTACAACAAGACAGCCGACCCTCCCACTGAGAGTCACGACAACGTAAACATATAATACTTGCACTCAAAGCTATCACAAGCAAATATAGGCAAGTTCATTAAACCTTTAGACTTCCATTTTTATAAACTCATGGCACTTTCGTTTCACACATAAAAATCCGGGAATTTAACCCAAAGTACTACGCACCTCTACTCCTTTAAAAATGACTCTTTTTCAAATAAAATTTCCAAGATATTAATAACCGTAGTATCAAGTCATATATACTTTTCAAGACAAGTCATTTCTTTGCTTACAATACTGAAGAAAACCATTCTTTTAATCTTCCATAAAGTTGTTATAACCAACTTCCCATAAAGCCGTTATAACTCTTTATGTCTTAGACAATTTCATTCCTTTTATAACCAAAAGACTTATAATTTCAAATCAATTACATAGCTTTCAAAATACTTCAAGTCTCTTAACTTTTAAGAAAACCAGTTTCTTAACTTTAGAATGACAAGAAATCAATACTTTCCAAATCAAGTATTCTATGCTTTTAAATCAATTCATTTCTTCCTTTAAGAATCAAGTCCCATAACTTGAAAAATAAAGTCTCTTAACCTTTTAAGAATTTGAGGTTCATAGTCTTAAAACCTCATACGTAAATTCTTATAAATTTAGTAACATATACCTTGGTGCGTTGTGAATAAGTTATACTTATTTATAACGATCTTAATCAAGTAGCCATGATCTAGAAAATGTAATACAATTTTGTCTTATCTTAGCTTCTATGCAGATGGAGAATTCTACTTGTTTTAACTTAATTAATTGTCACTACATTTTCCTTTATTAACGCTGCAGTGGCTTGTTCGATACTTATTCTCATTTGTGCCGTAACTTAGTCAAGTCAACTTGGCTCCAAATACCTCCTAACGACTCTTACCAACATCCCCCATAAGACTTGGTAAGAACTTAGGATAACTTAGACATAACCTTTACGTAGAGTAAATCAACATACATACCTCTTAACTTCTAAGAGTAGAAGGAATCATGAAATAGTACCACATGTATATTCCATACATAGAATCATGTCAAAAGAAGGAAGAGGTTCACATACCTCGCGACGATTATCGACAAATAGCAAAATGCTCCAAAGTACTTCAACCTTGATAGCTATTCCATCCTTCAAGTAGAACATGCTATACTTAGTACTTCCACCTATAATGGCCATAATACGTCCATTAACCTCTAGCTTCAAACGTAGAATATTCTAAGTGCAAAGTCACTAAATTCTACGGAAAATCGGACAGCACTTCCTTTGTTTCTACATACTTTGCCACCTTTTTCAAGGCCGAATTCAATAACCAAACACGCCACATTTAAGGCTCAATACAAGAACCAATCAAAGGGGATTACACGCCTTACAATACGTGTAAAATTCCGCCCCACAATTAATACCAACTAAGTCCTTAATCAAGGCCATTCTTGGCTAACTTATTCAATAACACAAAGTCCTTTCCAATTCTTTTTCAATCCAACTTCTTAGGTCTAACATGTTATATAGTCATAAACAACTTAGCAATTAAAACCACCTTAATCAACTCTTTAGATAACATGCGACGACTAAACTAGTAACTAAATTGAATTACAAACTTAAAGGCTAAATCATGCAACTTTCGGATTCCATCCAAATATTCCATAACACATATTATTCTTCATAATATAATGCACATGATCATTTCTAACTACTACAACATGAAATCTTGAATTATAAAAGCAAGACGGAGATTATTACCTCCTTAAGCTCAAAATGATCCAAAACCCTAAGTCGATCCTTAGCAACTCCAACTCCTTTTCTTGACGTTCCAATCCACTATATGCAACCCTTAGAAGCTTGTGAAAAACTCCTCTTCTATTTCCAACTTCAAAGTCAAGAACACCTGGGTTTCCGCCATGACTAACGTAAAAATGCGGTTTTTCCGGATCTTTCTATTGAGATATCCTTACAATACCCCTAGGGACCTTGGGTTAAAGTCTTGTGGCTAATGGATCAAAACTACAAAATTTTCTTGTGGGAACTATGGCTAACCCGAGAGCACCTCATGAAGAACAAGAATGTGTAATTTTTTCTAAGTGTTAAAAGAGCTAGTCTTGCACTATTTGTGTATATATAATACAATGGATGGCTTAGATATCAACACATGTGTGGTTTGGATGGAGAACATTAATTAATAAGCCAAGTGGACAAGTTGACTAGTCAACAATCTCAAGCTAGCAAGACTTTGTTCATCTTCAATGGTCAATGACCACTTTACCCTTGAATATTTCGTCCAAGCCATGTGGGGGAGGTGCCACGTGTCGCCCTCCCATTCGTCCATAAAATTCCGTAACCCTCGTGGGCCCCACAAAACGTAAAATTCCTCGGGTGGGCCCCACATGACCAAATCCGTAAAAATAAATTTCCATAATGATAATAAGTTCCATACTCTTCAAATAATGCATTTTGAGAATCCAATTCTCCTCAACAAACATTTTTCCTTTCCGACGTTCGGAAGATTTTCCGTTTAAAAACAATTCTTCCTTTTACTAATTTCCACTTGTCTTGTGTTCCTATGTACATTCTTATTAAACATGTCTGTACTTACGGGTGTAACATTCTTCCCCTTAGAAACATTATTCCCCGAATGTTCTTTCGAGTCCAATCTAATTAGATAGTGACATAGCCTTTATCGCACTTCTTCATACTATACGCCACCCATGCACATAACAATACTTATACTAAGATGTCAACCTTGGCACCAAGGTCAACTAGTCCATACTCATAATGACCTCAAAGTCCGTCAGAATCATCTCTACAAGGTCTACTGGGTCCACGACGATTGTATAATCACCGGCAATTCATATACTACCTACCACCCCAAACACTCGTGGGTGTAGTTGATGCGCAAGAAGACGCACACACTTTAAACGCAAGTGCACATTATCGTGACAAGTAGTATAGTCTTGATAAGACCGAATATCGCCCACAAGGATTAGGGTTCAATTACCAACTATCTATCTTTTGTATCTATTTGGTAAATTGATATTTTTGTTTATTTATAACTAAGAATTATAAAAGCTATTTAACTATAAGGGTTTACTTCAGTGGTGATGAGAATAGGCTTCCACGCCTCTTCAACTATCTGCTTATGTTATTTATTACGCAACGAACTATGGTCTTCTACTTGAGAAATAGGTTCTTAAATCGCTTTATACTCCCTGCTAGTGGTTATATAAAAACCCTCAAAGATCGCACCTTACCTACCTTTCGGTGATAAGGATAACTCTATAGGAGGATTAAGAGCAAAAACCTAGTTAACCGTCACACACCATGCGCAAAATTAGGGTTGTTAAGCCTCTTATTAACGCTACATAAATAATTGAGGTATTTTCATCCCCAATCCAAGAATGTCTACCCAACTTACAGCATATTCACAATCCCCTCATTTCGGAGTCTGATTAGAAATCATATAGTGATAATTAGTTGTCAATTAATTACCAAGCATTCAACACAATTATTTGATAGATCTCTCAAAGAAGAAGAATAACCATAAGCATGCATTAAATCATAACATAAGTTTCTAGAGAATTAACATGGAAATTCCTATAAAGGAATTAGTTCCTAGTCATTGACATGACAAGAACTAATTCAAAGTTCATCATACAAAAAAAAAGAAGAAAATAAAATAAAAGAAAAGAAAAATACTTCCAAGACACGATCCAAGGTTCAGTGTTGTGGAATATTTGCGCACAAGATGGATTGGTGGAATGGATGTAGAATGGTGAATGGTGGAATGGAGAATGAATAATTCTTCTAATGATGTAGAGTATTTATAGCCAAAGAATCCTTTTGGTGAAGGGTTAGGGATTTTGTAGGTAGGAAAAGTTATTAGAATCCTTTTAGGTAAGGGTTTTAAGGTAGGAAAAGTTATCCCTTTAGGTAGGAAAAGTTATCCCTTTAGATTCTCGAAACAAGTCAAATTCGCCCAAAGATTTCATAATTCCGCTTGCGTCGCTCAGAACTGGAAAGCCGCGGCCTGAAGATCAAGAACTTTCGGACTTTCAGATATTGGGCGCCGCGCTCACGCTCGCGCCGCGTCGACCGGTGACGCTTTTTCCGCATTCCGCTTCGTTGTCCTTTTTCGTCCGACTTCGCCCGATCTCCTCTCTAATTTCCAGAACTTAGACTTTATTTCTTGGTCCTTTAGTGTGCAATTCCATCTCTTTATGCTCATTTCAACTCCTTTTCGTCATTTCTCCATTTTTGACCATTGTGACACAAAAGAAAGGAAAACGACCTAATACATCGTACTAAACATAAATGAAATGAGTAAAATACTAACTAAAAATGACTCAAAAGTGTATATAAAATACACCGATCAAATACCCCCAAACTTATCCTTTGATCGCCCTAGTGCAAAGATCAAAAATATAAAAAAAGACGTTAAAGAAAAGAAAATAAAATGACTCATAGACATTGATCAAATTGTCAGATAATTGTCACTTAGAAAAGCATGAAGGTTAGTAGGATAATATGTAGGAACATATAGCATGGGTTTTTAGCATTCTAAACACTTAAAGTCAGATATTTCGCAAATTCAATTTAATCATGCTAAATGGAAGTAAGAATACCTAACTATGCATGTCAATTTCAAAATCCTATGGCCTGTTCACTTGCTATTATCCACTAATCATGGATACACATATTAGAGATCTTCAGGGCTTTTCAGGGTTGTAATGTAGGCTTAGGCAGGGGTAGGTAAAAATAGGCATTTAGGCTCATTGTATGTACCATAAGCTATTTTGCTTTTCAATTCTTCCCTTTTCTTTTGATTTCCTTTCTTCACTTCATATCTATCTTTCCCCTCTTTTGTTTTAAGAGAGTGAAGTGTATTATGAAAAACAAGCACCCCCAAACTTAGGCTTTTGCCTATTTATTATTGTTTTTTTATTGGGGTGCAACAAGCTCATTCACTCTTTTTGTCTCTTTTTTAACACAATTGATTCCACTACTTCACATTTTTACTTATGGCACAATCTGTTGGAATATAGGGTGTCAAAGAAGAAGTTTCAATTTTTAGGCTCAATGGGGCTGACTAGGGATACTTTTAAAGTTCGGGGTAGAAAAGAGTGGTAAGAATTGACTATCAAAGAAATGCCTGAGTCATCTCCCTAACATGCATATTCTAACTATTTCGCCTCAAATAGCAAGCAATTATAACACATAGGTTTTCATAATTTAGCATGCACAATTTAAGCAAGAAACTCCAAATAGACAGATTTTGTGAGTTTTTGGCATATCTAACCTAGGTGTTTAGATAGTTACTTCAATTCCGTTACATTATTCCACCTTCATTCACTAGGTGTTTCTAGCAACTACATCATACATGATCTTTGACAAGCAATTATGACTCAAAAAGAAAAAAAAAATTGGTGACTCAAAATATACGTAAAACAATCAAAAAGACTTAAATGAAACATAACAAGACACAAATAAAACACCCCCCCAAACTTAAATCACACATTGTCCCCAATGTGCAATACTAAAAAAAAATGGACAACTTATCGACACAACACAGTCATAATGGAGGTCTAGGAGGAAAATTCTGAATTTGCACGGAAATATGGCTCAAGTTCGGCGCGACGAGATTCAGCGCGCCGCATTACATCTGTAGCTCTTCTCGGTTCTACGCGCGGCTACGACTTCTTTTCCTTTTTTCAGCGTTTTTTCTCCTTTTTCCTGCTTACTTTTCACCCACCACATCCAACAACACAAAACAAGAACCCTAGACCGTGAGACTGTTTCAAGACAAAATAAAATAAAATAAAGACAGAAATTAAAATAACATAATTAAAAATTTTGGGTTGCCTCCCAACAAGCGTTGTCTTTAACGTCTTTTAGCCGGACGCAATTAACCTTTACGAGTGCCCATTGGATCCTTTTGCGAACTTTTGCAACTGCAGAGTTATTGTGCAGTCTCACTTCAACTACAACAATTGCTTCAAACAAGGGCCTCAAATATACGATTATCCCCAAGTACACAAGACATGCTTGTCTTTTAAGCTCTCTAATGTAGGATCGGTGAGATTCCCAACATCTCTCAACTCTGGGGTGCCCTGATGGTATGGACTTCGCGTTTGGGGTCAACATTGACACCGGTGGTGTTTCTTCCGCAATAATGCGAGAAAAATATTTTCCAAGGAATCAAGAAGGTGAATAATCGATCTCGCAATCTTTTCCTTCTCTACACCAACTAACTCGCCAGATTCTCAATAGTTGGGTGTGGTTCGTGCCTCAATTTGTTGTTCGCTCAAAATCACCTCGATTTACGGGTTCAGCCGCGCGCCACTCTCGCACTGCCTTAGAATCTTGCCGCTGCCCCGCCATCGGCGCGTCTGCTGCCGCGAACTCTCTATCTCCCCGATTCGCATCCTTCGTGTCAATTGCACGACATTGTGTTTCCTCATTGCCTACCCCAGTGCAGATTGCTCTTCTTGCGCTTTCACTGAATATGATCGCGAAGTTCGCTATTTGCGCTTCAACTTTCTCGAGGACTCTCTTGTCTCAAATATAACCGAGCTCGCACTCGCGAACATAAGTATGCTTGCTTGCAACTCATTTCGATCTTCCTCTGACATATGTGGGTTAAGCTGCTGTTGATGACTCCACTGTCTCTGATAGTAGTAGTCCATGTGTCCTGATTTTATTATATATATATATATATTATTATTTTATTTTTTTTCGTTTTTCTTTCCCCGAATTTAACCTGCAAAATAAGAAAACAACAAAAGGTGATAAAACGATGCTCGCAGAACAAGTTAGAAACTTGTTCTTGGAGCAGAAAAAACAAATAAAAATAAAAACAGAAATAAAACCAAATTAGAAATTAAAAATAGATAAAGTTGATATTGAACTATGCCTAATCCTAACTACGCCAAAAACTTGACGCGGGTAAGATGCAATACACTTTAAACGCAAGTGCACGTTATCGTGACAAGTATAGTCTTGATAAGACCGAATATCGCCCACAAGGATTAGGTTCAATTACCAACTATCTATCTTTTGGTATCTATTTGGTAAATTGATATTTGGATTTGTTGTTAATAACTAAGAATTATAAAAGCTATTTAACTATAAGAGTTTACTTCAGTGGTGATGAGAATAGGGCTTCCACGTCTCTTCAACTATCTGATTATGTTATTTATTACTGCAACGAACTATGGTCTTCTTCTTTCGGAGAAAGCAGGTTTACGAAATCGTTTTATACTCCCGTTAGGGTTATATAAAAACTCAACCCCAGTATCGCACCTTACCTACCTTTCGGTGATAAGGATAACTCTATAGGAGGATTAAGAGCAAAAACCTAGTTAACCGTCACGCACCATGCGCAAAATTAGGGTTGTTAAGCCTCTCATTAACGCTACATAAATAATTGAGGTATTTTCATCCCCAATCCAAGAATGTCTACCCAACTTACAGCATATTCACAATCCCCTCCTTTCGGAGTTTGATTAGAAATCATATAGTGATAATTAGTTGTCAATTAATTACCAAGCATTCAACACAATTATTGGATAGATCTCTCAAAGAAGAAGAATAACCATAAGCATGCATTAAATCATAACATAAGTTTCTAGAGAATTAACATGGAAAGCCCTATAAAGGAATTAGTTCCTAGTCATTGACATGACAAGAACTAATTCAAAGTTCATCATACAAAACTGAAATAAAGAAAAGAAAAGTAAAGAAAAATACTTAAGAACGAGTCTCCAAGCCAAGCATCCAAGGGTTGTGTTGTGGAATATTTACAAGATGGATTGGTGGAAGGATGGATGTAGAATGGTGAATGGTGGAATGGAGAATGAATAATTCTTCTAATGATGTAGAGTATTTATAGCCAAAGAATCCTTTTGGTGAAGGGTTAGGGATTTTGTAGGTAGGAAAAGTTATTAGAATCCTTTTAGGTAAGGGTTTTAAGGTAGGAAAAATTATCCCTTTAGGTAGGAAAAGTTATCCCTTTAGGAAGGAAAAGTTATGCCTTTAGGATTCGAAAACAAGTCACCCAAAGATTTCATAATTCTGGCGCGTCGGCCAGAATCAGCCGCGGCTCAAGATCAGCAACTTGATTTCAAGATATTGGCGCCGCTGGCTACTGGCGCCATTGGCGCGGTGACGTTCGCGATTCCGCTTTCGTTGTCCTTTTTCGTCCGGACTTCGTCGATCTCTCTCTAATTTCGAACTTAGACTTTATTTCTTGGCCCTTTTAGTGTGCAATTCCATCTCTTTTATGCTCATTTCATCTCCTTTTCGTCATTTCTCCATTTTTGACCGCTGTGACACAAAAGAAAGGAAAACGACCCTAATACTGTACTAAACATAAATGAAATGAGTAAAATACTAACTAAAAATGAATCAAAAAGTGTATATAAAATACACCGATCAGTAGTTACCTCGAAAGGTTCTTATGGATTCAGGCTCTACTCCTTTACACTTGGTTGCTATCTTTCTTACTGGTCGTACTCTTTCCGTACTTCCAACTCATCCTAGCATACATACATAACTTCCAAACCGATTCTGGCATCTAATCTTTGGATTCACTCTATAAAACAATATAAGGCCATTTCCGGCTTTCACGACCTGGTTCCGGTGGAACGCTTCCACGAACCCGTAAAACAATTAACTAGACTTGGGCCTTGCACCTCGTGACTCGCCACGAGCTTAAACTACTACCAACTGATCCCACTCCATTTCAGGCTATGGGGTGACCCTCAATAGGTCCTCACCCCGTCCCACCGTCGCACTTAACTCTTATTCTTGGTCTATAATAAATCTTTCTACCCGAGAAGACCTTGTACATCTAAGGTCTCATCGATCTTCAATATTCTTAGGCTCGCAATTTCCATGCTCCAAGCCTACCTTACCAGTCCCCCAGTAAACGGGTACAAAAAAACTTCTCATAATACCATAATCGTGTCGTCTTGATCACAACAACCATTACCTACTCTATACGGACCTCATCCGTACAATTCTCTGTAAGCCTACTACGCAACTTAATCTATTAACATGACATTCCGTTAAGTTCCTTAACATGGCTTCTTAAGGGTTCACTACCCTATCAGACAACTCATCCTTTCCCAATTATCTCAAAATAAAACATAAGACCTTGGCGAGAATTCATTAATCGCTCCATACCTTCCGTGATCTAGTTAGTCTTTACCAACTCCTGGTAATCTAAAATCATTCTAGGCAACACGCGTCTGACCCTCATACATAACTCCGTATAGATGTATGTCACAATACCAACTATACTATAATCATTACCAACTTGGATACGCAATCCACATAGTCCTTCCCGGTCATCACGCTTTCTTCTAGAATGCAATCAACATAACTCGTTAGGGAGAGACGACCCTAACAACACAGCTATATCGTACGATCTCAGAGTGAGAGGAATGGAAACCAATCCTAAATGTCCTGCAGCCTCCTGATTATAGATTTGGTGCACAACACACCGATAATCAAGACTCTACTAGACACGGTCTGTAGACACTTTCCGAGGACTAACTGCTCTGATACCACTTTTCTCACGACCCGACCCCGGGTCGCGACTGGTGCCCTACCTGGGCACCCTTCTAATCATACAACATAATAAACTGCGGAAGATAAATAACACTTTTTTTTTAAAACCAAGGCCAAGCCGATAATGCTGCCATAACATAAAAAATTTCCCGAAAGGGGCTACACTGTTTAACAATGAAAAAAAACAACTCTAGCCAGTCCAAATTTACGGATGAATACATGCACTTAAGATTTGAACAAATACTATGACGACAAGGCCCCATTGCACTTCGAATATACATAGCCATGACAACTCCGAACATTGAGCCATCTCAAATGCCAACCAGATCCTAAGCTCGCGATCCACAATCGTACCTAAACGTATGACATTTAACGCAGCTCGGCGGGGTCGATAACAAAATGCGAATATGGAACGAAAAATAAGGTACAGTAAAAAAATCGTAACTGTACAAAAGAATGACAGGGGCAAGTATAAAAAGGGTACATACCAGATCCTACCGTGTCATTACCATCTCGTGAACTTAATCGTACCTTATTATCTTTTCCCATTTTTCAATAAAAGTTATAGTCACTTTCTTACGTACATACTTAGGAAAAATCGTCAAGTTCATTACCATATAACTTACTTATCTTTCATAACATAATCTGGCCCTTTATGGAGGGACGCATATACTACCCGACCCAATCTGGGACGCGATCAAGTCACACAAATATCAAAACATGCCCGTGGAATACCTTCCTCACTGCCGGCAGTCTATGAAATAAATCATACTCATGTGACGCGCCCATGTCATCCTACCTCACTGTCGGCGTACACATATACAATACATATATATATACCTCCTGCCCGTGGAATCTCCATCATCCGCGGCAGTAGATGTAACGTATAACCAGTGACACGCCTGGCATCCTACTCACTGTCAGACACGTATACAATATATATATATATATATATATATATATATAACGCGCCGCATGCCCTGTAATCCTCATCGTATAAGCATGGCCATAACGTGCCTCGTGATCCTCATCGTAGCGCAGTCTTCGTGGAGCTAGCCCATGGAATAAGAATATATAACATGCCCCGAATCCTCATCGTGGTACATGTCTTCACGGGAGCTAGCCCATGGAGTAATAGTCGACATGCATGGTCGCGTGCCCAAATCCTCATCGTATAAGCATGGCCTACGGGTAATAAAACAACCGAATCTAACCCGCCTCCCGGTCACATGCCGGAATCCCACATCGTATAAGCATGTCCAAGGATCAATCATAATGGAAGCATACCCGTGGAATCCCACATCACCGCTTGACGCCCAAGTAAACTTACAACAAGACAAAATTCTCCCACTGAGAGTCACGACAACGTAAACATATAATACTTGCACTCAAAGCTATCACAAGCAAACATAGGCAAGTTCATTAAACCTTTAGACTTCCATTTTTATAAACTCATGGCACTTTCGTTTCACACATAAAAATCCGGGAATTTAACCTAAAGTACTACGCACCTCTACTCCTTTAAAAATGACTCTTTTTCAAATAAAACTTCCAAGATATTAATAACCGTAGTATCAAGTCATATATACTTTTCAAGACAAGTCATTTCTTTGCTTACAATACTGAAGAAAACCATTCTTTTAATCTTCCATAAAGTTGTTATAACCAACTTCCCATAAAGCCGTTATAACTCTTTATGTCTTAGACAATTTCATTCCTTTTATAACCAAAAGACTTATAATTTCAAATCAATTACATAGCTTTCAAAATACTTCAAGTCTCTTAACTTTTAAGAAAACCAGTTTCTTAACTTTAGAATGGAAAGAAATCAATACTTTCCAAATCAAGTATTCTATGCTTTTAAATCAATTCATTTCTTCCTTTAAGAATCAAGTCCCATAACTTGAAAAATAAAGTCTCTTAACCTTTTAAGAATTTGAGGTTCATAGTCTTAAAACCTCATACGTAAATTCTTATAAATTTAGTAACATATACCTTGGTGCGTTGTGAATAAGTTATACTTATTTATAACGATCTTAATCAAGTAGCCATGATCTAGAAAATGTAATACAATTTTGTCTTATCTTAGCTTCTATGCAGATGGAGAATTCTACTTGTTTTAACTTAATTAATTGTCATTACATTTTCCTTTATTAACGTTGCAGTGGCTTGTTCGATACTTATTCTCATTTGTGCCGTAACTTAGTCAAGTCAACTTGGCTCCAAATACCTCCTAACGACTCTTACCAACATCCCCCATAAGACTTGGTAAGAACTTAGGATAACTTAGACATAACCTTTACGTAGAGTAAATCAACATACATACCTCTTAACTTCTAAGAGTAGAAGGAATCATGAAATAGTACCACATGTATATTCCATACATAGAATCATGTCAAAAGAAGGAAGAAGTTCACATACCTCGCGACGATTATCGACAAATAGCAAAATGCTCCAAAGTACTTCAACCTTGATAGCTATTCCATCCTTCAAGTAGAACATGCTATACTTAGTACTTCCACCTATAATGGCCATAATACGTCCATTAACCTCTAGCTTCAAACGTAGAATATTCTAAGTGCAAAGTCACTAAATTCTACGAAAAATCGGACATCACTTACTTTGTTTCTACATACTTTGCCACCTTTTTCAAGGCCGAATTCAATAACCAAACACGCCACATTTAAGGCTCAATACAACAACCAATCAAAGGGGATTACACGCCTTACAATACGTGTAAAATTCCGCCCCACAATTAATACCAACTAAGTCCTTAATCAAGGCCATTCTCGGCTAACTTATTCACTAACACAAAGTCCTTTCCAATTCTTTTTCAATCCAACTTCTTAGGTCTAACATGTTATATAGTCATAAACAACTTAGCAATTAAAACCACCTTAATCAACTCTTTAGATAACATGCGACGACTAAACTAGTAACTAAATTGAATTACAAACTTAAAGGCTAAATCATGCAACTTTCGGATTCCATCCAAATATTCCATAACACATATCATTCTTCATAATATAATCCACATGATCATTTCTAACTACTACAACATGAAATCTTGAATTATAAAAGCAAGACGGAGATTATTACCTCCTTAAGCTCAAAATTATCCAAAACCCTAAGTCGATCCTTAGCAACTCCAACTCCTTTTCTTGACGTTCCAATCCGCTATATGCAACCCTGTGCTGTGAAAACTCCTCTTCTATTTCCAACTTCAAAGTTGAAGAACACCTTGGGTTTCTGCCTTGCGACTAACGTAAAAATGCGGTTTTTCCGGGATCTTTCTATTGAGATATCCTTACAATAACCCTAGGGACCTTGGGTTAAAATATTGTGGCTAATGGATCAAAACTACAAAATTTTCTTGTGGGAACTATGGCTAACCCGAGAGCACCTCATGAAGAACAAGAATGTGTAATTTTTTCTAAGTGTTAAAAGAGCTAGTCTTGCACTAGTTGTGTATATATAATACAATGGATGGCTTAGATATCAACACATGTGTGGTTTGGATGGAGAACATTAATTAATAAGCCAAGTGGACAAGTTGACTAGTCAACAATCTCAAGCTAGCAAGACTTTGTTCATCTTCAATGGTCAATGACCACTTTACCCTTGAATATTTCGTCCAAGCCATGTGGGGGAGGTGCCACGTGTCGCCCTCCCATTCGTCCATAAAATTCCGTAACCCTCGTGGGCCCCACAAAACGTAAAATTCCTCGGGTGGGCCCCACATGACCAAATCCGTAAAAATAAATTTCCATAATGATAATAAGTTCCATACTCTTCAAATAATGCATTTTGAGAATCTAATTCTCCTCAACAAATATTTTTCCTTTCCGACGTTCGAAAAATTTTCCGTCGGAAAAACAATTCTTCCTTTCGTACTAATTTCCAGTCTTGTGTTCCTTACGTACATTCTTATTAAACATGTCCTGGACTTACGGGGTGTAACAACCGCAAACTCAAGCATGCTAATAAAGTGAAGGCCAAGGAAAAGCCAAGGCTAACGTCGTCGAAGATACTCTTCTTGACGATATGATTGAGGACTTTTTGGCGGTGGTTCTTGAAGCAAAGCTCGTTGAAAATCCTATGCAATGGTGGATGGACACAGGTGCCACCCGCCATATATGTTCCAACAAAGACGCTTTTTCCACATATACACCAGTCACGGACAAAAATCTATTCATGGGAAACAACGATTCTTCAGAGGTACTGGAGGTAGGGAAGGTGGTCCTAAAGATGACGTCCGGGAAGGAGCTGACTCTGAAGGAAGTGATGCATGTCCTAGATTCGAAGAAATTTAATTTCTGGACGACTATTGGTGAATGCTGGTTTTAGTCTAGTGTTTGAATCTAATTAGTTTGTAATCACTAAACATGGAATGTTTGTAGGAAGAGGCTTTGTCTGTGAAGGCCTCTTTAAGGTTAATGCTTATGTAATGGCTACTTCTATCATCAATAAAATTGAGCATTCTACTTGCTTGAATCTTCTAATTTGTGGCATCACAGATTAGGACATGTAAACTGTCAATCCATCCAAAGGTTGGTAAATATGGAGTTGTTGTCGTCTATCGACGTAAACCCTCAACGTAAGTGTGAGGTGTGCGCAGAGGCAAAACTTTCAAAGAATCATTTTAGATCCGTCGAAAGGGAAACCGCTCCTCTAGAACTCATACACAATGATATATGTGATTTGAAGTTCACATAAACTAGAGGGGGGGAACAAGTACTTTGTGACTTTCATAGATGATAGCACAATGTATTGTTACCTTTACTTGCTCAAAAGTAAAGATGTCGCATTTGAAGCATTCAAACGCTACAAAGCAGAAGTTGAGAATCAACTAAGCGGACGGATTAAAACAATCTGTAGCGATAGAGGGGGAGAATATGTCTCACCGTTTGAAGAATTTTGTGCTCTGTCGGGCATTGCTCATCAAACGACGGCTCCTTACTCACCTCAATCTAATGAAGTTGCTGAAAGTAAAAATCGTACATTAAAGGAAATGATGAATGAATTACTCATCAATTCAGGCCTTTCCCAAGAAATGTGGGGAGAAGTTGTCCTTATCGCTTGCAAGATTCTTAACAGAGTTCCTCACAAAGGTAAGCACAAGACTCCATACGAGCTATGGAAATGAAAGAAACCCAAATACAAATACTTTAAGGTTTGGGGTTGTCTGGCAAAGGTTAAAGTACCTACGTCAAAGCAGGTCAAAATTGGACCTAAGACTGTTGATTGTATATTCATCGGATATGCAAGCAACAGTAGTGCCTATCTCTTTATAGTGCATAAGTCGGATGTACCCGATGTTCATGAGGATACAATCATGGAATCAAGGAACGCTAGATTCTTTGAAGACTCATTTTCTATGAAGGAAAAAGACATAACCTCTCTTAAACGAAGTTATGATCAGATATCACAATATTCAGGAGTCACTGACTACCCAGATCTAAACGGTTCAGATCCAGCTAACTCCGAAGTAGCTGATTATCTGGAATCCAGTATTCCAGATTCTCAGGACTTGGAGGGTCCAGAGATGGAACTAAGACGAAGAAAAAGGGCCAGAAGATAAGTCCTTCGGTCCAGAATTTGTAGCTTATATGGTTCATGACGAACCACGGACACTCGCTGAAGCGTTGTCAACTCCAGAAGCGCCGCTCTGGAAAGAATATATTGAAAGTGAGATAGAATCCATCTTGCACAATCATACTTGGGAGTTGGTTGATCTTCCTCTGGGAAACAAGCCGTTGGGATGTAAATGGATACTCAAACGGAAATTAAAAGCTGATGGATCTATAGACAAATACAACGACAGGTTAGTAGTCAAGGGATATACACAAAAGGAGGGTCTTGACTATTTTGATACCTACTCTCCAGTGTCTAGGATGACATCCATACGTATGTTCTTAGCTATCGCCGCTGTTGACACCCAATTTTGACCCTCTCGTCCAGTCATTAACTATAAAATTACATTAAATTTTCAAAAAAAAAATTAGTAATGTCATAATAATAAAATGCAACAATAAAACATTAATACACGCATAAATAAACAATTTAATAATGACACCACATTTTACGTAGAGTATTAAGCACACCTTGAGTCTCACGTCCGCATTCGCCATTTTTATAACAAGCAATTTCATTAATATTATTCATAACTTAAGCCCTATTTTCCATTAATTAAAACTCAAACAATTCTTACTGATAATTAATAATAATAAATACGTAAATAAATAAATAATTTAGCAATGACGTCGTGTCAAACATCATAGTCGCATTTATTAATACGCAAAGCAATTTCATAATTATTGTAGCACCTAAAGTCGTATTAAGATAAATTAATAGCTTAAATAACGATAAATAATGCACAATAAATAAGATTTTAAATAATAGCGTCGCATTTATAAAAGCATTTAAGCAATCCTTAAATATCATATCTGCATTTAACATTTAAATAATTTAATCTAAATTTAACATCACAAAATACGTATAATAAATAAGATTTTAACGGCATCGCATTATAAAATATCAAGCACTAATTAAATAGCACGCCCGTCTTTATTTTTATAATAATTGAAACTCAAGCTTAGACTAATAAAGCACCTAAATAATTTAATCACAATTTAAATAATTTAATTCACCACTAATTAAATAATACACCTAAAACTAATAACACACCTAAAACTAATACCTAATTAAATAATTACCAGCCCACTCCCTACCCAATAAATCGCCCAACCCATTACCCAGCCCACACCCGCGGCCCAGCACCCCACCCCTTTTATTCCCTCATCGTCCATAACCCTAAAAAGAAAGGAAAACCTAAAAAAAAAAAAGGGGCAGCCAACCTCTTCCTCCCCTAAACCCTAATCGTCGCACCTTCCACCCGCGAGTCTCGCCGGATTTTCCGGTCGAAAAATCCGGCCAAACTCATTACCTGCAACCCACAACTCACCATAACCCATAAATGGTACCTAAATCAGAGCAAAATCGTCCAAAAAAAAAACTTACCCTAACCAAATCGCAAATCTAGCCCAAAACCATATCAAATCTTACCATAAAAATCATCCGCGAATCAGTAAGAATCGTTCGAAATCAGTACCAAATATTACACCAAATCAGCCTTAAAATCTTACCAAAATCAGAACTTCTAATCGCGACTATATAAGGGGAACCCATCGAGGAATCAGGGGGATCGTTCGGGAAAACTATCAAGAGTCGGGAGAAGGATAACAAGAACAGAGAGAAAGCTAAGCTCTTTATTTTCGCACAACCCAGCAAATCGTCTAAGCTTTTCTTCCCTTTCGAGTCACATAGAAACCCAAAGCCTGAGTGAATCGACGACTTGATACGCCGCTTCGGTTCGCTGCCCGGAGAAGGTAAACTCATTGTCCTTCAATTTTTTTTATATTCGATATGTATTATATGATATATATGGTGATGTTATACTTATTCAGTGTGCCTAGTTTAGTTTAATGACCATGTTATTGTTTATTCGAGAAAATCGAACTAAAGTGTGGTGTTTAGTTACAACTGTGGGATTAGTATGTAATGACAAGGCTGATTGTGTGTTGTGTCCCTTATGTACATCCGTGTGCTTCCTGCTATACACTTGTTGTTTACATCTGTTGGTGTTATTAAATATGTTTAAACCTATCTTATTTGTCTGACCAGATTTGAATCATTAATACATCTATTAGTAAGTATTTTTAGGTCATGCAAGTGGTGTGACATTGGTAGTTTGGCTTGGAAATTCTGCTGGCATTTTCAATTGTTCGTATGTATTGTTTGCTAATATACAAAAAAATGGTTTTCCAGAAAACATATCAATCCATTTTGAACTTCTGATATGTGTCCATTAGTGCTTAAGTGTCCTGCTAGATTGCAAAACTAATATGATCATCTTGTTAATCCTTCAGTTAATACACCCAAAGGATAAACATTAGTCTAAGATAATATTCTTCACTTGCCTTTTATGAGAAGTAGCAGTTTACTTAGTTTAGCTTACATTTTAGTTAGATTTTCCTTCGGGTCTCATGACTATAAAATGACAGTTTGGCACATTTTTGGTTCTTGATATGTTGGCATACCCTGTGTGAGTATATTAGACTAATATGAATTCTGAATACCCTGTCTCGGTATGATCAAAACTTGGTGTTAGAGCGTGGGGTATAAAACTGGATATTGTTTTAATGAATATCAAAAGGTTTATGTACGAGGAAAGCCCCGTCCACTTTAGTTTTTATTGGATTTGAGATAATATGGCTCGCTTATACTTTGTATTTCTGGAGGCCCGCCATTAGTTTTAAAATGTTCAGACAGTACCTTGGGTCCATTGCTCAGATCCGTCATTTCATATTGGGATAATGCTATTAAATTACACGCATATTTGATTACGTGATTATTTGTTTATTGATAAGATTGAGACATATACACTAATCCTTATCTTTTACATGAAACGCAATGCCTTGGAGCAAAAGGAAGAGTCTCAATACGAGACTCGTCGCAACTCACGAAGACCCGCATTTATGTGCTTCATCCTCTCCACATCAGAAATTCCAAGCCATGGGCGAAATGACTTCGCCATTCCTTCGAGTCTTTATTATTGATTCCCCTTTCCCCATTTATTTATTGTAACTATTTATCTAACATTACGCTACTAGTAGAATACTTATAATAGTTAGACCTTGAACCAATAGAAAGTAGCTTGACATTAAAGATTTGCTTTCCACCTCTAAGCTAATTATTTTAGCCCGCTTAAAGTATCATTAAGTCATTTAGTAATTTTCATTCGCATAAATTTAAGTAGTCGAGTCATCATTTATTACTAAAATCCTAACATAAGAAACTCCTTTTCATTAAATTCCTATTTAAATTGTAGGATTTTTTTTAGCCTTTGCATGATATACATTTTTCTCATATCTTATGTTTAAAGTACATATTTTGGTCATAGTAGATCCTTCATTATTACTTCTATATTATACTAAGCAATACATATATTTTATAGAATAATTTCACAGCCTTTCTAGCTACTTTTTTGAATGCATGTTTTCAACCATTACTAACCCTATATGTTTTAACAAATCTCACATTCTATGTTGGTCAAAAATACTTTACCCTTTTACGTAAATATCTTTCAAGCGTGCATTTTCCATAGAATGATAATTAACCCTAAGTTTGAACGGACAACCACAAGTTAGCGGATCCTTTAGGGTGCCTAACCCCTTCCCTTTAGGATAATAAAGAACCCTTACCCAGAATCTCATTAAGCTTAGCAGACCATTTAAATGGAGTTAGTGTTGACTTTAACTTAGTTAACATTTAGGTGTTCTAATTCACCCAAAATAATTAGGTGGCGACTCCGCAAACCCTAGCACTACCTTTCGCACTGTTTTAGCATTTTAGCATTTATTGTCTAACTTATTTTCTAAGCAGGAGTCCAGAATAATGTCGCCGTCGAAAAAAGGCGTGACAGCCGCCTTGCGGGATCTAAAAATACACCAAATGAATGTCAAGACAACCTTCCTAAAAGGTGATTTGGAAGAAGAACTTTATATGAACCAACCCGCGGGGTATGTGGTTCCTGGACAAGAGACGAAAGTTTGTCGGCTTATCAAATCGCTATACGGGCTGAAACAAGCCCCAAAGCAATGACACGAAAAAATTGATAATACTTTATTATCAAAGAGATTCACCATTAATGAGTGTGACAAATGTGTCTACACAAAAGGAGATGTCAACTCATTTGTAATGATCTGCCTTTACGTAGACGACATGTTGATCACATGTAGCAGTCCTAGGGAAATCCTAGACACTAAAAACATGTTGAAATAATGTTTTGACATGAAATATATGAGTATCGCTGATGTCATCTTAGGGATCAAGATCTCTAAGACATCTGACGGACTGGTCTTATCTCAATCTCATTACATCGAGGATGTGCTGAAGAAATTTGAGGTTTTCGACAGTTCACCAATATGTACACCACTGGATGTAAATCAAAAGATTGAAAAAATTCTGGTGCACCATACGACAGGAGCGATATGCAAAGGTGATTGGAAGTTTAATGTGCATTACAAACTGCATTTGACCTGATATCGCTTATGCAGTCAACAAGTTGGTTAGGTTCACCCGCAATCCGAGTGAGGATCACTTGAAAGCGTTAAATCGGGTACTAAGATATCTGAAACACACACAAACTTACAGGTTACATTATTAAAGGTATCCAGTTGTACTAGAGGTGTACAATAATACAAACTGGATATTTGATATCGAGAAGACCAAGTCCACCAGTGGGTATATATTTACAATTGGTGGTGGAACTGTGTCTTGGAAATCCTCTAAGAAAACTTGCATTGCCCGATCCACGATGGAGTCGGAGTTTATCGCTTTAGACAAAGCAGGAGAAGAAGCTGAGTGGCTTCATGACTTCTTAGAGGATATCCCATATTGGGATAAACCCGTACCTTCTGTAATGATCCACTGCGACATTCAGTCGGCTCTAGGAAGGGCACGAAGTTCTATGTACAACGGTAAATCTTGTTACATCAGAAGAAGACATAAGACTGTTCAGCAGCTGGTCACCACGAGTATTATTTCTATTGATTACATAAAATCAAAGGAAAACATAGCAGATCCCTTGACGAAGGGAATACCCAGAGATCAGATGTACTGCCTGTCTAGGGGAATGGGCTTAAAACCCAATCACTTAGAACTGATATCGCGGACACCCAACCTAATAGACTGGAGATCCCAAGAATTAGGTTCAATGGAAAAACCAAGTCGTAAAAGTTCAGTGGAGCGCTTCGATGGAAGAAATAGCACTTCGGATAATGTTTCTACATAGAAACCTGAATCAAAGTACATTCCCGTGATAGACATCAAGTGCTACATGCAAAGGGGTAAGAGGTTAAGTTTCCAAAACCTTGATAATCCTCAGTCGTTGAGGTTAGGTTTGGGAAAACTTTTAATGGTTCATAATACTTGTGAAAGTTGGGTATAACAGAATACTTTGTAGGAGACCACCTATTTAAGTGCGAGGACTGACCGGCCTCAACTGAAGCACTTAAGAATCCAAGACGTGTCCATGGCCACAACAGACAAAACCTTAAAGAAGAATAGAGTAAGGAAAAGTGTTGTGTTGGTACCATTGTCTTGGCTTATACTAAACACTGACCGTTCAAGACATCGCGTTCACCGCGCAGTAAATAAGTCCGATGATATTTTACTATGGAAGGTTCAAAGCCACGGCTACATATCCAGATGCAACAAGGATCCGCCGAAGGATTGCTAGAAAGACACCATGGGTGTACGCCAAAATCTATTTCAAGAGGGGATTGTTGGAAATTTATTTATTAAACGTGAATATAGTTAATCCTATTATTTATGACTCGAACATGTGGGGCCCCGCACGCCGGAAACCTTGTTTCCACACACGTGCACACGTTGTGCCAAGGATCACAAATTTCCTTAGTGAAAGAGATATTGGTACATATACGATATGTTCGGGACATGAAATGATAGAAAGTTATTGGCCAAATGACGTTGGTTTCACGTTGGTAAATGAAGGAAGAATTGCACAAAGTGTGAATGTCGAAACTAGTCGGAAATGGGCCGCGACGCCGCAGGAACTGCCTCGGCGCCACGGTGTCGGCGACGATCAGAACTCTCTGAAGTTCTGGCGCCGCGGCGCTGCGACAGTTTCAGAACGTTGGAAGCAAATTTAAGGTGATTTTTGGGCTTACTTTTGAGTATTAACTCCCCATTATATTTCTCATGAATTCAACCATTATTTGGCTGAATTGTAACTCCACAATCAAGTCTAATTCATGGCAATTCAAGGTCATTACTTGGTATGTGGAAGGTCATCTTCCAACACTATAAAATGATGCATTTGACTCATTTGCGAAATTCACTTGACACTAAACATTTTAGAAAGTATTCTTCCATCTCTTGTAATCCTTCACACACTCAAAGATATTTCTTTTATAGTAAACTCTTGAGTTATCCTTTGCTCAAGAGTTTGTGATAGTTTTATCTTGGGAGACGAATTGCCAATAGTCGTTAAGGGATTAATACTGAGCAATATTATCTTAAGGACAAATTGAATATCAATCGACTCAACTATCCTTTCGTTATATTCCATTTCTGATTGTAATTTGTTGTTATTTCTCGATTTCCTTGTAATTCGCAATTTTACTCACAGAATCTTCATCCACTGAACCACAAATTTAATAAAGAGTATAATTTTGTTCTTGGATTCAAGTATTTAAGATTCAAAATTTCAATAATTTATAGCCATTTAAAAAATATAGTAGCATGTTAATTTTTTTCAATGTTTACTTAAATTTTACGTGGATAGGTTGAAATGAAAAAGTAGTTTACTTTTACACCGTGCATATAGTAGTTTTTACCAGTTTTCTAGACCAATCTTAATACTGTAGACAACTTAATTGTAATCGACTTGTACGAAATGAATCGGTGATTTTTTTATTTTGTCTTTATTTGTCAAATTCTTAATCCAAAAATAATCAAAATACCTTTTAATTTAATAAATACAAATTCAATTAAAAATCCAACTCAACTCAATTCAAAATTCATATCTGACTGTAATAATCTTTTACTCTTTTAAAAAAAAATAGTCTAATAAAAACAATTTGAATAAAAAGACCCGATCCAACTAAAATTCATATGCAGAAATTACAATACAAAAAAGGTCAATGACCTTAAGAAATAATTCTTACAAAATTATTACTTCAATGTAAGTAATTGTAATTATTAGTTTTTAAAATTCAATTTCTTACTCAAGCCTTTTATATTCCTTATTGTAAACCAAATAAGACATGCATGAACTAATTTTATATTTGTTTCCCACTAGTTACTTACGTTAAAGTAGATAATAATTTAAAAAAGGAATTTGAATTGCAATTAGGAATGACAACGGATATGATCTGGACCGGATCCTATTAGATCCAGATCCAGATCTGTTTTTCATACCTGTATTCAGATTCGGATCCGTAAAAATCAGATCCAAATCCAGATTCACCGGATCCACGGATCGGATCTGAATTCACATCATAGAAAAACAAAATTACAAGGGTCTAACTTCTTATAGAGTTCATCGCATGGAAACTGATTAGATTCCAGTACTTGAACTTTAAATGTCTCAAAACTCTAGCAATACACTACATTACAATCCAAACCAAGTTTCTTTCTTGGTGAATCTGCAGCCTAATACCTCTGTATATAGGACTATATTATCTACCCGAATTCGCGCTCTACAGGACCAATCTACTCTAAGTTAATATAATCATACAAACATATTGGAATTACTATAATAGAGAAACTATACATTTAACATGTTGCTATACAAACATACTGGAATCTAATCTAAATTAATATAATCGTGATTTGATGCATGGATGTATAAATGTATAATGTATTTAATAAAAGCGGATCACGGATCGGATCTGGATCGGATACGAATCTTAAAGACAAGATTCATATCCAGATCCGATCCGTCATAAACGGATCCGGGTCCGATCCGGATCCGTCGGGTCTAAAATTTAAAGATCCATATCCTATCCAGTGGATCCGGACCGGGTCCAGGATTCGTTGCCATCTCTAATTGCAATGACTGGATCAGGTGAAATTTTTTAGTCTATGAGTGAAAATAATAATAACATATCTTTATTCTTTTCAGATGGGGAAGAATACCATTTTATATTTTACTGGCAAAAATAATTTGTTGAATCTTGGATGGGATTAAGAAGAAATAAGTGATAAAAAATGGCTTCGGAATTTTTGCCGAAGCGCCGCGGCACCTGGGACTAGGGCCGCGGGGCCTCACATCCAGTAGCCGAGGAAAATTCTCGTCGTAAGAGCCGCGACGCTGGGAAGCTGAGCCGCGGCGCCTGATTGACAGTAGCTTACGGAAATTCCGAAAATGAATTAGGCGCGCGCTTGGGTAAGTCGCGCGGGAGGGAAGAGGCGCGCGGCTGAGCAACGGTAACTTTCTGGAAATGATCAAAAGTTGTGTCTTTTCACAACAAGTCACAACCTTTGAGTGGAAAGTTGTATCTGGTCGAAAATGATGCTATATAAGCATGTTGATCACTTGAAACAGATATATAACACAACACAATTAATGATTTGAGATTGTGGCTTCTTCTTCTTCTTCTTCCTAAATATTTTTCGAAGAACACATAAAGTAAATTCGTCAGGGATGAAGTTCTTGGGCTAGAACTTTCACCTAGATAGTTGTATCCTCCTGATAGACGTCCGAAGAACTACAGCACAAGTGGGGACGAATTTCTATCTTAGGACACTGCGACAACATGCCTCTATCTACACAAGTTAGTGTGTGTTTCTCAATTTGTTGTTTTCATTGTTGATTTCAATTACGTTTGAATTGTTATTATATTATTGTGTTACTGTTCATTCATGATACTAGATTGGTTTTACAACAATCTAACATTTTATATTCAAACATCAACAATACCCCACATTTGGATAGAAAATAAGATACTTAGGAACTTATCGTTATTTCTGAAAGACTCGATATGACATGCATCAGAAAATATGTCTTTTGGACTTGAATCGTTCGTAGTGAATATCTATCGGATCTACTTGTGAAATAGTGGATGAAGTGTCTTGAACTATTCACGTTTTGTAGTAAATCAAGACAACAAGTATCACACATATCATATCAACATGTTTCAATTCTTACGGTTGTGTTCATTTCGGTTGTGAACAACTCCTTCTTTGTGAGAATTTCTAGAGAACGTAGCCATTTCGGTTCTCCCAGATACGACCCAACATCAATCTCATATAGATAATACTAATCAAGAATAGTCCGTACTATCCTACCATAATGACTATTAGTGTTATTAATAATAAAATTCAGCCCTTAAACATCAACGGTTAACACACTTAGTTCACCATAGGAATGAGCATATGTGTGTTTTCTATGCTCCCTGAGTCTTCCCCAACTAGTTGTACTATTGAACATAAATCATAGGATCTCCAATTATGATAGGTTAGGTTTCCGCCAGTTAACGACTCAGTGTATTGGCTTTAAGCTCATTTCCCTCGATGTAAATACGACTTGCTCTCTGTTAACGCCTTTTGTCAAATGATCCGCTATATTGTCCTTTGATTTTACAAAATCAATGGAAATAATTTCGTTCTTCAGCAAGCTTCGAATTGTATTATGACGTCGCCTTATGTGTCTCGACTTGCCATTGTATATTTGATTCTTTGCCCTCGTCAGGGCAGCCATACTATCACAATGTATGCAAATGGCTGTCACAGGCTTTGTCCACAACGGAATACCTTCTAGGAAGTTTCTGAGTCATTCTGCCTCTTTGGAAGCTTTGTCTAAGGCTACAAATTTTGCTTCCATAGTAGATCGCGTATTCACCATTTGCTTTGATGATTTCTAAGATATTGACGCTCCACCAAGTGTAAATACATAACCACTTGTGGACTTACTTTCCGAATGGTTGAAAATCCAATTAGCATCACAATATCCTTATAACATAGGAGGATATTTTGTAAAATGCAACACATAGTTCATTGTATGCTTTAGATATCGGAGTGCCCTAGTTAGTGCAAACCAATGATCCTTTCCAGGATTATGTGAGTATCGACTAAGTCCACTCATTGTATATGCTAAGTCCGATCGTGTACAGTTCATTATGTACATCAAGCTTCCAAGAACTTGTGTATACTGCAATTGAGACACACTTTCAGCTTCATTCTTCTTAATGTGACTGACGGGATCAAATGAAGTAACAACCGGTCGATCATCATAGTGTCCAAACTTTCTAAGGACCTTTTCAATATAATGAGATTGAGTTAAGATGTACCATCACAATTCTTCTGAATTCTAATACCAAGAATGTCATCGCTATTCCCATGTCTTTCATATCAAAAGCGTCATGCAACATCTTCTTAGTTTGATTAATTACATTCTTACTTGTTCTCATGATTATCATATCATCAACATATAAGCATATAATGACACATGCATATTTACATTGTTTAACGTAGACACATTTGTCACATTCATTTATTTGAAAGCCATTTGATAATAATGTATTATCAAACTTTTCATGTCATTGCTTTGGAGCTTGTTTAAGTCCGTATAAAGACTTAATTAATTTACAAACCCTTCATGTTGTTTCATGTAAATTTCTTCATCTAATTCACCATCCAAAAATGTGATTTTCACATCCATTTGGTGTATTTCCAAATTGTGAATCGCCGCTATAGCAATTAACGTCCTTATCGACGTAATTCTCGTTACTGGTGAATAAGTATCGAAAAAATCTACACCATCTTTTTGACAAAGCACTTTGGCTACTATACGAGCTTTGTATTTTTCTATAGTATCATCAGGCCTTAATTTTCGTTTCAAAATCCATTTATGACCTATTGGTTTTTGTCCCAGAGGGAGATCAACCAATATCCATGTGTTATTTTGCACAATGGATTCTACCTCACTTTGGATAGCCTCATTCCAATAAGGTGCTTTCGATGATTCCATATCAGCCCTATATGTTTGAGGTTCTCCTTCAACGGAAAATGTCATAAATTCCGGTCCAAAATCTTTGGCAATTTTATCACGTTTACTTCTCCTTGGTTCAGGATTTTCTTCTTGAACATTTGAAGTAAGATTTTTGTCATTTTGAGTGTTTTGGTCTAACTCATCTTGAGGCAGTGTCCTTTTCTTATGATTAAGAACACTTTTATCCTTGTCTTTGTAAGGAAAAATATCCTCAAAGAACTCTGCTTCAGCAGATTCCATAAGTGTGTTTTTGTGAATACCTTCAACATCAGAATGATACACCAAAAACTTGTATGTTGCACTGTTATTGGCATGGCCAATATATATGCAATCCACCATCTTTGGTCCAAGTTTAGTTCTCTTTGGTAAGGGAACTTGAACTTTCGCTAGGCAACCTCACACTTTCATCCTTTTGAAAGTAGACATCTTATTTTCCATAACTCATAGGGAGATTGATTAGTGTTCTTTTGAGGAATTTTATTCAATATCATATTTGCAGTAATTAACGCCTCACCCATAGACTAAGGGGTGCACCCGAACTAATCAACATTGAATTTATCATATTCTTCAATGTTCTATTCTTACGTTCGGCAACTCCATTTTGTTTTAGAGTATATGGCGCAGTGGTTTGATGAACTATACCATGAGTAGAACAAAATTCTTTGAACTCATTTGATTGGTATTCACCACCTCTATCTGACCTTAGAATTTTAATTCTTTTGTCAAGTTGGTTTTTCACTTCTGCTTTGTATGTTTTAAACATGATCAAAGTCTCATCTTTGGTATGTATTAAGTATACATAATAAAATTTACTGCAATCATCTATGAAAGATATATAATAATTCTTTCCTCCACGAGATGAAGTTTCTTGATAATCACATAAGTCACTATGAATTAAATCAAGCACTTCATTTGATTTCACAACAGATTTATGAGGATGACTTGTATATTTTGATTCTATGCACACTCCACAATTAGTCATTTTGTTCATAGAGTATTTTGGCAACATGCCTAACTTTACCATTCTTTGTAAAGACCGATAATTAATATGGTCTAATCTTGAATGCCATAAAGAAGGGTAATCAACCATATACATAGAAGCAGTGCTAGTGCTGCATTTTCATTAATAATGGCAATTTCCTGAGTAGGTACAACAGATAGTTTGAAGAGTCCCTTACTGAGGTAACCCTTTTCTACATACATCACCCTTGGTGAGTACAAATTTGTCAGATTTAAATACAATTTTGAAGTCCTTGTTACTTAGAACAGGCCCAGAAATTAAATTCTTACAAATTTCAGGCACGTGCAACACATTCGTGAGCACAAAATCATTCCTGGAAGTGAGTTTCAAAATCACCTTCCCTTTCCCTTCAACTTTCACAGCATCGACATTACCCACGAACAATGGTTCTCCATCCTTGATGGTTTGGTAAGATGAAAATATGTCCTTCGCTCTGTGCCCAGGTTTTCCACATACCCAACAGACTCCTGGTTGTGGTCTCTTGAATGCATTGGTCCTTTGTGGAGCGAGTGTATTCTTTCCGGTTGCAAAAGATGGCTTGACACCAACAAATTTGCCCTTGCCTTTCTGAAACTAGGCCTTAAAAGCATTGCCTTCAACATGTTAGCATTAGGCTCCACTGAAACAACATCAGCCTTTTCATTCTTCCAGTTATCCTCTTCAACTCGAATTTTAAGAACCAATTGTTCAAAATTCATTTCCTCGGTTAGATGCTTAAGATAAATTTTAAAATTCTTCCAAAAAGGAGGTAATTTCTCAATAATAGCACCAACAAGGAAATTCGGGTTAAGGACCATACCTTCAACCTCTAGTTCATGAACAATGACTTGGAGTTCCTCCACTTGCTTGACAACAGGCTTGACATCGCTCATCTTGAAGTTCAGAAACTTGTCGATGACGAACTTCTTGGAACATGCAACCCCAATTTTGTACTTGTTCTCCAATGACTGCCACAAATCCCGCGCTGTTCTGAACGTGGAGTAGATATCATAGAGAGAATCATCTAAGACATTGAGAATATAGTTTCTACAAAAAAACTCTTGACTCTTCCAAGTCTGAATAGCCTTGAGATTTTCAGCCTTCTCCTCATCAGTCGGAGCATTCTCCCCTTCTCATTCCGGAAATGCCGTAGGAGCCTCAGCAGTCAATACGTTTTCCACATGAAGAGTTTTCAAATAGAACAACATATTTTGTTGCCAGCGTTTGAAATCAGAACATTTGAATTTCTCATGTTTCTCAACATGGGTTTTCACCATTGACGATCCATATTGATCCATCTTTGCAAATCAGGAAAATGATTCTCTAATTTTTTTTTGCAAACAACCAGAAAAATGAATTTTCGGGAATTTCTGTCTTAGATTGTTCACAACATAATTGATATAGCATATATGTGTATTGGTCATAAAGTTCACCCGGGGACTCGAAGGATCTAGGAGATCCCCACAGTCGTCCTCCGCTCTCACCGACCCGGGACACATCAATTAGTCTCGATCAGAGCGTCTCAGTACACACGAACATTGGAGCGTCATCTGGGTCACGTCACCCTTATTTTAAGGTTAGAAAAGTCCAACATTGACTTATATATGAATAGCTTAGAAAGAAAGAAAATGTATCTTGATCACTTTGTAACACTAACATTATTTTTTTCTCTGTAGCAATATTATTTCTCTCAAAGCCTTGTACACAAAGATCATTCGTTTACTTGCTTATTTCTTTATTTGAATCACAAATATCTTTTTATCTTGCCTTGTTTATTAGTTATATCCATTTTTATCACTTTAATCGGACTCGTTAAGGAATTTTTCAGATCAGATACAATTTACTTGTCTTCAAACCCTATAAAAATAAATTTCTAAATGATTTTCGGGCTAGAACCATTTTCGCCGGAAAACTGTTACACCTCGTAAGTTTAAGGCGATGATTAGATAATGTAATTAAGGAAATAAGATTCGGATATTGAATATAAAATATATTTATACATGTTAATACGGAAATTAGAACATACGAGGATGTGATGCCGGAAATATTTTAGTTACAACGTGTGTGACGTTGGAAACTTATAAGGATAGTATATTTTTCCGTTATGAATTAGTAACGTATTATATAAGTTTTGACGATGAGAGTACGATGTCTTATGAGATTTTCAAAAATTAAAAGAAGTGGGATCTAAGCTTTAATTATTACTTGAGGGATTAGTTAAGAAGACAATTAAGAGAAAGCAATATTTGGCTAATAAAGGTAGAACAACTAAATGTAGTTGAAGAAGGGAAAATCTGTTGAACCATACGCTACATTCACAATTATTATTTGGCACTATTATTGATAACATAAACAAAGGATGAAGCAACTAGCCAGTGATACCAACATTTTAACATCATCTACTTTATGGTCATTAATAATTAGAACTAGTCTTCATTAACTCTATTCCATGTCCAGTTAACAAATTAATATCGTAACTGGCAGAAATTAAGATTGTTATCTTGCATTAGTGTTTCATTTAAAGGACCAAAGTGTAAATAATTTTTTTAGATTTTTACCTTAGGCTTAAAACCTTTCCCCTTTCCCACTTCAAATTTCAAACACTCATCCTCTCTTCATCTCCCCTTAAGGCCGAAACTTACCCTAATTCCATAGCCAAAAATTCAAGTTTTATTCTTTTTTTCTAGTCTAAATTTTTCTACAAATTACAAGCTAAATAAACACCCAAAAATTGTGGCAAAAACGTGCCCACTGAACCGAGAATATTGGCCCAGAAATTTCAAGTTTGAGATGAGTTTTTGAGAAGAAAAATATGTAAGAATGATAGATTAAACTTGTAGAATACATGCATGTAATTATAAGTTGAAGAATGATGAAAATGATGAAGCATTTGGAGCATGCAAGGATCAATTTTTAGGGACTGTTTTGGGCTTCATTTTAAGGTTGAAGTGCTAGTCAAGACGTATTTAGAATATTGAGTTGGCTAGTTCGTCAATAAGGTATGTGAAACTTTTTCTTCCTTCTTTCTGACATGATTTTTATGAGAGTACGGCGGACGTACATGATTTCTACACAATTTATTTCTTAAAGGTGTTAGTCATGAGAAGTGTCTATGATTTTTCAGTAAAGAGTTTATTATAATGATTTCATTGAGAATCAAAGTGATGATTTAAATTGTATAGCTACTCATGATACTCAATTCGTGCTGGATATGATTATATGAATTCACCGAGTCTCTCACTAGAGGGTCGGGACACGTTATATGTATATATATGATTATTCCATAGACATGTATCCATGATGCGGGTATAGATACCCATGATAGTATATGTATAATGATTCCATGGACATGTATTAATGGTGTGGATATAGATACCCATGATAGTATATGTATAATGATTCCATGGACATGTGCATGATGCGGGTATAGATACCCATGATAGTATATGTATGGTGATTCCATGGACAAAAATCCATGATGCGGGCATAGATACCCAGGATAGTATATTTATATATATATGATGATTATATGGATAAGTATTCATAATTTTTTATATGACTCTCATTTTTATAAGGCACAGTTGCCTCTCTATTTTCTATAAGCACAATTGGATTTGGTATGTGATAATCGTACATATCTCCTGTTATCTATTGGCCAGTTATGATCTCATTTACAGTACTTTATGTTTTTCATACTCAGTACATTATTTCGCACCCCTTTCCTGGAAATGCGTTAAATGCCCGCAGGTACATGTGCTCATTTTGGAGATCCTCCGGTCTAGGTTCCTGCTCAGCTGTTTGGAAAGCTCCTTTGATTCAGAGCTTGTAATTTTGGTACAGAACTTTATTCCGACTTTGTATATTTATGGGCACGACGAGGCCCTGTTCCGTCATATGTCATTGTTGTACTCTTAGAGGTCTGTAGACAGTTGTGGGCGGTAAATGTGTTTTTTGTATATGTATGGTTGTAATCTGTTTTGAGATGTTCCCGTATATAGTGGCAGCCTTGTCGGCTCGCCTATTTGATATACTTTATTTAGATGTGACTCTTCAGGAGACAAAGTGTTTATGTGTAAAGGAAGACTTGCCGGCTTGCCTATTCGGATGTATGTTATGATCGCAACGTTATGCTGCCGGATTATATATTGTCCTTAGTGTCAGTCTGATTACGTGACAGGTTAGTATAATGACGTCATTAGGGTGCTTAGTAGCGGCCCGTCGGGTCGAGTCGTGACAAAAACAATATGCTTCTTTTATAGAAAAGGGTGACGTGTACCCGGGGAGTTAGTGTGTCCGGATATTCGGAGGATCCAGGAGATCCACACATCCGTCCCCACTTTCATCAATTCGGGTCACATCAGTCAGTCTCGATCAGAGCGCCTCAGCACACACGAACGTTGGAACGAGCATCATCTGGGTCAGGTTACCCTTATTTTAGGGTTAGAAAAGTCCAACCTTGACTTATATATAAATAACTTAAGAAGGAAGAAAGAATTATCTTACTCACTTTATAACCCTAACATTATTCTTTTCTCTATAGAGATATTATTTCTCTCAATGTTTTGTACAAAAAAATCATTCGTTTACTTGTTTATTTCTTTACTTGAATCACAATTAGCCTTTTATCTTGCCTTGTTTTTCAGTTATATTCATTTATTTATCACTTTAACCGGACTCGTTAAGGAATTTTTTGTTGGAAATTTACTAAATGTGAAATAAAATTAATCAAATTAATTATGACTCGAATAATTGGGGCCCCGCACGTCGGAAACATGGTTTTCACACACGTACACATAAAGTGTCAAGGATCGTAATTTTCTTAAATGGAAGAGATATTTGTATGTATACAAATTGTTTGAGACATAAGAGAATAGACGGTTATTGGCCAAATGACAATGGTTTCACGTTGGTAAATGAAAGGAAGAAATGTGTAAAAGATGAAACAAATCAAAAATCGCGGCAGAGCCGAGAAGGGCCGCGACGCTTCGACTGTTTTCAGTCCGTTGGAGGCGAATTAAAACTGATTCTTGGGCTGACTTTGGAGCATTTAATCTCCATTACTTGGCTATTGATTTAAGCCATTACTAGGCTGAATTAACCTCAATATTAATGGTCATTACTTGACAGTGATGGTCATTCATTTGGTTAATTTAGAGGACATAATCGTCTACCTATAAATTGATGCCTTTGGCACAATTGCAATACACATTTGACACTTAACAATTCTCTGAAATTGTCTTCCTCTCTTGCAATCACAAAACACTCAAAGATCTTTCTTCCTAAGCGAACACTTGAGTTCTCTTTGCTCATTTGTTTGATTACTGTTTTATCTTTAGAGATAAGTTGTCATTACACCGTTGAAAGGATATACAGAGAAATATTATCTTAAGGATAGATTGAGAATTTAGTCGACTCAGCAAATCAATTATTTGTGTTAATTTCCAGATTTCTAACTTGGTTGTTGTTGTTGTTACATTCTCATTTCCTTGTTACTATACACTATTTCCCACAAGCTTAAGATAATATTCGCTATTTCAACAACAACATGACTGGATAAGATCAATTCAACCAATTCAACGCTGAAAATCCCACCGATGCTCAAGGCAATACCGCTGCCTTCAACTCCACTACTTTTGGCACTTCTAGTGTCTCCACTGATCATGGCATACCTAATGTCTTCCAAACTACTTATTTTGGCACTTCTATTGCTACCACTGCTTTTGGCATTTCGAGTGTCACCATTGCTATTGTCACAACTAGTGTCAACACAGTTTTTGGTACAACCAATGCCTCCACTGCTGCTCTGGGCACTTACAATGCCTATGCTCCTGCCCAAGGCGTCAACAACGCCTATATGCCTGTTAGAGGCATTCCCAACACCTTTTCAACTTCTCAAGGGGGCGTCACTGCCCCGACACCCACTGGTTTTCACCATGAACGTCCTGAAAAGTTCATGGGTGCTCACTTTAAGCGATGGCAGCAAAAAGTGCTATTTTTCTCTACGGTTATGGGAATGTCACGTTTTCTAACCGAAGATCCTCCACTAGTTGGAGAAGACGTGGACCCTCAGCCAAATGATTTGGCGGGAGGGGGCCAAGGTAACCATGTCGCTGACGACATGAGGATGGTTCGTGAAGCATGGAAACATAGTGATTTCATGTGTAGGAACTATATTCTAAACAGTTTGCCTGATCCACTATACACGGTATATTGCACCGTTGAAATTGCCAAGCAATTATGGGACAAACTTCAGAAGAAATACAACACCCAAAATGCGGGTAGCAAGAAGTTCATCATTGGAAATTCTTGAAATTTCAAATGGTGGAAAACAAAAGTGTGTCATCCCAAGTCCAATAATTTCAGATGATTCTTCATCACCTAAACTCGGAGGGATTGAAGCCCAACGAACAATTTTTGGTTGGGGCATTAATCGAGAAGCTGCCTCCCTCGTGGACTGAGTTTATGAACTATTTGAAACTCAAAATGAAGGAGATGACCTTAGACGAACTTATTGTCAAACTCCAGATTCAGGAAGATAATAAGAAGGTCATGCCAAAGGGGAAACAACCCGCTGAGGCTAAGGCAAACCTGACGGAAGTCAAAGGGAACTCAAGCAAGAAGCGAAAGTTCCAGAAGGTAGGCAAGCCCAAACAACTGAAAAGTTCAAGGGAAGTTGCACCACTGTGGTATAGTTGGTCACATGGCCAAAGACTGCCGCAAGCTCAAACGTGAGAATAAGGCCAAGGGCAAGGCCAAGGCTAACATCGTCGAAGACACGCTCGTAGATGATATGATTCAGGAGTTCTCAGCGGTGGTTCTTCAAGCAAACCTCGTTGAGAATCCGGTGTAGTGGTGGTTGGACACAGGTGCCACCCGTCACATATGTTCTAATAAAGAAGCCTTATCCACTTATACACCAGTCTCAGACAAGAAGTTGTTCATGGAAAACAATTCTTCTTCAGAGGTACTGGGTGTAGGAAATGTGATCCTAAAGATGACGTCCGGGAAGGAGATGGCTCTGAAGGAAGTGATGCATATCCCAGAAATTCAAAAAAAATTAATTTCTGGACATGTGTTAGTAAATGCTGGTTTTAGGCTAGTGTTAGAAGCTAACAAGTTTGTAATCACTAAAAATGAAACATTTATAGGAAAGGGCTTCATCTATGAAGGCCTCTTTAAGGTTAATGTTGCACCTGTAATGTCTTCTGTTTCAACTATCAATAAAATTATCCCTTCCACTTACTTGATTGAGTCATCTAATTTATGACATCATATATTATGACATGTTAACTATCAATCTATCCAAAGATTGGTAAATCTAGAATTATTGCCGTCTATCGACATAAACCCTCAACGTAAGTGTGAGGCGTGCGTAGAGACAAAACTTTCCAAGAGTCCCTTTAAATTTGTCGAAAGGGTGAAGTTAGTATTTTACTCATTTCATTTATGTTTAGTATAGTATTAAATGGAGAAATGGCATAAATGTGCGAGATGGAAAGATAAAGTGCTAAAAAAAAAGAAAGATAAAATAAGGAAGAAATAAAGAAAGAAATCGATCGAGACTAGAGGACGAACAGAAAAAAGAGAAAAAAAAAAGGCGGAAGAATGGGCGGTCTTACTCACGACCGACCAAGAAGTCGTCTTTTTTTTTTTCAATGGCGGCTGTGGCGCGCAACCCACACGACGCCGACGCCGGGATTTTTTTTTGGCCGAAATTGACACTTTTTGGGGTCAAAGGGATAACCTTTCCTACCTACATAATCCCTAACCCATTACCTAAAGGATTCTTGGACTATAAATAGTCTCTACATCATTAGAATCATCCATCAACCATACCACATTCCATCCATTCCATTCTCGAAACTCTTATTCATGAATTAATATATTAGTTTGGTTTTCTTCACTTATTTAAGATGTATTCAATAATTGCTTTGATTGCTTGATAATTAATTGATCACTAGTTATCAAGATTGTGAATATGCTAGAGTTGAATAAACATAGGTTTAAATAATAGGTTATTTCTCTTAATCCTCGTGTTTATATTACTATCTTAGTAGAAGAAGAAGTTAGTCATTTAAATCAAAGTATTTTCATAATTAGTTTATTTCCATTATTAGTTTAGAATTCGACAACTTTAAAGCGTAACCCAAATAGAAACCAAAGGATATCAAAGCGGAAATCGCTCCTCCGTTGATTGTGTACGAACAAAATACGAATCCAAAGGCAGGGTAAGAAAGGGTTTAGCTCGACTGTTAAGGAGAGTGATTAAAATACCTCTCCCTATGGAAATACGGAATTCAATACCTATTTTGAATGCTCCAGCTATGTTGTTCCACAGAAAACCTTCCACTGGCAGGTGATCGTGTTTTTCACAGGATTTTTCGTTAGTCATGTCAGCATTCTCACTTCTGATATCTCCAGGTCTTGTCACTGTCACGCACATCCATTTTCTTGCTGCATCCCTTTTCTTGCAAGAGTGCTAACGCGCGACCTTACGTTTTCTTCCGCTTGCTCTGCAGTACGAGCCTCATACAGAGCCGCCCTCCTTTAATATGATGAGAAGAAGGGGGGCCGACCTCTTTTCCAATAGAACTTATACACACTGATATATATGATTTAAAGTTCACTCAAACAAGAGGGGGGAACAAGTACTTTGTGACTTTCATAAATGATGACACAAGGTTTTGTCACCTTTACTTACTAAAAAGTAAATATGAAGTCTTTGAAGTATTCAAACGCTACAAAGCAGAAGTTGAGAACCAACTAAGCGGACGAATTAAAACAATCCGAAGCGATAGAGGGGGAGAATATGTAGCGCCTTTTGAAGAATATTATACTCAATCGGGTATAGTTTATCAAACAACAGCTCCTTACTCACCTCAATCAAATGGTGTTGCTTAACGCAAGAACTGAACACTAAAGGAAATAATGAATGATTTACTCATCGATTCGGGCCTCCCTCAAACCATGTGGGGAGAAGTTGTCCTTACCGCGAATAAGATTCTTAACAGAGTCCCACACAAGGGTAAAGACAAGACTCCATACGAGCTATGAAAAAGAAAGAAACCTACCTATAAATATTTGAAGGTATGGGGTTGTCTGGCCAAGGCAAAAGTACCTACACCAAAACAGGTCAAGATTGGACCTAAGACTGTGGATTGCATATTCATCGGATATGTCAATAACAGTAGTGCTTATCGCTTTCTAGTGCATAAGTCGGATGTACCGGACATTCATGTAGGTATGATCATGGAATCAAGGAATGCAAGTTTCTTTGAAGAGACGTTTCCAGAGAAGGAAAATAACATAACCTCTCGCAAACGAAGTTATGATCAAATCTCTGAGGATCAAGGAGTATTGACTACCTAGATCCAAACGGTTCAAATCTAGTGAATTCTGAAGTGGCTGATTGTCCGGGATCCAGTATTCCAGATTCGCAGGACTTGGAAGATTCAGAGATGGAACCAAGGAGAAGCAAAAAGGACCGGAAGGACAAGTCCTTTGGTCCAGACTTTGAAGCTTATTTGGTTCAGGATTAACCACAGACAATCACCGAAGTATTATAAACTCTAGAAGCATCGCTCTGAAAGGAAGCTTTAGAAAGTGAGATAGAATCCATCCTGCATAATCACACCTGTGAGTTGGCTGAACTTCCCCCGGGACACAAACCTTTGAGTTGTAAGTGGATCCTTAAACGGAAGCTAAAAGTAGATGGATCTATCGACAAGTACAAGACTAGGTTGGTAGTCAAGGGCTATCGCCAAAAGGAGGGCCTTGATTACTTCCACACCTACGCTTCGGTGTCTAGAATGACATCCATACGTATGTTCATAGCTATCTCCGCCTTGCGGGATCTTGAAATACATCAAATGGATGTTAAGACAACCTTTCTAAATGGTGATTTGGAAGAAGAAATATATATGGACCAACCCGAGGGGTGTGTGGTTCCAAGACAAGAGACAAAAGTGTGTCGGCTTGATAAATCATTGTACGGGCTGAAACAGGCCCCTAAACAATGGCACGAGAAATTTTATAATACTCTACTATCAAAAGGGTTCTACATTAATGGATGTGACAAATGTGTCTACATGAAAGGAAATGTTGAATCCTTCGTCATGATATGCCTTTATGTAGACTTGTTGATCACTGGAAGCAGTCTTGGGATAATCCTAGAGACTAAGAACATGTTAAAACAGTGTTTTGACATGAAAGATATGGGCATTACACATGTCATCTTAGGGATCAAGATCTCTAAGACATCTGATGAACTGGTCTTGTCTCAATATCACTACATCGAAGATGTACTGAAGAAATTTGGGATGTTCGATAGTTTACCGGTATCGACACCATTGGATATAAGGAAAAAGATTAACAAATATTTTCGTGAGCCCGTACGCCAAAAGCGATATGCGCAGGTAATTGGTAGTCTGATGTATATCATAAACTGCACTTGACCTGATATCGCTCATGTAGTCAATAAATTGGCTAGGTTCACCCGAAATCCAAGTGAGGATCACTGGAAAGCGTTGAATAGGGTACTACGGTTCTTAAAGTTCACGTTAAATTTCGGGTTACACTATTCGAGATATCCAGCTATACTAGAGGGTACAGTGATGCAAATTGGATATCTGATAGCGACGACATCAAGTCCACCAGCGGATATATTTTTATAATTAGTGATGGAGCTATGTCTTGGAAATCCTCTAGGCAAACCCTTATTTCCCGATCCATGATGGAGTCAGAATTTATCGCTTTAGATAAAGCGGGAGAGGAAGCTGAGTGACTTCATAGTTTTCTAGAGGATGTCCCATGCTGGGATAAACCCGTGTATTATGTAATTATCCACTGCGATAGTTAGTCGGCTCTAGGAAGGGCACAAAGTTCTATATACAACGGTAAGTCTCGTCATATTCGACGGAGACATGCGTCTGTTAGGCAGCTGATCACTTCGGGTGTTATTTCCATTGATTACGTAAAATTTAAGGAAAATATCGCAGATCCCTTGACGAAGGGAATATCCAAAGATCAGATGTTCTGCATGTCTAGGGGAATAGGCTTAAAACCCAAACAATAAGAAGCAATATAGTGGACACCCAACCTTACATACTGGAGATCCCAGGAATAAGGTTCAATGGGAAAACTAAACTGTAAAGGTTCCGTGAGCGCTTCGGTGGAAGCAAGAGCACTTCAGATAATGGTTCATAACGCTTGTGTAGCAGGGTATTGCAGGATACCTTGTAGGAGATCACCTATTTAAGTGCGAGGACAGACTGTCTCAAATGAACGCACTTAAGAATCCAAGTGTGTCCACGGCCCACGATGGACAAAAACATAAGAAAGATTGAGTAGGAAATGTGTTATGTTGGTACCATTGTCTTGACATATACTAAACACTGACGGTTCAAGACATCACGTTCACCGCGCAGTAAATATGTCCGATGGTATTCTAATATGAAAGGTTCAAAGCTCCGGCTACCTCTCCAGATGCAACATCGATCCGCCGAGTGATTGCTCGAAAGGCACCATGTGCGTGCGCCAAAATCTCTTCCAAAAGGGGATTGTTGGAAATTTACTAAACGTGAAATAAAATTAATCCTATTAATTATGACTCGAAAAATTGGGGCCCCGCACGTCGAAAACATGGTTTCCACACACGTGCACATAAAGTGCCAAGGATCATAATTTCCTTAAATGAAAGAGATATTGGTACGTATACGAATTGTTTGAGACATAAGAGAATAGACGGTTATTGGCCAAATGACAATGGTTTCACGTTGGTAAATGAAAGAAAGAAATGTGTAAAAGATGAAACGAATCAGAAATCGCCGCGGAGCTGAGAAGGATCGCGACGCAACAAAGTCAGGTCCGCTGCTCTAAATGTCGTTTCAATTCCAGTAGCTCACTAGAATTGAAGCGCCGCGGCGCTAATTGGCGTTTCAGTTCCAGTGAGTTACTGGACATGCAGCACCGCGGAGCCCTAACGAAGGGCCGCGACGCTTCGACTGTTTTCAGTCCGTTGGAGGCGAATTAAAACTGATTCTTGGGCTGACTTTGGAGCATTTAATCTCCATTACTTGGCTATTGATTTCAGCCATTACTAGGCTGAATTAACCTCAATATCAATGGTCATTACTTGACATTGATGACCATTCATTTGGTTAATTGAGAGGACATAATCATCTACCTATAAATTGATGCCTTTTGGCACAATTGCAATACACACTTGACACTTAACAATTCTCTGAAATTGTCTTCCTCTCTTGCAATCACAAAACACTCAAAGATCTTTCTTCCTAAGCGAACACTTGAGTTCCCTTTGCTCATTTGTTTGATTGTTGTTTTGTCTTGGGAGATAAGTTGTCATTACACCGTTGAAATGATATACAGAGCAATATTATCTTAAGGATAGATTGAGAATTCAGCCGACTCAGCAAGCCAATTATTTGTGTTGATTTCCAGATTTCTAACTTGGTTGTTGTTATTGTTACATTCTCATTTCCATGTTACTACACACTATTTCCCATATTTTTTGAATCAAATACAATTTACTTGTCTTCAAACCCTAGAAAAATAAATTTCTAAATGATTTTCGGCCTAGAACCATTTTCGACGGTAAACAATATGCTTCTTATATAAAAAAAACTCTAAAACAAGAATACTAATATTTTAGTTTCTGCATACAAATTTTTAGAGTTGGGCGCATCACGAACACATGTAATATACTACTAGTTGACAGCCTATTATGACATTTTATAATTTTCAAAGCTCACCTACCATAATTCAAACGAAAAAATTAAATTCTTCACACTCAATATTTGTATTAAACTAAAATAATATAAGATATATATTTTTTTCGTGTAGTATTTTAATTCCTACATAAGAATTTTCGCCGGATCATGTAGGATCGGTTCTTTTTAATTGATTTTTTTATTAACTTAAACATTTTTTAAAAAAAAGTAAAAGAATATTACCGGTCAGATATGATTTTTGGATTGAGTCGGGTTGGATATTCAATTAAATTTGTATTTACTTTATTAAAATAAAACAGTAAAGGTTAAAAATAAATAAAATAGTAAAAAGTATTATCCATCGGAAGTTGAATTTCTCGGTATATGTGACTTTAGTGTTAGTAAGGGCAGAGTTACGTGACTTTTGTGTTAGAAAATATAATTAAATGTTATTAATAAAAAAAAGTGATAGTTATATGACCACAAAAAAATTGTTCCTTTTTTAACATTTCAACCTTTCCTTTATCTATTTCCGTGCTCTAAGAACGAATGTAAGATTTTTATTGTTTCGTAAGTGGGTTTTGCCTGATAGTTTGATAAGCGTGTTGAAAATTGGTTGGTGCTCAGAAATTTTCAAGACGCGATTTTTATGCCGGTGGCAGATTATTTACAATGGCTAAAACTAGGTTTTTATGACGCTAACTGTGGCCAGGTAATATGCTTCTTGTTAAAGCCCAGTGTCACGGGAGCAGCAGTCCGTGACATTCCATAATTTGTCCAAATATATTGTAGAGTAGAAAAGTATATTGTAGTATAATTAGATTTGTATTATTATCATAAATGTATAGTTAGTCTTCAAATAGAATAAAGTTTTAGATGTATAGTAAGAATAAAATTTTACTATATATAATGTGTTATATACCCATTCATGAATAAGAATAATCAAGAGATTATTTCTTTCATAGTATCAAGAGTCTAGGTTATTTTTACCTTACTTCCGCTCTTCTCGTTTCTTCTCAATTACCGTGATAAATCCCTCCCACCACCCTCTCGGATTTTTTCCTAAAAGTCGAGACACACCCCAATATCCCTTCTCCGAAATTCATTGTTCTATTCACTATGACTGATAAGAACATGTTTCATCCGGCCCTAACGGTTTCTAACATCGACAACGTTCTTCCTATTATTTTTGACCTAGAAACGTTCAATATGGAACGTGGGCAGAATTGTTCAAAATTCATGCAATGGCACATCAAGTTCTTCACCACATCATCCCGTCGGCTACTAATACAGAGGGTAATACGGAAGGTGATACGGAGGTTGTGCCCACCAAAGAGGACGATCCAAAATTATAGGTCACGCTTGATGCAAATGTCCTCCAGTGGATTTATGTCACTATCTCCCTTGACCTCTTATAGATGATTATGGAACCCAACTCCACAGTTATGACTGCTTGGAATCGAGTGCGGGATATTTTTCAGGATAACAGTCATTCCCGCATTGTCACTCTTGAACAATAATTTTCTCACGTTGCTTTGGAGAATTTTCCAAACGTTTCATCTTATTGTAAACGACTCAAGGACTTGACGGATCAACTTCACAACGTGGGTGCTCCTATTAGCAATAGTCGTCTCGTTCTACATATGGTTGCAAGCATGTCTGAGGCCTATAACGGCGTTGCTTCAATTATTCATCAAAGTAACCATCTTCTGGAATTCTATCAAGCCTGCTCCATGCTCACATGAGAAGAAGCAGGTTTAACTAAAAAGACGGCTACTGGTACTAGCCTCGTAGTCATGATGACGTACTCCACACCTTATCCAGGTTTTATTGATAATTCGAGCCAAAATCGTGCTCAAGGTGGCAGAAAAAATAATCGGAAAAACAACGGGAAAAATCGAGGCGGAAAACGCGGTGGTTCCGACAACAAGAACAGTGGCAGCGGGCTAACTTCCAGCGGCAGTGGGCCACGACCCAACTGGTCCCAACCTTGGGACTATTAGCCGTGGGCACGGACGATGGGCGATGGCCCGATAGCAGCAGTCGGCACGGTTCAATGGCGTAGAGAATGGGCCAGCAATAATATTCCAAGCCCAACATGTCGTGGCCCAGCAACCTCGATCTAGCAGCTTATCACCATTATTCTAGGCCTGGGCAGCAAGTCGAGGTGCTTAGGCCCCGGCCTCCTCAAGCCTATTACACAGCGGGCCCCACCTCGATCGACATTGAGGTTGCAATGCGCACACTTGGTTTGACGCAACCGACCCAAATTGGTACATGAACACCGGCGCCACTACCCACATGACATACGACCATGGTACACTCTCGTCTTATTTCAATTTGAGTAGTAATCGTGGTATAATTGTTGGTAATCGTAATTCAATTCCAATTTGTGGTTATGGTCATAAAACTTTGTCTCCTCCTCATCCACCACTTGTTTTGAAAAATACTCTTCATGCCCCAAAATTGATTAAAAATTTGGTGTCTGTCCGTAAGTTCACAACTGATAATTGGGTTCTGTTAATTTTGATCCTTTTGGGTTTTTTGTAAAGGATTTCAAAACGGAAATCCCTCTCATGAGGTGTGATAGTATGGGAGATCTTTATCCGATCACACCTAGTCTCAGTTTCTCGCGTCAAGTCATGCCTTCAACTTTTGCAGCTCTTGCTCCTTCCCTATGACATGTTTGTCTAGGTCATTCGGGGTCATCTATTTTATCTGTCTTAGATAAAAAAAAATTATCTCTTGTAAGGTACGCGTAGTACTCCAAATTGTCAATCCCGTTCCTTAGGTAAAATTGTTAAGTTGTCATTTGTAGACTCTACTTCTCATACTTTAATGTCATTTGATATTATTCATAGTGATTTATGGACGTCTCCTGTTCTAAGTTCTATGGGTCAGCGATATTATGTTCTATTCTTGGATGATTATTCTAAATTTTTATGGACCTTTCCAATAGCGAAAAAGTCTCAAGTTTTTTTCATCTTCTTAAATTTAGAGCATTCATTATAACTCAATTCGAACGAGAAATAAAAATTATTCAATGTGATAATGACAAAGAATATGACAATAGGGAGTTTCGGGAGTTGTGTGATAAAAATGGGATAAATTTTCATTTTTCTTGTCCTAATACGTCACAAAATGGGAAAGCTGAACGTAAAATTCATACCATTAATAATATTGTCTAAACTTTATTAATTCATTCTTCCGTACCCCCGTCGTTTTGGCATCATGCTCTACAAATGACTACATTTATTCTTAACATTCTTTCTTCCAAAGGTTTGACATATTCATCCCCTCTTCATATCTTATATAATAAGACTCCTTTGTATTCACATCTTAGGGTCTTTGTGTGCTTATGTTATTCACTTTTTTCATCCACTACAATTAACAAACTTCAGGCTCATTCTACATATTCCTTGTATGTTTTTGGGTTATCAGTCAAATCATCGTGGTTATAAATATTTTGATTTGTCAACTAATTGAATCATTATTAGTCGTCATGTTATTTTTGATGAGTCTCAATTTCCATTTGCTAAAGTAGAAAGTCTTGTACCTATTTCGTATAATATTTTGGATGATGACATCTCCCCGTATATTATTCAGCATTTTTCGGATATCCCGCACCCCGATTCTGCCAGAGGGCCCACTGCCCGCTGGTCCTCCCGTCATAACGTCATTGGGTCCAGAAACTGGGCTATCTTGACCTAGTTACGGCGATTCTAGTTTCACCCATCGTCTGTTTGGCGCAACACTATTTTCATTGATTTCGGGTCCCTAGCTACAGTTCTAGGCCAGCAGGCCCACTGCCTACTGGCCCACACGTCCCGTGTCCTGAAAATTCCCAAAATTCACTCAATTCAGCCCCGAGTCATGATCCAGTCACCCGATTCCAACAGGGTATTTTTAAACTAAAAAGATATTTAAATTTAAATTTTAATGTTCTTAAATCACCCTTACCCCGCAATCCCGTGTCTTTTTTAAATGACCCAAATTGGAAAATTATAATGACTGATGAATATAATTCTCTTATTGATAATAAGACCTGCAAATTGTCTCACTTGTAAGTTAATAAAATATATGCTCATAAGAGTCTAACAATTCCGATTTGGTCGACCGGAGAAATGGTGAAGAACTGAAGGTGTTGAGTGGGTGTATAACGTAGGTAAGATGACAGCGAGTGTAATGGTACCAGCCACGACCGTCGATTGTTGCTCCGGTGGCCGAAAATCGATGGCGGCGGCTAGGGTTAAACACCTATTAAAATGGCCGACGGGTCGAAATGGAAGAGACGAAGCATGGAGGTGGTATGGATATGACCGCTATGATACGACGATCACAGTGGTGTAACCCATCGTCGTCGAAACTCGCTCAGTCCGCCAAAATTTCCAAAAAACAGATCAGAATAGAGGATATTTTCGATCTGAAATTGGTGGATAAATAGGATGAATCGAAGGTTGTGGTTAGTATGAAAATGACGGGCTTGAAGAGACGAAGCTAGTGGTGTAAGTCTCACCTTCAATGGATTCCTGTGGTGGCCGGAAATGGCGTTTCGCCACCTTTGTTACTGTTCACTGTAGCATCGGTTTTTTTTGGATAATGAATAAATTGATGTTGGTATGAATTTGGTCGATTTTAGTAATGAAAAATGAGTTTTAGTGTTAAATGGGTCGGGTCGGATCACGTGAATTTAAAAATAAAATAAAATGCTAATTTAAAAAACCGTCACAAAAACATGTAACGATTGAAATCATCGTCACAGTCACAAAGTTGTGACGGTTAAAAAAATTGTCACATAACTGTCAAAGGCCCATTGACCAGAAAGTCAATGCTAAAACTGTCATAACGTGTGACGGTTTTTAAACCGTCACACCCAAACTGTCACGGTAGGTTCTTTTTTTTTATAGTGAAAGGGTCTTCCCTCGGTCCTTTTTGAAGATTTTAGAGACAGTCTCAGCGTACGAAGACCGACGCTATGACTGCGGGGATGTGTTAAAGCTCACAGTGTCACAGAAGCAGCAATCCGTGACATTCCATAAATTGTCCAAATATATTGTATACTAGGAAAATATATTGTAGTATAATTAGACTTGTACTATTACCATAAATGTATAGTTAGTCTCCAAATAGAATAGAGTTTTAGATGTATAATAGGAATAAGATTTTACTATATGTAATGTGTATATATACCCCATTCTTGAATAATCAAGACATTATTTCTTTCACTTCTTTCGTTTAATGTTGTTTTTTCATGTTTTTTGTTCTTATTTTTGTATAGTGTTTATGAGTTCAATACTTCAATTACACTACTAAAAAAAAACTGAGTTTTGGGTATGATTTAGATCCTGCAGAACTCAGAAGCAACACTCCATTGATGTTCCAAGTGAAATAGAGTTACTGCCTTATACATATTCTTTTCCTCCGTGAATGTAACCATTGTAATTGACAACTGAGGTAAGGTTAGTCGTCATTACGTTTAATGATAGGCTATGCTCTTTGTTTCTTTTTTAAAATGTGTTTCCTCGCTACTGGGTTGTCATTATTCGGTGTTATTAGTAATATTTCTTTAATTTATACAAAATATAGAGAAGTTGGTGGTAATTATTTATTTATTTTTTTGTCAATGAAGAGAACAATCCCTGATTATTTTCATTAATGTAATAGGTTTATATACATGATATACAATAGTAAACCTAGCGTATAATTACGGAAATCAAATATATATTTTCCTAATACTACAGATTACTACCATAATTACAGATGTACAATATCACTAATAATACCAAGGAATATACGTAATATATTAGGAATATACTACGAATATTCTATCACACTCCCGCAGTCATAGCGGGCGATTGTCGTACGCTAAGACTGTCCCTAAAATTCTCAAATAGAACTAAGGAAAGACTCTTAGTAAAGATGTCAGCAATTTGGTACCATGAAAGGACATGCAAGACACGTACTTATCCACGAGCTACCTTTTCGCGAACAAAGTGAATATCCATCTTGATATGCTTAGTGCGCTGATGTTGGACAGGATTTTCAGAGGGATATATCGCATTAACATTATCGCAGTATACCAAGGTAGCTTTATGAATAGGAAAATGAAGCTTTGAGAGGAGGTTACACAACCAACAGGACTCACACACCACATTGGCTACCCCTCGATACTCGGCCTCCGCACTGGAACGTGATAAAGTATCTTAGCGTTTAGCCGACTAAGAGACCAATTTATCACCAAGAAACATACAATAACTAGATGTCGAACTTCAGGTATCTGGACATCCATCCCAATCCACATTAGTATAAGACATGAGAATAGATACGGACGATAGATATAAGTGTAAATCATAATCAAGAGTGCCCTGAATGTAACACACAATGCGTTTGAGATCGTGTATGAGTTCTTCCCTCGGATCATGCATAAATAAACACACCTGTTGTATTGCATAAGTAATATCGGGTCTCGTAAATGTAAGATACCGAAGAGCCCCCACAAGACTATGATACTGGGATCCGCATATAGTGTGCTAGAAAAACACTCAGCTTCAGTTTGGTGTCAACCAGAGAAGCAGATGACTTATAAGATGACATGTCAACTCGTTTGATAATCTCAGTTGCATACTTCATCTGGGATAAAAATAGACCGCCTGTCTGACGAGTTACAACTATACCTAATAAATACCTCAAAGGCCCCAAGTCTTTCATAGCAAATTTGGAATTGAGAAGAGATATGATAGACCTGCGCAGTTTATCAGATGAGTCAATCAATATAATATCATCAACATATAATATAATATATGGTAGAGAAGTACCGCGACAGTAGATGAACAAATAATCATCAGACATGTTGTGAGAAAATCCATGAGTAGACACATAATCTGCAAACCTTTTATATCAGGCCTGAGGGGCTTGTTTTATCCAATACAAGGAATTCTTCAGCAAACACACATGGTTAGGATGATCGGGGTCCCTGAAACCCAAAGAGATGATACATGTATATAGTTTAATTGTGATCACCATGTAAGAACACATTTTTCACGTCCAGCTGATGAATGGGTCATGTTTTTTGCGAGAGCCAGACTGAGAACATTGTGAATAGTTGTGGGTTTTACCACCGGACTAAAGATCTCTCCACAATCCACGCCAAACTGTTGAGTTTTGACATCACCTACAAGATGTCACGACCCGACCTGACGGGCCGCGATCCGGTGCCCTAATTGGACACCCTTATACCAACCTGTCACATATAATCAACTGATACTAAGGAAAATGTAAGAATCTGTATCAATATGCTGTGGACTCATAATGCCACATAACAAAGGGATCCAGTCCCTGAACTGTAATAGCAAATTCTCATAACAAAATAGGCAAGCCGACAAAGCTGCCTCTGTACACATAAATATCTGACCATATCCATACATCTGACCAAAACACATATACATGTACCAAACACATCTACCACCCACACCTGTCTACAGACCTCTAGGAGTATGATAATGAAATATGACGGGACAGGGCCTCGTTGTATCCCTAAATATGCACGAGTCTATAATAGAAGATCTGTACCAAAACGACTAGGCTCCGGAATAATGGAGCTCTCCAAACAGCTAAGTGGAAATCCTAGACTGGAGGATCACCAAACTGAGTACATGTACCTGCGGGCATGAAACGCAGCCCCCGAGGAAAGGGGGTCAGTACGAAATAATGTACTGAGTATATAAAACATGAAGTATTATAAAGAAGATCATAACTGGACTACATATAACAAGAGACAAACTTGATAACCAAAATATCAATACAACTGTGCCATATAAAAATTGAGAGTCAATTGTGTCTTATAAAAATGAGAGTCATAACAAAATCATGGATGCCTGTCCATAGAATCATCGTATCTATATACCTATAACGTATCTCGACACTCTAGTGAGGGACTCGATGGAATCATCATAATCATGAATACCTATCCATATAACGTATCCCGGCCATTCTGGGACTCGGTGAGCTCATCGTCATCATGGATTCCTGTCCATGTAATCATCATATATATACCTATAACGTTTTCCGGCCCATCATGAGACTCGGTGAAATAATCACATATATATACTGCGCACGAACATGACCCGACCCGGGACTCGGTGAAATGATATAATCACATCAAGCACGAATAGAGCATCACGAGTAACCATATGCAATTTAAATCATCATTTAACTCTCAATAGAATAAATAAAATGAACTTATCACTTGTAAAATCAAAGGCAACTATCATACCAAGTGTCACTAGGAACTATGATTCAATTGAATTATGTACGTCCGCCGTACACTTACTTTAAATAAATCATGCCATAAAAAGAAATGATAGTTTCACATACCTTATAGTCCAACTAACCAACTCAATATTTAGAATACGTCTCAATTAGCACTTCAATCGATAATAATAATAATATGTCTGTCAATTCTATGATTACTAGTACACTATATATGTATCGAATGACGACTCTCTTGTTATATAAAATTGGGCAGCACTCTCCTATTTATATATACATCCACAACTCACAAACAAGGTCAACAACACCAATAATAAGACACGTCTCAAGGTCATAACCAAATCGGTCCCATATACTTCTATATACGCCATTGTTATACATTTTTTTTACGTTCATGGAAGACAATAACCATAACAACCAAGGTGATTAACACACCTATTTTTCATGTTAATTCAGCCCCTTAATCCATATTAAAACAACCTTTAAAAACAGTCCACACTCCAACAACAACGAGAGATATTCCAACAACGACAACGAGAGATACAACAATGACAACGAAAGTGCAATGTGAAACTTTTCTACACCTTTCTACACCTTTATTCCTTTAAGACATATATTCAAAATTACAATGTATATGCATGTTCATAACTTATAATTCCAGTATTATAATCTCAACAAAACATCCCTTAAATTCGACACAACAATACCCATGTTTTTTTAGGGCAAGTCTCGACCACATCAACATAATTCCATAACTCTTTTCTTAACTCCTTAAAATTCAGTCCATGTTTCAACACTTCATATAACCAATTACAACTTTCAATATCAAGGTTTCCTTCAATTTTAACATGCAATTAGTGACAATAATAACAACAACAACAATCAAACCCAATGTATACAAAATAGCCCCAAATTGGCACCAACAATTCCAACAACAACCACATGCATTTTCTTACTTCCATTTCCTCTTAACCCAAGTTCATCTCTTAACTACAACATCATTTAACTTCCAATTACTATATAAGAAGAATAATTCTTACCTTAGTTAGCCAAAATAGTCCCTCTAAGTCACGACACCACTGCTCCTATTTTCGCCATTTCTTCAAGTTACAATGACATGCATGCATCCTTCACAAGTTTTAAACCATCTTACTTACTTGTTTTTCTTCCAAATGGTTCATCTCAAAAGCGTAAAGTTTCTGGGCTAAGTTTCGGTCCAACATCACCGAAAAATAGTGGGTAAAAAGTTTAACATGACTTAAAAATTGTGGAGGAACTTAATCTTGAAAGAGGGAGTTAGCTTGGTCTTTTCTTTAGCTATGGAGTTTGAGGAAAGATCTGTTTGGAGGAGAGGGTATGGAGTTTTTGAATGGGGGGTGGTTCTCGAAAACAAGGGAGGGAATGAGTGGAGCCTAGGTAAATGTAAGCATGCGAAATCTGAAAATTATGGCTAAAAAACGTGAAAGGGGGGTGCTAGTTCCCATAATTGTCCACTAATTCCAACTTATTAAATAATCAATCTCCCATACTTAGTCAATCTTATAAAATATGAAAATTCGAAATGTTCAACCAACATAATCAATTCCCATCGTCACACTCGTAGTATTCAAAAATTATTTCGGAATCATATCCTTTGTATACTAATTTCCGTATTAGCATATGTAAATATACTTTGCATCCAATATTCGAATCTTATTTTCTTAATTATGTTCTCAAATTAATGCCTTAATATTACGAGGCGTAACATCCTTCCCCCCTTAGAAACATTCGTTCTCGAATGTTCATAATAGGTCATATGCTATAAAAATTTCGGCAGAGTCTCCTTTATAACTATACCTTCCAACCTATACCCAGCAAACCCAAAGATGCCACAAGGGCCACAATACATCACATACATTATTCATCAATCAATGTAGTCAAGTAAGAAATCGAATTACCTGCAGGCATAGGGAACAAGTGAGTATACTTCTTCTTCATTTCATCTTCTGCTTCCCAAGTCATCTCTTCCCTATTATTGTTTCCATAATACCTTGACGGAAGACACATCCTTTGTACGCAACCTTCTAACCTGACGATCAAGTATAGCTATGGGGCTCTCCTCATAAGTCAACTCCTCTGTCACCTGGATATCATCTACCGGGAATACTCTAAAAGAATCACCAATACACTTACGCAGTATCGATACATGAAAGACTGGATGTACCGCCTCCAATTCGGATGGAAGATCCAATTCATAGGCAACCTTGCCTATTCTACGAATAATCTGATAAGGCTCAATGTATCTCGGGCTAAGCTTCCCCTTCTTACCGAATCTCATCACACCCTTCATGGGTGACACCTTCAGGTACCCAATCACTAACCTGAAATTCTAAGTGTCGACGTCGATTATCTGCATATGACTTATGTCAACTCTGGACTGCTAACAATCTCTCCTGAATAAGCTTCACCTTATCAACAGCTTGCTGAATCATATCTGGGCCGATTAACTTAGACTCACCTACATCGAACCAACCGATAGGTGACATGCACTTCCTCCCATATAAGGCCTCGTACGGTGCCATATGAATACTAGAATGATAGCTATTATTATAGGCAAACTCAATGAGTGGTAAATGATCATCCCAGCTACCTCTGAAGTTAATAATACAGGCTATCAACATATCCTCTAATTTCTGAATAGTACGCTCAGCCTACCCATCAGTCTGAGGATGAAATGTTATGCTAAGACTCACATGTGTCCCCAATCCCTTCTGGAACAATCTCCAAAAGTTAGCTATAAACTGAGTTCCTCTGTCCGATATGATAGATGTGAGAACCCCATGAAGTCTCACTAACTCCCTGATGTACAATATCACATAGTCTTCAGCTGAATAGGTAGTCCTGACTGGAAAAAAATGGGCTGATTTCGTCAGCCTATCCACAATAACCCATATAGAGACATACTTCCGCTGAGTACGAGGTAAGCCTATAATGAAGTCCATATTAATCACTTTCATCTTCTAAGTTGGGATCTCTATCTCCTGCAATAATCCACCAGGCTTCTGGTGCTCGACCTTAACCTGTTGACAATTCAGACACTAAGCAACAAACTCCGCTATGTCCCTTTTCATGCCATCCCACCAATACAAGCATCTGAGATCATGATACATCTTCGTTAACCCTGGATGAACAAAATAACAGGCATTGTATGCCTCTCCCATAACCTGCCGTCGTAGCCCTACAACATCAGGTACACACAATCTGCCGCCATATCATAGTACCCCGTCAAGTGCAACCTCGAATAGTGTCTTCTTCTTTCGAAGAGTTGTATCTCTATACTGTGCCAGAACATGGTCCTCATACTGACATCACTTTACCCCTTCTATTATAGATGAATCAACAACTCCTCGAACAAAAACTCCACTATCTTCAGAATCAGCCAAAACGAACTCCAAGGCTAGTTAGCCGGTATATCTCACGAACCATCTCCTTTCTTTCTGGTTGCACATCCATCAAGCTACCCATATATTTATGACTAAGAGCATCTGCTACAACATTCGCTTTCCCTGGATGGTACAAGATATCAACATCATAATCCTTTAGTAACTCTAGCCACCGTCTTTGTCATAAATTCAGCTCTTTCTGCTTAAAGATATATTGAAGACTCTTGTGATCCGTATAAATATCAACATGAACACCATGTAAATAATGTCTCCATATCTTCAAAGCATGAATCACTGCCACTAACTCCAAATCATGAGTAGGATAATTCTTCTCGTGCTTCCTGAGTTGTCGGGAGGCATAAGCTATAACCCTGCCATGCTGCTATTAGACATATTTTATATACACCATTTGAGTTATTTTTAGTTAGTATTTTACTCATTTTTTTTGTGTTTAGTATAGTATTATGGTCGTTTTTCCTTCTTTTGAGTCACAACGGTCATAAATGGAGAAATGTCAAAAAGAAGATGAAATAAGCTTATTTGAGATGGAATTGCACAATAAAAGGCCAAGAAATGAAGCCTAAGAAGTCTCGGGAAGTATAGAAGAAATCAGACGAAGTCCGAACGAGAAAATAAAAAAAAATCAGAAAATCCAGAATGGAAAGCCAGGAACGCGTGCGTGTCTGAGACCGCGATGCCTAACATTGAGAAGGCTGCGGTACTTTCGACACCGATGCGGTCGCGAGCCGCGGTGCCGAGGCGCATTTTCCAGATCCAAGGCGAAATTGGCCAGGGGCAGAAGGGTCCAGGGCACACGATTTTTTCAGTATATAATCCCTAAAACCCTGACCTAAGGGAATCATCTTGTACATAATTCCACATTCTACTTTAGGGAGGCAATAAAGGAGGCAACAACACAAGATTGGAGACAACTTTGGTTCAAGTTTCGTTTTCTTTCCTTTTATTTATTTCAGTTTATGTTGGTTTGTATTAGTTCTTGACATGACAATGTTTAGGAGCTAATCACTTTATTAGGGCTTTCCTTATGAATCGCTTGAAACTGTTATTCATGAGTTAATGCAGTAGTTTAATTCCGTCTTCGCTTGATTAAGATTTAGTCAATATTTGGTATGAATGTTTAATAATTAATTGATCACTAGTTATCATAACCTATATGATTTCGAATCAAAAATCGAGAGAAGAGATTTGAATATGCTGTAATTGACTAGACATAGGTTAATATCGCGGACGAAAGTACCCCGATACTTGTGTAGCATTATGATTACTGTTCTAAATCCTCATATATGGTAAATCCTATCATAGAAATATAGAAGGGTTCTGCACTGGGGTTGAGTGATTAAATGTCCTAACCGGAATATAAGACAGTCTAGTTAACCGCTATCTTAACGTAGAAGAAGAATTCATTCTAGTTGCATTAAGGATTGAAAGGAGTGAATAGTTGAGGATATTGGAAGCCATAATTCCTTCATAAATGATTTAAACCAAAGTATTTTTATAAGTAGTTTATTTTTTGCAATTACTTAGTCTTAGTTATTATATAAAAATACAAACAAATTAACGTTCACCAAATAGAAACTAAAGCTTAGATAATCGGTACTTGATAACCAGTCTCTGAGGACGATATTCGGTCTTACCAGACTATATTACTTGTAACGATATGTAAACTTGCGTTGAACATTTGGAAATCGTGCTAACAAGTTTTTGGCGCCGTTGCCGGGGACTGACGTACTTTCAATATCGATTATCTAATCTTAATTCTAACTTGGTTTGTATATATTCGGTTATGTTATTTTATTTCTAATTTGGTTGGTCCAGGAACAAGTTTCTAACTTGTTATGCGAGCATCTTTTTATCACTTTTTGTTGTTTTTCTTATTTTGTAGGTAAAGTTGAAAAAAAAAATTGGACTACTACTACTATCAGAGACAGTGGAATCATCAACAACAACCTAACCCACATGTTCCACTGGAAGATCAAAATGAGTTGCAGGCAGCCATACTCAGGTTCACCAAGTGCCAGACTCAGTTTATGACTGAGACACAGGTGTCCGTAAAAAATTTAGAGACACAAATAGGGCAGCTGATGGATATGGTGAGCAACATACCGCAAGAAAATCTGCCTAGCGACATAATTGTGAGGAGTGATAAGCAGAGTGAGGAACCTGAACCACAACAAGCTGAATGATAATGAATTGAGAGAGATAGTTGGTGTAGAGAAAGAAGAGGTTACTAAGATCCAACTTTTCACCAGTTTGGATTCCTTAGAATTTGTTTTTCCTATAGCTGTTGTAGAAGAGACACCACCAACTACCATTGTTGAGCCCCAACCAGAAAGTATATACCCTCAAGGGAACCCCCAAAAGTCTAGATATCCATGGAGTTTTATTATTCCCTGCACTTTAGAGAATTTTGAATGCAAGCAAGTATTGGGCGATTTGGGGGCAAGCATAAAAGTACTCTCATTTTCTGTGTTCTATAGAAATGGTGTAGGTAGAGTGAGACCTCCAATAATAACTGTGCGGACCATTCGCAGAAGGATCCACTAGGCACTAGTAATGATTAATTGCGTCCGACTAAAAGACGTTAAAGACAACGTTTGTTGGAAGGCAACCCAATGTTTTTAATTAGGTTATTTTAATTTTTATTTTAGTTTGTTTTATTTTATCTTGAACAGTCTCACGGTCTTGGGTTTTGTCTTATGTTTTGACGGCAGGTGGACTAGGGAGTGACCTAAGGGGGAAGTAATCAAAAGCGCTGAAACCAGAGAGCCCAAAAGATGTGCAATTTCCAGAATCTCATCCTAGACCTCCGTTGTGATCGTTGTGTTGTGTCAGTAAGTTGTCCCTTATTTTTAGTCTTCATACATGAGGGACAATGTGTCGTTTAAGTTTGGAGGGAATCTTAGTTTGTTTTGTGTATCTGTTTTTGAGTCTTTTTTATTTGTCTTTATGTTGTTCCATGTGTCTTTGAGTCATATTTTTTTTATGGATCAAGCATGTTGTAGTTGCTAAAGATATTGAGTGGATAAAGTGGGATAATGTAATATAATTAAAAGCGACAATCTGTGTTCTTAAGTTAGATATGCCAAAAATTCATGACATCTAATTCTTTGGGATATTTGTGCTTAACCTATGTGTGTCAGTTATGGAAAGAAAAGATGAAAAATGTCTAGAAAATCTGTTTGCTTGTCATTTGAGGCGAAATAGTTAAGATGTACATGTTTAGGAAGATGATTCAGGCGTTTCTTTGATAGCCCTTCTGACCATTCATTATCTACTCTGACATGAATTGTATCACTAGTCAGCCCCTTTGAGCCTAAAATAAGATCTTTGTTTGACACCCTGTGATTCTCTGTTTGTGCCATAAGTGATAATTGAAAGTTAGTGGATGAAAAGTGTTGAAAAAGAAACAAAAAGAGAATTGAAAAATTTGATGCACCCCAATGAAGAATATGCAAAAACCTAAGTTTGGGGGTGCCTGTCACTTATAATATATCTCATTCACTCAAAATAAAAGAGGCGGAAAATAGGTATGAGATTAAAAAGGAAATCAAAAAGAAGGAAAATGAGTTGAATGAAAAAAGCTTATGGTACGTAATTGAGCCTAAATGCCTATTTTTACCTACCCCTGCCTAAGCCTACATTACAACCCTTGAAAGTCCTGATGATCTTTAATGTGTATGTCTATGATTAGTGGAGAATAAAAAGTAAACAAGTCTATAGCATTTTGGGAAAGATGGAATAAAATTGACATGCATAGATTAGGTGTTTGTATTTCCATTGACCATGATCTAAGTGAATTTGCGAAATATCTAACTTGAAATTCTAGATTGCTGATTATTCATGTTATATATGTTCTAACATATTATCCCATCTTTCATCCATGATTTTGAAGAAGTATTGCTATAGCTACTTGATCCATTTCATAGAGTTAGGGTTTGTTTTGTTTTTATTTTTGTTTAGTGTTTTACTCGAGGGCGAGTAAAGTTTAAGTTTGGGGGTTTGTTAGGCATATTTTATATACACTTTTTGAGTCATTTTTAGTTAGTATTTTACTCATTTTGTTTGTGTTTAATATAGTATTGTGGTCGTTTTTCTTTCTTTTGAGTCACAACGGTCATAAATGGAGAAATGCCAAAAAGAAGATGAAATGAGCTTATTTGAGATGAAATTGCACAATAAAAGGCCAAGAAATGAAGCTTAAGAAGTCTCGGGAAGTATAGAAGAAATCATACGAAGTCTGGACGAGAAAATAATGAAAAATCAGAATATCCACAATGGGAAGCCACCGGAACCGCGGTGCGTGTCTGCAGACCGCTGATTCTAACATTCGAGAGGCTGATGCTTTCGGCACGCAGTGCGATCTGCAGGCTGCGGTGCCGAGGCGCGTTTTTCCAGATCCAAGGCGAAATTGGCCAGGGGCAGAAGGGTCCAGGGCACACGATTTTTTCAGTATATAATCCCTAAAACCCTGACCTAAGGGAATCATCTTGTACATAATTCCACATTCTACTTTGGGGAGACAATGAAGGAGGCAACAACACAAGATTGGAGACAACTTTTGTTCAAGTTTCATTTTCTTTCCTTTTATTTATTTCAGTTTATGTTGGTTTGTATTAGTTCTTGACATGAAAATGTTTAGGAGCTAATCACTTTATTAGGGCTTTCCTTATGAATCGCTTGAAACAATTATTCATGAATTAATGCAGTAGTTTGATTTCTTCTTCGCTTGATTAAGATTTAGTCAATATTTGGTATGAATGTTTGATAATTAATTGGTCACTAGTTATCATAACCTATATGATTTCGAATAAAAAACCGAGAGGAGAGATTTGGATATACTGTAATTGACTAGACATAGGTTAAAATCGCGGACGAAAGTACCCCGATACTTGTGTAGCATTATAGATTACTGTTCTTAATCCTACTATGTGGTAAATCCTATCATATAGATATAGAAGGGTTCTGCACTGGGGTTGAGTGATTTTATGTCCTAACCGAAATATAAGACAGTCTAGTTAACCACTATCTTAATGTAGAAGAAGAAGTCATTCTAGTTGCATTAAGGATTGAAAGGAGTGGATAATTGAGGATATTGGAAGCCCTAATTCCTTCATAACTGATTTAAACCAAAGTATTATCATAAGTAGTTTATTTTCTGCAATTACTTAGTCTTAGTTATTAGATAAAAATACAAACAAATTAACGTTCACCCAATAGAAACTAAAGCTTAGATAATCGGTACTTGATAACCAATCTTCGAGGACGATATTCGGTCTTACCAGACTATATTACTTGTAACGATACGTACACTTGCGTTGAGCATTTGGAAATCGTGCTAACAGCTGCATCAACAGACAACCTAGCCCAATACCTGATGCATCACAATAAATAACATGACCATCTGGTCCCTCAGGAAGAGTTAGAACTGGAGTTGTAGTCAACTTGTCTTTCAACAACTGGAAGCTTTGCTCACAAGCATCCGTCCATTGGAACTTAGCTGCCTTATAAGTTAGCCTGGTTAAAGGCGCTGAAATCGAGGCAAACTTTTCCACTAACCTCCTGTAATATCCTGCTAGCCCCAGAAAATTGCGTATCTCAATGGGGGTCGTAGGTCTGGGCCAAGTCTTTACCGCCTCAATATTCTGCGTATCCACCTGAATACCATCAGCTCCGATAATATTCCCAAGAATGCTACTGAAGTCAACAAAAATTCGCACTTAGAAAATTTGGCATACAACTTCTGGTGCTGGAGCACCCTCAGTACCGTCCTCAAATGGTCCGCCTGCTCCTCTTCTGAACGCGAATAAACTAGAATATCATCAATGAATACAATTACGAACATATCCAGGAATGACTTGAACACCCGGTTCATCAAATCCATAAATACTGCTGGAGCATTGGTCAGCCCAAAAGACATCACTCTGAACTCATAATGTCTGTATCGGGTCCTGAATGCTGTCTTAGGAATATCTGCCTCCTTTACCCACACCTGATGATAACCTGACTGCAAGTCTATCTTCGAAAAACACTTAGCACCCTGCAACTGGTCAAATAAATCATCAATCCTGGGAGGGGATACCTGTTCTTTATTGTTACCTTATTCAGCTGTCTATAATCAATACACATCCGCAGTGACCCATCTTTCTTCCTTACAAATAGTACCAGTGCTCCCCAAGGTGACGTACTAGGCATGATGAAGCCTTTTACCAACAAGTCTCTCAGCAACTCCTTTAACTCCTTCAGCTCTCCAGATGTCATTCTATAAGGAGGAATATATATGGGTTGAGTACCTGGCAGTACATCTATAGTGAACTTTATCTCCCGTTCTGGAGGAAGACCTGGAAGATCATCTAGGAATACACCTGGGAACTCATTAACTACCGGAACTGACCGAAGAGCCGGTACTTCCGCCTCCATATCATGCACTCGGACCAGATGATAAATATAACCTTTTCTGACCATCTTCCTTGCCTTGAGGTATGAAATAAATTTACCCCTCGGCGATGCTGTATTCCCCTTCCATTCTATAATTGATTCGTCTTGAAACCGAAATCGAACCATCTTTTCTCTACAATCAACGTTAGCATAACAAGAAGACAACCAATCCATACCCATAATAACATCAAATTCTGTCATGTCTAATTCTATCAAATCTGCTATGGTACGACGACTATATATAATCACCGAACAATTTCTATATACTCGCTTAGCTATGACAATCTCCTACTGGTGTAGCTACCTCAAATAGTTCTATCGACTCAGACTCTATCCCGATTCTACTAGCAACAAAGGGAGATATATATGATAGGGTGGAACCTGGATCTATCAATGCATATACGTCTCGGAAAAAGATCGATAATATACCTGTAACCACATTTGGTGACGCCTCCTGATCCTGCCTACTAGCCAAAGAATATATGCGGTTCGAGGGACCGCCAGAACTAGAAGATCCGCCACGACCTCTACCACGACATGTTGGCGTCTGCCTACCCTGCCCTGTCGGGCGCATAGCTATAGAAGAAGATGAACCAGCAACCGACTCAGTAGGCCGAGCCATACCACCTGTACCACTTACATAAAGACATTCTCTCATCATATGGCCTTGACGGCCGCAGTAAAAATAAACACCAATAGTAAGACGACATTCCCCAAGATGGGACCTACCACACCGAAAACATCGAGGCAAATGTGGCCTCGACTGATTAGAACCCCTGTTTATCTGTGAACCTGAAGCTCGGGAGCTCTGACCAGCTCCTGAATACCCCGTGCGGTTAAATCTCCTACCTGTGGACTGTGGGGGTGCACTCTAGGCTGGCTGGGAAGAATATCTAACATGCTGCTGAGGCTGCCCGCCTCGAAACTCACCAGAATATCCAGCCGATCTAGCCCTCTTATGCTGGCCTCTATCGTGATCCCTATCTGGCTGACGTCCTCTGTGTCGGTCTTCTACCCCCTGTGCATATGCCTAAATCCGCGCAATGTCCATACCTGGCTGAAGAGCCACTGCCATACAACCATCAATCAAATTGCGATCCAGTCCCATCACCTAACGATGCACTATGTCCGCCATATCAGCAACAATAGTAGGCGCATATCTAGCCAATGAATCAAACACAAGAATATACTCTCGAATGCTCCTACCATTCTGCCTAAAGTGTAAGAATCTATCAACTCTAGCTCATCTCATCTCAGGAGGCAGGAAGTGGCCATGGAAGGCCTCTGCAAACTCATCCCATACTTCTGGAGGAGCACTCTCGCCCCTAGATAACTCCCAAGACTCATACTAATTAGTAGCCACATCCTGCAATCGATACGAAGACAACTCAACAGACTTAGACTCAGAAGACTTGAATATCCTCAAGGTACACTGTATCTGCCGAATAAACTCCTGCGGATCATCGTCGGGCTTTGACCCGAAAAATTCTGGAGGATTACAACTCAAGAAGTCACGAACCCTCAAACTATCAGATCTAGGGTCAACTCCTAGTCCCTGCCTGCGGGTCTGCCCTGCCACTAATCTGGTCAGCAGCTGAACTGCATCTCTCATGACACTATCCTCCGCCCCTGGCTGAAGAGCTAGAGGTGCAGATGCTAGGGCTACTGCTGCTCTAAGCTCCTCTGAAGGTGTAGTAGAGCTTGCCAATTGGGGCACAGTCTCAAGCATAGACTGGGTACGGGCCCTAGTAACTCTTCAGGTCTGACTAGTATCCCCCGCTACTGCTTTTCCCTTATGGGCCGCTGTCGCTTTCTTTGGAGGCATAGCTGAAAACACAATAATTCGTTTAGAGAGAGACTATCCTAATAACATAGATCTACCGCACGATATTAGAGTAAGAAGAAAAGATGACATCCTAAATGTCCGACAGCCTCCTGCGTATATGTATGGTGCACAACATACCCATACACAAGACTCTACTAGACACGGTCTGTAGACATTCCGAGGACGAACTGCTCTGATACCACTAAATGTCACAACCCAACCCGACGGGCCGCGACACGGTGCCCTAATTGGACACCCTTATACTAACCTGTCACATATAATCAACTGAGACTAAGGAAAATGTAGGAATATGTATCAATATGTTGTGGACTCATAATGCCACATAACAAATGGATCCTGTCCCCTGAATTGTCATAACAAATCGTCATAACAAAATAGGCAAGCCGACAAGGCTGCCTCTGTAAACGGAATATCTGACCATATACATACATATGACCAAAACACATATACATGTACCAAAAACATATACCACCCACACCTGTCTACAGACCTCTAGGAGTATGATAATGAAATATGATGGGACAGGGCCTCGTCGTACCCCTAAATATGCATGAGTCTATAATAGAAGATCTGTACCAAAACGACTAGGCTCCGGAATAATGGAGCTCTCCAAACAGCTGAGTGGAAATCCTAGACTAGAGGATCACCAAACTGAGTACATGTACATGCGGGCATGACGCAGCCCCCCGAGGAAAGGGGGTCAGTACGAAATAATGTACTGAGTATGTAAAACATGAAGTACTGTAAAGAAGATCATAACTGACCAACATATAACATGAGACAAACTTGATGACCAAAATATCAATACAACTGTGCCATATAAAAATTGAGAGTCAATTGTGCCTTATAAAAATGAGTCATAACAAAATCATGGATGCCTGTCTATAGAATTATCGTATCTATATACTTATAACGTATCCCGACCCTCTAGTGAGGGACCCGGTAGAATCATCATAATCATCGGTTATAAAAGAGAGAATACTACTTTTGAGGACGAAATGAGCTTAAATGAGATGAAAATTGCATAAGCACAGCCCAAGGAATAAAGCCTAAAAAGTGCCACGAATAATAGAACAAATCATGTAGAACCGGACAGAAATTAGAGAGGCACCGCGGTGCCTGGCCAAGCAGCGTAAAAATTCCAGAGAGTCGAAAATATTTCCATCATCGAAGGCACCGCGGTGCACCCAATCCAGTAGCCAGCAGGGATTTTTGAAGCAATTAGCACCGCGGTGCCGACGCGTAATTTTCAGTTTTCCTGGGCCGAATTGGACAAGGTTTTTAGGGTCCGAAGCAAGGTTTTTCTCAGATATAAATACCCTAAACCCTGTCATTATTAAACACACAACTTTGGAGAGGAGAAAAGGAGGCAAGACATAATTGGAGACATCTCATTGTTCAAGTTATTTTCTTTCTCTTATTTTATTTCAATTTATGTTGGACTGTAATTTAGTTCTTAACATGACAATGTTTAGGAGCTAATTACTTTAATAGGGTTTCCATCGAATCTTCTTGAAGCTCTTTCATATAGTTAATTCATTAGTTTTTGAGTTCTTCTTCAGCGTATTAAGATCTATTCAATATTGTTATGATTGTTTGATAATTAACTAGCTATTAATTGTCATCACTTATATGATTACGAATCAAAAGTCTGAAAGGTGAGATTTGAATATGCTGTAATTGTCTAGACATAGGTTAAAATCGTAGACGAAAGTACCCCGATACTTGTATAGTATTATATGTTATTGTTCTTAATCCTCCTGTGTGGTAAAACTTAACATAGAAATATAGAAGGTTTCTGCACAAGGTTGAGCTCTTGTATGTCCTAACCAGAATATAATGACAGATTAGTTAACCTGCTATCTTAATAAGAAGAAGAATCATTAGCATTGCATTAACACGTGGATAGTTGAGGAGATTGGATGCCCTATTTCCTTCATAACTATTATAAACCCAAAGTATTATACTCTTTAGTTTATTTTCTGCACTTAGTCATAATTATTAGTCATAAATCTAAAATCAAAGAACGTCAACCAAATAGATACCATAGGATAGATAATCGGTATTTAATAAACCAGTCTCTATGGACGATAAACTCGGTCTTACAGATTTTTATTACTTGAACGATACGTACACTTGTCTAAGCATCTAGAAATATCGCAACAAGTTTTGGCACCGTTGCCAGGGACTGGCGTACTGTTAATATCGATTTATCTATTCTTAATTCTAATTTGGTTTTTAGTTTTAGTTTTTTATTTTTATTTTTGATTTAGTGTTGTTTGTCGTGATCTGTTTGTTGTTTTTTATTAGTCTAAGGTTCTTAGTTTATGCGAAGTAGGATATGAACTGACATTCCTACCCGTATGAACCCTGAGATTGAGAGATTGTGTAGACAAAACAGGAAAGAAAAGAGAGCAACTGATTTGTTAGTAATGGGAGATCAGCGAAATAATAATTTGATGGATGATGAGTTGCCGCCTGTCGTAAGACATGTCCCTGCAGAAAGAAGCTTGGGGGACTATGTGATGCCAACTATTACAGGAGTGAAGACTTGCATCAGGCTTCCAGCTGTTGAAGCCAATAATTTTGAGATCAAACCAGCCATATTGCACATGGTTCAAAGCTTAGTTCAGTTTGGGGGATTACCGTCTGGAGATCCTCACTTGTATCTAGCAAATTTCCTGGAGCTGTGTGCAACCTTCAAATACAATGGTGTTACTGATGATGTTATTCGGTTGAGACTCTTCCCATTCTCACTCAGGGATAGAGCAAAGTGCTGGCTGAACTCATTACATGCGAACTCCATCACTACATGACAAGACTTAGCCCAGAAGTTCCTTGCCAAATTCTTCCCTCCATCCAAAGCAGCAAAGCTCAGAGGAGAGCTTAATAATTACTATCAGATGGATGGAGAGTCACTCTATGATGCATGGGAGCGGTTCAAAGATTTGCAGAGGAAGTGCCCACATCATGGGATTGAGAAGTGGATGCTAGTCCACATATTTTACAATGGGTTGTGTGGTACAACTCGTACTATCATTGATGCTGCAGCAGGAGGAACATTTATGAGAAAGAGTATCAATGAGGCACATGACCTGTTGGAAGATATGGCCACAAACAACCATCAGGGGGCAGATGAGAGAGCATTGAATAGCAGAAAAGTGGCAGAGATTCATGAGTTGGATGCTATCACAGCATTGACTGCACAGGTAGTCACTTTGACAAAGCAGAATACTATGTCAGTTAGAACGGTTCAGACACTTGTGCGTTGCGAAATTTGTGGGAGTCCCCATACTTTTGATAGGTGTACAACAGTGGACCCGAATAATGTGCCCATGGAACAGGTTCAAGCAGTGGAAAATTTTCAGAGGCCCTACAACAACCCCTACACTAACACATACAATTCGAGGTGGAGAAATCACCCAATTTTTTCATGGAAGAATGAACAAGGGCATCAACCACAATTTCAGGCATCATCACACAGCGTGATTCACTCCACAAGAGAAGCGGATATGATAAAAGCAGCATTGTTGACCTTGGACAACTCTCAGACTCAATTCATGGCAGAAACCATGTCCTCAATTTCATCTTTGGCCAATACTCAGACAAAATTTATGACAGAGACCCAGCAGTTCATGACAGAGACTAGGTCTTCTATCAGAAATTTGGAAACACAGGCGGGACAACTGGCACATACACTGAACAGTAGACTGCAAGGAAACCTCCCTAGCAACACATTGATGAACCCAATGGAGCAGTGTCAGACAATTAGCTTGAGAAGTGGGAAGCAGTTAGAGCAGAGGGCACCTCGACCATTGGTTGAAAAAGAAAAGGATGTGGGGAAGACATTTGAGATAGAAAATGAGGGGTTACTGATGACCGCCCTACTTTAGAGAAGGCTCCACCCGCAGTGATGAGGGAGTACAGAGAGTACACAGACAAAATTCCTTACCCTCAAAGACTGCAGAAGAAAGCGGTGGATAAGTAGTTTTCGAATTTTTGGAGGTATTTAAAAAATTGCACATTAACATTCCTTTCATTGAAGCTTTGGAGCAAATTCCAGCGTATGTGAAGTTCATGAAAGATATCCTCTTTAAGAAGAGGAAACTGACAGATTATAAGATAGTGGTGCTGACAGAGGAGTGCAGTGCTATATTGTAAAAGAAACTTCCCCCAAAATTGAGTGATCCAGGGAGTTTCACCTTACCTTATACCATAAGGAATGTTACATGTAAAAGGGCTTTATGCGATATAGGGGAAAGTGTCAATCTGATGCCCCTCTCTGTGTTCAAAAAACTTGGGTTAAGAGAGGCAAGGACAACCACAGTCACCTTGAAACTAGTTGATCGCTCAGTTGTGCATTCCGAAGGAATAATTGAAGATGTGTTGGTACAAGTAGGTAAATTCATCTTTCCTGTTGATTTCCTCATTTTAGACATGGATGAAGATGAAAATATGTCTATCATCCTTGGGAGATCATTTCTAGCCATAGAGAGGGCACTTATTGATGTTGAAAAGGAAGAGTTGAAGCTCAGAGTGCAAGATGAAGAGATGACCTTCAAAGTGTTCAAGCCATCGCCTGAACCTCAAGACACTGATAGATGCTTTGCTGTTGGTGTAGTTGATAAAAAGACTCTTTATGAAAGTTCCAAGGGCACTGATGCCCTTGATGGTAAGAATTTTGCACCCGTAAATGATGTTGTGAATGAGAACAAGGGAATGAACCCTCCTGAAATGAGCCCTGTGAAAAAGAAAAGGAGAAGGAGGAGGAAAATGGTGCTAAAGTTGATATGCGGAGGGGACACTCTACACCCTTGATCTAGTAAGTAACCTGCGTCCGGCTAAAAGACGTTAAAGACAGCGCTACTTGGGAGGCAACCCAATGGTTTTAATTATGTTATTTCAATTTTTGTTTTAGTTTGTTTATTTTGTCTTGAATAGTCTCACGATCTGGTATGGTAGTGTTTTTGGATGACAGATAAAGGCAGGGACTCACTCCGAATGA